>OX090901.1:12354928-13554928 GCA_944319695.1 Tiphia femorata
TCGATGGTACGACATACGATGGCAGCGCTTTGTACATGTGACTTATGATTGTCACGGTTAATTAATTACAAATATACGATATTTTTTGCTACAAAACAACGTTATAATTCACACTGTCAGAAACACGAGGATTTCATTTAGTATTAAGGTAACGGGAACTTATTCTATAATGATCATTTCTTTGCTCTATCAGTAATGAATTAAAATACCGGCATGGCTCAGTGCGAAGCCAATACAATCTTTGTTAAACAGTATTAAAAATATCTTATTGTGTAAGTAAGTACCCGTGTAGACTACAGAAGTACCTTTATATTTACTCTATGTGTTCTGTTCTTGTGATTGTTTCTAGAAGTAGTATTTCGTCCGATTAATGATAATCAATAATGACAACTCAAAGACCAGTGTCATGTGGCTTAGACTTTTGTGCTGCACCCGATGTAAACAACTGTCTTTTCACAGCAAATAGTTCAAAGTAAGTTCTTCGATAGTACTTTTGCGCGGTTCAATTTAAATTTATTTTGATTTGTTATTATCCACAGGTTTGAATTTATCTGCATTCCGCTTGTCCACCCGCAATTTAAAAGAGAATTTATCAGTGGTATTGCAAAACAGCGTATAGGCCCTTTTACCAGACCAGATTTAGTTTTGTGCAGTTCTGGTATGTATATTATAAAACTTAATTCACGCTCGAGAATATAATGGTGAATATATTTCTAGATTGGAACAATTTGATCATCGGTAAAATATCACCTTACATCAATGTTGACTCCAAATATCCTACTGTTAAAAAAAATAGCGAAGAAACATTACATCAAGAGTTAGCATTAGCTGCTCATTTGGGTCTTGCGAGTATTACTTTCAAGCTATTAGGCGGTATAGAACAAAATGTAAATCTTGCTAGAATTATAAGTAATAAACTATTAAGCACGTGCAGCTATCAGGTGAGTTGCACAAGTTTTTGCGCATCGTTTATACATAATGCGTAGTATAATACAATTTGAATACATCTTTAAGGTATGGGTGCAAGTTCCTATGGAAAATCCACTGAAACAAACTTACTCTTACCGTGATGGAACCACGGCTCCAGTTGAAAGTCCTTGGGAATGGTGGAATAGTTTCAGGATAGCGTGCGATTATGATAGAAAATTGGGAGTAGCTTTAATAGTCAGTCATGATTTACCTGATCCAGAAGAGGTAACTGCCAAATTATTTGTAAGAGATAAAACGGTAATGATTACTTAATGATCTTTTCTGCCAGATCGATAGATGGTTGGGGGAACAAGTCAAGTGCCTAATATTACCTACAACGCTATTTATCACTAATAAGAAAGGATACCCTGTTCTAAGTAAAGCTCATCAACTTTTAGTGAGAAAATTTGCTGTCCTCGAGATGCAATTTATTTTAACAGGTGCAAATCGACATCAGCATGTTCACCATTATCACGATTACTTAGACTACTTATGGAAGGTATGCAAGAAAATAGTGTTTAAGCAACGTAGTCGAAAAGTGCTCTGGTTAATTTGCCCTTTCTCATCTGATTTTCTTCTAGGGACGTCAAACTAATGGAACAGTTGAAAGATTTGCGCGAGGATACGAAGATTACTTGCAATGTCCGTTACAGCCACTCATGGATAACCTTGAATCTCAGACTTATGAAATGTTTGAGAAGGATCCGGTGAAGTATACGCAATATCAAAAGGCTATACACCAAGCTATCGTTGGAATTGCTTCTAAGGCTGGCAGCAACAGGAAAATGTAAATCGTGTATTATAGTTTCGAAACGTTCAACTCATTATCACAGATTATAAGACCATTTCACACATTACAGTGTTGTTATGGTAGTTGGAGCAGGAAGAGGACCATTAGTACGCGCAACTTTGAATGCTGCGGAAATGGCGAAAGAAAAAATAAAAGTATACGCAGTTGAGAAGAATCCAAATGCTGTGTTAACGTGAGTGCTTTAAAAACAATAAATTGATTTTCCGAAAAAAATCATAAATATCAACATCTACAGCTTACAAGCACTTCAACGAGATATGTGGGGGGACAAAGTAACGGTTGTATCTTGCGACATGCGAGAGTGGACTGCTCCTGAGAAAGCAGATATACTTGTATCGGAATTACTTGGTTCTTTTGGAGACAATGAATTATCTCCAGAGTGCCTCGATGGTGTACAGAAATTTTTAAAAGGTACGTTCCTGTTTTTATAATAATTTTTCCTATAAGTTAAGTCAAATTTACAATCTTTTGACCCACAAAAATAACATTAGACGATGGAATTAGTATACCATCTGTATATACATCCTACATTGGACCAGTACAATCCTCAAAACTATATAATGAAGTAAGATTATGCAAGGATAAAGACAAACATCCACTTGCGCATTTTGAAACGTCTTACGTAGTACATCTCCAAAATAAATACGATATCGCAAAGCCTCAACCACTTTTTACATTTACCCATCCAAGAAAAGGTAAATATTTTTTTCTTATTGCAATAATATATTTCCATTGTGAGAAATATATTTTATCTATTCTTTCAGAAATCACTCAGGACAATTCAAGATACGAATTGAAAACCTTTGAGGTTCAACAAAATTCTGTCTTACATGGTTTTTCAGGATACTTTCATGCAGTTTTATATGAAAATGTTACACTAAGTATAGAGCCAAGCACGTACAGTCCTGGAATGATTAGCTGGTTTCCTATCTTTTTCCCGATCAAGGTATGGCTTGCACAGTTTACATGATTTTTTGTAATTACGTATTAACAAACAATACAAATTAAGCACAAATTTTTTAATGTAGGAACCTGTTATACTAAAGGCAGGAGACCAATTAGAAATACATTTTTGGCGTCAGTGCAGTGCTAAAAATGTGTGGTATGAATGGTGTCTTAGCAAACCTGTGCAGGGACCAATTCACAATCCAAACGGACGTTCTTACACTATTGGTTTATAATTCAGTATTTTTTATATCTCTGCAAACTGCTTTTTAATCTTATTCTGTTAAAGATATTCATTGATAAACTGACGAGAAACGCAAATATGTTGACAATGGAAATTAACGCCAATACAACAGTATTTTTTTTTATGGAAATTACACCGCTCCTGGCCATATTGTACACGTTAAGAACTTATCGTTGATTTACATAATCATTTCTTATACAGGCATTAAAGTATTGCGTTTATTTCCTATCCTCTCTGGTATAATTTCAAAGCAAAGTTTGCATACAACAGTGATTTGCCCATGTTTTCTTTTTAAATATTATATTGTATTGTTCAATGAGAGGCGATAAAAGAAATACAAAATCACATATAAAAGCTGATTTGGAAGAGGCATTGTTTATCTAATCCAGACTACATATCTGAAATGTTACCGAAATTGTTAGAGTGCATTTTGAACACGGCCTTTGGACATGCATTTATTATGAGACGTTTCTACGAATACTGTAAATATAAAGTATATAATTTTTTTTAAGATGGATTATTTTCATGCAGTCACGAAATCTTCGTGTTCAACCGAAGGATCAGTGTTATCGCATAATTTCGATAACATGAATTCTCGGTTATCACCAAAGTGTGTCACTGGTGCTCTTTTAACCTCACGTGATCCCAATAGCATAAGCATGGATAATATATTTTCTTTTAGACACGAGAACTTCTCGTTCGTCAATCATGACGCAAAGCATTTAAATAAAAAATTACGATATAAATATGTAAGTCTGTTTTTACGATATAACACATTCCGAGTGATGCTCTACATTGCGCCGCACTTACTATTTCGTACAAGCAAAGTCTTGTGACTGGAGCTCAAAGTTAGACAAAATATACAGTGTTAAAAAATGAGAGATATTTTCAACTGAATAAACAAGGAAATTCTTTAAAAACAGAAGCGCGTGTTTAACTTTTAATAGCCTAGTAGTTACAAATTCAATTACACACTTTGCTCGTACATTCGGTCTCATGTCCCTAATGTGTTATTAAAGATACTTCCGATGATGATGGATGATAAGGGTACCCTATGACACCAGACAACAACCTAACATATTCTGGTTCGTTGAGATTACTTCATTCATTCGAAGCACATTGTTAAGTTAGTCTGGACGCGCGGTTGTCTACGAAAATAGCGAATCATTATTACATATAACTTTAGCAGACGACATCTTTGGTTAAAGGGTTAGGTTTGCGATCAAGAGACTTGAAAACGAGAAAAGGATGGCAAGATTAGTTACAAGGTTTGCCAAACATTACACCGCAAGAATAATTTCTTCTACTCATAAAGATTTCTTACCGGACGGGATCGCGGCAAGAACATTTCTTTCTTCTGTGCGTACCATAACCACGAGTCCATGCACAAGGGCGGGTAAGTTTGATTTTAAAGAAGGGCCATTTGAAAATTTAAAAAGAAATACATACTCAGTAAAAGCTAACAATTCACGTGGATCGATTCTCTCATCGCTGTTATTACAACTGTTACATTTATATACATTATCCGTTTCAAACCTTGAGAATCGTGGACATTTTCTGTGATTCAGATTTCAAACATTTTCCTATAATTTTCCTATCGGAATTGATAAATTCTTAATTGTCGTTTATCGCCCATTAATAAGAGAAGCAAAATGTACTAGTATTATGTGGAACTTTTAGATAGATATTACACAGATAAGCATGAATGGGTCACAGTAAATGGAAAAATTGGAACCGTTGGTATATCCGACTATGCGCAAGATGCTTTGGGAGACGTAGTTTATGCACAATTACCCAACGTCGACACTGTTATAAAGAAGGATGGTATGTTAAGCGCTTATTTTTTAAGATATTTGCAAGGAACATTAGGATATACATCCTTAATAATTACTCCCTTAGAGGAATGCGGCGCATTGGAATCCGTTAAAGCAGCCTCGGAATTAATAAGTCCCGTTAGCGGGACAGTCAGAGAAAAGAACGACGCAGTTGAAACTAAACCTTCGTTAATCAACTCATCTTGTTACGACGAAGGTTGGCTCTTCAAAATTGAACTCAGTGCTCCAGACGAGATTAAACAGCTAATGAACGAGGAGGCATATAATACGTACTTGAAGACGGCATCGCAGTAAAGAAGATTTTATACTCACAAGATAGGATACACATGAATTGGAAGAAATCTATCGCGTATCGTGAACGTACTTTTTCTATTGCTGCTGAAAATTATAATCTTCGCACTCTCGATACATAGCAATGGCTTTTATTTATTGGACAATAATCATAGTAGAATGTTAGCAATTTAAAACAATGAAGTTTACAAAGTATGATAATGGCGTGTTGTTACATTATCAGATTTTATTGAGTTAATGCAATATTTGTCCTTTGATCGTAGAATTATAAAACTCTATTGCCAAATATATCAAATGTAAATACAAACTTCGCAATCGTCATAAGAAATTTTATGATCGTTATAAGAAATAATCGTACTGCATAATCTTTTTTATGCACAATTAATATATTTAACGTCATGCCTCACTTATACGCTTATCAGTAAAACTGGTATTTTTAGACAGAAATCAGCAAGCGATCGCAGCAGTAGTTATTGGATTATTTTATTAACCACTGTGCATCTGTCTTGACTTATGTTATTTACATAAAGTAAATGAATGTTATCATGTACATATTAGTCGATACATAATTTGACCACCAAAGATACAAATTAACGTAGCTCCGCGATTTAATATATATATATATACAGAAACGCATTTGGATTGCGCAATAATTTTTACAATGTAAGAAAGTGACTGCACATTGCGAAATCCTATTCTTGAATCTCACAAAACTATGACATTTGTGATGTTAGGATCCAATACCGTTCTGTTTTTGAACATTACATTTGAATATATGTAGTATATCTCTTTCCACAAATTGTTTTACAATATTGCAAAAGATAAAAGTTACAAGGAATAACAATATTGTACGTTTTGTGAGTTCAACCGGTACAAGAGATAAAAAAATAGCATTGTTGATTCTAAAAAGGAACAATTATATGTTAATAATAAAGATATATTTACAGTCAATGAACTTTTCTACATAATTTACAATTGCCAGTTCCTAATGGCAGTGTTAACGATCCATAATAGTTTGTTTTTTAAGATTACTTCCAGCAGTTTATTAAATCAAAGAACGATACCGATGTTAAATTGGAGTATTTGCCAATTGTAAAGGGTAATGGTACGTATTTAAAGACAATGTACTTCAAATTGCGGTAAATGTGTACTTTCCTAGTTACAATGACATTAATAAATACGTTGCAACAAAATCGATCGGACGATTAGAACGGACAGATACCGAGACAATGGATTAGGGCTACGCTCGTAAGAGGCAATTCTTGTCTTTAAACTAGTAATATTTTGCAATCGATAAAGATGTTCCAAAATTATCAGACCGACACGTTCAATAAAGGTCTCGAAATAAGCGAAGAAAATACAATAAATAAAGTAATACATTTCAACTTGTCTTACCCAAACAGCAATGTACGATCAGTAATGGACTCTAAGCGTTTTACAATAGTTTGACATTTCTGCGACGATACATTGTGCAGAGAGTAAATACGATTTAATTTGCGTCAAGTGTAATAATTACACGAATATGACTATGGGCATACATCCAATGCAACACCGAGGGACACTTCCATACATCATACGAATAGCGTGTGTAGAGACATACACTAAAGAAATAAAGGATACATTTGCTTATGCCAGTAACATCCATTCGCTTTATCCAAATTGCTATCTGGGTGTCTATTCTGAGGTATGCGGTTACTAAAAATGTAAAAGTATAAAAACTTAATACAGTTACGAAGAGGTAGTCACTTGTGTCCGAGTCAAATAAAAATAATATGTTTTCAAAGAGACAAGGTAAGTGTCGACAATAATCTAGACTGCATTTAATTGTACTAGACTGTGAACCGGACGATTTGAAAATTTGGGAACACGTAAAGTACGTACGTTAGACATAAAAGCACGGCAGGCACAGATCTGTACTCGTATAATAAGTTTTTGCCACTTTTGTGAAAATATTAGTTTCACGATAATACTACTCTCCGCGCTACTTCTTCTGATTTATTTCAACACTCAGTTCTTAATCTAAGCTGGCATCGAGTTTCACATACACGAACAAATTCTTTATTTCTAATTGTATTGCGAAAATCGGTGGAAAAGTGAAAGTACTAAAATATTATTTTTCTTTCCAGGTACTTGTCTGATACGTGGATAAAAGCAGTAGGAGTCGCACAGAGCGATATTATCAGCCTTACGGTACGAGTAAAGATTTTCGTTCTTGCCGGTAGATTTGCTATCCAAATCTAGTACGTGTCGTAACCGATAGCTTAGATACCACAGGCGTCGAAGAGACAACCTTCACAGCACTGAAAATTTTCTGACTATCAACTAAAGAATAATAATAATAATCTATTAGTGAAAAATTACTACGTTCGACCGCTATCTTAACACTTAGTAAATATCTCTCTATATAACAACTGCAATAAGATAATATTAATCTTACATTTGTAATATTAGTCGCTAGACAATATAGGACCACATAAACCTTGCTCCAATGATTCCTTTTATTTCTTAAACAGAATCTTTATTATGATACAATATACAATAAAATAAAATATCGCAATCTGTGGTTATTTTTTTCCGCCACCTATTTGAGAAATAATAAAGAGAGAAGTACATGAATAAAATCCTAAGATTAGCGAAGACATTAAGTAGCTAATGATTCTTTTCAGTAAGCAACAGAAATATATTTATTTCATTAAACTATACAGAAAATATTATAATTACATATTTAACATGATTTATACTTTACAACATAATTGGAATGTGTTAACTAATATTTACAACGTAGTAGCCCCGCTGTGTGCAAGTTTGAGAAAATGCAGATTTTTCAGAGGAAGTCTAAGGATGCCCTGGTGGCCGTGCGACAAACATATACGCATATATCTATGCAATTATATCACATGCAATTTTATCGTGACTCAAGTATGCCCATTGAATCCCTTGCAGAAGCACGCACGATCGATCGAATGTTCGCGAGTCGAGAAATTTACGTTAACAGTAGGATATTTCGTTTAAGTGAGAGCAAGGCTTCAGTGGTATGCTTAAAAGTAAATCGCCTCTAGTATTTAGAAAAATAGCTTTACTTATTTAGACAAAAGTTGCCTGCCCTTTGACCAATATTTTGTTAACCACCCTTTGTACTGTTTTCAAGGCATCTTGCTTACTGTTTCCCTGCGCTTTTTACCCACTGACCGGGGTAAATGTTATCCACGGATACATCTCTAAAACTTCAACATCAAATATAGAAAATATATGTCATTATGTTCATATATATTTAGATACACTTTATAATACATATACTATGTATATATGTAAAGTATGTACGCCTATGCACCGTTCGCTCGCATATACCTATGTTCCTTGAACCACGGGGCCTCTCTTTTACTACTTGGTCCGATACCTAAGCAGCGTAAGCTGGCTCTTTTATAGGTGCTTTCGAGGTCCACTTTTCGTTCGTCGAGCGTCAAAAAAGGGCTCCGTCGGTACCCTCTCTACCTTCTTCTTTAACCTCTTCTTTCCCCTCTTTCTCTTTATCTACCTACCTACCTACCGTCCCACTGCAAACCTCCTAGATGCCACACACTTCTCTCTCTCTCTCTCTCTCTCTCTCCTCTCTCTCTCCTCCGCTCTATCCGCCGTCGATTGCAAATCCGCCAAATTAATCTACCCTCTTTCATTTCCTCTTCGCATGAAGCATCTCCATGAGAAGTGTTTGCGTGGGCGCTCCACCGTTGCAGTGCTTCTGATAAAGGTGATCCTCTCCCCTGCTTGCCACCACGTGAATTTCCGGTAATACTGCTAGCAGCTTGTTAAATTTGTCCTGTCGAAGCAGACAATTGTAAACGTTAATGAGAGGCGTCCAGCAAGCGGGGAGAACGCGAAAACCTACCGGTATCGAGGGATAACAAGTCAGCGTATAATCCAAGAGCGCCTGCTGAACCTGTTCGTGGCCTTCCTGCACGTGCTTCTTATTCACTAGTCCACGTACATCTGTGTGTCAATCAATCGAAACAAACGTCAGCACTCTCTCTCTCTCTCTCTCTCTCTCTCTCTCTCTCTCTCTCTCTCTCTCTCTCTCTCTCTCTCTCTCTCTCTCTCTCTCGCTCTCTCTTTCTCTCACTCTCTCGTTCACTCTCTCGTTCACTCTCTCTTTCTCACGTTCCTCTCACCGAGGAAAGATCACCCTCATTCCTCGCCATTCTTGGCCATACCACCACCAGTCCTACGATAGACGCCCTCTTAAATCACTCCGAATCTCGTGCAACTCGACGAACTCAGTAGATAGTTCAAGAGCTTTATCAGTAAAAGACGGAGTCTACCGTACGTCAATCACACGTGACAAATAAACAATAATAAGAAGAACACGTTTTTCAGCCTCACCGTGATTCAGCAGCATCAGAAATTTCATGCAGATGTAATCCGAGAGATCGAATTTAAGTTCCTGAAGCTTAGACGACAGATCATTGAAGAGATCCGCCAGGGAAGGAACTCCAAGTAGGCCGAGGCAAAGGAGATCAAACTTTTGGCCATTATGAAGCGTAGTCTCGTCGGGCAGATTATTGTGTAACCTTTGATGCAGATGGTCGAGCACCAGCATATCCGACCAGGAATGCTGTAGTAGTTTCATCTGGTCGTCGACCTATCGAGTACACGTTATGCTCCATTTACACATTAATGTAGAAACCGTAATAATGCCGGCGAATCCCGCATAAATTATTCTACGAAAAACCAGGACACACTCTCGGTCGGCAATGGGAGACGACCGAGTCAAATCTACGGTAAAACTTTTCTCTCCCCCCACTGGCAATTCTCCAAGCGGAGTTACGCTCCTGGGTAGGATCAATCTGGACACTTGAATATCAACATCGATCGAATGGAATTAAAGAGAAACTCTTTATCCGCGAAACACGCGCGCCGTCGAGCGGAATCCGCGTGGGACGATGAAAGGGAAAAAAGAGGACGAGGAACGCGAGAAAGAATCACCTTCTATAGGTGTCCTACCCTTTAACGAAACGATTTATCGAGCGATCTCCGTGAAACTTAGAGAGGTGCACCTTGATAAAGAAAAGAGAAGATCTTGCTTCTCTCGCGTAAGGATTACGCTGATCGTGGAAGAGGCGCGGTTCCTCGTCCCTTGAGAAAGGGCGGAGAAAGGGTCGAAGGGAGTAAGTGGTCCTGGATTGGAACGGAGTGGCTCGACTGTGTGCACGGGGTATAATTAACATGGGCCTGGTTTGGGGCAACCGCCATAACCCAGAAACGTATCTCGTTATGACCTAGATATGAGGCGATGCTTGAAATCATTCAGTGATTGTGCAATGCCGTTGGTTACCTCACATCCCCGCGCTCTTACCGCCGCCGACCGGCCGGCTGCTACACCAGTTATTTATCGGTAAGAACTAACTTATCCGCTGCCGAGAGAGCGAGTGAGAGCGAGCGCGGGCGTGCGTGCGAGCACGGACACTTCGGAGGATTCGAGTTACCGCAGGAGGACCCATCCGATTAAGGGGACCCTTTGTGTCTGTCGCCAAGAAGACTTCTTTCTTCGTGTTGGATTGGAGAAATTGGGAGAAGAAGTGAGAAGAAATGAAAGAAGGACCGGAAGAGTTCTCCAAGCTTCGAACTTGGTTCACGCTTCTGAAGGAAAAGATTGTTCAGGGGTTGAGAAAGTTCGAGTTAACGTAGGAGGATCCATCGGATTAAAGGAACCTTATGCGTCTTTTGCGTGAAAGACTTCTTTCCTCGCGTTGGATCGAGAAATAAGTGAGAAGAAGCGAAAGAAGAACCGGAAGGGTTCTCCAAGCTTCGAACTCGGCTCACGCTTTTAAAGGAAAAGGTAGTTTAGTTAGTTGATAATCATCCCTCTCGCGGACTCTGATTTATCAAAGCACCGAGAATCTCATCCGCGCGAACTCTCTCTCTCTCTCTCTCTCTCTCTCGGCATTGTTTCTCCTACTATCTCCTGGCGAACCGTTCTCCACCTGCAGAAAGTGCTACTAACCTTGAGATCCTTGAAGAAGACGGAATTCCTGGCCCAATCGACCTGCGAGAACAGATTCTGGTCGAGCACTTTGCACATTAGTTCGAACAAGTCCACTTCACACTGATTGTACGTTTGATTTTGCAATAGCCCGTAGAGGGACGCCTGCCACTCGCGGTCGTCGACCGTTTGCACGAAGTCTCTTATCATGGGACTAGTTTTGAGGGATGATGTGGGTGGCGCGGACGAGCCGCCGGTCGCACCACCGTGGGGCTGGGCCGACTGCTCGCCAAAGTTGAACCCCTTAGGGCTCGGCGTAGTAGAGTTCGCGGCCCAAAGCTTGCTCTCCAGGCTCGGGTTCAGGTTGTGCAGATGATTGCCCGCGGACATGTTCGGCTGGGAGGAAGGTGCGATAAGCTGATGCTGGCCTGCTCCGGTGCCGGCCTGCGTAGTGACCAGGCCCGCGGCCACCGCGGCTGGCGATGGGCTCGAGTCAGGCGAGGACGTGAGACTCGAGACCTGAGGTATTTGGATCTCCTGCTTTATGTGCAGGAAGGGCGTAACCGCCGATGGATAACTCGACGGGTCACCCAGGCTACCGCGTATCGTTTGCAGCGCCATCTGACGTTGTCTCATCAGCTGCAGCTTCCGCGCCCGATCCCTCTTGTACATTGGTCCGAACTTGTTTCTGCCACCTCGCATTCGGTCCGCTCTTACCGCTGTAAAATAAAAAGAGCATTGCTTAGGCTTACCCCAAGATCCTTCCCGACCAACTCTCTCGTCGCACGTGAAGGGTTTCATCGGACGAATTTGATTGAAGGGGCCCGAGCAACGCGGCCGAACAATCTTTCGCTCGAGAAAGATTCAAGCGGAAGTCCCGGAAGTCGACTCTCCAAGGGGATGGAGCCTGGTTGGGCACGCGCGTCCGGTTTATTCTCGCCTGACAAGGGAACGTTTTAGAGTCTCCGGAACGCGGCTTAATCGGGACGTCTTTACTTTTAGAAGTATCCTTGCGCGTCCTACTTTAAGGGAGTTACTACTGAAAGGGACTTTTTGGAATTTCACTCGAACCTCGTACCTTCTTCTCTGTTATTCCAATTTTTATGAATTAAACGTCATTTCGTAAATCCGCGCAACGCCAGTCGAATAAAAGAAAGCAGGATCTTCAAAAATCGAGTGCAGAGGAACCAATTTCCCTTTCTTCTTCAAACATCGTCGTACCTCCTCCTCCAACCACCGTCGACTTTTTTTTACATACGTGGCATTTGCCATTGCGCGTTTTCGACGGCCTCAACTTCGACATCGGTGACGTCGTCATCCTCGCGCCGCTCGTGTCGTTGTTGTCGAAACACACCGGTGGAGAGCGAGTGAGCGCGCGCGAGGAGCACACGCGCGCACGGTGTGCGCTCGTTGAAAGTGAAAGGAGGTTGAATCGCTTGCCCGTCCACTTCTGCCTGCCTGCGCGCGCGCGTTGCCGCCTCCCTCCTGCCTCCACCGCCTCCCTCGCGACTGCTGCGAAGTCCTAACTCTGTCCTCCTTCTCTATCACCCCTTCCACCCTTCTCACTCTCACTCTCTCTCACTCGCTCCACGTTTCTCGCTCACTCTCCTCGTCGTCGCCCCACATTACCGCTTCTGTCGCCCCGTTCGTCCCCGACCATGCCACAGATTCTCATCTCCCCCTTCTTGGGTCTCCCTTAACGCTCCTACACGTACGTAAGCGCGCGCGCGCGCTCTCACACTTGTGCACGAGCGAGTCGAGTGACTCGCGCGCGGCGGTACCTCGTGTCTGTCTCTCCTTCTTCTCCATGCGCACCACCACCACCACCAACTTCCCTCGTCATCGTTCGGCTAGGGTACTCTTCTCGTCGTTTCGACGTTTCTTCCAACGAGACGAAGAGAGGAACAGGAGGAGCGTTCCAGAGAAACGGAACGATTTTCTCCCGGAGTTGTGGAGAATGCCGAAATTAGTAGGTTACCATTGATTTTGTCGCGAGTGGAAATCCTCGCTGGAATTTTCTTCGACTTTCCTTTCATCGAGACACTAGATTCATTGGTCTCGAATTGTTTTTTCTTTGAATACGAATGATCTTTTGGTTAATTGTAGGATTTAATAAAGATCATTTTTGTCGTACTTGGAAATCTAATCATCCCCTCGGAGTGAACGCGATACATTAAAACCTGCTTACTCTACTTCTTCTTTTCTCGATGTCAGTAACCCAATTACCAACGATGCAACAAACTAACGAATCTCCGTTTAATTCACGTTTCTCACGAAAATCGAGAATTCCCTGCTCGTTTTACTAACTTTTGGAAGAACAAGGTGCTCTACCCTCTTCCTCTTCCCTTGGAACTTCACTTTTCCCTCCTTCTTTCGTTTCGCGATCTCTTTTCTCTCTCTCTCTCTCTCTCTCTCTCTCTTCATTCTCCGTCTCTCTTTTTCTCGCACACGTTGCGTTAGAAATACGAGAGGGAGAGGCGGTGGTAGGCTGCTCGGCTGGCTGGTTGGCCGGCCGGCGAGCAAGCAGGCGAGCGAGCGAGCGAGCGAGCGGGCAGGCAGGCCGGCTGTCGGCCCTGCACCGTGAATCGCGGTTAAACTTGACTCTCAGCCTCGCATTCGAAGGATGTCGTCGTCGCTCTCACTCCTTCTCCCTCCTACTCCTCCTCCTCCTTCTGTCTAACCGCGGACGAGCAGGACGAACCTCTTAATTGGCCAAGCTAACGCGTCCCAATAACGTTCGCACGCTTGCCCGTGAACGTCCGTTTCCACTGGGATTCGCCAGAGAAGCCCGAGAAGAGGAAGCGCGCCGCGAGCAAAGAAGCTTCGTGGCTTTCGAGTTTTTCTCCCCGAGACTTTCATTTTCTTTTAATATTAGCACGGATCCTCCTTCCACTTCGTCGCACCTATTCTAGGTCTTCCTTTTCGTCATCGATCTCTCCATTTAATCGCGAAAGAGGATGAATCGATTAACGGGCGAAGCCGCGCGTCCCAATTGTGTCGCACGTTTGTCCGCGAATGTCCGTTTCCACTGAGAGGAAACGGAGAAGAGTAAGAGATCGACGTGGGGTGATGCTTCGTGACTTTTTTCTTCTCGCGAGGTTTCGAGTGTTTGTTCTTCGGAGAAGGGAGAGTAATTCTGTGGAGAAATTCTGGAGAGATTGTACGATGAGGTTAAATTCGAATAATCTTCGACTACCATCGTCCTTTGCCACTGCGGAACGAAGAACGTTTGGACGAAGTGCTTTCGATCTTTCGCTTACAAATTGAAATAGACAAAATTCGCAAGAACTTGTGAACAAAGACACGACCGAAAATCTCATCCGCTAAATCCTCAGCTCTACTTTACTCCGACCTTTTTTGTAATTTCACGAAATCTCGAAGTCGATCTCCTAGTCCACGAGGAGGGACACCCCGGACGAAGGAATTCAGGCAAGCGGTGGAAGAGTTGCGTCGCGCGAAAACAACGAGTCCTCTGTTCGCGGTACAACAACCGAGGAAGATCGGAGAACGATGAAGAAGAGGAGGGAGAGTTCGAAGCGTGGCTTCGTTCAAACTTCGGCCTACTCCAAAGGGAACTTCCTCCTGGCACGCGCGCCGTCCTCGCTGAATCATTCGACTGTCGCAACATTATCACCCAAAGCTAACAAACGTTCGATATTCTCAGAAAACTCCTAACGAAACCAAGCTCGTATTAAAGAATTTTGGCAGATCTGGGAAAAAGTCGACGACTCTTTAGCAGAGAGCTCGGATGAAACGCATCTTCGAGTCTCGAGACGAATCGCGTCGGATGAATCATCGAATTCATTGGTCCGCTTGTTCTCTCCGCTTCTATTGCCAATTCCAGTATCTGCCCTCGCTTACTCGAAGCAGCGAGCAACAGCAGGGAAGGAGAAACGATCGAGCGAACGACTCTGTTTCACGTTGTGTAACGCGATCCCAAGACACTTCGGTTTGCGCGCGCTAACGAGGGCGGTTCTTCGCCGTGGTGGCTCTCCTCAGCTCGGAGAATCGATGGATGCGCCATCGACGTTTTCAGCACACGGTAGAACGGACCGGAGCGACGATGCACGCGGATCCACGCGATCCACGCGATTCGCGGTTACACAATCGTGGTGGAAGTGCGCACGCCTACCGGAAAAGTTTCATTTTCGCGGAATTAGCGACTCTCCAACTAGTAGCAGAGCTTCGTTTCCCATCGCATTCGAGTCTCGGTGGGTTTTAGAGATGCTTCGATTCCATTCCATTCGAATCTCGCTCGTCTTGCCTGCTTCCACGCGTGAAAGACCGAAAGAAAATCGGTACGAAGAGGAAAGAGGAGACCACGACTCGTCGAACGAAGGAGGAACGATTCCTCGAGGCTTGGCAATTTTCCTACTTCCAACCTCGTCCCGGGATTTGGCTCGTGGTAGGGTGTGCCACGAGCTACCCTATAAAACATCCTGTGGGATGAGAATGGAGCAACGCGCCAGGATCAAGAAGCAGGACGCGCACGAGGGGCGTCCCGACGCCCGGCACATTCCCAAACCCGGATCGATCCTCGAAAACTCTCTCTCGGCCGCGGCAAAGTGCGTAAAATGTGTGTAAGGAGGGCTCTATCCTTGGCGCGTGCGCTCATCGTCCTCCGAAGGTACCTTTTATTTCTTCTCTTCGCGGAATCTTCACCCTGGGTGGGAGATTGGATGCGTGTTGGGGATTGCGCGCTGCGTGAGAGGACTCATCGAAGTATGCTGCGTTTCACGGATAGACTCGACCTATATACCGTGAATATTAGGTACATCGAGGAAGCTCCTTCAAAAGTTCATTAACACTGGAACTACCAAGCCGGTCAAAATGATTGGTCAACAAAAGAAGTTTCCATATGAAAACTAAAATTGGTAGTTCTAATGTTAAAGAGAAATTCTTGTGAAAAATTTGACGCACCCGCTCATCTTGACTGGCCGGTACTTCTAGTGTTAAAGAGACAAACGAAGTGGATGCAAGAATTGAGAAAAATTTTACAAAGAGTCTCGAAACCTCCTGGGAATTTAGAGACGAATGTAACGGAGAGGAAAATTGCGAAGAGACGAAGGAGACGAGGGTAAGACCCTCTGAAAATACCGATGGTGGCCGACCAACTGGTTGCACAATTTCTCGTCACTCGACCTAACCTTTCCGCCCCGCCTCACTCGCGCGCGATTCGAAATCTCGACGACGAGGAGGACGACGACGAGGACGACTCTGGACGAAGAAGTCGGGACCAAACAAGTCGGACGGATGGACGGGCAGGCGAAAAGGCAGGCAAGCAGGCTCGAAGCGCGGCAAAGCCAGACAGGCAGGTAGCACGCAGGCACCGCCGTACAATGTTTTGCAACGGCACACGATAATTATGAAATTCGTGAGTTTCTAAATACAACGACGCACCGCGCCGGACGCGCGAGCGTGTGTCCATGGTAGCCGGCCTGGAGTATCCGTTGGTCGTTCGCGGCCTCGACGAAATTTCGCGAGTAAGAAAAATGCCGAAACCGTGTATTCTCCTCCAATGGGATTTCACGAATGCCAGGCTCGGTCTCTCTCGTTGAATTAAAATTGCAAGGTAATGGAGTGAATCGTGAAGACGAGAAGATGCAGCGAGAATCATTGGATACGGTGCAATCGAATTTCAGAGTACCTTTACCTGTTCTCTCGCTTGTGCTACCTACCTGCCTGGCTTCCTACTGTCCTACCGCACGAACGAGCGCCCGATCGACCTACCTATCTGCCTACCTACCTACACCTACCTACCTCGCCAACTGCCTACCCAACTATCTATCTACGACGTAATAGAAGCGGGCAGGCAGCAGGCAGGCCCACGTGGCCGCCACATGCATATTGAAGTGCGCGCGCCCTCGTGCATGTGTACTCGGAATAGAGAGACGCGTAAACGTTTTATTGCAAATTATTGCTCCTTTTTCCTCTCTCTCTTACTCTCTGATTTTATTGACCCTCGTCACGGTGACGTCCGGTCCTCGAGAAATTTTTCGAACGGGCCGACGACGTGTCTCTCACACCGCTTACGAAAATAAGCTCTCGCGTATTTCCCGGTAATTAGGCATTCGTGATGCTTAATGACCACGGGAGACTTTCACCTTTACATTTTCCATGAGAAGGTAATACAGTAGTTGGAATAACAGCGGAGTGTTCCAAATGTTCGAACAGATGTTCTCCTTTTCGCGGAGAGGACATTAAGTCTGACGTAGGATGGAGAAAAAGGAGGAAGCGTGGTTCAAGGCCACGATCGCTCTGAATTACTTCAACCTGACCTCCTTCTTCTTCTTCTTCTTCCTCTTTATGATCGTCGATCGTTCACCCTTTCGCTTCGAAAAACGTTCATTCAGATTCGAAGAAAGTTGAGGGGAGGGGGTTGGATTTCTTTGGTACCTTCTCTCGGTGAAGCGAGAGGCCTAACCTTCTCCGATGACCTTGAGAATCGGACCACGCGACTATGGCCAATGGAGATCATAAAGGAGCGTGTCGTCACCGGATAGTACCGATGCTTTTTGCACACCTGAAAACTGGTTCCTATTGGCGATATGCGGTCGCGTCCCGTCGTCGTTCGCCTGGAATTCGATATGCGAGGATGAGTCGCGAAATATTCGAGAGAGTGGGGAGAGAGAGTGAGAAGGACGAGAGGGAGTGAGAAGAGACACCCTCCGGGGACAAGATAATTTCGACAGGATCGATAGCCGGAGCGAACTCTAGCTAATTCTTCGGGCGGTTTCCCGCGGTACCAAGAGGTGAGACGAGATAAGATTCGCTCGTGCACGGTCACTGTGAATTTTCGCGTATCTACGTCACAAAAAAAATCGTTCCATGGTCTGCACGAAAGCTTTCCAAGACATATCGTTTAAGAGCCGACGACCGGTGAAATTGGAATTTTCCGATATCCCGAAACATTCCCGATAACCCTCCGTTTCGTTATCACGCGCGCGATTTCGTTTACCCTAAAATAAAGTTCCGTGGTGATTACATTGGAAAAATTTATACCGCCGCCAATCACTCGTTCGCCCACCTTTGTCGGTCCGCGCGGCCAGCCGCATTTACATTCGGCATGGATAGTTATTATCGCTTAAATGCATTTCATTATCTCGAAACAAGCGCGCGTAATAACGAAAATGGGGCCGATAAACTGTGCCGTTTTTCAAAGCGATTGGCGGACCTTGAAGAGAGACGACGAGCGCACCCCGTAGATATTCCTTCGCGTACGATCGAGAATTCGTCGTAATGGAGAATCTCTTCAAGGGACACCATTGCTCGGGAGCTTTTCGCGTCGAACGGTAGCGCGAGCGCGCGTCGTTTTGCTTCGAGTAATCGAGACGACGCGAGAGCAATCGATCCTGGACAAATCGAAGCGCACGCGAGAACCGCACGCTCGTTAACGTAACTCAGAAGGACGCCTAGAACGAAGGCATTGACCGATGCCGTAAACGTGTCTGCCTATCTACGGTGCTCGGTAATACCGAATAATTTCGATCCGTCAGATTACATCCGGGATCGATTCCACCGAAGCGTCGCGACGCGTATCGAAAGATGATGAGAGAGAGAGAACGGGAGGATGAGAGACGCGCACGGGATAAGAATCGAAAAGTCAAATAGCTTTGTCGTTCGTGCGAAAATAGATAAGCTCATTTGCTTAACGACCGTGCGACAATGTGTGCGCACCTGCGAAACTAAAGCTCAAATGTTATCGTAACGTGTACGCGTGAATCCCCTCGAGAAGCCCATCGAGGAATTTTCTGAGCCGTCGAGGCGAACCGAGGTGTTGGGTTTAAGCGTTCGTTGCCCGTGATTGCACGCTCCTCGTGTATTATCATCGTGTTGTGTTTGATTTTTCAAAAAAAAAGAACTCTCACCCTTGAATAAAAAGAGAAGAAGACGAGGAAAAGCGTGTCCTTCGATCATGGAACTGAACATCTTCCGCGTCCATTTACGTCACCTCGGTCCACTCGAGCTTTTACTCTCGCGTGGGCGCGGATCGCCAGGATTTCACGCGCTTGAACGTACTTTATTAACACGCGCACCAATACCGGTCTGATGGTCCACCGTCGATGTGTCCACGGCTCGTTCGGAACTGCTTCCAAAGCGGAGCTCGCGGAAGAGGGTATTATGCCGAATGAACCTTGCTCTCGTATTCACGCATCGTTGCAAGTCTGGCGCGGATCCTCCGACAGGTGTTATCGCGTGCGATCGGCGAGTCGAAGCCCCCGTGTATTTGCACACTTCGATTCCTCGTCGGCGCTCCTCCTGCGGGCGAATCGACGCCGACGTCGATGCCGACGCGTCCTCCACCTCCTTCTTCTCGTCCCGAACCGATCGTTCCGCAAATAGCCGAAAGCGAAAAGGAAGAATTGCCTCGAGTGACGATGCCGAGGGGCCGAAGGAATCGATAGGAAGCTAGGTGGGAGGGAAACGGAAATAAAACGAGAAGTTGTTGGCCCGGGACGCCTTTACATCTCTCCACTCGCCATTTTCCGCGCGCTTCGGATATTTAAATTGTGGAATTTAAATAAGTCTCGGACGTGAACGCGCGCGGCCCTTCCATCCGTGGTCTAACGAGCGCCGAACATTTAATATTCCATTTCGTTGGAGCGAAAGGAACACGGGGGGGTATACTTGACATTCGTATTACACCCGCGCCCTGGACGCTTTCGTTATCGAGCGAGTGCGCATGCGCGAGAAACATTACGCGCGCGCGCGCGCTCTCTCGTGACGTTATATATACAAGAGAATGCTTTCTTTCGTAAACGAGGATTGGGGCGCGTGCGCCGCGCGCAAACACTTTGAAAACTTTCTGCGTTAAGCAATCTCTCGTGGCCGGTCGTTACCGGGCGTAGAAACGCCGTGGAAAACGACGTGCAAACCCGGCACACCACTTGCGACACACGACTCTTTCGAGATTCTCTTAATCGCTGGGCCTTGGGGGCCTAGACCCAGTTACTCGGATCGCATTAGTGTTTACCGTCGCTCTGCAGTTAAAATCCACACTCTCGATGTCAAAGTGAAGAAGCGCGATTGACAAGTGCGAGGAAAGATGCGGAAAACCGGGACGCGAGAGAGAAGGAGGAATCAAATGTGAAAAGAGAATCGGTCTTAGAGGAACTTGAAAAAAAGTAATCGGTCGATTAATCGGAGAAAAAAGAACGTAGACGAGAGATTGTAAGACGCTGAATTAGAAATTACGTCGAAGAAGTCGTGAATATTCAAAGACGGGGAAAAAAGGCAATCCGCTCGATTAGATCAGGTCGCTCTTTTTTTATACATATATATACAAAATGTGGTCGCTGTAAATGGGTCTGGGTAAAAGTTTATGGTGCTTCGAGTGGAAAAAGGAAAGAATCTGCAGGATCTGAATTTGGATTCTAAGATCTCGTTAGGGATGTCTTTGCGACGTATCTTTCTAGTACAGCATGGAGAAGCACGTGCGCGTAACCCACTGACAATTTTCGGAGCAAGAGAAGGATGAAAAGAGAGAGTGAGGCAGTGCGTTTTTAACGAAGGAACAGCCACGGCGGAATGTATATCCATTCGGTGTAATAAGGTTAAGTTCGTACGGATACGGCATGAAGCGTAAACGCGCGACTCGTGCCGACGTCGGCCGAGGTGCTCCGTAAAGTGCCGAGCGCCCTCAAAGTTCCGAATCGACGCCATACGCCGTCGCGACGCCGGCCGCAGCTATCGAAGGCACGCGGAGAACGCTCGCGCTCGCGCGAAAACTGCTTCCGACGAGTGGCGCGCGCGACATCGATAGGTGGGTCGAGCGTGGAAAACGTCGGATAAGAGATAAGCGCGCGTAGCGGCCGCGAAACAACGGGGTATCAGCTGGTCGCGGGCTCTTTCGAGCGAGAAAAAGATGGTAACGCGGACTTTAAATACACTTGTTTTCGAACACCGTAAAATTCCATTCGAAACCGTGAGCAAGATACGAAAACCACATTTAACTCCAGCTCCGCGCAATCTCCTCGACCCACCCTATCTCTGACAGCACTAAAAAATCCCCAAAGATCCTCAAAACACTCCCCACCGAATCAACAAACATCATCCAACCTCCGCCCGAACGTCCATCCTCTCGGTCAAACCACAAAAAAAAAGAAAAGGAACCATCCAAAGGAGACTCACCTTCGAGCTTCATCCCGACCTCGAGGCACTTCTGGAAACGGCAATAGGGGCACCGCTTGCGCTGCGTCTTGTCGATGTGGCAGGATCTCTCGGCGACGCACGTGTAGACCTTCTTGTTTTGGACGGTGCGCTTGAAGAAGCCCTTGCAGGACTCGCACGTGAGGAGCCCGTAGTGGTAACCGGACACCTTGTCGCCGCAGACCGGGCACAGTTCCTCGATAACCATGTCCTTCGTGTCGGGGAAGTCGGACGGGCACGGTATCGAACCGGTCACGACACCGACCCCGACCTGGCCCAATCCGGGATGGCAGAGGGTACCAGCGGGGACCGCGACGTTGCCGCTTCCCGCCCCAGGACCGCCACCGCCTCCGGCACCACCGCCACCGGCCCCCGACGCGGCGTTGCCGGCGTTGGGCCCGCTGCCGCCAGCGGCAGCACCCCCGCCTCCCGTTCCTCCGCTCCCGGTGTTACCACCCCCAACGTAACCACCACCTCCACCTGGCACGCCACCACCTCCGCCACTAGCACCACCTCCGGTTCCGCTCGCGCTCCCGGCGCCTCCACCGCTCCCTCCGTTGTTACCTTCCAGTCCAGAAGACGCGCCACCGCCGCTGCCACCACCGCCTCCATTACCCCCGCCGGCACCGTTACCGCTACCGGCTCCTGTTGGCGAGAACAGACACGTGTACACTTTCTTGTTGCCGCAAGGCCCGCTCTCGAGTGCCGAAGACGCGCCTCCACCTCCGCCGCCGCCGCATCCGGAACCACCACCACCGCCACCTCCTCCTCCTCCACCTCCACCCCCACCCCCGCCCGCACTCGCGCCACCGCCCGTAGGCGAGAAGAGACACGAGTAGACCTTCTTGCTGCTGCAGGGCGAGCTGTTGCGCTTGAAGAATCCCTTGCAGGACTCGCACGTGAGCAGGCCGTACTGGTAGCCGGACATCTTGTCCCCACACATCGGGCAACGTTCCTCGATCGCGTCGAAGAAGGCGGCCTCGAACCCCGAGATACCGCCCTGCGACTGTGCCTGACCGTGGCTCGACATTTGTTGTTGCTGCTGTTGTTGTTGCTGCTGCTGCTGGGATTGGGCAGCTTGTTGTGGTTGGTGGCACATGGCCGAGGGCGGGCTCTGGGCGCAACTCCCGTACGGGGATGAACTGTACTGGGGCTGTTGCTGTTGCTGTTGCTGCTGTTGGCCAGCGCCAGCCGCGCCCTGCGGGCTGCCCTGGGGGCTCAGATGGAACGGCGACATGTTCAGGGATATCAGGCCCGAATGCTGCTCCATCTCCAATAACATATCACCCTTGCGCAAGCACCGCACGGAATAACGTGCTCGCGTATCGGCGCATATATGAGGCCACTGTGTACGGCACTCGTCGCACGAGCTCCGCCACCTTTTGGCGGTCACCTTTCCGGGTAAGGAGGTAGGTTGGTCGGTGCCGTTAACTACGGCCTCGCGGATCCCGGCTCTTCCGGGCTCCTTCGTCTACCAAAGGTCCTTTTTCTCTATCCTTCTCCTTCACCGCGGTAAAAGGACTTCTACGCGCGAACTCGCGCCACGCGAACCCTCGTCGAGCCACCCGCTCCTATTCCTATCCTGTCGCCGCACGGACGGCGAGCAAGCTCGACGACGAGGACGACGACGAGGATCGCGACGAACGCGCTGGAGTCGAGAATACGCGGTGGGCTGATTGCGGTCGCCCCCGTCGTCTACCACTCGCTACTTGGAATAATATCGATCACCGGTCACGCTGCTCTCACAGTGCCGCGCACACCATCCCCCGTGAGTATCGACATTATCGTTACTATCGTTGTCGTTTTCGTCGTCATCGTACGACCACGATCCACGCAACGTGATCTTCTCCTGCCTTCGAGAATCGTCACGCGTGAAAGCACCTACGTCCGTACCATGTTGACAGGCGAACCAACGATTCTCACCCCGCGCTTCGACGTGGCCACCACCCGCGCGAGCTGGGCGAAGTGGTACCCGCGCGTAAACGGATTTCTTTGGGAAGCTGTCGTCACCGAGCGAGAGGACCCAACCGGTAGCAGGCACCTCTCGCAACCCACCACTCTTTTTATCGTAGACTATCCACGAAGGAAACGGAACTCGCCTCCTACCGGGAACCACCACCAGCACACAGAACCACCACCACCACTGCTACCACCACTATTACGCTTTATCCTCCTACCCACACACTTGTTTCACCAACTGGGCCCTTTTTTCCTATTCATCCACACTGTAATCCAATGTTACGTCCCGCGGCTCGTGCGTCGAGAGCCAACGAGTTCAACGCCGATCAGGAGTCGAAGGTTAGGTCGCGCGAACCGAACGAGCGTGGTGTCGTTGTTCCTCGAATAATCGACACTCTATCAAAGGACGATTATCCCACGCGATCGTCCAACGAGGTAGAAAGGTCTCTGGGCGCCGAGCCCGTGGTGCGTCACCGAGATCAGGAGACTCTCTCAAATCCCTTCGAATTCACCCAACAAACACGACGCACTGCAATCCAGGCACAAGTAGAGTACAAGTCCGGGGTGCGTGGCACGAGAGAGACCAGGGGGTGGGAAGAAGTCTCTCGATTCCTCTTCGGAGGGCTTCTCTCTCTCTCTGTCTTTCTATCCGAACGAGGGAGAGAGCACACGGCGCGAACGAGCGAGTGAAAGCGAGAGAAGTAAAGGTGAGCGCGCGAGAGGGAGCGTAAACGCGAGGAGAGCGAGCGCGGCCTGTCTCTCTCTCTCTCTCTCTCTCTCTCTCTCTTACACACACAGTAATTTCCCGAAGCGTGCGACTTGACAGCTCGGCTATCTGCGTGCGACTAGTTGTCTTCTCGCCTCGTTGCTTTCCCGAAGGGCCCTACCCCTCCTCTCGTCTGCCCTACCGTCGGCACATGGAGGCACCACGGTAGGTAGCCGAAGAGAAAGAGAGGGAGAAAGGGAGGGAAGGAGGAGGGGCGGAGGGGGGAGGGGGTGAGGAGGAGAAGGGGACGGGAGGTAGAGAGAGAGAGAGAGAACGAGAGAGAGAGAAGGATAGATTGCTGGGAGGTCGAGTCGCGAAACACGGCGGCATACGTCGTGTAACGTGACGTCGTCGTGCGTTGCTGCTCTGTCGCTGGCTCACACCGTCGTCGTTGCTCTCTATTCCTATTTCTCCTCCCTGCTTTGCCACCTCGTTCTCCGGGCGCGCTACGCCAACTAGGAGGAGGCAACCGACGAACGGTACCGGTGGGGTGTCGGTGGACAAGTTGGACGCGGAGGCAGAGAGGATCCCACCGATGCTAGCGCGCGCCTTCCTCAGGTTCCTCCTCCACCACTTCTTCCTTCAACCCGCCTCACGACCTTCCCTGGACGTAGACGCGCTAGTACAGACCCCGTTAACCGGGACGAGGACGACGAGAATCCTCTGCTGTTACAAGGAGCACCACCCCAGGTGGTGTCAGGTACAACGAGGAAGACGAGAGTAGTGGCTCTACCTGATTACGTCCTACTCCTACTCCCTTCTCTTCCTTAGGATCCAGGCGGACTTCGAGGATGATGAAGGCGGAGTGCGGAGACTCCGCGCCACCACCGTCGCGCGTAAAGCACGCGCAACGCGTAGAAGCGGTCGAAAACACCGACGGTCGCGATCACTACGATCCTCGTAAGCCGTTCGCCGCCGTTTGCTCGGGCGCGCGGGTATGGTGGAGTGAACGCACGTAGTCCGTTGTTGGCTTGGCCCGTCGCGGCGACCACGACGACGGAGAAGGGTTGCGGTGTGGTGTTGCGTTGGACGCGGCGCGAGAGACGGACCGACGTAGACGGGCGCGAGCGCGAGACACCAACACAGCGCACGGCATAAGTGAAAGTGATTCAGCAGCGCATGCCACCGCGCCGCGCGGCCAGGTGCCCCAGCAAGTAGTGGAGGTGCCTTCGGATAGGAGGTCTCCCTCTGGTGGGAGCAGCACGCGGTCGACGATGAGGAGAGGGACGGAGAGGGATCTCAGAGTGAGAGAGAGAATTAGAGGAGAGGCTTTTGGTGCGAGGAAGAAGATCGTTAGAGGAGAGAGAGAGAGAGGGGAGAGGGTGGGATCGTGAGGAGGGGAGACGGTTGAGGAGAAGAGGAGAGGGAGAGGAGAGTGAGAGAGGGGAGAGGAGCGCGGGAGGGGAACAGTTGAGAAGGAGGTTGCAGGGTATACGCGGCGGGGATGACCTACTTACGGAACCAGGTCTATGTCGGCCGGAGAAGTATTGTCTGCCGCCGCCACCGCCGCCGACACGAGCACGCGCGCATACTTCGACGCGTCGCCACCGACGACGCCGTAACGCGCAGGCACCGCGACGCTCCTCACCGACCACGACCGCGACCAGCGTTTCGTTGATTTGAGAGAGCGAGAGAGAGAGAGAGAGAGAGAAGAGAATGACGTTTTTATGATCAAAGGGAGAACGAAGATCCCTCTACTATCAACTTCGATTTTCTTTAAATTCTCCACCCCTGATGGAATTTCGTCCGAGGCTCCACTCTCGACCCTCTATCGCCCTTAAGAAACGATGTTCCTGGGTGCTGTGGAACGTGGGCGAGAAGAGGTGTTTGCCTGAAATTATGTAAGAACGTGGAAGGCGCGGTGGACGTGATCGGTGGCGGGTAGGTTGGTTCTTGGGAATCGAGCAGGAAATTGCAGGATCGAAGGAACTCGAGAAAAATTCTATATGTACATATTAATCCTCGAAGCTCGGAATGAGGATCCAGGAATAATCCTTCCTATTTACTCTCACTCTTCGTCTACTTCTGCCTCGGAGCGCGGCGCGTCGCTCGATTACGAGTGGGGAGGGAAAAAAAATGCGCGAGGCAGATTCTCGCGCGGACTCTTGCTTTCGCGGAGAGCGCGCACGGCACGAGGGAAGCAGATATATCGGCGGGTGGGCAGCCACGGGAACGGGAAAGACGGTGAGCGAGCACACGGGCCACGTTACGGGCCGTGGCTGGGTCAACAGTAACGCCGTTGGCACTCCCCGACGGTGCCAGTCCCTGTGTCTCTGTGTGCGACCACATAGTCGATGCGCGACTCCGAGGTGGTGGGGAGACCCACTGACCCAGTTCGCTGAGAACATGACGCAGCCGCGACTCACTCCCTCTCATTATCCCTCCTCCCTCTCTACTTCTCCTCCATCTCTCTCTCTCTCTCTCTCTCTCTTTCTCTCTCTCTCCTTCCTCGTCCTTCTCGTTCCCTCCTCATCCACCGCTCGTTCTCCTCTTCTCTCCTCTTCTCTTCACCATCCTTCTCGTTCTTTGTCTCTCCCCCTCTGTCTCTCTCCTTCTTCATCTTCTTTTTCTCTTTCTCTTTCTCTCTCTCCGTCCTTCCTCTTCGATCTTTCCCTCGTTTCTCCTCCCATCCCTCTTTCTCACCCTCTCGCGATTTCTTCGAACTCTCCTCCGCCTCCATCCTTCTTCTTTCTCCGTCTCTCACAGAGACTGGGACGCGCTTGGTGCGTGTCCGCTCTCTCTCTCTCTCTCTCTCTCTCTCTCTCTCTCTCACTCTCTCCTCCGTTTCTCCTCAGCAACTTCCCTTCTCCTTTTCCTCCTTCACTTACGACTTACCACTCGTCCCTCACCCCGCTCTGCTGCGTGACGCTTGTATACACGCCGGTTTCGCGTCTCTCCGTACCTCGGCTTCGCCGGAATATTTCCTAGAGCGTAAGGCGCAAGCCGCACGCGCTTCTTATTCCTGGCGTTTCCCGCGCGCACCTCCTCCACCTCCTCTTCGTTCTTTACTCTCGCTTTCTCGTTGTCCGCTTTCGGTTTCTCTTTTCGTTGGCTCTCCCTCTACGTAATTGTCGCTCGCTTTCCCATTCGAATAATCGGCTGTGCTGTTCCTCGCGCGTTTCTCAATTATAACGGGTTTGTTTCGCGCGACGAATCGTCTAACGCCCGAAGCTTACAGTTTGTTTTTCAGTTTGCAATTAAATATTGAGTGGATTAACCTTATGACTGTGGAACGTTCAGAAATTAAATGGACCTATCGTGCAATGTTCTAGGCTGCAACAACCTAGACAGTGCGCCCACTGTAATGCGCTCACTTCCTTATAATCAAAAAGTGTCATCCAAATTAGTTTATTTTCTTTTGTTTTATTAAGTTTGATTAAAAAAATAGGCGCCTTTTGTTACAATCAACGATCTCGTATTGCCCACCTATAGGTGCTTTTCCTAGTCAACGTGTCCATAATTGAATTTATTCCCAGCCTATCCGGGGCTAGTGATTTATCCAAAGCCCGTGGAATTGCAATTTTTCCATTGTACAATTAAAAATCTACGATAAACTTCGGGGATGATCTCTCTCACCAACGTCGCGCGGAACACGCGTCACTTTGTCGCGTGGATTAGGCCATTATCGCTGACGCGAGTCCAGATTGGGCACTCGCTCGCGTGTGCGCCACTTCTGCTCGCGCGAGCGCACGTCATCGATGAGTGCACCGCGCAACTATTACAAGCGCGCTCGCGCGCGCGTCTGCGTTGTCGTCATCCTCGTCATTCTCATACTAATGACAGCAGTGGTAGTTGGTGGTGGTGGTAATCGACGTCTAGAACGAATCCGACTCGCGACACGCACGTGGGGTGCGCCACGACGAATTTTCGAACGCCCAACTTTTGGAGTTTATCGTAAAGAGAACGCCCTACATCGCGCCGATTTTCCTACACAATGCTCTCCTTTGTTCGATTTTTAGGCTCTCCGATCGTTGAACTCACCCGTTCTCCGTAACGCACATTTTGGAGTGCCGTACACAGTGGCTCGTATTTATCGTCGCACCAAAGTATCCTACCCAATTTCACGATCTCATCGACGGACACGCAAAATTTTGTCAAGAAACTTGTACCATACATTTCTTAATCTAGGATTAATTCGTGCGAAAGAAAGCGGAGAAGTTATAGCGCCAAAAAAAAAGCATTCTGCAGGGGTGTACATATAAAACATTTGCTACGAAAACTAAACGTATGCATTTGCAAGAAGAAGAAAACAAACAAGCAAAGCCAGGATTGTTCACGAAGGATGGATTCGGCTTAGGATCAGGATGATAAAAATGTTCTGTAGCATGACACGAGTATTCCTGTAAGAAACAAAGCGAAATAACGAAAAACTCGTGCTTCGCACGTTGAACCTCTCCACTCAACAATACCCTCTTCGTTCCCTTCTTTTCGATATTCCTCCTAATAACGTCTTGCAGCCTTAACGTGCACTGGAGGTGGAGAGGAGGAGGTGGTCGTGAAAAAAGTCGTGCGATCGATCGGGTTTCCTGTGGAGCATTCTATGCCTGGTACAGGCGCGCGGCTCGGCCCGTCCCTAACTACTAAAACGCGTGCAGCACACCGCTTTTGTTCGATTTGTTCAGGCGCGAATCGGAAGCGGGGTGCTACCTGCCTGCGTGGCTCGTTTGTAGGGACGGACGCGACCGCAACGGTGCACGAACGAGCGCGTGCAATTTTTGCCTCCCCTCTGTCCTCCTCCGTCTCGTCGTCTCCAGTGGCGACTATTCAAAGAGGAATGAAAGGGACGCAGCACGTGAGAGAGGATGGAAGGTGGAGGGCAGGGAGAAGGGCGAGGGAGGATGTGGATCCGGGCGATGTTCGAGGGAAAGAAAGAAAGAGAATGGGGTGGTAGGAGGTGGAGACGAGTAAGAATCACGGTTGCGTCGTAACGCGTAACCGCACGCGCTATTACGCGCGTAGGAGCGAGCTGGAGAGGAGAGAAAAAGGGTGAAACGAAAGAGAAAGGACCGCCTCCGATCGGCCGATGGAAGCGCGCGCACGGGGCTCGAAAGAACGGAAGCTGAAACGAAAGAAAGTGAAAGCCCCGTGACCCAGAAAGCGAGTGTGCCTCGATGCGAACGCGCCGCGCGCGCGGTACCGATCCCTCGAGTCGCTCAGACGCCAAAGCCAAAGCCAGCGAAACTCGCGGCGCGTTGCTCTCTTTAGTTCTTCTTCTTTTTATTTTTTCATGTCTCCTCAGGTGCGATTCTTCATACCCATTTTTAATCCACGAACAGCTTGTTCATGCTCGGATCTTGGACGCGTGGTAGCAATTTTCTCGTCAAGAAGAGCGCGGACGATATAAAGGACGATGATTATTATTGTTAATTATTATTATCCCGTTTGGACAGGACGACGAGGGTATCGACGGTCGATTCGCATCGACGATGAATTTTTTCCTGTTTTCTTTTTAAACCGAGGTGCGCATCGATTGTGAACCTCAAGAGAGAAAGAGAGAGAGTGAAAAGTGTGGAAGGCGGATAACAGAGGCGCAGGCAGGCAAGCGCTACGAGGCTGTAAAACTGCGAGAGTCCTTTACCCGTATGGACTGAAATTATGCGACCATTATCGGCATTACGCTATTTCTGGGTCAATTAGCGCCGATGCTGATCCTTTAAACGCTCGTAGCCTAGCGAGCGAAGGAAGGAACGAGAGCGCGGAGCATTATTATTACCGGTGCCCACTCGTCGACGTGGAGTAACTCGAGGAAGTAATTTCTCTCGTAGGTGCGACGACGCCTTTTCACCCTGCGAGAAGGCGCGGTTAACACCGAGGGGCGCGTCTTCATTTTTGGTTCCAGAAGGATATCGCGCGAATCGATTACTCCTCGTGACACTTTGACGAGATTAAAGAAATTTCTCGAGGGGCGAAAAATTGCTTCGACCGCGTTGAGAAATTCGACGAATCTCGCGATGAATCCGCGATGTTCGAGTTTCGTGTGGAAGGAATTCGAACGGAATGGAGTGGAAGGTGCGCTCGCGCGTTCCTTTCGTCGATGTTAACCGATTCACACCGATAATATCTATCGGTCGACTAATATTCGTTAGCGAAGCACACCCGCGACAGAAACCGGTCTCTCTTTCTCTATCTCTCCTCGTGCGATCGTTCCCTCTCCTCTTCACCTTTTACCCTTCCATACCTCCTGCGTATCCCCCTGTCAACGTATCTCTTTCTCCTTCTGTCCGAGCGGCAGGCACAGACACTACGACGGCCACGAGAGCTCGCACCACCGCGACGCACGGAGAGTGTCGTGGTGTGCGAACTGTGCCAAGGCCCGCCCCACTCCGCCTTCCCCATTTTCGAAACTAAAAGTAAAATCTAACTCATTGTGCTGTTACACGAAGCGTTACCGTAACGCATATTTCTGTAGAGCCGTGACTACCGGGCCACGGAATTCGGGGACTTCCCATTTACGGAATTAGAGGGAGACTACTGATCGAAAGAACCCTCCCTCCTAAGGTCCCTCTTTCTCGATGAATAATTAAAAACGACGAAGAACAATCCGCCGAGGGTATTATTTCGTCGAAAGTATCGAGATCGAATATCGGTTTTCTCTTTTTTATTCAGCATGGAAATTCTCAAGCGTGGATATTACGAACGAAATGGAATTTTAGATCGTCGATATCCGCTCGGTTACTTCCATCTCCGGGGTATGGGGTATCGAGAAAGGCCAAGCGCGACGCCAAGGAGCTGTGGGGCGAAGAAAGGGGAGAGAGAGGCTTGGAGAAGGGGAGAAATAAAAGAGAGAGAAGAGAAAGAGGGAGAGAGAGAGAGAGAGAGAGAGAGAAGAGAGAGAGAGACCGGGAGTGGCTCCCTGGCTGCCTCATCCGCGAAACACACGGAGCACGTCGTTTTGCAGGCCAGTTCGCACGTCCTTGACACACTTACCTACATGGGGTACCGACGCCGAGAGAGGCGGAGCGAGCGAGAACACGCGCGCGCGCTCGGACGTGGGTGCGTGCCGCGGCGTCTCCTCCGCGCGGATTTCGCGCGGCCTGTGGATTTTCACGGCGAAGAACGACAAAGCATTTACTCCATAAAGGCACGTGAAAACATCGTACTCCTACCCTGAATCACACCTACTTATTAATTATCACGATCACGAATGACAAATTAAGTTAACAAAAAAGCTTCACTTTCATTTCTCCAATAATTCACTTTCCACGAACATTCGGACTTTTGTCCTTCGAGATTATCCTGTCCGATTTATCCGCGACGAAACGATGTAAATTCGCCTCGAAGCTCCACGTGGACGTGTACAATTTTATGGGAAAAGCCTTTGGAGCTTTATGGAACGACGATATCTCGCGGAGTGGAGGAATAATAAAGTAGCCTCCGTACACGACCACCGAACAGAGGCACCTTGTAAAACGCAAAAGTACGAGCGACCCTTCCCACCACCTCCCTTTTACCCTCGGTACCTTTACAACCTTTCCGAAAAGCGGGCCGAGTTTTGTGACTCGTGGGGGTATGGATTACCTGGACCTACGGATCCCACTCGCGACCGTCACGTGCGTCTAGTCGGTAGCCCAGAGACGAGGTTTCACGTGGAGAGGGTGGTGTGCTCCGGTTGTAAATTAAGGACGGGCGTAAATATTTTGAGTGCCTGCCTGGAAATTATTGCGCGCAATTGGCAACGGGAGTTCCCCAGTGACCCAGTGCACCACTCGTCCAATAGACCCCGAGAGCAGCAGAAAGTTTTCCCTTTAACCAAGGGTGATGGAGTAAAATCAATTTTCTCTCTTCTCTCCATCCATCCTCTTCTAACAGCTCGGCACCGTAACTTTCGCCGAACCTTCGAAACCTGCAGGTACCACCAAGTATCGATTCGTCTCCCTTCGACGACGAGCTCCGACGAATTTTTCCTCGCTTTTCTCACGGAGGATAGAAGCGTAACCCATCGAAGCTGAGCCCCCACGTCCGATCGTATTTTCTCGCGTAACGCGAGCTCCTCCTCCCTCCACCCTCCTCCCGCTCTTTTCTCCTCTTTCTCCATCCGACGATTACGACTCGGTGCCATTCAAGGACGACGGCGACCTTGACCGAAAAATTATCCGATACGCTCAAAGGCGCACCGACGATGCGCGCGATACCGAGTAGTAACACGCGCGCGCGCGTGCTCGAGTCGGGTCCTAGGCATCGAGCGATCGTTCGAATCGCTTATCTCGATCGATCTACGAGAATCGAAATTTTGATGATCGTACGCTCTTCGCTGTACGTGGAATTTCGAATTTGGTGGGGGATTTTAAGGACGTATCTTCGGGATTTCCCGCAGGATGATCGAGAGAATCTCGCGCGTGTTCTCAAGGCTGACCGGGAGCGAGAGTCCGGTACGCGAGCGCGAGTCTTCGGAAAGGTAAGGCCGATAATAATGATCGGAGACCGTAATGGCCTGTAATTTCCCCGGCAGAAATAATTCTGGCTGCGCCAGACGGAGCGAGGTAAGCAGGACAGACAGGACGACGGTTGGATCGACTGGTGAGGGAGAGAGCGTGTGTGCACCATGCGCGCCCCTAAGTATAAAGTTTCAGGGATCCAGTACGTGAAGATTCCTTTCCTCCTCTCCGTCTCAATAACGCGCCAAAGAAAAATCGTAAAGTTATTTGTAAGATCAACGCGTCTCTCGAGAATCGCGAGATTCAGTATATTCGTGAAATGCGCTCCTGTCGCGCTCCTTCTATCGTCAAAATAACAAGTTTCAAGAGTGCGGGATAAAAAGATGCCTTTAAGTTCGTAACATTGATGAAATTATTTGCGAGAAACTAATAGATCCTTCGAGTATCTTTTAATTTGATTTTTGTCTATTTGATTAGATTAGGTCAGAACGTGGAAATATTATTTGGAACATCTGAGACCTTCGCAAGAATCTTCTAAATTCTCCTACTACCCCTAAATATAAAGTTTCTGCAATCCAAAACCCTTTACGCTCATTTTCAGCTAGACTCCACAGAAAAATAAAAAAGAATAATTTCCCAAATTAACAAATCACTCCAAGCATGTTCGAATTGTATTCCTATTCTCTCCATTATATGCGCTCGAAACATGGAAGGATTATTCGGAACACTCTGGACCTTCGCAAGATTCTTCTAAATTCACCTACTACCCAACCTTCTCACCCCTAAATATAAACCTTCCGCGATCCAAAGCCCTTTACGCTCATTTTCAGCTAGACTCCACAGAAAAATAAAAAAGAATAATTTCCCAAATTAACAAATCACTCCAAGCATGTTCCAATTGTATTCCTATTCTCTCCATTATATGCGCTCGAAACATGGAAGGATTATTCGGAACACTCTGGACCTTCGCAAAATTCTTCTAAATTCTCCTACTACCCAACCTTCTCACCCCTAAATATAAACCTTCCGCGATCCAAAGCCCTTTACGCTCATTTTCAGCTAGACTCCACAGAAAAATAAAAAAGAATAATTTCCCAAATTAACAAATCACTCCAAGCATGTTCCAATTGTATTCCTATTCTCTCCATTATATGCGCTCGAAACATGGAAAGATTATTCGGAACGTCCCGGACCTTCGCAAGATTCTCCTAATTCTCCTATCACTCGTTCTCTCTCCATCATCCCCACCATTCATTTCGCTGTCCCATCGGACAGCGAAAGCACACGCTCCACACAATCTCTCCCTCTTTCTCTCGCACACGCTAGCTTTCACTCTCCAACCGCTTCGTCCTCGTTCTCTAGCCGCGAGCAGCGGCCGCGGCATGCCGAGCGAAAAGTGGTTCGTTCGCTTTTACTTTCCGTCGTGGGGACTTTCGTTGGCAATGGCACTAGTTACGCCTGTTACGTTAAACGGTTACGAGAGGCAGATGTAAGAGCTGCCACCAATAACGCCTCTTCCCGCTCGAAGAAGTAAGCCAACTTTCTCTCTCTCTCTCTCTTTCTCTCTTAGCGCACTCTGCCTACGGTAATAACCAAGCTGCCTTCTTGCGAAGAGTGTTTCCACCGCGCTCTCTTTCATCTTCCTCTCACGAACTTTCTCTCTCTTCTCATCCTCGTCATGCTACACTTACCCGCGCCTACGTAATACACGCGCCCGTGATTTCACTCACCGCTCGATTATGCAGCTCGTAGTGATCCTCGCCTTATTGCATTCTCTCTACGAGAACGGATTACTTCGTCATCTCGATTAACCGATGACTCTTCTTTCTTTGGAATTTACATTAACGAGAGAACCGATTCTCGCACGGTCCCGCAAAATTTTCCAGAAATCGAAGGGCGGACGGACGAGACCTTCCGCTCCAACGTTGAGACGGCTCGCTTATTATCGCGCCGCGTACGAAAGGTCGGAATTTTACGAAGCTCGAGGAGAGGAGGGTAGGAGGGCTTTGCATACGTGCATACATGCATACGTATCTGGGATTGCATGCGATACCCACTCCCGCGAGGAACGGTGGGGGTGGATATCCAGGTCAAGTTGAAGAGTTCGAAGTGTCGAGGAAGGACGGTGGCCAGGACGAGGTCAGCCGCGTCGTTGTTGCTCGTTATTTTTAGCCCGACACTCCGTAGGGGAGGAGCATTTTTACTCTGAATTATTATTACCGCCGTCATCGATGCCCTCTCTCTCTCTCTCTCGCTCTCTTTCTCTCTCCCTTTTACTCGTGCGTCGCATCGCGAAAGTGGCCCCACGTAGCAGTCGCGATCGGGTAAGCGGGTGAAGGATACGTGAAAAAAAGGATCGATCGGTATTCTCCGTGGCGTCCAATCGGCTGAGAAAAGATCGATCGATTGGACGCGCGAAACTTCCATGCGAAAGGAGAGAGGGAAATTACGATGAAAATATCGAAAAGCTTCGATTCTATCCAAATTTCCGACGAAGAATTCAAGAAAAAAAAACAGAAACAGCGAACTAAAATATTGATTTTACAGAAATATTCCATTGGATTCTTACGAAAAGCTTCGCATGGAAAACTCGAATTTCTGGATAAAACTGAATCGAAAATAATCGTCTTCGATAAATCCGAGGGAATCCAAAAAATGATGTTGGTCCTCGATAAAAATCACCTCGACGAGGCATTTCGTTCCACCGAAGCTTCTAATCTTCGCGTACCGTCTGAGGAGCGGGGGTAGGAAACGTTCGAAAAGCAGGAAGGCGGTGCGACGCCGGTGCCTAAGGGAGGCAGGAAGAGGCGCGATATCGAGTTAGACACGACGTCGTGTGTGACGTCTTCCGAATATTTCTCCGGCTGGCATAATCGTCCGGTTAATAAACGCCTCGTCAAACGAGATAACGCCGACGATAACGGTATGTAGGTCAGTTTGATACGAGTGACCTGATTCTTAGCCGGCGCGCGTTACCATGCCCGTAGAGTAGATCCGCATGCGTGTTGCCCGCGCACGCTCCGCCTTACCGCACCGCACACCAGCGCGCGAGTTCTCGCTCGCGTTTGCACGTACGAGAGTGGTGCCGCTGCAGTAAAATACGTACGGTAAGTAAACGGGCCTCTAAGAGTTTACCTTTGTGTGTGCTCGAGCTCGAACACAAGCTTGGAAACGCCACCACCCCACTCTCGTTTCCGCTGCTACGTACACGAAGTTAGTGTCGAAGCACGCATGCGTGTTCTCTGCCACCCCCCCGCATACTTCTCTCTCTTTTTCTCTCTGTCTCTCTCTCTCTCTCTCTCTCCTTCTCTCTCACCCTATCCTTCGATCGTCCCTCGTCTGGCGAGTGTCGCGTCCGTGCGTGCGTGTAGCCGTGCGCGCTCGCGCCACCACAACCTTCGAGCGAACATTACTTAGGTAAGCTTAGCCAGTATCTTACGTCCAGGTGTATGGATCGAGGTAATCTCACAACTCATTGCGATCCGTAACGGGATTGTTTTCACGCAATCGTGCCTCCTCTTTTTATCTCGAGATGCGCAGGAAGGCGCAACCTTCGGAGGATCCTCGTGGAGAAGGGGGTTGGAAAGTGTGCGAGAGGAAGGAAGAGCGTGGAGTAGGTTACTGGTTTGAGAATTCGAGGACGATTAAGAGGATATTCGGATAATCGGGGTGACAAAGTTTCCATTAGGAAGATTTAAAATCGGGATGTGATTCCTCGATGGGACGACCTATAGAGTGGAATATTTCTCATCGCGCGATACGGAGAATCCACAAGGCGGCCATTGTTAACGCGGCAGGAAACGGTCGAGGGAGAAAAACGTGTAAAGAGAATCGAACGCGTATCCTGCCACTGGCTCCTCCCTCCTCTCGCTCGTATTTACTTCAACCTCGTTTCACGAGGATAGACGATAATCCTCCCTGCTCGTCGAGCACCACCGCAGCTACCACCACGGGTGAAGCGCATCGGCGCGAGGCGACGCCGACGCCGACGCCGCCGCGGCCGTACGGAATAAATTAATTTGCTTGACCCATTTACCCGATGCACTTGGACCACCTTCCACGACTATCGGTATTTATGTGCATCACGGCGCGGCGCATGCGCGCGTGCGGAACGATTACGCGCATTACGCCTCGTCATACGACCAACCTACCACCACCGTCGTTCGTGTAACCCAGACGCGCCAGGGCGAAATTTCATGGAAAAGCAAAGAGGCGAGGTGGAATAACGAGAGCTCGTAATTCACGGTGAATATATCGGGGTGAATTTCTATTTAGCTCTGTTGTTGAAGGGAAAAAAAGAACATCGAGATAGGGAATCTTGTTTCAGTGGAAGAAAGTCAAAGGCGACGAAGATAGACCTTTCCTTTGCCGAACGCGCAATCTTAACTTCACCCTGGCTGGTAGATAGTAGACGCGCGTGGCAGAACGTTTCTACTTTGGACCGGCGCGTGAGAATGGCAAGGCGGAAGGGGAAAGTGGAAACGGACGGCACAAGACGGACGAAGAAAGTAGAAAAGCGCTAGAAAGACGAACCAAGTGGAAACGAACTAATCGCAACCCTCCTGCGACTAGCAGAGATCGATGTAACTTCCAATACAAAAATACAAAATTCCACCTTCTCCTCGTTCCTCTCACTTAACATAACGAGGACTTCGGAATCGAATTTTGTGGGTGAAATGCAGTAGCGTCCTCGAAACGTAGGAGCGGAAGATAAAGATACAAGAGACAAGAGACGCGCGCGCAAGAGACTAGCACAAATCCCTTTAACTTCCAACACAAAAATACAAATTCCACCTTCTCCTCGTTCCTCTCGCTTAACATAACGAGAATTTCGGAACCGAATTTTGTGGGTGAAATGCAGTAGCGTCCTCGAAACACAGGGGCGGAAGATAAAGATACAAGCGACAAGAGACACGCGCGCAAGAGACTAGCAGAAATCCCTTTACCTTCCAATACGAAAATACAAATCCCACCTTTTCCTCATTACTCTCACTTTCCAACACAACCCCCGCCCCAGTGAAACATCCAAGAAACATCTCTCACCGAAATAACTTCTCATTAAAAATTCCAAATCCCCGTTCAGAATTCATACAGGGCGCGTGTAAAGAGGATTTTGGAATCGAAATTTGCGGGTGAAATGCAGCGTCCTCGAAACTCAGGAAGATGAAGATACGGGAGACAAGAGACACGCGCGCGCGTGTATCTCGTCTACGTGAGAAGCGGAGGGCGAGGAGAGGAGAACGAGAGGGAGAGGAAGTGCGGGGAGGTCTGGCGCGCATGCGCACTGGCAACACGACGACGACGACGACGACGACGCCGACGTCGGTTCTCTCATTGACCTAGTTACCCAGTACACTTGACCGCACTCTTCGCGCCCCTTCTAACCCCCTCTTTCACCCTCCTCCTCCTCCTACTCCTCTTTTCCTCCCTCCCACCGAAGCAGCGGGGCGTCTAGGCGTCCTCTTCTCTCCTCTTCTCTCCTCTCCTCTTCGATTACCCTCGCGCGCGTTCGCGCGCCTGCCACACTACCGGAGTAACTCACGTCCTCCCTCTCCCTCCTCATCAACTCTCCTAGCCAAGCCACCGACGCCGACGACGGCGTCGTCGAAACGCGCGTAACGTCGGCGCACCCCTCGCAATACGCTCTCCCGGGCGAGTCATGCTCCGGCTCCTCCGCTCCCTTCGACGCTCCTCTACTCGCCCCGCTGCCCACCCTCTCTTCTTGTTCTTCTCCTCTTCTGTTCAACCTACCGTTCTCTCCTTCGGAGGAGAACTGTGTTACTTTGTGCTTTACTTGATCTCCTATCGGCACGATTCTTTTTCTAGGTTTGTGTTTAGTAAATTTTGGGAATTACTGAAATTTAAATGGTGTGAGGAATTTTTTTTACTTCTTGGGGGTTTGGAAAAATTTATGAAAAGCGTTGAGAGATTTTTTTTTTATATGTTGGATGTTTGATTGGTTTTCATTGTAAGTTCGTATATGCGTGGAATTTTTCGTGGACATTATCACTGAAGCGCACATACATATGCACGGTATTTACTTGGCTGCTGTTGCCGATGCGCGAAATTTTCGTGTAATGGGGCAGTTTTCCACTCTTCCGAACGTTGCAAATGGGTTAATCGGGTACGGAGTACGCGAGAGCGATGATTTTGGGGAGAAGGACAAGAGCATCGCGAATATTTCGAGCACTCGATAAACTCGGACGGTATGCTTACTAGACTGCAGTTCCGCCCGTGCCGCGGGAGAAACAGTCTCGATGCCAACCTCCAATTAATGCACGTCGAACGTTGCTTTCTCGAGGGGGAATATTTTCAGACACACGGCCGGGAAGATAAAAATCACCGCTCTCTTGCGAGGAGTGCACCCTGGAAATGGGAACGAACTCGTGAACTCGTCTCTCGTCCATCGGAATGATCCACCGATTCGAAAAAAACTCTTCGATCGTGCAGATTTCTTCGATCGAACGATCACCTCGTCTGAATCTTTTTACGGTGTGCCCTAGCGCGCAAAAGATCCACCGCGGTTCGCGAATTCAGGCCGCGGTTGTAAAAAGAGCAAGAAAGACGAGCGGCGGACTTTGAAACTCGTGACTCACGCTCCACCACGGCCTACGCACGGGATACGAAAAATCGTCGGAGAAGAGGAAATAGAAACTTTCCAATTGTCATCTCCCACCTGCAGCTGTTGTCGTCCGTTCGAGATTTCGATCGTGGAGGATCGTAGGTACGCCTATCGTCGCGAGAAGGCAAACTTTCACTGTTATCTCGCGTTACGCAACCGAGATCGTAATGCCGGCGCACGCGTGGCTTATCCTCGAATCCTCGTTCGCGTAACCTCGACGAAAGATTATTAATCTGTAAAAAGTGAAGAAGTAAACTCGCGTTTCTCACGATCTTGCTCCTATTACCTACGGATCCCCACACGTGTTCGTTCTCGAAATAAGACTAGATTTTTTATTCTTCACCCTATCTTCGGTACTTATATATGTAGGGAAAACACAGAGAAGGCCTCAGACAGAAATATATGCAAAATATATTTATTGATTAATAACTAGATCTCTCGTCGCCGTTCGTCGCTCGTCGCCGTTCGTCGTTCAGCACGTCTCAACGTGTACTACTCGCTCGTCACTTCTTTCTTTTTGTCTCTCGCTTCGTCTCTATATTTCGCGTCGTCTCACGCACTCACACGCACACATCATCGTCTCAGTCTCTTTACCTCCGCACTCTTCTCGCTCACTCTCTCTCTTTCTCTCCTGCTTTCTCACTCTTTATCGTCTTATACTCGCAGTCACATAACGCATGCATGTCAAGATTTTAGGAATCCTACACTCGGCCATCCTGCTCGTTCATTTGCCCTCAAATGAATTATCACCAGCATCACTATCTTCTGATTCTGTGCTATCACCATCAATCCATGGTTTTATATGGTCTGCTGACGTCGACGTCTGCTGCGGGCCGTCATGCTCTCCAACTTTTCTGACCACATATCTATCGTTACGTAGGACCCTTGTAATTTGATACGGACCTAGGTATTTACCAACCAGCTTCAGTCCTGGTCCTAGCTGTGTTCTCTTAATCGCTACTAGATCGTTTTCTTCATATCGTTTCGCTTCCTTCCTTTTTTTATTAAATGTTCTTCTGTTCTCCTCCTGCACCTTCGCTATATTCTTCTGTGCTTGTATTCTCAGTTCGTCCCGGTCTTCTTGGAATGTATTCGCCCATTCCGCTTCAATTACTTCTCTGATTCTTGCGTCGTCCCTTAATCTCATACGGACACCGCATAGTAAATTGAATGGAGCTGCACCAGTAGTTCGACTTGGCGTCGCGTTGAGGTACTGTTGTGACAATACTAAATACTTATGCCATTCCTGTGGGTGGGGTGCGGATAGTTTTGCCAATACAGGTATTAACGTGCGATTAATCCTTTCTACCTGGCCGTTTCCCCTAGGCACACCCGTAGTTACCAACACGTGCTGAATGTTTTCTTCTTTGCAGTACTGTTCAAATTCATGCGACGTGAATGCGCTGCCACGATCCGATATAATTCTCCTCGGATTACCGAAAATAATCGCTTGCTTTTTCAAACGGTCTAAGACCTCTGCCGTGCTCGTAGTTTTTGTCGCGTATATCCACACAAATTTTGTAAATGCATCTACTACTACCAGAATATGACGGTAGCTTTTCCTCGTAGACGGCAGTGGACCCAAGTGATCAATATGGTACGTTTCGAGTGGCACACTGCCTTTATTTATGGGACATAGAAATCCATCTTGTTTGCCACTCTTTTTCGCCGCAAGGATACAACTCACACAATTGTTCACGACCTTCTGAACCTTAGAGCGCATGTTCGAAAACCAGTAGTCACTTTTCACCAGCGCTGCCGTTTTGTCTGCCGCAAAATGTCCTTTTTCGTGCACACGTTTAATTATTTGTGATTGCATACATTTAGGTACCACTAATTTCATATCGTCACTGTCTTCTTTGAATAAAAGCCCCCCTCTCACACGGTAACCTTCGTATTTCCGTTCACGCGCTAACGCAAGGATTTTTCCTAACTCACTATCTTCACTTTGCGCTTTTCTTATTCTCGCAGTCACACTCTCTTCACTCTCACTCAACATACACACCGGTAGTGCATTGCGACTTAATGCGTCTACGTGTAGCATATTTTTACCCGGCCGATGTTCTATCGAATAGTTAAACTCCTCAAGCAATAATGCCCATCGAGCCACACGTACGCACAATTCTTTCTTTCGCATTGTCAATGAAAACGCTTGACAATCTGTAATTATTTTAAACTGTATGCCTAGTAAATATACCCGGTATTTACGCAATGCCTTTATTATTGCCAGCACCTCGAGCTCATAGCTGGTATATTTCATTTCTGCGGGTGTCGTTTTCCCACTTGCAAAAAACACGGGGTGAAACGTGTTATCTCTGCTATCTCGTTGAAGCAAAATTGCACCATACCCGTACATAGAAGCGTCTGTGTGCAACTCTGTGTCAACGTTTGGTTTATACAGTCTCAATACAGGCTTATTACTCATTATATTCTTTAGGTGCTCAAATGCTAATTTCTGTTTCTCATCAAATTGGAATTTTACACCATTTTTTAGTAAATCCGATAACGGTCGCGCTATTATGGAGTAGTTTGGCACAAATTTACGGAAATAACCGGTCAGACCTAGAAATTGCTGAATCTGTTTGATGCACGTGGGTTGTGGAAACTTCGTAACTGCTTCGGTTTTACCATTAGATGGACGAATAGTACCACTCTCTATTATATGCCCTAAGAACTCTACCTTTTCCTGCAAAAAGACACACTTTTGCCAATTGATCTTTAAGCCAAATTGCTGCGCTGTACTCAAAACTTTCTCAAGGTTTTTTAATCCGCTAGTGTAATCCGCAGTAGGAATGATTAAGTCATCCATGTACGTTAAAACTATTTTGTCATCTATCAGCTCTCGAAAAGCGGCATTGATGAATTTTTGAAAAATCGCTGGTGAGTTGCACAACCCGAACGGCACATATAAAAATTCATAATGACCCTCCGGCGTTATAAACGCCGTATACTTCCTACTCTCCTTATCTAATTGTACATGAAAAAACCCGTTTTTTAAATCCAGCGTGCTATAAACGGTAGCTGATTGAAGAGCGTCTAGCTGATCATCGATCAATGGAAGCGGGTACCGGTCCTTTATTATTTTCTCATTTAATTTCCGATAGTCGATGCATAATCTAGTTGTGCCATTCTTCTTCGCAACTAAAACAACTGGACTCGCATACTCTGATAGGGATGGCTGTATTATACCGTCTCGAAACCAATCACTGACATGAGCACTTACTTTTTCTTTTTCCGACGGAGACAAACGCCGAGCTCTCTGATATACTGGATTCTCATCCTTTAATACCAAGGTCATTTTGATGCCTACTTCTCGCGTTTTTACTGGGTTATAATTATCAATTAATTTTTTTATTTTCTCTCTGTGCTCGGTGCTAACAATATTCGACACATCTATCTCGCTAGTTTCAGACACACACTCGATCTTAAAAATTTCAGGAACGCTACATTCATCCGACTGTAACGCTGCGGACTTACTGATTGAAACATTACCTGCTCTAACAGTCATCTCTACTGTATTTAAAAAGTCTGTTCCTATCAAAAGCGGGTGCCGCATCAAAGTGTCTGAAATTACGCGTATCGTCATTGGGTAAAGTTCACCGTCAATTTCAACGTTTACACAAACCTCTCCTAAGGTTTTATTATCGTCCGATCCTATCCCTCTAAATTTAATTTCCTTCCGCGACAGTTTAGACAACCCTAACTTAATATATTGATCAGCACGCATAAGAGACAGGTCGCTACCCGTATCTATTAACGATGTTACATTGTAACCGCCTATTTTAACATCTTTATAACATTTACCGTCAATAGGTTCAACCAAGTTACATCCGTTCTTCACACTAGCCTTTTTCGGACACTTAATCGCAATATGCCCAAACTCTTTACACTCAAAGCATTTCGCACCTTTATGCTTCACTGGGCAATCAGCACTATAATGATTTTGCAGTCCACAATTAAAGCAACGCACCACTTTTGTATCTTCTTTCTTCTCGTACTTCACATTCTTCGCTGGGTACGGCTTGCTTTCTGCTCTCGGGTATGTAGTGTTGCCTTGGTGTCTCCCACGCAGCGATAGTTTTTCGAACGCTTCCAGAAGCGTGGACTTTGTCTTTAATCTTTGAAGATACGCATGGTCTCTCAACGCAGGATCGGGGATGCCCTCAATTATGTACTCAATCAGCTCGTCTTCTTCAATTGATATAAGGTTTCCCAAGATCACCTTTCTGTGCATGTATTCACTAAAGGTTTCGTCGCGCCTCCACGTACGTTCCTCGAACTGTTTTCGCCTAGTTATTTTGCGAGGACTATGATGAAACATCTCTCTTATTTTATCGAGGAGATCGTCAACACCCATAGCAATGTATTCAGACTTCGAATGCATCCACTCATAAGCTCTACCAGTCAGTCGCGAGCCGATGACGACCTTCATTTCATCGTCAGATAACCTATATGTAGCCCTTAGGAATCGAACCTGTCTTTCCCACGTCTCGAAGGTATCACTGTTGCCATCGTAACGGTTTAGTATATCTGCGACGGCCGTTACTTTCATACGCGGTCGCTCGTCGCGTCCTGCCAACGGACTTCGTGCTGCCCTCTCTTCGTTATCGTTCAGGCTTAGGGCTTGCCATTGTTTCAATATTTCAATTTCTCGGCGAGCTAGTTCAAGCTCGCGTTCCATCACGGCTCTCTCTCGCTGTTGTACCTCTATTTCCCGTCGAAGAAGCACAACTTCGTTAATATTTGGACTTGACTCACTCGCCAAAGGTTGATTTACGACTTCGTTGGTTTCGGTCACGTCTTCCATTGTTTCTCTCATCCAATTGCCACCTGGATCAACCGCCATCAATCGCGCGAGCAGTTCACTTTTCACACCTTGCGTAGATAGTCCCAAAGCTCGTAATTTGTCCTTTAATTGTTGTACTGAGAACTCATTCCCAGTTTTTGCCACCGAACTCATTTTTATCGTTTGTACCGTTCAACTAACCTCACTGTATGCACATCACTCTGTCCGATGCACCACCTACGTCTTCCTTGTTGTTGAATAATGATTTTATCCCGGAGGGGCCCCCAAATTTATGTAGGGAAAACACAGAGAAGGCCTCAGACAGAAATATATGCAAAATATATTTATTGATTAATAACTAGATCTCTCGTCGCCGTTCGTCGCTCGTCGCCGTTCGTCGTTCAGCACGTCTCAACGTGTACTACTCGCTCGTCACTTCTTTCTTTTTGTCTCTCGCTTCGTCTCTATATTTCGCGTCGTCTCACGCACTCACACGCACACATCATCGTCTCAGTCTCTTTACCTCCGCACTCTTCTCGCTCACTCTCTCTCTTTCTCTCCTGCTTTCTCACTCTTTATCGTCTTATACTCGCAGTCACATAACGCATGCATGTCAAGATTTTAGGAATCCTACATATACCAAGATAGAATGACTCGAAGGTCAATGGCTCGTCAGGACGAAGGGAAAAAGGTGTGCTAAAGTGGAGAATTTGGATCGTCGGGATGAATCTCGTGTGTTGGGGCGATCTATCGATCCCTCGACACGGAACGGAACAGGTAGCGCGAGCCGAACGCAGGAGCGGCTGCCGATAAGCAGGCAATGGCGGTAGCAACGGCGAGTCGTGAGTTATTCGACGTTGCACCGGTGCAGCCTTGAGCCTATTCCACGCACGAAAGACCCTGCACCGCACGCCTCGCTGCACGCTGCACTTCACGCCGAGACCACGAAGACTCCCCTCCTTTTCTTCTTTCCCTCTTCCTCTGCCCTCTTCGTTCCACCCTTCCTTCTCTCTTTCGTTGAATAAAAACAAAACAAAAAAAAAAAAAAACAGGAAAGAAATTCTTCTCCGGCCACCCTCCGACCGGCAAATCTGCTCTCTAACGCATCGGTGCTGAACGATAAATTTAGTTCGGATGCGTATTCCCCTTCGAACCACCTTACAAAGAGGCGCACATCTGCCAGGCGACTACGCGTACTTCTCTTTACCCGCGCCAACCGAGTGCAGAGAGATACAGAGAGAAGTGCGACTATTGGAAGCGTCGTCGGTGCCTTCGGATATGTGGGCCCTGATGCGATGACACCAATTTTGTAGCTGGTGCATCGTTTGAACGGGTTGAGAGAGAATTTTTTTTTATCAATAGGTATCGTTATTTTTTTAGGATCTTGTAAGTAAAGAGCGAGGTGTTGTACCGCGTGGTAACTGGAGACTTTGGGCCTTCTTTTTGGGTTCCTTATGCTGTGATCGTTCGATCCAGTGGAAAGCTTAAATCTCATCACCTTTCGTGCTCTCGACATCTTCTACTATCCGCCAACGATCGTTCGAGCATCGTGATCGAAAAAGAGGGTAACACCGCCCACCCTTTTCGGCCAGGGGCTGGAGCCGCGGAGGAGGAGAGTGGAAAAGGAACGAGAGAGAGAGAAGGAGAGAGAGAGAGCTTGAGAAAGAGAACGAGGGAGAGGCGTCATTATTGGTGGATGGTCGATAAACTTAGAGCGGCAGAGAAGGGATGGGGTAACGTAAACTTGCTCCCGATTTAGAGCGAAGCCCTTTTTACCACTCGGCCAAGTAGGCCATGCGCGAAGGCTGCGCGACGTTGTGGAAAAACGCGTTACATTTTCCGTATGCCGCGTGAGACTGGGAAAGCGAGAAAGAAGGAGAGAAATAAACGTGGGAACTTGCATCGAACGTTTTACTGGGTAATGATACTCCGAGAACCATTCGATAATTCTTCGTACTCTTTAAAACGTCGATTGTCACAATAACGTCATTATTATCTCCGAAGATGTTCTTCGTAGTGGCACTCCGAAACGCATTCGACAATTCTTTATACTCCATGAACATCGTTATTATCCACGAACGTTTTCATCGTAGTTCGTTTCTCATAGTCCCTGACCATCGAATATTACACGAAACATAATCTATTTACAGTGAACAGTTTCATCGTACTTCGTTCCTCATAGTGCTTGACCATCGAATGTTACACGAGACATAATCTATTTACAGTGTACATTTTCATCGTACTTCGTTTCTCATAGTCCTTGACCATTGAATGTTACACGAAACATAATCTATTTACAGTGAACATTTTCATCGTACTTCGTTTCTCATAGTCCTTGACCATCGAACATTTCACGAAACATAATCATTTTCTCTGAACATATACCTCGTAACAGCGCAACAAAGCGCATTCCGCATGTTCTTATACTCCCTGAACATCGAGCGTCACGCGATAATCATTATCATCTCCGAACATTTTCCTCGTAACAGCACCGCGACACCGTAATTTCTCATAGGAAGAATAGGCCGAAAAGAGAATCAAATGCCACCGGAAACATCATTATTTTCTCTCCCCCTCGGGAAAGGAAGGCCGACATAAACGATTCTCGAAGGGAACAGTCGTGCGAGAGGAACGAATGACGTTTCAAAACGCACGCGGTGGAGGATTCGGAGGAGCGAGGAGAATAATCTTGCGGTGGAAAAGGAAGGGTGGCCGCGGCGTAGATCAATGGCGTTCCCCCTATCGTGAGAATCTGCTGACGTTTCTCCCCCTCGGCCCCGCGCGCGGCCGCCGCCACTGGTGCTCCTCCTGAAGCGAGTACCTGTGGCTCGCGGTGTAAAAGCGGAATCTAGGCCGATATAAATAGGCCGACACGCGCCGCGGAATAACAGGTAGCTCTCTCGGGAACGAACGAATGTTCGACTGTCATCGGCGGCGCGCGAGCATGCGCGGGTGGGAGGAAGCGCGTTAGAGACCTGGGAGAAGATCGGAGAGGGAGAGAGCTTAAGGCCGCGTGAAAAGTCGTCCGATTCATCCGCGAGGATTCGCAAATCGCTTTTCTTTGATGAGAGAAGAAAGACAAATTTGTACGAATTTCTCGGAAATTTTTCCGTGAAGAATGCAAAAGCTCTTCGAACTTTATTCTATTTCTCTGAAAAGCTCCTAGAGATGTGTGAATCAAGGTTTTTTTAAATTGAATAGAACAGAGTCGAATTTGCAAAACAAAAATTGACAAAAATATCACCAAAGCGCGATGGAATTCAACGGAGCCTAAGAGGCCGCGTGAAAAGTCGTCCGATTCATCCGCGAGGATTCGCAAATCGCTTTCCTTTGATGAGAGAAGAAAGACGAATTTGTACGAATTTCTCGGAAATTTTTCCGTGAAGAACGCAAAAGCTCTTCAAACTTTCTTCTATTTCTCTGAAAAGCTCCTAGAGATGTGTGAATCGAGGTTTTTTTAAATTGAATAGAACCGAGTCGAATTTGCAAAACAAAAATTGACAAAAATATCACCAAAGCGCGATGGAATTCAACGGAGCCTAAGAGGCCGCGTGGAAAGTCGTCCGATTCATCCGCAAGGATTCGCAAATCGCTTTTCTTTGATGAGAGAAGAAAGACAAATTTGTACGAATTTCTCGGAAATATTTCCGCGAAGAATGTAAAACCTCTTCAATCTTCCTTCTATTTGTCTGGAAAGCCCGTAGAGATGTGTAAATCAAGGTTTTCTAATTCGAATAGAATCGAGTCGGATTTGCACAAAAAAAAAAAGGAATCGACAAAAATATCACCAAAGCACGATGGAATCCCACGAATTTTAAACCTTCTTACTTCATTCATTGATTCGAATTTCAAATTCCTGTGATTGGACCATTCGAATTTGAATAATTCGCACATCTCTAAAAGCTTCAAAATAAAAAAACAAGGGAACAAAAATAGAAATCAAGATTCTCGGAAACTTTTCGAAGAGGAATAAGAGACGTACTTCTTGATCCTGGTTCATTTTCAACCTGGACGATCAAAATCCCAGGACCACCTCACCCTTCGACTTTTCGTATTAAGCGACGAGTCACGGAGGTCGATAACGGAAGCCTGCGAGAGGTCCTGGGAGTTCCTCAACCGTTCGCGAGTCTCTCGACGTCGTCCATGAATATGCACGACAAACTCGCGAAGGCTCGTCGGGGCGTGTGGTGGGCTCTACCACTGCGACAAAACGCGCGCGCTCCTCACTCTCGGGCACCGTTCGTTGCGGTCGAATGCGGCTACCCACCTATCTCCTTATTACGCGTCGTAGAGAGAAAAATAAGGAGAGTCTTCACGGATCGGTCCTCGATGGTGACGTCACGAACCAAGCGATTCGTGGATCGAAGAGAATCGCGCGTCTCAACGAGGTGCAAAAGAATTTTCTGAAGTATACCCCACGGACAACAATGGACAATCTTATTAGAAAAGACGAAAGGATCGAATTAAAAAAAAAGGAAGCTGAGAAAGGATCGATTTACGAATGAAAATTCAAAACGATCGACAAGAGACTACCACGTTCTTCTCTCTATAAAAATGAAACAAAAGGAACGCGAAAGAGAAATCGTCGAAGAAGCTCGGTAAAACGGAATATCCCTTTCCATGCTTTTCCCTTCTTCCACGCGCTGTAAACCGAAGGAAGGCGCACCCACGCCTTACCGGCACCGAGTCCCGCGCTCCGAAGAAACAAGGCGTTTTGCTCCGGTGCGCACACAGGCCGACGCACGTCTCTGCCGGGGTTTCAACCTCGTTCGCGAGCGCACCGAGTCGCGGTGAGTAGAGAGAGAGAAAAAAAAAAAAGAAACACAAGAAAGAGCAGAGACTCGTAAAAAGTTTTCCCCTCCACGAGGACGGTGGAGCACGGTGGTGGCAAGAGCTATACGTACGAGGGGATACACGTGTGCGCGGTGCTGTGCGTATCGCCACTGTCCCAATTCCGCTGGGGTATTGTGTCACACGGCGCGGCGCGGTGCCGATGGATTTCTCAATCGGCCCGGTAGGACCAAGCCGGCGCGCGTACGCTTCGCGCTCAACATTTCGGGAATGCCAGATTTTCACCATCGATCCTTCTCACCCCTTCGTTTATCCGCGTTCCTCGTCCCTTTTGCGTTTTCTTCATTTTAATTTGGTTTCTTTTTTTTTATCGCGTGACTTGTCCTAGAGACGCTTAACAACGATTCTTCAGGAATACTAGATTTTGTTCCTATCGTCATTCTTACCCTTCGGTTCTCCTGCTGGTACTTTCCTTCGCGTTTATATTTTCTAAGCCCTTTGTGAAGTTTTTTGTATAAATCAGTGATGATGAATTTATGAGCAGAGATAAGTTACTTTAGATGAACAACGTGTTGATTTTTACAAAGTTATTTTTTACGTGTAAATTGTTTTACTTGTAAAAGTTTTAATCATCCTCTCCTCCTCCTTTCCAAGTGGCGTCACTGATTTAGTGACTCACGAGGTAGTAGTGAAAAAATGATGAACAAAATTTGACCCACTTCTGAAAAAGGTTCACCATCACTGGTATAGATGCTTAATCTCTTGGGTACATTTGAGGACTGAGACTCGTCGTCCACCTGCTTTGCGTAATTTACAGATGACTAATTTAATTCGAGCAAATTAAATTTGTTCCAAACGCAAAAATCTTTTCAAATAAATCGGTACTCGAAGGGTTAATAATTAAAATTCAATAGCTGAATAAACACCAGATTTTTTTTACAGTTCGAGCCATTCTATCCAAAGGGTGTGATTAATTCTTGGAATTCAATTTGCATCCAGATAAATTCTCATTCTGAGCCTTCCGTCATCGCGACTCTGCCTACGCGGGGAAAACATCTATTACCTCGTAAATGAATATCTCCACGGCAATCACTACCGATTTCTATCGACCCATGAGCAACCTGTGTAATTATCGCGCGTAATTACTGCTACCAGCCCTCGCGAATCCCGTTCGCGACTGCGTGAAGGAACGACTGGAGAGCGCGCGAGAATGCCCGAGGACACGTTTAGGCCATGGTTCGAGGATCGTAGAACGCATCTCGTGACGAGAGATGAGTACCAGCGTGTGATTACGATCTAGGATCGACCAACGATCAATCTACGAACTCGTTCTTCTCACCCCCAAAAGATCTTTGGACGAAACGGAAGGCTCCTTTGAATTTTCTTTCGTCCAGCCTCCTACTTTTCTACGAGATCATATTTAGTTAATTTCACCTCTTTAATTCGTCACCACTGATCTTTGTTCAAGAATCTAAGTCAGTGGTTCTTAACCGGTATCCCACGTGATATGCTAGAAATGTTCCACTAAACTATAAAATAATCAATGTATATTATACCTAGTTAGTAAATATACAGCGCGCAGAAAAATCCTATAATTTAGACTTTTGTCCTGTAGCAGGGTACACGGTTGAACCACCATCTAAAAATATGATCTTAATCGTCTTAACAATTTTGATGTTCCGCAAATTGTCCTTCTAATCAAAAGTGTTCCGTGACTTTGAAATGGTTAAGAACCACTGATCCAAGTAAATGCGCGCGAGTCTTGCCGAACAATTAAAAAGCGCGGAGAGTCGTAAAAGTGTGTGTACCAGGTTTCTTTTCCTCTCTCTTTCCGTTTCCTTCGCTCCCGGACACCCTCCCACCGCTTTCTCACTCACGACAATAAAAGAGCCTTATAGAAATGTCAGTGTGGGTTTTATCTACCGTTGTTTCTCCCTGCCAGTATGCGCGGGCATAGGTCGTTCCGTGTGTAAGCTCCATAAAGCCGTCACGCTCGGTAAGCAGTGCCCTCCTTGATCCAAATTCCAGCACGGGGTTGGAGGTTGAGCGGTTCGATCTGATTTTAATGCGCGTGATTTTAACCGAGCGTTGGTAAGGAGCGTAAGGAGCCTAAGAGTCCTGGAAAACCTTTTCTCTTTTGGTTCTTAGGTACGATCGGAACATTCGAGCGAGCAAACCGCCCGGGTCCTAAACCTTATGTTCAAGACTTTTAACCCATTTGCATCATGACTCTACTTAAGATACCGTGTTCAGGCATCAGCCACGTTCAACTGACGACTGGCCCGTATTACCGCGCGATAGGAAACAGTCGCACGATCGCGGAATATTCCGCGCTTGGTGATAGAAGGCAGTCACAGCTCGCGGAATATTCCGCGCTTGGGTGCAAATGGGTTAAGAACAATATCAAATTCCATAGGAAAGAGAGTGTATCTACCGAATATCCTCATTCTACGAACCCACCCCTAGATACCAACCAAAAAAAAAAAAAAAGAACAACAATATAACAAAATCAAAAATTCATTCCTGTACCTTACCAAAAAAATAATTACAAAGACCGATAAATCTCGATACGCGAATTAGTCGAACGATCTTTCCATTGGAAAGATTCTTCGCCGTGACGTGTTAAAAATTCGTAATTACGAGAGGTAAACAAGAGCACAGAGGGGTAAGAACAAGGCGGCGCGGTGGTAAAGCGCGTTTAAAGGAGAAAAGATGAACCCTCCTCACCGTGGTTACGTTCGGCTCGGTCCCACCTCGTCGGAGTCTCGGTCTCGTCCCGTCTCGTCTGGTCTCGTCTCGTTTCGTTTCGGCTCGTCACGGACCGGTGCCCCGGTAGCTTTGCCCTTGACACACTTCTCCTCGCGAGAGGAGAGCCCGCGTGTGCGCGCGCGTGCGTCTGTGACCGCACGCTAGACAAACTAGACGCGTTCCTACGGAGCACCGGCCTATGCAGCTCCCGTGCGTGTAAATACCGACGGACAAAACTGACAGAGAGAAACTGAAAGCGAGAGAGTCACATCCATTCTTCTCACCCCGACAATCCCGCTTCAAAATAACACCATCCGTCACGTCACAAAGTAAGACACGTCGAAATTAGCCTTTGGAGCGTTTTGGTACGGTTTTACTACGTTTTCATCATTGGCACACTCGCGCGTTCCGCAACAGGCTTGAGAAATTTCAAAGAGCGCGTAATGTCACGAGAGACCTAGCTGAGGAGGCTAGCACGCTCTCTAAGTAGTTGTTAACACTTTGACTGCTACGCTGATTTTCCATGGATGATACCGTTGCGCCACAATTTGTATTTTTTTATTTTTTTATTGGTTAATGATCTTTTCAAGTTGCAAATTGCGATTAGTATAATCATTTTTTAATGATTTTTCTGGTGACCACCGTGACTGGCCATATATCACCATCAAGTGTTAACAATTTGACTGCCACATTCTTTTTCCATGGATGTGGCGCCACAGTTAAAATTTTTTTCATCCTTTTTTCGGTAAAACATGATCTTTTAACGTGCTATAAATTACGATTAGTATAATCATTTTTTAATGATTTTTCTGGTGACCACCGTGGCTAGCCATATATGACCATCAAGTGTTGACACTTTGGACTGCCACGTTCATTTTCCATGGATGTGGCGCCACAGTTTACATTGTTTTCGTCCTTTTTTCGATAACACATGATCTTTTAACGTACTGTAAATTGTGATTAGTATAATCATTTTTTAATGATTTTTCTGATGGTCACCGTGGCGCCATAGGAAACACCGTGTCCGATCACATATGACCAATCACGGCAGTCAAAGTGTTAAATCGCGTAGAGGCCATCGATCGCGATCGATGCCGAGAAACGGAATTCATCTTCCCGAGTCCGAAAGGCGGGTAAGGTGCGCGACACTATTCGCCAAATTATTCAGAGCTACTGGCTAAGGCATCGCCTACGGCGCGCCTTCCCTCGCGTATACACGTCCCGAGCATTTCCCATCGGTAGATAAGTACGCTCAAGGTCGGCCCGTAATGCGACAAAATCGCCGAGGCTGAAACTACGGCTCTGATTTTAATGGCTCCTTTTTCTTTGTCTCTCCCTCTTATCGCCACCAATTCGACGCGCTTAATAGCGCCCGCTCGTGAAGATTGTTTCCTCTTCGCGGGGTGGAGAATTCTCGGGTCTTAGAGTTCCGCCGAAAAAGAAAAAGGAACAATCGTTTGGCGACCAGTTATCCATCGTGTAATTGAGAGTGCGTGCCATAATCGTTAAGGGTTTCCTCCTAAGAGTGATTTTTTATTTTAAATACTCGTAAGGCTTCTTTTTCTCATTTCCGGACCTTATCGGCTTCAATTCGTGGCGCTTCAAAATTGTTGCGCGCGGACGATCGTTTGTTCGCGGATTCGAGAATCGTCAACAGTCGAGTTCTACCGAGAAAAAAAGAAAAATCGTTTGGTGATCGATGATCCATCGTGTAATCGAAAGTGCGTGCCATAATCGTTAAAAGTGCTGTAATCGTTAGAGGATGAAAGTTCCTTCTACAAGTGATTTTTTTTATTTTAAACACACGTAAAAGACTCCTCTTTTTCATCTCCAAACCTTATCGTCTCCGATTCGCCGCACATGCGCACGGAGGATTGTTTTTTGCAGACTCGAGAATCGTCAACAGTCCGTCGAGAGAAAAAAAAGGAGAAGAGAAAAAAAGAAAAATCGTTTGAAGATCGACGAACGATCGTGTAATCGATAGTGCTTGCCGTAATCGTTAGAGGGTGAAAGTTATTCCTATGAGTGATTTTTTTTTAAACGCTCGCGAGGCACGGACAAGAGGAGAGATCGAGAGAGAAGACGCGTCAATGGCGAAATCGATAAATAACTACCGACCTAGCGGCACAGCCCGCGCGTCCAGCCAATCGTAATTTCTATCCCACTCGTAATCGGCTTCCGGCCCTTACCGGAAAAAAGATCACGGCCTACGCCTATTTTGTAACCTAACGGGACGCTCCGGCTAACCCAGGAAGGTTAAGGTGTCAGCGTGCGCATACCTAATGAAGGTGTAATTAATTCGTGGATAACAGGAGGGAGGCAGCACGCTTCCAACCCCACGATTATTCGTCGAATAACCGAGCGCTTGGGCTCACCGAGAGAATTATTTCCATCTGAAAACGCCGACGCTCCAAAACGCCCTCTTCGGTCCCTTACAAAAGAAGAAAGGTAAATCGAAGCTTTAAGGTGTTTAATTTTCATGGAAATTTAAATGGTCGGGACAGTGGGCGATCGTGAGTCTCTCCGGTCTCGTGATTTGGATTTATTTTGTTTTCTCTTCTCTTTCGAAGTCGGAGAGAGAGAGAGATAGATAGATAGATAGATAGATAGAGAGAGAGAGAGAGAGGGAGAGAGAGAGATGGAAGGAATGCGAGTGGTTGCTCGTGCACGTGCGTAATCTTCGGTGACGGCGACGTCTCGTCGTGCGCCAAAGAAACGTCACGGAGAAACGACATAAATCTATTATCGGCGCACGGTGGACAGTTGCGTAAATCGGAGAGCGAGCGCGTGGGCCACGTAAGCACCGGTGACATTATCGATAACGCCACTGCCGCTTCGTAAGCGTCATCGCACGTACGATCTTACGGACGAGTAAGTTTCGCGTGTATTCGGTGTTTATACGAGGAAAGGGAAACTGTTAAAGGCGCGCTATGGTAGTCGGTAATAAAACAATCGTTCTCTACCACGGGAGCATCGATTTCACTCGGCTAGTGCCGCAGTTTTACCTTGCTACGAATGATAGTCACTAGAGGGCCCATTGTAAAGATAAGCTAATGATTTTGAAAAGAAAGAATTTTTTCGCTTTATAAACCCTTTGTGGAGGTAATCACTCGACGGTTGAGAACATATACACATTCAACGTTTGCGTTATAAAAACTAGAGCTTTATCGCTTTCTATATTAAAGTTAGTGTTTAAAGAGCCAAAATAAAATTCTACGCATCTCCGAAGCTTAATATAACGTAAGATCAGTATGGTTCTTTGCTGTGGTGGCTGAGAACAGACATACGACCGCAAAGGGTTAATCGTCGATCTGTCCGTCGATATTAATGAAGCACCCATTAAAGTAAATGGTTTCGACGTGAATAAAGCATCCTCGAATTTTCTCTGAATTTATGAGAATATATTTTAAGTCTTGCGGATGAATTTCTTAAAAATTACAATTAACCCTGTTCATTCTTCAATTTTCTAATACGTTTATTCCGTGCATGAACGAAAAAGCATCTCGAATCTTGAGTAAAAAGAAACTAAAATCGAGAATGAAGATCGCGAGGAAGAAAAGGAGGAAGGAAGGTGGAAAGCGAAGAAGAAGAACCGGTGGAATGAGGTCGTGCTCAAACTAGGCCAGGTTTACTCGGTAACTATGTCACCATTATTGATCTGGCCAACCACCCACTACCCCCTGCGACACCGCTTATTGCCCTCCGCGGTAATACTCCCGCGGTACAAACTGTTGCGAGAGACTTGTCTTCATAGTTAATTCCCTCGTCATCCTCCACCTCCTCTATTTACCAAGCCCACTCGCAAGAAGTTCTCCTATTAATTAAACAAAGAGAAAGCACAAAAATCGCATTTGCGAGGCGCGTATTGCGAAAAAGTGTCGATTACCAATGAGGGTCCTGTACGAATTCCGCAAGAGTATCTCGAAGAAAAAAAAAAAAGAAAAGGAAAAAAGAAATGGCAAGAAAAAAGTCCGTCGAATTTAAATTCGCTCGCGATTCGAACTCTGCTCCGGAGTAACCGTCAATCGAGACGAGCTCTCGTGTAACATTTAAAATTGGTCAATCGATCTTCCACGATTCTAACGCCCCTTCTTGTCCGCCCTTGCGCAATCGGCTCGGCTCAACGGGCCCCGCGTCGCTCGATTTCACTATTTCGACTCCTTCGGTGGTCCCACGAGACTTCTCCTATGGGTGATTTTCTTTAAGCGTTCTTTTATGCTTATTCTTCGCGCTCCTTCGCGAATGAAAGAAAAGGAAGGTATCTGTAAGTTCCTACAGGAGGAATCGAACGCGCTCACCCTTTCAGACGAGGGTAGTAGTGTGTCGCGCGACCTGCATTGCCACGCTCGATTCGTCTCCGTTCGATTTGACTGCTCGATAAGACAGAGCGAGCGAGCCGTGGAAAAGGGGCAAATAGGTGCTTCGATAAATATACGATGAGCCTATGCCAGGCAGAAGACACGCGCTCGAAGAAAAGACGACGAAAACTCGATCTCGTAGGGAGAGAGGATCGACGGAATTGGGAATCGAAAGTACCCTCTTCCACGAGTAAGGAGAGCACTTCGGATAAACGTCGTTGGGTCGCGTACCATCCGATACTTTTATGTAATCGGAGCAAGGATATACTAAAGAAAAAAAAGATACATGAAATTTAAACAAGAAAGAAATGGTCCTCGGCACACTGTGACTGAGACACGCTACGATCAAAAGTTCAATCCCAAAAGAATTCTCGATAAAGCAGACAAACGGTAGGGTGGTAACAGAAATAAAAAAACGTGCTTTCCATTTTCTTTGTTTTTCCAATTCTCGCGCTCGCACGAGAGGCATTCTCGTGGCACGGGTTTATGGTGTTGTGCCTACACGCACATCTTGCCGAGGCGTGGAGAAACCGAGAATCCACGAGAGAGTGAGAGAGAGGCTCGTGGGAGGAAATGAGAGCGAAAGACGGAAAGGAGGACGAGGGGTTGCGGCGTGGAGGGGTGGAGAGAGACGGTGGACGGAGAGGGGGCCGAAGAGGAGAAGGAGCAGGCAGCATGGACACTCAGCTTTCGTTTTCACCCAGCCTACTTGTTAATCCGGTGAGTCAATAGTTGTATAACACTGGAACTGCGTTGCGTAACTCTCGTTGGTTTCCCTCGCGACCTACTTGCCCACTAAACTAGACATACATTCTTATCCAGCGGCAAAGCGTCTCCCTCTCACGCTTCCTCTCACTTCCTCTAATCCTTCCCATCTATCGCCCTTACTACTCGCGCTTAGATCCTCATCCACCGATTTTTGCGACCTGCATTCCATTCAATCGACTGTCGATTTCAAACGCAAGAGATGCTCGTAGCACTCCTGGTAAACTTCGTTATTAAAATGTGGCCTCTCCGCGTGGACCTTAAAATCGATTCGGACAGTCACCTCGGAAAGAGATCGGCGGATAGCATAATGAGCTTATCATTTGCCTTAATGCGCCGACTGCGAAGTTGCGCCATGATTTTCATATGCTCCACGACACTCCGCGCCCGTTAGAAATTGTACTCGCGCCGGAGAAACTTAAGGAGGAAGGTGGAGGGAAGGTGGCATTACGAGGATCTACGAAAAGAAGCGTGAAATTTCACATGGTCCGGTAAGACCCTCTTTGCGTGGAGAGCTACCGAGACGGCGAAAGTAAAAATTAGAAATTCCCATTTTATCTTCCGTCACGTTGGCCGTGAAGTATCTCGTTGCGCGATTCGTTCGCGCTTTTGCAAAATTCCAATCTCGAGGAAAGATTAAAAACAATCGAGGAAGAAAAAACCGGCAAATCACTTGGCCAATATTCTCTGCCTACTCTTCCACTTCTTCGTCTTCTCATTTGGCCTGGTGGTCGCGAATGCGTTGACCTTGAGCCCGATTACTTCGATCCGTTTGAGAAGATATCGCGGCGTATCGCGCGTGTCTTGGGATATTTCGAATGCATCGTTGGACGCGGGGGTGGAGGCCAAGCGTTGTACGAGAGTCCACCGTTTGAGCGAACGAAGGCTAAGGTGAGAGACGATGGGATCGCGGTTGGCGCAGAAAACACCCGCGCCGTGGTTGAAAGCTGCTGGCCGAGGAAATAAGAGCGAGAAAACCTAGCAGAATCACGAAACACGCTTGCGGTTCGCGCGATCGAATCGGGGTCACCGTTTCGAGGTGGACCGATCGAGCGAGACCGGATAGAACGATAAGAGCACGAGACACGCGAGAGAGCGAATAGGAACGGAGTGAATTTTGCGAAACCGGAATAAATAGATTTTGCGAAATCCTCTCCTCTCTCTCTCTCTCTCTATCTCTCTTCTGTCTTTCCGAAGTAGACTGTATAAGGAGCTTCTCACCGTTGACCATGTGTGACTTTTATCGCGGATGGTCCAGACTGATAATGTTTTATTTATTTTGTTTATATTTGTTAAATGTCTATTTGTTTATTTTGTACGGGCTTCGGCTCGGGTTCCTTTTAACACGTTTCCTGCCAATCTGCTGTGGATGCCATTTCCACGTCACTTATACCGTTTTCGTTAACGAATTTAATAATTTTGTTAAATACTTTTTTTTGGGTGTTCATGAGAGAAAATGTATATTTGTACCGTTATCGGTACACGTCTCGAACAGTGTCGTAAATATTACATCGCAGAAAATAATGATAATAATTAATTTTTAGATTCTAATATTTTAATCTGTACTGAAAACTGTATACGTGGCAGGTGTTAATGGTATAAAATGAGTATTTTTGTATTTATTATACGGGCGTCCCACGGGTGTATCCTAGGGTGTAATAAATGTAATTTTTCTTTCTTTCTCCCTCTCTCTACGACTGGACCTCATCGACGGATCGTTCGCCATTTTGACGCGCGCGTATCTGCGCGGAGAGCGGAGGAAGGAACCGACGCGACTTTGTCAACCCAGTTTTGGATATCGCGGTTAACCCAATTCGTTGGTAGCGCAAGGTGGCGCGCGACCACCGAGCGACGCGATGCGTATCTAATGCCTGCACCTATTATCGGGAGAAGATAAGGAAGCGAGAGTATTAGTCAACGAACTAACACCAAAGTCTCAGATCATCCGGGTAGGAAGAAGATTAAGAGGAAGAAGCTGCTGCTGAAATACGCGCGTACGATGAATCACCAGAGAACAGACCTCGCGCGATAAAAAAAAACCGATCGAGGAACAAAATAAACACGAGAGAGAGACTAAAGCGCGCTTAACAAACAACAAATAAAAATCAAGCAAAAGATAATTAACTCCACGTAAGGGATGCGCTTTAAAAAGAGGAGGAATCTCAACCGAAAACGAGAGTGTCCTCGATAAAATCAGGATCAAGGAACGGGAGAAGCGCGTAAGAGAAAAGGAAGAGAAAAAAGGGGCGTCTCGCGGGTGAGTCCCGCGCGCCGCGACTGACTTATTAACGTCGCTATTGAGATTAAGTTTATTCAGCAACGAGTATGCCATGACACACTAACCAAGTGGTCGAGACCCACTTAAGCTACCGGGTGACCTTCGTCGAAATGAAATGGATGGGGTGATAGTGCGTGGTGTATTTTAAGCGTGCCGTGTGAGAGAGAGCGAGAGAGAGAGAGAGAGGCAAAAGAGAGAGAAAGAGAGAATGAAACAGGAAGGGAAGGGAGATGGGTGCCGGTTGGGGGTGGGAGGGAAGGCAAGCTGTGCACGTAGGTGCGGAAAACGCGCGACGGTGGTGAGAGAGGCGTCCCGACGCGAGGCCGTCCGCGCGCCGTGTGACGGCACGCGTCCTTCGATTTTCAAACGGGAAGATCTTTAATTGCACGGCGCCAAGGAGAGCGGTGAGAATCCGTGCCAGTGCATGAGTGTCTCGGGCTCGGTAGAAAGTGAGGGTGAAAGGTGCCGTTGTCGTTGCTCTCTTGCCATTGATCTCTATTTGATGTAAACGGGTCTACCGTGTTGCACGAATTCTCCTTCGCTCTATTTCTTACTTTTTCTTTTCAACGAAAGATCGCAAGATTTTGACTCCAAGTTCGATACTCTGAAGACCTACCGTACTCCTAAGGCAGAGGAAGCAACCGATGCTTCCCGTCGCGCTTCAGAGAATCGCTCAATTTCACTTTCAACGGCCCCCGGGGGCGTATACCGTTCCCGCCGAAAATTGCTCTCCGCCCGGCACACACTCTTTTTCTCTCTTTCTCTCTCTCTTCCTCTCATTCCCTCCTCCTCGTACCCCTCACACGCCGCGAAACCTTTGAAACGAGAAAGTTTCGTCGGTTTCGCCACTCGCCGGAGGACTCGGAGATACGAAGCGGAGGATGAACGGCGATATTGTGTCATCGATCGGCCCGGCAGCGCGGCGGCGCGCAAGAATCACGGGGGCTCGGATCGAAAATATCGAGACTATCACCGAAGGAGAATCTAGAGACTAATTATTACAAGACTAATCCTACAAGATTAAGTAGAAAGTTGATTTAAGGGTGGCCGGAAATTTGTCCATTTCGAGGAATGTTCTATCGTGATGTTCAGGGTGATGTCGGTGTACAATGAACGATGTGAGGTTATCGACGACACCGAAGATCGTGCCACCCCATTATTCGTTAGCCAACCGAATATGTATACGGCACTTACGCAAAACTAGCGAAAGTGGGCGGTGGTGGACGACGAGAAGCGCCGTGGCTGCTCCGCTCGGTAACGGATGGATCGGACCGAAGGCAGAGAGACCGGAGCGCACGCACACTCGTAAAAGCTCGACGAGCAAAAGAGCGAACCCTCTTTTACGTATACGATGTGAGAGAAGTGGCCGTCTACCGACACACTTTGAACGCGTGACGCGCGCGCACCGTCTGGGAAAATGTTGCGAAAGCCTGCCGAAAGACCCGCCGCAACCGCCTTCGCCTTCGCGCGCCCGAAAGCGAGAGCCTCCTCCTCGTCGGGCCTCCGTAGGCGAGCCCATCGAAAGCGAGAGCGGTGGTGCTTCCAAGTGCTCCTTTTCAGGCCGAGGAACCCCGTGAAGGAATATTTCTCTTCCACGATAATATTGTTCTGGGTTATCGAGGTTTACACCTGTGCATCGAAATATCTCCGAATGGAGAACCTTCTGGTGATAACTTGTTCGGATTGTTCCATTATCGAGATTATAAAAAGATAATGTTTTTTACGTTTTTAGTCTTCGTCCTCCGTCAGCTCGTTGTTCCAGTATCGCTGTTTTTCGAATTCTTGAGGTATCGTCGTATAATCGTCCGAATAAGCCCAGCCGAGAAATCGTTAATTCTTCGGACAATAGATCAGATCTTTGTGCTCGTTTTCTGACCGAAGAACCCCGTGAAGGAATATTTCTCTTCCACAATAATATTGTTCTGGGTTATTGAGCATCGAGACATCTCCGAATGGAGAACCTTCCGGTAATAACTTGTTCGGATTGTTCCATTATCGAGATTATAAAAAGGCAATGATTTTTGGGTTGTTTCAGCTTTCGTCCTTCGTCAACTGGTTGTTCCAGTATCGCTGTTTTTCGAATTCTTGAGGTATCGTCGTATAATCGTCCGAATAAGCCCAACCGCGAAATCATTAATTCTTCGGACAATAGATCAGATCTTTGTGCTCGTTTTCTGACCGGGGAACCCCGTGAAGGAATATTTCTCTTCCACGATAATATTGTTCTGAGCTATCGAGGTCTGCACCTGTGCATCGAAACATCTCCGAATGGAGAACCTTCCGGTGATAACTTGTTCGGATTGTTCCATTATCGAGATTATAAAAAGATAATGTTTTTTACGTTTTTAGTCTTCGTCCTCCGTCAGCTCGTTGTTCCAGCATCGCTGTTTTTCCAATTCTTGAGGTATCGTCGTACAATCGTCCGAATAAGCCAAGCCGAGAAATCGTTAATTCTTCGGACAATAGATCAGATCTTTGTGCTCGTTTTCTGACCGGGAAACCCCGTGAAGGAATATTTCTCTTCCACGATAATATTGTTCTGAGCTATCGAAGTCTGCGCCTGTGGATGAAAACATCTCCGAATGGAGAACCTTCCTATGATAACTTGTTCGGACTGTTCCATTATCAAGATTACAAAAAGGCAATATGCTTTTCGTTGCTCCAGCATCGCCGTTTTTCAAATCCTCGAGATGTAACCATTAATTCTGCGAACAAGCTCCGCGGAGAAATCGTTAATTCCTCTGGCAATAGATCTTCGCGAGTGCTCGAGGATCGTCGTAGGAAAAGACAATTTTAATTTACAAGGAGATTCGCGAGCCTCGACGAGAGACTTTAGACGAGGAGCAATTTTAATTTATTGCGGAGATTGAGTGGGTACACCTGTTGCTCGACGGAGCGCGTCGACGCATCTAATTAGATAACCAATCAGCCACGGGAATTTGTTTTATGCCTTGACTTCGATCACGAACGACGGGATTCGCGAGAGAGCTTGCGACAGCACTCGAAGAAATGGCAAAGATACGGGATGCCTGCGCATAACGATAGGAGGACGAACGACGAGTATCGAAGCGGCTCGGGATATATTACGAAAACGAAAGCAAGGCACGTCCAACGATATTACGCAATCGCATCCGTCCTGATTAACCGTAGAAAGTGCCATCCGCGAAGGCTCGCGGACAAATTCTCTGTACGCTGGACCTGCCAATTGGTCATACATTATTAACGTTGCAACGAAACAATCTCAAAACTCGTACTCTCAAGCGAACTCTGTATATAAACATCGAGAATTCTAATCAAGAATGTCGAGCTTAATATCAAATTTTCATTGAAACCCTGCGAAATCCTCAATATTTTCTAACGTCGAACACTAGAACTACCAAAGCTTTCAAAATGAGTGATCAATAAAAAAAGTTTCCATATGAAAAAAAATATTGGTAATTCTAGTGTTAAAGAGAAATCCTTGTAAAAAATGGATGCAACCGGTCGGTATTTCTAGTGTTGTTAATTCTACCCCATTCACTAAAAGATCCTCTAGCTTGGAAAAAGATCAAAACCAAGCAACAACAAACTCACCTATACCCTAAACCACAATTTTCTCGGGTCCATCCAAGTTTTTATTACCGAAATCAAATTCTGCAAGTGGAGCGCGCGCGTTTCGACGCCAGCGCCGCCCGGCAAGGAGACGACGCTGTCGCGCGCGCGTTCTGGCAAGGGTGGTGCAGCAGGAGGAGGAGGAGGAGCAGGAGGAGGAGGACGAGAGGGAGATATCGCGCGCGCGGGGCGGATTACGGAAGGGGGTAGAGATAGGGAGGGATGACTAGGAGGAAAAGGCGGGTAGGAGGAGGCAGGAGGAGGTGGTGGAGGAGAAAGAGGAGAGGCGAGGAGATCGGGTGGGAGGCAACAAGGATTCGTGTCATTGTCAGTGGGTAATCGGGTCAGTGGGCCACTAGGGCGACCACTTTCAATTTCAAGCCTTCTAGCTGCGCAACTCGGCGTGCCGTGTCGTCGTTATCTCACGCTCTCCTCCTCCACCACCGCCACCCAGTCTGAGCGCCTTGTCTTCGTCACCTGCAAGCACTCCTCTCCGTTTACCTTGCCGCGACATTCGACATTTTTCGCCATCTACGCGCCTTCGCTCAAAAGAGCCGCGCACTTCGCAAACGAAGCTACACAATAAGGCGTGCCTTCGCAATAGGTGCAATTTTCACCGATTTCGAACAATACCCTACAGCTTCATTTCGAAAGCTGAAATAATCGGAATCGATTTGAAACGTGTTCGATCACCCTCGAGTTTACCTTAGATAATCGCGAAGCTATATCGTGGCTATGTTATAAAAGAAAAGCGTACGAAAGTACGTGCTGCTGAACAAGGGACATAAGTAAAATATAAAACGAGACGGGAAGATGATCAGTCCATAATGTTGCTTTGCGTTCTGACGAATAAAGTGACGTGAGGAGAAATATATAATACGGCACGCCGTGGAAGACAACCGGAAAGAAAGAGAAGAAAAAGAAGAGGAGAAGAAAACAAAAGAAGAGGACGAAAGAAAAATGAACGAAGAAGACGGAGACGGCAAAGGTACACGCGCGCGTTCGCGCTCACCTTTCTCACTCTTGCCATTGGTTTCGCGAGCTCGCGGCTACTCGCTCGCTCGCGCCGTTGGCGGGAGAGATAGCGGAAAGTAGGACGCGTATTAAAAACCACAGACCGTGTCCCGTGGCGTCATTGCTCGTGGCTCGACGCGGCGCGGTGCGCCGGGCTGTGTTACCCAATCGAATTCATCGTAACGCGCCCAGTGAGAGAAACGTAGGGGCCCTGGGTGTGCGGGCGCGGACGCGGACGCGGGCGCGGGCACGGACGCGAACACACACGAGCCGGAGCCACGGCGAATAGGAAAAAGAAAAAGGGGGATAGGAAGTGGTGGAGGAACCCCTCTCGAGTTTTGGACGTGCCGCGGAGAGACGCCTTCAGCGCCATATGGCGAGCACCACGAGAATCAATGTAGACGCGCTTCGACGAAATATTCGAGCGCATTAATGGGACGCGGGATCCCCGAGCGCGCGCGCGCACGGTCAAGATAAAATACTTTCTGTCTTATCGACCGTTATAGAACTTCCACGCGCGCGGTCCGCGTCTACGATTTTGCCCGCGGTACTGTCCGCGCGAGGTAGATGCAAATTGTTCTCTTCCCGGTATCGGCGCGATTCTTTCTTTTCCACGCTGAGACTTTGCACGGAAGGAACTCAAGATTTCACTTCTAACGATTTTCACGGATGCATTGTTCGACGAACTTCCGATTTTAGTTGTTAATAAGCTAATGCTTTTTAACGCATAGCTTCCCCGTTTTCACTTTCGCGCATTCTCGAATAAATTTGCAAGGCATACGCCTATCCGTTAATCGTAAAAGAGACGTCTTATGGAGGAGTGACGAAGATGGGCCCGTTGCAGGAATAAAATTTCGAAATGCATAGAGAAGCGGCGTTTTGCGGTCTCTTCGATTTGCTTTCGCGTGACGCAGGGAAGGTGGCGCGCGGGCTAACGCCAGCGCCGCGGAGCGGTGATCGTAGAAAATGTGCGAGGTACGTGCGCGCTTAACCCCTCGCGATTGGCCTTTCAAAATCTCGAGGTGGTCGCGTCTGTCGATCGATTCGCGGACGCGCCTTAATTTTCAAACGAATTCGAAGCAAAGTGTTATTAAAGAGAGCAATTTTTTCCTGAGAATAGAAAAACAAGACGACCCTACTTTTCTGTATTTCAATGAGCAAACCAAACTTAATAAAGTAAACTATTTGATGAAACGAACTTCCTCTCGCACGAAGACATCCGGTGGCGGTCAAATTTCCCGCGCGATTATTAGATCGCGCGCGCGCGCATCGAAACAATCGAAAAGGAAACTGGTAATAACGATGAACACACGTGTACGATACCGGGGAGCGTGGTTGTTCGATTCTCGTAAATTGTCGTGCGTGCCACGGTATCGATATCTCTTCGGCACCGCCGCCGTTGCGAGCGCAACCGTGGCGCTCCGAGGACGTTGAATAATAATTATTGTTGTTGGCTCCGCTTCGTGTTATTGAGTTATTCCGATGCGAGTTTATCAAAGTGGGTCAAGCGATTCAATAGCGACGGCCGTAGCGGAGAAACGACCCACCGTCTTGCCTCTCCGCGTGGGAGTCCATGCTATACCGTAATAGAGAGCACGCGCCCGTGCCAAGGTGCACCGGAACCGTCATCAATACCAAACTCATCCCTCCCCCCAAATCATTGTCCAATCTTCATTTCTAAGCTGTGAACTAGTATAAGAGAATCGTTCCGGGACACGAATGCGACTACATTTCGCCTTACGATAATTTAATCATTAAGCTGCCATTAAGGCAAGGCTTTTACCAAGGAACGATAAAAATAATGCGACGTATATGATAACGTGAACCTGTAGCGGAAATGTATAAAGGAAATAAGAAGAAACCCGAAAATTGATCGAGTTGATCGCAAATGGAGTTGTCTATTCGAACGGAGGAAGATCATCGAGTCACGTGAGTAGCATGCTCAGAAAGGTAACAAATTCTATCGCAAAAGAAAAAGGAAATAAAAAGACCGCCAAATTGGAGCATTCGAAATGAACACGTTACGATAGACGCCCACTCGTGAACAAATGACGGTACCGATTTAAACAAACAAAGATCATCGAGTTACGCAAGAAAGTAGGGTCTTTGGAAAGATCACTGTTAATAAAAATAATCCATTGTGCTTGTAACAAATTCCAACTCGAACAAAAACCAAAATAAGTCACTCCCTTTACGGTCGTGCCTAAAAGCCCAAATTTGGATAGATCCCAAGTCAGCGGCGTTAAAAATTCGTCACGATCCGTTCGCAAATGAACTCGTCGATTTGGACAGGTGAGGATGATCGTGTACAGGTAGAGCACGCTTAGGAGCTTCGACGATCACTCGCTTTCCATCGGATCGTAAATGCTCGAAAGGGACCGGAGGACACGGGGAGCGGGGAGGGTGTCGTAAAAATTCGTAAAGGGAAAACGCGCCGTGTCGCCGGTGCCTTTTCTCTCCCGGTGAGAGTTGGGACAACAATGTCAATTGTTGCACAATGGGCGACGCTGGTCGAGGATCGTGGGTGAGGGAGACGGGGGCTACGGAAGGAGGGATGTCTCCTCGCGTATTTTACTTTGGGGCCAACCTCCTCGTTCTTCTCCAAGCGTTTCCAACGCAAATGGTCCTCTCACCCCTCCACCTTCCTCTTCGTCCACCGATTTCTCTCTCCAGCTTTGCATCCAGGGGACCGAACGACGCGAACGAAGATACGTAGGACAGTTTCAAGGGGAGCAAATCCTTTAAAACTTTGAAAAAATCGAAAAACAGCAAAAGATGGAAGAAAATCAGCTTTTCGAGGAAACTGAAGGGTTGTTATATGGGCCTGGAATCGCTGATTGATTGGTAAGTCACTAAAATTTATACTTTTATCGTATTGAAACTTCAAACGCGATTATCTACAAACTACATTTTCAAAAACTGCTCGCACTGCAGCTCAAGAAGTTATCGATCGATCTCACTGAAATTCATAGAGGTTTTTGTCTATGATATTACCGGTAGGACAAACCTAAAGTTTGAAGGACTTCACGTAGATACATAATTTTTTTGGGGTAAGAACTGTTGAAGAAATGATCGAAAATTTGATTTTTTTGTTACAAAGCCTGCATAATTTTCAATTTCATACTTTTTCATGATTTTAGGTACCTATATCCTGCCCCTAAATGTGTCAGTAATCGAAAAAAATTTTTGGTTCCTCTTTCAGATGAGCAGTAAAAATGTGAGGAGTGGAGCCGTTTTTGATGGCACAAGAAAGACGCCTGGAGGGAGAAGGTTGTTACGTCGCCATTTTGTTTTGTGAAAGAAAGAAAAAAATGTTTTTAAGCTCTTTGAACATACGTTAAAATCATCTTAAAGTTAAAAAATGATGCGATTACTTCATCACCCTAACAAAAAATTAACAAAAAATGGCTCATTTTCGAGCGTCTAAAGGATTTGCTCCCCTTAAGTGGACGTTTAAGAGAACCGTTATGGACGAGGATGTGGACGCATGAGAAAACAAGAGGAGGTCGAAACGAGGTAGAGAAGAACGGATTGAGAAGTGGAGGAAGGCTTCGTGTGTCCATTGTCCCGGACGAAGCAGCCCGGAGCCTTTGCCTTTCGGCTCGCTCGAATTTCACGCGAAAGGGAAAGCGCGAGCCACGTTCGCCCGCTTCGTGAATTAGCACCTTTAAGCGAGCGATATTGGAGACGCTTCGTGTCGAAGCGGATTTAAGAGGGACGAGGTGAAAAGGCACACATGCACGGGTCAAGTGATCGACGAGGAAATTCCAGAAAGGTTTTGGAGCTCCTCGTTTCCATTTTTAATCCGAGCATGAAGAAACTCTGATTGCAGATGAACAAATGAAAAGGAGGGTATGGATTTTAAAGAATATATCTTCCATAGAAACATTACTCCTCTCATGTAAGAACGAGCCGATCAAATTTGGTCTTGAAAATTCATTCTCACCCTCTCCAACCCCTATTTGCGGAAAAGACTGTAGAACTCCAGAAGGGTCTAAAATACTCTCTCTTTCTCTCTCTATCCCATCCTTCTGCACAGCGGACCGCATTCGAGAGTAAATAATCGGTCTTGAGCGTGCAAATCACTAGTCACGCCTATCTTCGCGCGTGCCCCTTGGCCCGATGGAGAAGTGCAACAAGTGCGAGGACGGGAGGGCACGCAGCAGGTAGATGTTGACGCGCGTTTGTTCCATTGTCGTGCTGACGTGGCAGTAGACACAAATCTACGGGGTGTCGTGAAAATCTCGTACCACTCCACCTCACCCCCTGTAAACTTTTCCAACCCCATTTTCTTCGAAGGATCGTCCAACTTCCATTTGCCACGCGCCACCTTCCCACCCTTACACGCACAGTAGGAGACCCTTTTCCCTTCGTCGCTTCGAGCGCACGCGACTAGCTTCGCATAAAATAGGGTCGGTCCCTTCTCTCACTCTCCCAATGGACTTGTTTTCAATTACTACCTCACTCCAGGCCGCCGTAAACTCGGAAACGTACGCGCCGCATCGGTAATTCGGCCCGCTCATAGTCGTTGCAAGATTTTCAATCGTAAAATTTTAGGGCCGCTTTCACTCGACGTCAACGACGACGAGGACAACGACGAAGCGGACACGCGGTACCTCCACGTGCTCGTTTCTCTTGCTTCCTTTTGAGATTTACGTTCCTCGATATTGAGCCTCTTCTCTCGTCACTCGGACGAAGAGAGTCTTCAAAGAATCGTCCACGAGCAGGTAAAGCGATTTTTTTTAAGATAGGTTGAGTATGAAAGACAAGAATGATGCTGGATGCTCTGCTACGTCGCCAATTTTAATACTTCGCATCCGAGACCTTTTATTGAAAATTTCTTTCTTTTCTTTAACTTAAAAAGGAATCAAATCTCTGTGCAACATGGGTCAATTTTAATTTCTAAAATCCCGTGCTCCAAAGAGACATGTTGCATCTCTGTCTTTCACGACTTCTGAGCATAGTACTACACTAACAATAACAAAAAAAAAAAACAAATGCGCACAAAAATGAAGAACCAACACGGTTCAATAAAAAATTTAATCGAAAACGAAAATCTACGCAGCTCTTAGAAGATCAAAATAGAAAAACGTGAATTTACGTGGCTCATCCATTAACTATTACACGCACACCAAAATCCACTTATTTTTTAACCCAACCTACACGCGGAAAGAAACTTGAAAAATGTTCAAATTTTTCCATTAATTTAAGCAAAACTACAAAACACGTGTTTTAAGCATTCATGCACCATATTTTCAATGGTACAATTTAAATACCAACCGTGTCGAATAATATACAACAGACATGGCAGACTTCACTAGTACCACCAAGCTTGTAAGACTTAAGAGGGAGCCGTACCGGCTAGAACCCAACATTTTAATCAGCTAAAATCCTAGATGACCCTAGAAATCAAGCAGTATATACTTTCCAAGTTAACTTGCCTTAGAAATCACGTTTCCTCGAAACGAAGGTGACTAAACGAAAGCTTAAACCTTCCTACTAGTCCTGTAACTTTCATGTGTAGCTACTTATGTATCAATTATTGCAGAAATTATGTTTAAAGCAGAGGTGGGCAATTGAGGCTTTTTCACCAAAACAAACATGGCTGTCATAAGAAAGAATTTATTTAATATTTCGCCTTATTTAACTGTCTGACGATCAAAAGGACACTTCGAGGACTTGTACACTGTATCACAATTACCAGGAAAAATAATTTTGTTCGCATTCGATGGAACAATAAAGAGAAAACTTGGAAAGTAAATGCTGCTTGATTTCTAGGGTCATCTAGGGTTTTAGCTGACTAAAATGTTGGGTTCTAGTCGGTACGGTTCCCTCTTAACCGTTAAAATTGTTCTCCCGCCCTAGAATAATCTGAGCGACGGAAAATTCCTCTTCTCGGCAAATCGTGGCTCGTGAATCTTAAAATTGCAGCCGAATCGGTGATGCCCTCGTCCCGTAACATCGTTGTCGCGGGGCGCTAGGCCGTGGATGCAACAAGTGTTACGAAACCACGGCGAAGGGGCGGCGCGCGTGCGCGCGCGCCTCTTCTCTCCTTCGGCCAACACAAATATTGGTGCTCCCGTTTCGGAGAAACCGGGCTCGAGAGAGGAGCGCGCGAGATATATTTTTCTCTCGTCGAGAGTCTTTGGAAAAAAATTGCGATCGATCGTGATCGAACGATAAAGGAGAAAATTACGAGGAGGCGCCTCTTCCTTCACCAGCGCGCAACACACGAGCCTCCTACGTACGCGAGCACGGCGATACTTCCGCTTGATAATTCTCTGTCACTTCCTACGTTATCTACCGCGATGCTAATTTCGCGACGATATAAACGCGGTGACGCGCGTGACCGCTGAACGCGCGCGCTATTCCCTGTCACGGACCCGTGGCAAGAGCAAGCGCGTGGCGTTACGGTGATCCGCGCCTTCGATGGCACACCTAGAATCGTGCAACTGGCCCGAACACGCACCTGATCGCCACCCAGTGCCATTGTAAATGTGGAAATGTATTCGAGTAGATTATTTGCACCGGTTGTGTAGTTGCAAATTTTTCGGTACAACTATCAGAGGCTTCTCGACGATAGCATAAACTTACAGGTTGAAATCGGCGCATAAATCGGTGGGTATGAATATTTAAGCACGATGGAATATTTAAAAGGCAAGTAATCATCGGACGATCCATTTGTATCGTCGCGTTACTTAGAAATTATTCGACAAGCATCCAGAAAGGTAGAAGCGTGGATATTGTTTGGAAGGATGATAATAATTCTGTAATTAAATCGTGTGGAACGTGAAATCCCTTCTGAGGAGGAGTGAGAGGACGAGAAAGGGAGGGAGAGACCCGGGGACGTAAATAAAGGCGGCCGTGTCTCGTTTCGCCGAAGCGCTATTTTACCCGCGAAGGGACCAGCCAGCAAGGAGAGGCATTCGTAGCGAAGCGCCCTCTCCTCCCACTCCCGAAGCCTGTCCCGTTCTAAATTCGAGGCGCGGCGGCGGAGACTCGGTTTGCACCTCGATCGTTCGGAATTTGCACCGAATACGCTCGAGTTGCGGCTAGAAGCGCGCCTACGCGCTCTTCGGGAGAGTGTCGCTGTCAACGAGGATCAGCGCAGTCGCGGAGAGTAAGCGTGAGACGGAACGAGTGACAAAAAAGAGCGCGAAACTACCGCTGAATCTATCCGCGCCCGCGAACCTCCTTTTAAGCCTTCGGTGGCGGTAGAATGCGTGCACGCGATTGGACCGATCCCATTGGCCAATGATAAGATCGCCGGCTGACCGTCCCGAGTACCTCCGATTATGCTCGAAGACAGATACGGCGCGAGACAGCGTGCATATCCGCGGCTTCGGAAGTGGGCCGTGAGTCGCGAAGAACCGGGAGAAGGCACAGAGAGGGGAGGAAGACCGTTGACGAATGAGTGGAAAGGAGCGGCGGGGTGGAGAGGGAGAGAGAAAGAGAGAATGACTGGAAGATGAAACCGATAAGTCGGGAGAAAGAGAAAGGTCGAGAGCGGCAGGAGTAAAAGCGAAAGTGAGAGCAAGAGAGGCTCACGGCGTTAAGCGAAAAGAGAGAGAGAGAGAGAGAGAGAGGAGGGAGACGAAAGGAGGTTTGGGTAGGGGTAGCGGTGCAGTGTTGGCAAGCGGCGCGGAGCAGACAGAGCAGACTAAGCGCACAAAGAACTCGAGAACGAAGAGAGAGAGAATTTGAGGTTACCTGAAACGTCGTTGGCGGGCACCGCTTCGACGAGCAGGTTGATCCTGGGACGTTGCTGGTGCTGCTGTTGTTGTTGTGGTTGTTGTTGCTGCTGCTGATGGAGATTCCGTTGCACTTCCGTCAAGGACGGATTTGAAGTTGGGACATCGGCGAGGGCCGCCGTAGTCGTCGTCGTCGTTGTCGTCGTGGTCTCCGCGAGAATGCTCGTGGCGGTAGGGCACGTTCCTGGCGTCGAGGAGGAAGAAGACAGCGACGACGAGGATGAGGACGAAGACGAGGAATCCGTGAGGGTTGTCCCGCCGGTGTTCTCCAGGGCCGTAGGGCCCCCGCCTTTCCCCGTAGCCATTCGGCCCTCGTGCATTCCACCGAGACGGGCCGATGGATAGAGAGGCGGGCGGGCTAGCAGACAGACAGACAGACAGTCGGACCCCACACGCGGGGAGGTACCGTCCTCTCCCCTGCGTCCTCCTCCTTTCAAGACTTACGCGCGCACGTACTTTTATTCTTCTTCCTCGACGGGCACCTACGCTCTCTTATTGCGCGCTCCTCTCTCTACCTCTTCCTCCTCCTCTTCTCCCGCCACCCCGCCCCCTCCTCCTCCTCCTCCTCCTCTTCGTTTCGACGTTTCGCCGTCGCGCGTCCGTCCGTCGCGCCTCTACCACGTCCCGTTCTCACCCTCTTCCTTCTCTTCCTCCTCCGGCCCACCTCCTCCTCCTCCTCCTCTTCCTCCTCCTCCACCTTTACCACTTCTTCCTCCTCCTCCTCCTCCTCGTCGCGTCCTCTTACCCGTCGTACTCTCGCCGTCGCTGCACCACCACCACCGCCACCCTTCTTCCTTCAGCCCTTCTTCCACTTCCACCCTTCCTACTACGCCTCTCTACTCTACTCCCCTTTTTTCCACCCCCGCCTCCTCCTCCTCCCCCTCGTCCTCCTTCTCCGCCACCCTCGTGGCCGTCGTCCGTCTCTATCGTCCTTCCTCGTTACCCGCGCGCACTCCGTCCCGCCGTCCCTCTCCGTTTTTACCAGCAAGCTCCCCCGAGCAGCGCCACCGAGCCGCGCGTTCCAAAACTGCACCGTCTTTTTCGCTCCGTCTCACGCGGCCCTCTCACTCTCACCGCTCTCTCGTTCTTCCTCGCGCTACCTCACGCAGACTCTTCCCTCCTCCTCTTTCCACCAACCCGTTCCTTCCTCCAGTATCCGACAAGCGTCTCCCTCGCACGCAGGCGCGCGCGCGCACACCACCGTCCTCTCTCTCTCTCTCTTTCTCTCGGTCTCTCCAACGAATGCTATCTTTCTCTATCTATCTATCTCTCTCCCTCCGTCCTTTCTCGCTTTTCCGTGGCCCACCAGGAGGATCAGCCAAAGTTCGCCACTTCACACAACGGCGACATCGCGCGACACGTACGCGGAAAAAATGTGGTGCACGCGGATAATTAACCTCCCGCCTCGCCGGCGGCACGAAAAAAATCGAACGTTAGACAAATGTAGGTCTGTAGGCCACTTCACTTACACTTTGCATCGGAACGGGCACTCCCTTAGTCAAGCGAGTGTCCGGCGCACCGTCGCGCACTGACAGCACGAGCCACTCAGGCTCGTATCAGGCACCACGTGCACCCCGCGCTACCTTCTTCCTCGTTCGCTACGTCCACGTCGTGCTTGTCCAGCTCCTGTATTCTCCTGGTCCACCTGCTTCCAATTTCCCCGACAGCCTGCGCCGTCGGGATTCGCTCCGCGATGACTCTTCGACGAGCAGAATCATCTCCGGAGGCTAGTGCCGAGATCGAGGAGATCCTCTGGGGTAGACGCGGTGCGATCGACTGTCTGGAAAAATTTTCGAGATAGTCGAGATTAGTCACGTTTTGTTTCCAAACTGGTGGTTTTTAAACGAATCGCTTCGCCGAATTGTAAATGGACTCCGGAGGTTTTTGTTAATTTTTGGTTTGTTTTTGGTGAACGCATTGCACGGATAGTACAAGGTGAGAATTTGAATTATTTGATTGTTTCGTACAAATATTATTCTTTGGAGATTAGTTAGATAGTACGTTGTAGATGGAGTTTAATGAGTTTTGAGTGTATTTGTGATTTTTTGGACGTTGCGTCCTTCCGAGAAAAATTGTAAAACGTCGAAGTTGCGTGATTGTTTCGAGGGAAGAATCGCGTCCGTGAAAGATCGGCCTTAATACCGATGTCAATGTATTTCCGTGCAAATGTTTTGAATGTGGGTGCGCGCGGCTCGCCGAGATCTTGCTACGTCGGTGCGTATCGAAAGGGAAAACGTAAACTGTACTAATTTCGCAAACATCACTTTTAAACGAATCAATGGGAGGCACCGTACTGCCGTTATGTCGACGAGATTGACAAACTGTATTTATAGTTTCGTGCGAGTTTCTAATTACACCGGAAACAAAGTAGCGTGGTGAGAGACACATGAGCTGGTTGAATGCGTTCAGTGACACGATATCTGACCGTCGACTTATATTAGTTACGGCACTGAGTTCCGGCCAATGTCGCGGAAAGACGCAATTTCCAAAACTCCTCGGACTGTCTCGCGACCGTAATAAAAGAGAATATACATATTAGGAGACTAACAAACGTATTTTTGGACTTTCGGGGTTCGACGTTTTACCACTGCATTAGAGATAACCACCGTGCCTAAAGTAGGTCAGGTGTCACAATATCTGGTCGTTTTATTACGGAACGTTTTTGCACCAAATGTTGCATAACGCGTCACGCACGACTTCACCAAATATAACCACGTAAAAACTATGGCCTCACGGACATAATGCGATGTAATCCGTTTTCATTGAACAATGCACTTGACTAACGCCTTCGAACAGCATTTCTAGCGACATCTATTACGAAGACGCGCGATCTTTAAATATCTCAATGCCGACTCGATTCTGTATGTAACAGATTTGACACTTTCATATTTTTCGGTGAGCACTAAATTCTATATTTATGTTAAAAAATCTTACGTTGAAAATAATTCGGAAGCAAAATAACCTTTACACATATAACCCATTCATATAAAACATCGTTCAGTGCACTAAATTAACCTTCGGGTGCGGAAGACAATTATACGTTGGGTATGTACATAACTTTCTTCAAAATTTTTATTTTTTATAAAGTGCATTGAAGTGGCAGTATTCTTTACGATCAACAAAAAAAATTATACAAAATTCCATACAAATCGATCAGTCAACGATAAGTTCCAAAAGGAATCTTATTACAAAATTTCTAAAATTATAACTACCGTATAAAATTTTGATTATCTCATGCTAATTTTGATATTACGCAATATACTCTTCCTAGAATAATTCAAAAGTTACAGTATCAGAAGAACATGATTAGTATAACGTTGTAAAGACAATATTTGTAACATCGATTACAGTCTGTCCCGTATGCATAATATATCCCGTGTTGTATATGTTGCCTGTTAGTTTGTTTTAATTCTTTTGCCGGGCTTCATTAAAAAGCAGACGCGATATGATTAATCTTTGAATTTGGGATGTACCCTCATAGATTTGATAAATTTTTGCATCTCTCATAAGCTTCTCCACAGGATATTCACTGTTGAAGCCTGCCCCACCAAAGATCTGCAAATATTTACTTTTGTAGGATGCTCTGTCAAAAATGGTAATATAAAAAGGCAATAATATTTCATTAATAAAGGTTCACCTGCACAGCATCGGTAGCACACTTGTTGGCTACATCAGCGGCATAACATTTAGCAATACTAGCAAGGTGTGTGGCAGATGGGTCCAATACATCGGCAGCCCATGCTGCTTTGATACATATTAATCTGGCAGTTTCCACAGCTATACTCATGTCAGCTAACATAAATGCTATAGCTTGATGTTCCGCCAGCAGTTTGTTAAATGTTTTACGTTCCAATGCGTATTTCATCGCTTCGTCAAGAGCCCTTTGTGCTAATCCAACAGCAGCTCGAGCGACCTATGTTGTAGAAAAATTACTTTTATAGATACCCTTGATTCAAGGCATTATCATATAAAATAAATATACATGTGTATACCAAGGGACGTGTTCTATCAAATGTTTTCATAGCAATCTTGAATCCTTCTCCTTCTCCACGTAGTACGTTTTCTTCTGGTACACGAACATCCTCAAACGTAACCATACGTGTATCGGAAGCTCTCTGTCCCATGTTGAGTTCCTATGGATCCGAACCATCAATTAAATTATCATGATGTATGAAAACATAAGAACGTCAATGTTATTCTGGCATATGCATGAAAAAACGATGAAAGAAAATAAGATTATCCATAAATTATTTACTAAGTACGGCACTAATGTTTAATCCACCTTGCGACCTGGTGTAACACCCTCACTGTCACGCTCCACAATGAAAGCTGTAAAGGCTGAGGCAGCAGGAGCTTTTGGGTCAGGATTCGTCCTTGCTAAGACAAAGTACCTAAACACAAAAAGAGGTGCTTTTAGTAAAACACTCATTACTTGACTGTTATGCAAGGTCAACACAAAGAATTCAGCACCAGTTTGCAACACCACCATTCGTTATCCACATTTTTGTACCATTGATGATCCATTCTTTTCCTTTTTTCTCAGCTTTTGTTTTAACACCAGCTACATCAGAGCCACAACCAGGTTCGGTAACGCAATATGCCTGAAACCGTTAGTAGGTAAACAGTGATGTATTGTTATGTTATAATTATATATAACTTGAATTACAAAAATTATTAACTCACAGCTACAAGTGGTTCTTCGATAAGCCTACCAAGATATTTTTTTTGTTGCTCTTTGTTCCCAGCCAGGATAATTGGAGTTTGCTAACAAATGTGACGGAAAAAAAAGTATACACCAAATTTCAATAACATTATAATTAAGGTACAAAAATCAAAATATTTTTGAATGCTTACCGCGAGACCTGTCGCTTCTATTGCCGTTCCAATACCAGTACAACCATAACTCAGTTCCTCCGTTACCAAGCAGCCATCAAAAACACCAACACCGAGCCCACCTGTAAGGAAGTATATTTATATGAACATAAGGAAAGACCTTGGCCTAAGCAAATTTAGAAAAATATTAGATGTGCTGCGAACGTACCGCAATGTTGTGGAATGCTTCCATTCATAAGCCCTAGGCTCCATGCCTTCTTAATGACATCCCATGGATACTTTCCAGACTTGTCATAATCTGCAGCTACTGGAATAATTTCTTCTCTGACAAATTTACGAGCTAATTCTTGCATTTCCCTCTGAGTGTCGGTCAGCTCTAAAACAATGAATTAAAATTTGATTTATATTTATTTTATTATACTAATGACAATACACATGTTTTACAGAGGCCATGCGTGTAGGCAAAGATTACATTATACTACAACATATATTATCTATCTAGACAACAATGATATTACAGTATTCATACATAATTAACATAAAATTATATAAGAAAGATGTTATACCTTTTAAACACACTTCTTCCATATTTCACAAAAATATGGGAATGCGAGGCTATTGCAATATATAGGTGACATTATTATTTAATTATTACAGCTAAGTTTAGAAAAGTTAAAAGGGCACTAACCAAAATTATGCCCCTTTGCAGCTTCACTCGTTGCTGAAAAAGCACGCATCATTTTTTGATGCATGCCAGCACTAAATATCTGAAAGCGGATATACAAAAGTAGTACTTATTTATTTAAAAAGATATAGATTGTTGTGATTTCTAAATTAATACAAAGTGAACATATCAATGGAATTATTTTTGATTGTTAGAAATCTTCGTAAATGAATAATAACAAAAGATTATAAGAAAATTCAGATCATAACATTAAATGTAGAACAATCTGTTTACCTTCTTCAGCATCATTTTAATTCCTGATGTTCCCTGATGTGGTGCGTTACTGTAACTCCGTGATCGTATACTCCTTTTGTGTCAAATGAACATGTAACGTACTGATAATTCTTAAGAACAGATGTTTCTGTAAAGCTCACATATGGTGCCAACAATGTTGGTCACCAACACCTATTTTCGAATTCGTGATTTCCTACGGCCAAAGTACAACGTTCACGCGCCAATAATATTTATATTATACCATTGCGCTCCTTTATAAGCGCTGTTCTGTCTCAATGCTTCTTAATAGAGGGTGTAACCAGCGCGAAATATCAGACAGGGTCAAAGTACAATTGTACACGGAGTAGGGGGATTGTAATAGATATCTTGCGATGACCGTGCATTTTCGAGAATCTGAATTGATATCTCTTCATGTTCTGCAGTACAAAATGCATTTATCCATAGTTATACACACCATTAAACATTTATTTGAATACATTAAAAGTGATATGCAGATTTCGCTTTGCCATGTGAACGAGATAACCGCGGTATCTTGTTACCTTTCCACAGTAATTATAGATCCTACGAGACTTCCTATACCCGTGTATTTTCTATCAGCTCGAATTTGAGATTTGCAGACCCATTACCATCCTGTACAGCACACTGTTTTATCCATTTTCTGTCACTGCATTACCTTCATCGACCTATTTAGAAAACTCTATCTATGTGGGACTGCATTATCGACACTTGTACTGCAGAACGTAGCCAACTATATTACCACCGACGAGAGTGAAACCGATATGCGCACGCAGGCATGCGCGTACGTCATATTTGGTTAAATTAGTGGCTAGATGATTCTTTCTTTCGCGAAAAAAAGTTATAAATTATATATATGTATGTTTATTTATATTCTGCAAGCGTTTATATGCTTTAAATAAATGTCATGTACAGGGTATCTGTTTACCGCAATACAACGAAGTACTTTTTAAGCAAGTGACATCACCGAGGAGAATAACAATCTCTCCTCGGTGGTGACATCATCGGAAACTTGATTGAATAAAATTTGTTTAGTTTAAAGATTTAAAGGAGATATTATGTGGTGCAAGTAATTTATTTAGATTTGGTAATATAAGGAAATTGCAATTTCAAGTAAATTTTTTTAAACGGGATAATATCAATTGTTATTTGTAATTTGATAGTGTATGTCAAGACGAATTCGAGACGCACTGATCGACGAGACAAAGAAAAACAGGTATTGACATTGACTAAACGACTCAATCGATTTTCTCTGGCCTCTCCCTGTTTTCCGCCATGGAGCTCTAACGAGACTCGAGCCTATCACTGCGATATTACCAAAATGTGATTTTACACACCCAAAGGTCGCAAACTTTGAATGCAATTTTCTCGAAAACTAGATCCCAGTGCACTTTATCCTGCAACCACGAGTTTCTAGGAGTGTCGAGTTCAGTGGCGGTCTTAACGGTTGCGAGGCTCCGGGCGGTAGATTTTGCGAGAGCAGGGTCTTTCGTTAGTTCGTGACACACATTTAATATATTTATGTAAAGATCCATGTTGTTTTTCTTCTAGCTTCTTTCTTTCGGTAAGTCGTCTCCTTTTTGAACTACCGGACTCAAATTTTCTACCGAAATCCCGATCACGCGAACTCATTTTATAATAATAGGAACAAAGCAAAAACATAACGTTGCGAAATTGTGTAGTGTGCACAAAAAATCATGTAAAGCGAAGATCGCGGTACCAATGTGAAGACTGTGATGTGGGACTCTGCGTTATCCCTTGGTTTAAAATATATCACCCACAGATAAACTATTAATTAAAATGTGACATATAATAATAATTAATTAGTTAATAAAGTTTTTCTATGTCATTACACGAAAATGTATAAAGAAATCATAATTTATTCATTTAGAACTCTATTCTCACGTAATGTCGTAGTGGAAATCGTCATGAACGGTTTTTGTGCCATCTTTAAAAAAAAAGTACTAAGCAATTTCCCTAATGTACTTTTTTTTATTTGGGTGCGCGAGACCCTGCAAGCGCGAGGCCCCGAGCCGTGGCCCGGCCCGCCACCCGTTAAGACCGCCACTGGTCGAGTTACAATATATTTTAAATTCAACATAATTGACGGTTGCAAGCTTACGGCCTCTCCCTATTAGACATCAGGTTCTACAATGTCTCTAAATTCGCCTAAAATTAATGGACTGTCTAAGTTTGTTTCTCTAGCGTACTCTATTGTTCCATAAGTTCTACAGCGAAGAACCAAATATTATAATTGACAGGTATTCGCGTACGAAATTCGTGGATGAAAAATTTTGGTAAGTAGAATAGGGTCTTATCTGTAGCTACCGATATCCCACAGAATACATTGGTGCATCCTACAGTGGCGTCGCTTATAAGATACTGAGCGCCAATAATCTGAACGCAATTGGGTCCTCGGGTCCGTCTAAACTACATACAGAAGAGACGCTTCGTTGAAAGATTCATCATTACATGTCATGACCTAACCCGACGATGACTCTAGGCGTGACTGCGGGCGGAGCAAACATTTTTATTGGAGAACGTCTTATCCGCCACAAATTGTACACCACAGTGTGCACTTTTCCTCATTCGTCTGTCACACGCGCAAATGAAGCAGACAGCAATATAAAGCGTCGACCACCGCTTTCGTTGCAGAAGTTACCGGCAACGTGGCATACAACGTGTACCGTTCATCCGCCTTGGCACTTTAGTTTCGATATACAGGGTGAGTCCGCCAAGGCATGCCACCCGAATAACTTCTACAATTTTGGTGTTAAGAAAAAATGTTTCAAGTAAAAGTTGTTTAATATCGGGGGGGGGGGGGGGGGCATTGTGTGACGAGGACCATTTTCTTCCAAGTGGAGGCACTTCGGAGATTTGAAGGTCATTTTCATTTTTTTAAATGGAATCATACATTTTCGACTACATACGATTGTAGCCCTTTCCAAGGCCATTTCAATGACCATAGATGTTCAAGGTCAGTCAAGGTCAAGGGCACAAAAAAAGTGGAAAACCGATTTTATCACGTGTATTACAAATGTGATTGCTTTTATTGTTTCAAAATCATTGAACATTAATGTTTTATGGGGACAATTGAAAGCAGGTGTGTATCATGATATACCAACTACTAAAGAAGAAATGATGGAACGCATAGAACGAGCTTGTGCTGCAATCGACCGAGAAACACTCCAACGTGTAACGCAATCTGTAGGTGAACGTTTTAGACAGTGCCTTGCTGTAAACGGTCACCATTTCGAACATTTGTAGTGAGTTGTTAACATTGAATGCCAAGCGTTTAACTGCAATGTGTTTACATTAATGTTCAATGATTTTGAAACAATAAAAGCAATCACATTTGTAATACAAGTGATAAAATCAGTTTTCCACTTTTTTTGTGCCCTTGACCTTGACTGACCTTGAACATCTATGGTCATTGAAATGGCCTTGGAAAGGGCTACAATCGTAGGTATTCGAAAATGTATGATTCCATTTAAAAAAATGAAAATGACCTTCAAATCTCCGAAACGCCTCCACCTGGAAGAAAATGGTCCCCGTCACACAATGCCCCCCTCGATATCAAATAACTTTTACTTGAAACATTTTTTCTTAACACCAAAATTGTAGAAGTTATTCGGGTGGCATGCCTTGGCGGACTCACCCTGTATGTATAACGATTTCTTACACTTCAATTTGATCCAGACTACAGATCCTGCCATAAATAAATGCGCATTTGAATTTCAATATTACGCGAGAAATAAGGTTTTTACCGGGCGTACGTCATAACTAACGTCAGACGTATATTTCTCATTTACTACGGATTGAAAAGAGGGGTTCCGAAGACGAATTGTGACATATGTAAGTGTATAAAATGCCGATGATCGGACAAAGATGCGGTTTCATGTTGCTCAAACGGAGTGTGTCGCGCAATTACATCGATGCCGCTGTGCATCCGAAACGCGCGATTTCAAGAAAATTTCAAGAAGCGTCCAGTGAAAACATGATTCTACAGTTGCGAGGCGGGTAAGGTTTCGCGCATGTTATTAACAATAATCGCGAGTAGAAATGCAGTTTTCCGCATGCTCATACACGAATTAATTCATTAGTAATATGCCAGTTAGATCAAAGTTCTATGACATGCAGAATTTTCCTGCCATCGAGAGAAGATCTGCATACATAATATTGCTATGATTATATTTTTGTGACTATGTTGCTGGTAGCATGGACTAATTGACAATTGAGATACGTTGCGTATCCGATAAGAGCTATTATCGATTCCGAGGTGCAGTTTACTCTCTCTAAATTAGTATACTCCACAATATGTATGTACTTTCCAATAACCTGTATATTATTATTAGTTGTGTTAATCGTGGTCTTATTAGGCAAAACAATGTGAACGTTCGGAAGATCGATTCTGCAACTGAAATCGATCTGACAACAATAAAAGACGAAAGTCGCGAATTAATGGCTATATGGCCGGACGTTGTTCGTGATCTCACCGATGGCAGTCAACATCCAGATATACCCGAGGTTAACAAACGGATGGCTAAGGTAATGGCTCTCGGTTATTACTACGTGGGCCTCATTAGGGCGCAATCGCAAATTCAAGATCAAACAGCACCGTAAAATTGAAACATTATCAACGAATGCTTATTTATGTACAATGTTTTACCATAGGTCTTAGAGTATAACGTTCTGCACGGCAAACCTCTCACAGCGATTGTGTTAGTTAATGCCTATAAACACCTCATCCCTCCGGATCAACTCACAGAAGACAAAATTCGATTGGCGCGTATTTTAGGATGGTGCGCAGAGTTGGTGAGAGTTCTGCATGCTTGATCGATCGTTTTTCTGTCGACAAGAATTTGAATTCTTTGCAAATTGATTCTCTCGTATGCAGATCCAAGCATTTATAGTGGTATTTGACGATATGTACGATGGGTCCACAGTCCGCCGGGGAAAACCGGCCTGGTATCTGCACAGTGGCCACGGTTCAGCAGCAATTAATGATGGTATTTTCTTAGAAAAGGCAATATATCAATTATTGAGGACGCACTTCCAGCATAAAGATTGTTATATAGATTTGGTGAACACTTTCCAGGAGGTAATACGCGTCGCGGACATAATATTGTAGATTCACATTTTATTAAACCTATATTTCAAAATTTGCGATGTGCAGGTTACGTTGAACATCGTAATGGGACAATGCCTAGATATTCTATTAACTAACCATGGTGATGCATCGATTTTTAATCTTTTCACAATGGACAGATACAATGCGCTTTGTACTTATAAAATAGGTTATTATTTTATGCTCCCAGCGAGTGCTGCTATGCATTTTGTAAGTGTTCCTTGGTAACAGGTATTTCTTTTATTTATGAAGTAGGGATATTTACATATATATCTTATTTCATTTTAAAGGCTGAATTAAAGGATCGAGAAATGCACAAACAAGCGCAGACAGTTTTAATAGAATTGGGTCGTTTGTTCCAAGCTGAGAATGACTACATCGATTGTTACGGCGACCGAGCAATTACGGGTAAAGACGAAAGTGATATTCAGGAAGGAAAGTGTACATGGTTAGTGGTTGTAGCTCTACAACGTGCCACCACACACCAAAAAAAGATATTAGAGGTAAATGTTCTATTACAACTTTTCTGAATCCTACCTTTATCAATACAACTTCTCTTACTCAATAGGAATGTTATGGTTCAAAGGATCCCGAGAAGATTGCAAAGATAAAACAACTTTACAATGATTTAGGTTTACCAGATATATTTGCCACATATAAAGAAGAATCTTACAGTCTTTTAAATACGCATATGCAACAAACCTCATGCAGATTGCCATATAATTTATTTTACACATTGGCCGATCGGGCGCATCGCAGAACACAATGAGAAACTGCAATGCCGATGCATCGTTACAAGATTTGTTTTATTATTCGCGCTGTATAATACTTTTATGTAGTTATACTTTTTCATAATTTGGAGTCCATATGTAAATACTTCTTTATGGAAGAATACAAGTATGTGCAATCTCAATTTGCATAAAACTGTAAAGTACTATCTGCTATCATTATTTACACACATCATCCTGAGTATATGCACTATCTTCTTATGCTTAGGGTATTAGAGACTAATAAACATTTTTGCGGTTCACCGTCTCATCCGATTAGAAATGTATGTATCTCTACACATTCTTTGCAAAGATTCGGTCTGAATATCAGATGTTAGAATACGATAAGAGAGTTGGCTATACTTTCACACATATTTCCATTCGGTGAACACATTGATGGCAACGACAAAGTTATTTCGCAGGATTACCGCCTGTCTGACTTATTGCTCCCGTAGTTTCACGTCGAGGAGTTAAACATTGCAGATAGCGCGCTTCTCGAATGAAATTCGGGGGTGTCAAGGTTCCATAAGGTATCTTATATTTTTACCTGCGATTCCTTTTATTTGCAATAAGATACATCAAAATGATCCTTTGCGATCCCAAGATGTTTCATAGTACAATGACATACATTTCTCATTTACAGCGAATTGTAAAGAGAGGTTCCAAAGACGAATTATGATAGACATATATGTAAATATATGAAATGCCGATAATCGATTAAAGATCCGGTTTCACCTTATTACTCCGTAAGATCCACATCGACGAACCAAACAGTATAATGCGTATGTTTTCGCGTACGAAATTCAAGGTTGAAAGATAGGGAGAGCTTATCAGGAGCTTACAGTGGCGTTGCTGCTAAGGTATCAAGCATCAATAATCTGAACCATCTGAACGCAACTGGATACTCGACTGTGCCTAAACCACCTCTGAGAGGCCGGCACCTCATTCAACGATGTATCTGTACATGTGGATGTGATCGTCTGACCCGACAATGACTCTACACCTAATTGCAGGCGGAGCAAACGACTTGATTGGAGGGCTTGTTACCCCCCACAAAGTGTACACCATAGCACTTTTCCTCATTCGGCTGTCACACGCGCAAATGAAGCAGATAGCAATATAAAGCGTGGACCACCGTTTGTGTCACAGATATTATCGACAGTTTGCCATTCGACGCGCAGCATTCGTTCACCTTGGCATATTAATGCCGATATACATCGACTGCTTATATTTCAATGTGATCCAAGTTACAGCCCTCGCCATAAATACATGCGTATTTGCATTACAATATTCCGGGAGAAATAAAGTTTTTACCGGGCATACGTCACAACTAACATCGCACGAATATTTCACATTTACTACGGATCGAAAAGAGAGGTTCCGAAAACGAATTGTAATATACGTAAATGTATAAAATGCCGATGATGGGACAAAGATGCGATTTCATGTTGCTCAAACGTAGTGTGTCGCGGAATTTCATCGAGGCCGCTGTGCATCCAAAACGTGAGATTTCGACGAAATTTCAACAAGTGTCCAGTGTGAACAGGATTCTACAGTTGCGACGCGGGTAAGATTTTGCCTATGTTATTAACAATAATCCTGAGTAGAAATGCACTTTTCCGCATGCTTATACAGGAATCGATCTATCGATTCTCCGTCAATTGGATCAATTTTCCTGCCATCAGTAGGAACATTCAGTAGGTAGCTCGGATTTATTGAAAATGGGGATAAGACAATTGAGATGCGTCACGTATCGGATAAGAACTATTATCGATTCCGGAGTGCTGGTTACTAGGGGTGTGCGAGTACTCGTAATTTACGAGTCGAGCCCAGACCGGTTCGCTTCCTCGAGCCGAGTCGAGCGTTCGAATTTTTCAAGTTACTATAGTTCGATAATATTCGAGTAGCTCGAATGTATTCGGGTAGTTCGAGTACTCGACCAGTTCGAAGATTTCGAGTAGTTCGAATTTTTTTCAAACAGTTCGACGATTCGCGTAACTTGCAAAATTCGAACGCTCGACTCGGCTCGACTTGTCGATTATTACTTGACACGAAATTCGAGTACCCGAATAAATCGAGTACTCGCACACCCCTACGTGGTTGCTCTCTCTAAATTAATCATCCTCGCAAACTGTACTTTCCAATAACCTGTATATTAGTTGTGTTAATCGTTGTCTCGTTGGGCAAAAAAATGTGGACGTTCGGAAGATACATTATACAACTGAAACCGATCTGACAACAATAAAAGACGAACGTCGCGAATTGATGGCTATTTGGTCGGACGTTGTTCGTGATCTCACCGATGGCAGTCGACATCCAGATATACCCGAGGTTAACAAATGGATGGCTAAGGTAATGGCTCTCGATTATTACTACACGGATCGTATTAAAGGGCACTTGTATTAGAGAGTATCGGAAAATTGAAACATTATCGACGAATCTTTATTTATAAAGAGTGTTTTAATATAGGTCTTAGAGTATAACGTTCCAAACGGCAAAAAAATCCGCGCGACTGCTTTAATTAACACCAATAGAGAGCTCGCCCCTCCGGGCCACCTGACAGAAGAAAACATTCGATTGGCGCGAATTTTAGGATGGAGCATAGAGTTGGTATGAATTTCGTATGCTTGATCGATCATTTTCCCGTAAGTAAAAATTTCATTTTCTACAAATTAATTCTGTCATTTGCAGAAGCAGGGTTTTGCAGTATTGGCTGACGATATTTGCGATGGGGGCACAATCCGCCGAGGACAGACGTCCTGGCACGTGCATTCTGGTCATGGGGTAGCAGCAATTAATGATGGTCTTTTGTTAGACGCGGCTTCATATGTATTATTACGGACACACTTCCAGCATAAAGATTGTTATGTAGATTTAGTGAACATTTTCCAGGAGGTAATATGGGTCGAGCAGATCATTTTCCAGATTGCCATTTTGTGAAATCAGTACTTCAAAGCTTTGCGATGTGCAGATTGACTTGAAAACTACAATGGGAGAGTGCCAAAATTCCATATTAACTAAGCATAGTAAAATGTCGATGTCGGATCTCTGTACAATGGACAGATACAATGCGATATGTACTTACAAAGGAAGTTATTATACTTTTGTCCTCCCAGTGCGCGCTGCTATGTATTTTGTAAGTATTCCTTGATAAGAGGTATTTCGGTTATTTAGCTACTAGCTCAGATATTTACATAGTTGTCTTATTTTATCTTAAAGATTGGATTAAGGGATCGAGAACTGCACAAGCAAGCGGAGGCAATTTTAACAAGAATCGGTCGTTTCCACCAAATTCAGAATGACTACGACGATTGTTACGGTGACCGAGCAAGTACGGGTAAAAACGAAACTGGATAGTCCCGGGATACACATGCTAGTTAGTAGCACGATAGCATGCTATTTTCGAGCAAATGCTACCTAGTAGCAAGCAACTAGCAAATGTATACCAAAAGAGCATGCTAGTTAAGTAGCATGCTACTAGATCGCACGACGGTCTAATTTTGTGCTAGTAAGCATGCTACGTCTGAAGGATAGCATGCTCATGAGCAAGTCTGAACGTGTTTACCGAACACGAGCATGCTACTGCCAGTCTTGTGTCTATCCCTCAATTGATTGGAATTAAATCGTAGCAATGTCTAGATGGGGCGACGAAAAAACATTAAATTTTATAATGTTATATCGCGATAACGAATGTTTGTGGAATGTACCATCACTTGCTCCAAGAACCTTTCGAGAAAGCCAATCTCGCACCCATGTGTTCCGTTTTCCCTTCTCTTGTTTTTTTAAAACCCTTTTTACCAAACGCGTTGCAAGAAATAATATAATACTATTTATTTCATTTCGTAAACTCACTGAACGAAAGCGACCCATGGTTTCAAATGTAAGCATGCTCATGCAAGTAGTATGCTACTAACTAGCTAGTGTAAACGCACGGAGAGCATGCTGTTAACTAGCATGCTAGCTTAAAAAAGCATGCCTTTTTAGTAGCATGTGTATCCCTAGCCATATTCAGGAAGGAAGGTGCACATGGTTAGTGGTTGTAGCTTTACAACGTGCCACCACACACCAAAAAAAGATATTAGAGGTAAATGTTTTATTACAACTTTTCTGAATCCTAACATTACTAATACAACTTCTCTTATTTCAATAGGAATGTTATGGTTCAAAGGAGCCCGAGAAAGTTGCAGCGGTAAAACAACTTTACAATGATATAGATTTACCAAGTATATATGCCAAATATAAGAAAGAATCTTACGATCTATTGACTAACCATATACAAGAACTCCCACCCGAATTACCGCAAAATTTATTTCTCTCAATACGCGATAACGGGTTTCACACAAGTTCATGAGCAACTGCAATCCCGATGCATCGTTACAAGATTTGTTTTATTATTTGCGCTGCATACTTCCTAAGCCTATTCATAATTTGGAGTCCATATGTAAATACTTCTTTAGGAGAGAATACAAGTATCTACGAATGTTATCTTGCATAAGATTGTAAAGTACTATCTCCTATCCTTATTTATGCACGTCATCTTGAGTATACACACTATACTTCCATTCACCGTCTTATCCGGCTAAAAACATAGATATTTCTACACATACTTTGTAAAGATTCGGTTTGGATATCACATGTTAAAATACAAGAAGAGAGTTGGCTATACTTTCACGCGTATTTCCAATCAGCGAACCACCGGAACGTTGCATTTTTCACTCGTCTAACATTGATAGTAACGTCAAAATTTGTTTGGCCCGATTATCGACTATCAACCTTATTGCTGCCATAGTTCCACATCGAGGAGTTAAACATTGCAGATAGCGCATTTCCCGAGCGAAATTCGGGGATGACAAAGTTCCATAAGGCATCTTATACTTTTGTCCACGATTCCTTTTATTTGCGACAAGATACAACCAAAATGCTCTTTTCTGATCCGAAGATTGCAAGATCTCTCATGGTACAACACCAAAATTCTCCCTGCTCAAAACGGTGGAGGCACGTTTCACTGAATGACGTATTTGCTTAGAAGGACACCGACTTTGCTCTTGGGGGTACAACCTCGCATAATTTCCTCGTGCACCTGCCCATTGGCAACGGAGAACAGATAGCAGTATAAGTGACGACCACCGTTTCTATCGCGGAAATTATCGACAGCACGGCATTCGGCGCGTACCGTTCAGCCGTCTTGACACATTAGTTTCGACATATAACAATTGCTTACATTTCAATTGAGTTAGAGTTTTACCTTCTCTTCCTTTCAATAAAGAGTTTTTACCGGGCGTACGTGATAGCTAATATCAGACACGTATTTCTCATTTATAGTGAATTGAAAGAGAAGACGAATTGTGACGTATGTAAATGTATAAAATGCCGATAATCGGACAAAGATTCTGTTTCATGTTGCTCAAACGGCCGAATGTGTCGCGGAATTTCATCGAGGCCACTGTGCATCCGAAACGTTCGATTTCAACGAAATTTCAACAAATGTCCAGTGTGAACATGATTCTACAGTTGCGACGCGGGTAAGATTTTTGCGCGTGTTATTAACAATAATCGCGAATGAAAATGCATTTTTCCGCATGCTTATACACGAATCAATTTATTGTTTCTACGTCAGTTACATGAAAGTTCTATGACATCCATAATTTTTTTCTGCTACCGAGTGAAGACCTGCATACATGATATTATTATGATCACATTTGCAACTAATCTATAGGTAGCATAGACTAATACGTTATGTATTCTGTTAAACTATTATCGATTCCGGGATGCTGGTTACTCTCTCTAAATTTAATTTCTTATAACACTTATGCACCTGTTCCACCTGTTGAACAAGTCTTCGTCACCCTTCTCTGTCATAATTCCCTGTTTATGCATACTGTACGGGTTGTTATCGCACGCGCTTCCTTGGGGAATTCCAATAAGTAGAATAAGCAGCACGCAAAGTCTACGAATTATTCTACGATTTGAGAAATGTTTGTTCTTCGTGGCAAAAAAGAATATATTGCTTCGTAGAATAACTGGGCACCTGCATAAAACTGAAGCGCAGGATTCGAACTCGCGTTTAATCTATTCGATGCACCATTAAGACGGTGCTCGATATTTCCATATATGAAGAAACATGAAGTTTTTTCTTCACTATAAGCTACACAGCAAAATTTAAAAGTATCATGCGTATATACGAATTATAAATTTCTGGCTATTAAAGCAGTTCGTCAACGCGATGATATGAACGAGATCGTCCTGGACAAGTCGAGATCACATTGCATCTCCATTTACATCCCACGATGGCACATTGCTTTTAGAATCATCGCAACAGATTTGCTTACTGTCGAACTAATTCTCCTCGTAATCTGTATTATCCAATAAACTGTATGTCAAGCTGTATTAATTGTTTGGTCGAAACCATCATGGACTTTACTGTACCCGTATTTTAACAGTCCTTGGACTTTATATATTACTGATACATATCTTCATACCGGCTTCATACATATGCAATAGATATGCGGTTCATGTCTACACATATTTATCAAGCACATTTAAAGTTTCGAGTGTACGCGTGAGAGTAAAGGCTCATGCATTAGTGGCATATAATATCGCAAAATTTTATAAACACGCTACATCGCACGTTACTGCATAAATGCACTTAATGTATAACTATCTGCCGATGCTCACAACATTCGCTTGCATTTATTGCAAAAACTGAGGTTTCCAGTCCATATAATTAGAGCTTTTTTTAGAATGACATTTTTAACTAAGTAATAGCTACCTCATTCGCATCGAATTTTCCGTTTCTCGTTCCATTTTAATGTTCGATTTCTCTACCATATGCACTATCTGTTTCAATCAATAATTCTTCTAATTTGTCGTCTTGCCCAAATCTGTAACTCGGTAGAATATACTAACTTTGTTGTCTAATACGACAGAAAACCAATATCTCCTATAGCATGGACCCAATGTGCCTACGTAAAAATTATTTCAATATATGTATTAACACTTTCGATCATCGAGTCCTCGAATAAATAAGGACATACTAAATACATCCTTGGTGTATTTGAATTCTAAGATAATTCGTGATCGAAAGACTTAATGAAAATTATTGCACTTAACTTCTTAGGCAAGAAAATCTGAACGTTCGGATGACCCATTCTGCAACCGAAACCAATCGGACAATAGACGAAAATCACGACATGATGACTATATGGCCGGACGTTGTTCGTGACCTCACCTATGGTCAACATCCAGAAATACCCGAGGCTAACAAGTGGTTGGCTAAGATAATACCTCTCAGTTGTTACTACGTGAGCCTCATTAGAGCGGAATCTCAATTTGAAGATTAACAGTACCGGAAAATTGAAACATTATCGACGGTCATTTATTTATAAACAGAGTTTTACTATAGGTCTTACAGTATAACGTTCCGAACGGCAAAAAAGTCCGCGCGATTGCTTTAATTGACGCCTACAAACACCTCGTCCGACCGGACCAACTCACGGAAGCAAACCTTCGATTGGCACGTATTTTAGGATGGTGCATAGAAGTGGTAAGAGCTTTGTATGCTCAATCGATCATTTTTCTGTTGAAAAAATTTGAATTATCTGCAAACTGATTCTCTCGTATACAGTTGCAAGCATCTTTTCTGGTATTTGACAATATTTACGATGCGTCCACAGTCCGGCGAGGAAAACCGGCCTGGTATCTGGAAAGTGGCCATGGTACAGCATCAATTAATGATGGTATTTTGTTAGAAAAGGCTACAAGTGAATTATTACGGATACACTTCCAGCATAAAGATTGTTATGGAGATTTGGTGAGCATTTTCCAGAAGGTAATACGGCTCGCGGACATAATTCTGTAGATTCACATTTTATTAAACCTATATTTCAAACATTTACGATGTGCAGATTACGTGGAAGACTCTACAGGGACAATGCCTAGATATTCTGTTAACTAGGCATGTTGAAACGTCGATACTTGATCGTTTTACAATGGACAGATACAATACAATGTGTAATTACAAAGCAAGTTATTATACTTATGTGCTCCCAGTGAGTGTTGCTATGTATTTTGTAAGTGTTCCTTGGTAAGAGGGGTTTCTTTTATTTAGCGAATAGTTCAGATATTTACGTAGTTACCTTATTTCATTCGAAAGGGTGGATTAAGAGATCCAGAGATGCACAAAGAAGCAGAGACACTTTTAACAAAACTAGGTATTTTCTTCCAAATCCGGAATGACTATATCGATTGTTATGGCGACCCAACAAATAGAGATAAAGACGAAAGTGATATTCAGGAAGGAAAGTGTACATGGTTAGTGGTTGTAGCTCTAGAACGTGCCACCGCAGAGCAGAAAAAGATATTGGAGGTAAATGTTGTATTATAACTTTTACGAAATTAGCTTTAACTAATATAACTTCTCTTACTTCGATAGGAATGTTATGGTTCAAAGGAGCCCGAGAAAGTTGCCCCAGAGTTGTGGTTACGCCCTTCTAGTATTGACTCCGGAAGGACACGGAACCCGCCATACAGCGTATTCCCTAAAATTTGTTTTTTCAGACATGAGGGCGGAAGATTCAGAGGAAGTCCCGAAGGGAAACCGCTCGGTAACCTTTGCCGCAGAACCTACGGAGACGGAGCACGATGTGGCGACGTTCAAAATGGATCTAATGGGCACAAACTATGACCAGACGACCTTCGGGCCAGCGGTTCATGATTTGGTCACAAAGACGTGGTCTTCCATATTTACAAATGGATTGTCTAAGGAGAATAGGGAAGCATTACGCAAGAAATATCTGATTCCTCTGAACCTGCCGTTAGCTAAAGTTCCTACGCTCAACGTGGAGGTACGGCAAGCCATTCCGTCAACGTCGGCGAAAAGAGACGAATATCAGGTTGTAACCCAGGGTATAGTTGAGTCCGCGATAGCCGCGCAGGCCCAGCTCCTGGCCGAGCTTCTAAAGCCTGAGGACCAATGGGATCCTAAACATATTTTCGAAGCAGCGAGTGACGCGGGCCGCTTAATCTCACATGTCCAATTTCATATGTCGCGGGCTAGGCGATCCCTAATTACTCCGATGTTAACATCCTCAGCCAAAAATGCTCTAGACGCCTCGCCCATAGACAAGCAGCTCTTTGGCGAGCAATGTTTGAACAAAATGAGGGATGCTGCCGCAGCGGACAAATTGGTAAAAGGTCTGACAATGCAGAACTTGCCAACCACGAGACCAAAAGCAATGACCGTACCAAGGGCTCGGTCTCAGACGCGTCATCCCTTACAGGAAAACACGAGAGCCTTCGCCCACAGACCAGCGTCTCGTCGAGGGGCGAAGGCTGCGTCTCGATTGACGGGACAACGGTCGAGCTCTCGAACCAGGAACGTACGGTATCGTCGGTAGAGGTGAGCTCGACAGCCGGTAGGCTCTCCAGTTTATACACAACTGGCGGAGAATTACTAATGACATTGTCATATTAAATACGGTAGCTGGGTACGAGATCCCTTTTCTTCAAATCCCTCCTCCCCGGCCGCATTTGCGGGAACCAAGGTTGAGCGATACGGAATATTTACTTTGTGCATCAGAAATTGATCGCCTCATGGCAAAGGGAGCTCTACAACAGGTTGCCTTTTCTCCAGAACAATATCTTTCACCCTACTTCTTGATAGACAAGGCGTCTGGGGGAAAAAGGTTTATTCTAAATTTGAAATCACTGAACAGATTCGTTTTTGCACCCCACTTTAAGATCGAGGATCTAAAGACAGCCACCAGGTTAATTTCTCCAGACTGCTTTATGGCGAACATTGATCTAGAGGATGCGTATTTATTGGTCTCAATTCACGTATCACATCGGAGATACCTGCGTTTCTCTTTTCAGGGAAAGATCTTTGAATTTTGTGCTTTGCCGTTTGGCCTCGCATCGGCCCCGTATACATATTCACGAAATTGACGAAACCGTTAGCCGCCACTTTACGTGGAAAGGGGTTTTTATCAGTTATTTATTTAGATGATTTTTTGCTTATAGGTGACACCTTACAAGAATGTAATATGAACGTGAAAGAATCTCGACGGTTACTAGAGGATTTGGGTTTCGTTATTAACCTCCAAAAAAGTGAGCTCAATCCGAGCAGAGAAATGAGATTCTTGGGCTTCATTCTAAACTCAATAAGTATGACTATAACGTTACCAGAAGAAAAAAGACTCTCTATAATCGAACGATTGAGAAAATTTTCTGCAAAGCATTCGTGCAAAATGCGTGACTTCGCGAGTATAATAGGCACAATAAACTCTATTTGCCAGACGATTCCTTATGGAAGAATATATGTAAGAGATTTCGAAAGACAAAAATTTCTCGCCTGTATAGATGCGAACGACGACTACGATGCCCAGATGAGACTTTGTCCTTCGCTCCAACCCGATTTCCAATGGTGGCTACTTAAGTTGCAATCACCACCAATATCGAACTCTTTACGGAGATCAAAATTCTGTTGCGAGATTTTCTCAGACTTATGATAGACATATATGTAAATATATGAAATGCCAATAATCGATTAAAGATCCGGTTTCATCTTATTACTCCGTAAGATCCACATCGACGAACCAAACATTATAATTCGTAGGTTTTCGCGTACGAAATTCAAGGTTGAAAGATAGGAGGAGCTTATCAGGAGCTTACAGTGGCGTTGCTGCGAAGGTATCAATAATCTGAACCATCTGAACGCAACTGGATACTCGACTGTGCCTAAACCACCTCTGAGAGGCCGGCACCTCATTCAACGATGTATCTGTACATGTGATCGTCTGACCCGACAATGACTCTACACCTAATTGCAGGCGGAGCAAATGACTTGATTGGAGGGCTTGTTACCCCCCACAAAGTGTACATCATAGCACTTTTCCTCATTCGGCTGTGACGCGCGCAAATGAAGCAGATAGCAATATAAAGCGTGGACCACCGTTTTTGTCACAGATGTTATCGACAGTTTGCCATTCGACGCGCAGCATTCGTTCACCTTGGCATATTAATGCCGATACACATCGACTGCTTATATTTCAATGTGATCCAAGTTACAGCCCTCGCCATAAATACATGCGTATTTGCATTATAATATTCCGGGAGAAATAAAGTTTTTACCGGGCGTACGTCACAACTAACATCGCACGAATATTTCACATTTACTACGGATCGAAAAGAGAGGTTCCGAAAACGAATTGTGATATACGTAAATGTATAAAATGCCGATGATGGGACAAAGATGCGATTTCATGTTGCTCAAACGTAGTGTGTCGCGGAATTTCATCGAGGCCGCTGTGCATCCAAAACGTGAGATTTCGACGAAATTTCAACAAGTGTCCAGTGTGAACAGGATTCTACAGTTGCGACGCGGGTAAGATTTTGCCTGTGTTATTAACAATAATCGTGAGTAGAAATGCACTTTTCCGCATGCTCAATATGCTCATACAGGAATCAATCTATCGATTCTGCGTCAGTTGGATCAATTTTCCTGCCATCAGTAGGAACATTCAGTACACTGAGAAAAAAAATGGTTGGGTTTACTATAATCGCACTATATTTTATAGTTAAATTTGGCGTAAAACATATTTTTATAGTTCACCTAACCATGCAAAATATATTAGAATGAACGATTTATAGAAATGGTTATATTATTAACTATTACTTTTGTTCTTCTTACCATATGTATAGTAAAATGAGCTATGTCAATACACTTAGTTCTATCACTCTGTACGAAATATTTCGGTAATATTAATTATATAAAATAGTTACTTTTCTTACCGTTATATATTTTCAAACATACTATATTTTTAGTTGAAATAACCATAGTTTTGGGTAAAAACATAATATAGTTGGTTATACTGTGCCTCTATCGTAATTATTACCGACATTATGGTAACATTCACCACAAATATGATATTTCCAACCATAATTTTCTTACTATGCCATTATAATTAGATATATCGTATACTTTTCTCTCAGTGTAGGTAGCTCGGATTTATTGGAAATGGGGATAAGACAATTGAGATGCGTCGCGTATCGGATAAGAACTATTATCGATTCCGGAGTGCTGGTTACTAGGGGTGTGCGAGTACTCGTAATTTACGAGTCGAGCCCAGACCGGTTAGCTTCCTCGAGCCGAGTCGAGCGTTCGAATTTTTTTCAAACAGTTCAACGATTCGAGTAACTTGCAAAATTCGAACGCTCGACTCGGCTCGACTTGTCGATTATTACTTGACACGAAATTCGAGTACCCGAATAAATCGAGTACTCGCACACCCCTACGTGGTTACTCTCTCTAAATTAATCATCCCCGCAATCTGTACTTTCCAATAATCTGTATATTAGTTGTGTTAATCGTTGTCTCGTTGAGCAAAAAAATGTGGACGTTCGGAAGATACATTATGCAACTGAAACCGATCTGACAACAATAAAAGACGAAAGTCGCGAATTGATGGCTATTTGGCCGGACGTTGTTCGTGATCTCACCGATGGCAGTCGACATCCAGATATACCCGAGGTTAACAAATGGATGGCTAAGGTAATGGCTCTCGATTATTACTACACGGATCGTATTAAAGGGCACTTGTATTAGAGAGTACCGGAAAATTGAAACATTATCGACGAACCTTTATTTATAAAGAGTGTTTTAATATAGGTCTTAGAGTATAACGTTCCAAACGGCAAAAAACTCCGCGCGACTGCTTTAATTAACACCTATAGAGAGCTCGCCCCTCCGGGCCACCTGACAGAAGAAAACATTCGATTGGCGCGAATTTTAGGATGGAGCATAGAGTTGGTATGAATTTCGTATGCTTGATCGATCATTTTCCCGTAAGTAAAAATTTCATTTTCTACAAATTAATTCTGTCATTTGCAGAAGCAGGGTTTTGCAGTATTGGCTGACGATATTTGCGATGGGGGCACAATCCGCCGAGGACAGACGTCCTGGCACGTGCATTCTGGTCATGGGGTAGCAGCAATTAATGATGGTCTTTTGTTAGACGCGGCTTCATATGTATTATTACGGACACACTTCCAGCATAAAGATTGTTATGTAGATTTAGTGAACATTTTCCAGGAGGTAATATGGGTCGAGCAGATCATTTTCCAGATTGCCATTTTGTGAAATCAGTACTTCAAAGCTTTGCGATGTGCAGATTGACTTGAAAACTACAATGGGAGAGTGCCAAAATTCCATATTAACTAAGCATAGTAAAATGTCGATGTCGGATCTCTGTACAATGGACAGATACAATGCGATATGTACTTACAAAGGAAGTTATTATACTTTTGTCCTCCCAGTGCGCGCTGCTATGTATTTTGTAAGTATTCCTTGATAAGAGGTATTTCGGTTATTTAGCTACTAGCTCAGATATTTACATAGTTGTCTTATTTTATCTTAAAGATTGGATTAAGGGATCGAGAACTGCACAAGCAAGCGGAGGCAATTTTAACAAGAATCGGTCGTTTCTACCAAATTCAGAATGACTACGACGATTGTTACGGTGACCGAGCAAGTACGGGTAAAAACGAAACTGACATTCAGGAAGGAAGGTGCACATGGTTAGTGGTTGTAGCTTTACAACGTGCCACCACACACCAAAAAAAGATATTAGAGGTAAATGTTTTATTACAACTTTTCTGAATCCTAACATTAGTAATACAACTTCTCTTATTTCAATAGGAATGTTATGGTTCAAAGGATCCCGAGAAGGTTGCAAAGATAAAACAACTTTACAATGATTTAGATTTACCAAACATATATGCTACACGTAAAGAACAATCTTACGATCTATTAACTAAGCATATACATGAACTCCCACCTGGATTACCGCATAATTCATTTCTCATATTACGCGATATTGTGTATCACAGAAGTCCATGAGCAACCGCAATCCCGATCCATCGTTACAAGATTTGTTTTATTATACGCACTGTATACTTTCTACGCTCATTCATAATTTGGAGTCCATACGTAAATGCTTCTTTATGGGAGAATACAAATACGTGAAATGTTACTTTGCATTAAACTGTGAAGTACTACGTCCTTTATCCTTATTTATACGCATCGTCTTGCGTATATGCACTATATCCTTATCGTTTATGATAGCCCAATAAACTTTACGGTGATTCAACGCTTTAGCTCCCCTTTCAAAGAGGACTTGAGAGTCCTCTCATTGAACGATGTACCTGCAGATATGATCGACGCAATCGACCATGACCCTACGTGCGACTGCGGGCGAAGCAAATAATTTGATTGGAGGGCATCTTACCCCCCACGAACTACACACTATAGCACTTGCCTCATTCGCCTGTCACGCGCGCAAATGAAGCAGACAGCAATATAAAACGTGAACTACCGTTTTCGTCGCAGAAGTTATCGGCAGTTTGCCATTCGACGTGTACCGTTCACCCCCCTTGGCACTTTAGTTTCGATACATAACGATTGCCTACATTTCAATTTGATCCAGACTGCAGATCTTGCCATAAATAAATGCGCATTTGAATTTCAATATTACATGAGAAATAAGGTTTTTATCGGGCGTACGTCATAACTAGCATCAGACGTATATTTTTCATTTACTACGGATTGAAAAGAGAAGTTCGGAAGACGAATTGTGACATATGTAAAGCCCGCAGCACACGATGCTTGTTTAACCGCTGAATTGCCTGCGAGGCGCTGTGATGGCAACGGTCATGATTACCGTGATGGAAAATGACGTCACTTGCGGGTTTACTTGCGCGAACGCTTGCTGGATTCTGTGATAGAACGTGTGCTATTTTTCGTGCTTATTTCTTTGCCGCTTAGGGACGTTAACCAATGAGAAATTCGCATTTTGTCACGTGGGCATGTGTTTACCACGACTGCTGATATTTGGCATTGATTAAAAACACTCATTTCACACGCATCGGGGCCATCACAGACCCAGTGGAGCAGCACGCATCGTGTGCAGCCAATATCGCACAGGAGCCATCACAACTCCTAGCGCAGCAGCCTGCTTGGAACCCAGCTACGAAATCAAGCAGGCAATCCAGCAGCCGAACAAGCATCGTGTGCGGCGGGCTTAAGTGTATAAAATGCCGATGATCGGACAAAGATGCGGTTTCATGTTGCTCAAACGGAGTGTGTCGCGCAATTACATCGATGCCGCTGTGCATCCAAAACGTGAAATTTCAACGAAATTTCAACAAGTATCCAGTGTAGACATGATTCTACAGTTGCGACGCGGGTAAGGTTTCACGCATGTTATTAACAATAGTCACGAGTGGAAGTGCAGTTTTCCGCATGCTCATACATGAATTAATTCATTAGTTCTACGTCAGTTGGATCAAGATTCTACGACATGTAGAATTTTTCCTGCCATCGGGAGAGGATCTGCATACATAATATTACTATGGTTTCATTTGCAACTTACCTGTAGGTAGCATAGACTAATTGACAATTGAGATACGTTATGTATCCTATATAAACTATATAAATTAATTTATCTCGCGACATTGAAATAAATTGATTCTGCAAGCTGAGATTTTAAGCTTTCTTATCGTTTTTGGAACATATCTTTATCTTCATTATCTACGAAGTTATCGTCATTTGAAATTCGGTGATTTTTTGCAAATTGCAAGTGTATCGCTTTTTTTGTGCTGAGTGTATTAACACTAAACCTACCAAACGCAGGTCAAATGACCGTTTTCAAGGGAAATCCCCATAAGGAAAAAATCTTCGGTAGGTTTAGTGTTAATATTACAAGCATACATATTCAAATGATACTCGAAGCGTATGTAGTATATATTTCCTTTATCGCGAAAGGAAAAACTCGTCGCATACATTGTGATATAACTCCTTACCCATACTGTACAGATTGTTACCGTGCGTGCGCGCATAAAGTGTTTAGAAATTATCATACAATTTAAGAAAAATTCCGCTATTTTTCAAGATATGACAATAATGTTATAACGAAGGTTGTACGGTATGAAGATCACTATAGAATGCTAGTAATAGTTTTTCTGTGGGTGGAGACGCGTCGGAGATATCGAGGTCACGTTCATGTTTTTAAATGGTATGCTGTACTTTTTTATCCATAGTGCAAACACGCATAAAAAATGGTCGTTCTCCATTAAATAAAGCAATAAAACGAAGATTCTTACGTTATAAAGAGTGCTCAAAATGATGTCTGTTTACATAAACGTGATATTGCAATCGTTGCTTTCCTGAAGCACATACGCTTCTTGTCACTTCCGGAACGATTGTCGCACATGCTACAATAACCGGTTGCTTCATATTTTCCGCTGCGGTCGGCACAATTCTTTCACGTGCATTTATCACCGAAATAACAGGAGAGCTAAACGAAATGACATGATCGCCGTTTGAAGATCTACTGATATTAAAGTTTAAGGCATCTTAGTCCCTCTAGAAGGTATAGATTTAAGATTTGTAAATTGTTACATTTCTCAATGCACATAGCGAATACAAGGAGATTGTAAGAATAAGCCGATCACATTGGAAAATGTGCAGCAACGAGTTATTGCAGCATATGCGACAATCGATCCGAAATTAAGAAGTGTGCGTGCGTTAGAAATTCAACGATTTCAATGTTGCATGCATATAAACAGACAGCACAGACAAAACTATTACTAGCATTCTATAGTGCTAATGATACCGTACAACTTTCGTTGTAACGTTATTGTCATACCTTGAAAAACAGCGGAAATATTCAAGCTCATCAAAATTACTACCCCACACTGTATACAAAATATAAATTTTTGGGTGTTAAATCAGCTTGTCCACGTGATGATCTCAACGAAATTGGCCCGCGACAAGTTGAAATCACATTATATGTCCGTATACGTCCCACGATGGACCACTGTTTCAGAATCACAGGGACAGATTCGCTTACTATCGAACTAATCCTCCCCGCAAACTGTACTTTCCAATAATCGTTGTCTCGTTAGGCAGAAAAATGTGGACGTTCGGAAGATCCAATCTGCAACTGAAATCAATCTGACAACAATACAAGACGAAACTCGCGAATTGATGGCTATGTGGCCGGTCGTTGTTCGTGATCTCACCGATGGCAGTCAATATTCAAATATGCCGGAGGTTTACAAATGGATAGCTAAGGTAATGGATCTCGGTTACTACTACGTGGGCTTCAATAGAGCGCAATCGCAGTTCGAAGATTAAACAGCACCGGAAAATTGATACATTATCGACGAATACTTATTCATGAAATACGTTTTATCATAGGTCTTAGAGTATAACGTTGCAAAAGGGAAAAAACTCCCCGCGATTGCTTTAATTAATGCCTACAAACAGCTCGTCCCTCCGGACAGCCTCACAGAAGAAAATATTCGATTGGCGTGTATTTTAGGATGGTGCATAGAGTTGGTATGAATTTCGTATGCTTGATCGATCATTTTCCCGTAAGTAAAAATTTCATTTTCTACAAATTACTTCTGTCGTTTGCAGAAGCAGGGTTTTGCAGTATTGGCTGACGATATTTGCGATGGGGGCACAATCCGCCGAGGACAGACGTCCTGGCATTTACATACTGGCCATGGTGTAGCAGCAATTAATGATGGCCTTTTGCTATACAAGGCTTCAAATGAATTATTACGGATACACTTCCAGCATAAAGATTGTTATATAAATATGCTAAAATTTTTCCACGAGGTAATATGGATCGGGCAGATCATTTTCCAGATTCTCATTTTACGAAATCAGTATTTCGTACCTTTACAATGTGCAGATGGAGTTGAAAACTATAATGGGACAATCCCTGGATATTCTATTAACTATGCGTGGTGAAACGTCGAAACTCGATCTTTTTACAATAGACAGATACGATGTGCTTTGTAATTATAAAACGGGTTATATTTTTATGGTTCCAATAAGTATTGCTATGTATTTTGTAAGTGTTCCTTGGTAAGAGGTATTTGTTTTATTTAGCAAATAGTTCAGATATTTACGTAGTTATCTTATTTTATCCGAAAGGCTGGATTAAGTGATCCAGGAATGCACAGAGAAGTAATGGCAATTTCAAAAAAACTAAGTCGTTTCTGCCAAATTCAGAATGACTACTTCGATTGTTACGGCGACCAAGCAAGTACGGGTAAAGACGAAAGTGATATTCAGGAAGGAAAGTGTACATGGTTAGTGGTTGTAGCTCTAGAACGTGCCACCGCAGAGCAGAAAAAGATATTGGAGGTAAATGTTGTATTATAACTTTTACGAAATTAGCTTTAACTAATATAACTTCTCTTACTTCGATAGGAATGTTATGGTTCAAAGGAGCCCGAGAAAGTTGCAGCGGTAAAACAACTTTACAATGATATAGATTTACCAAGTATATATGCCAAATATAAGAAAGAATCTTACGATCTATTGACTAACCATATACAAGAACTCCCACCCGAATTACCGCAAAATTTATTTCTCTCAATACGCGATAACGGGTTTCACACAAGTTCATGAGCAACTGCAATCCCGATGCATCGTTACAAGATTTGTTTTATTATTTGCGCTGCATACTTCCTAAGCCTATTCATAATTTGGAGTCCATATGTAAATACTTCTTTACGAGAGAATACAAGTATCTACGAATGTTATCTTGCATAAGACTGTAAAGTACTATCTCCTATCCTTATTTATGCACGTCATCTTGAGTATACACACTATTCTTCCATTCACCGTCTTATCTGGCTAAAAACATAGATATTTCTACACATTCTTTGTAAAGATTCGGTTTGGATATCACATGTTAAAATACAAGAAGAGAGTTGGCTATACTTTCACGCGTATTTCCAATCAGCGAACCACCGGAACGTTGCATTTTTCACTCGTCTAACATTGATAGTAACGTCAAAATTTGTTTGGCCCGATTATCGACTATCAACCTTATTGCTGCCATAGTTCCACATCGAGGAGTTAAACATTGCAGATAGCGCATTTCCCGAGCGAAATTCGGGGATGACAAAGTTCCATAAGGCATCTTATACTTTTGTCCACGATTCCTTTTATTTGCGACAAGATACAACCAAAATGCTCTTTTCTGATCCGAAGATTGCAAGATCTCTCATGGTACAACACCAAAATTCTCCCTGCTCAAAACGGTGGAGGCACGTTTCACTGAATGACGTATTTGCTTAGAAGGACACCGACTTTGCTCTTGGGGGTACAACCTCGCATAATTTCCTCGTGCACCTGCCCATTGGCAACGGAGAACAGATAGCAGTATAAGTGACGACCACCGTTTCTATCGCGGAAATTATCGACAGCACGGCATTCGACGCGTACCGTTCAGCCGTCTTGACACATTAGTTTCGACATATAACAATTGCTTACATTTCAATTGAGTTAGAGTTTTACCTTCTCTTCCTTTCAATAAAGAGTTTTTACCGGGCGTACGTGATAGCTAATATCAGACACGTATTTCTCATTTATAGTGAATTGAAAGAGAAGACGAATTGTGACGTATGTAAATGTATAAAATGCCGATAATCGGACAAAGATTCTGTTTCATGTTGCTCAAACGGCCGAATGTGTCGCGGAATTTCATCGAGGCCACTGTGCATCCGAAACGTTCGATTTCAACGAAATTTCAACAAATGTCCAGTGTGAACATGATTCTACAGTTGCGACGCGGGTAAGATTTTTGCGCGTGTTATTAACAATAATCGCGAATGAAAATGCATTTTTCCGCATGCTTATACACGAATCAATTTATTGTTTCTACGTCAGTTACATGAAAGTTCTATGACATCCATAATTTTTTTCTGCTACCGAGTGAAGACCTGCATACATGATATTATTATGATCACATTTGCAACTAATCTATAGGTAGCATAGACTAATACGTTATGTATTCTGTTAAACTATTATCGATTCCGGGATGCTGGTTACTCTCTCTAAATTTAATTTCTTATAACACTTATGCACCTGTTCCACCTGTTGAACAAGTCTTCGTCACCCTTCTCTGTCATAATTCCCTGTTTATGCATACTGTACGGGTTGTTATCGCACGCGCTTCCTTGGGGAATTCCAATAAGTAGAATAAGCAGCACGCAAAGTCTATGAATTATTCTACGATTTGAGAAATGTTTGTTCTTCGTGGCAAAAAAGAACATATTGCTTCGTAGAATAACTGGGCACCTGCATAAAACTGAAGCGCAGGATTCGAACTCGCTTTTAATCTATTCGATGCACCATTAAGACGGTGCTCAATATTTCCATATATGAAGAAACATGAAGTTTTTTCTTCACTATAAGCTACACAGCAAAATTTAAAAGTATCATGCGTATATACGAATTATAAATTTCTGGCTATTAAAGCAGTTCGTCAACGCGATGATATGAACGAGATCGTCCTGGACAAGTCGAGATCACATTGCATCTCCATTTACATCCCACGATGGTACATTGCTTTTAGAATCATCGCAACAGATTTGCTTACTGTCGAACTAATCCTCCTCGTAATCTGTATTATCCAATAAACTGTATGTCAAGCTGTATTAATTGTTTGGTCGAAACCATCATGGACTTTACTGTACCCGTATTTTAACAGTCCTTGGACTTTATATATTACTGATACATATCTTCATACCGGCTTCATACATATGCAATAGATATGCGGTTCATGTCTACACATATTTATCAAGCACATTTAAAGTTTCGAGTGTACGCGTGAGAGTAAAGGCTCATGCATTCGTGGCATATAATATCGCAAAATTTTATAAACACGCTGCATCGCACGTTACTGCATAAATGCACTTAATGTATAACTATCTGCCGATGCTCACAACATTCGCTTGCATTTATTGCAAAAACTGAGGTTTCCAGTCCATATAATTAGAGCTTTTTTTAGAATGACATTTTTAACTAAGTAATAGCTACCTCATTCGCATCGAATTTTCCGTTTCTCGTTCCATTTTAATGTTCGATTTCTCTACCATATGCACTACCTGTTTCAATCAATAATTCTTCTAATTTGTCGTGTTGCCCAAATCTGTAACTCGGTAGAATATACTAACTTTGTTGTCTAATACGACAGAAAACCGATATCTCCTATAGCATGAACCCAATGTGCCTACGTAAAAATTCTTTCAATATATGTATTAACACTTTCGATCATCGAGTCCTCGAATAAATAAGGACATACTAAATACATCCTTGGTGCATTTGAATTCTAAGATAATTCGTGATCGAAAGAGTTAATAAAAATTATTGCACTTAACTTCTTAGGCAAGAAAATCTGAACGTTCGGATGACCCATTCTGCAACCGAAACCAATCGGACAATAGATGAAAATCACGAAATGATGACTATATGGCCGGACGTTGTTCGTGACCTCACCTATGGTCAACATCCAGAAATACCCGAGGCTAACAAGTGGTTGGCTAAGGTAATACCTCTCAGTTGTTACTACGTGAGCTTCATTAGAGCGGAATGTCAATTTGAAGATTAACAGTGCCGGAAAATTGAAACATCGACGGACGTTTATTTATAAACAGAGTTTTACTATAGGTCTTACAGTATAACGTTCCGAACGGCAAAAAAGTCCGCGCGATTGCTTTAATTGACGCCTACAGACACCTCGTCCGACCGGACCAACTCACAGAAGCAAACCTTCGATTGGCACGTATTTTAGGATGGTGCTTAGAAGTGGTAAGAGCTTTGTATGCTCAATCGATCATTTTTCTGTTGAAAAAAAATTGAATTATCTGCAAACTGATTCTCTCGTATACAGTTGCAAGCATCTTTTCTGGTATTTGACGATATGTACGATGCGTCCACAGTCCGGCGAGGAAAGCCGGCCTGGTATCTGGAAAGTGGCCATGGTACAGCATCAATTAATGATGGTATTTTGTTAGAAAAGGCTACAAGTGAATTATTACGGATACACTTCCAGCATAAAGATTGTTATGGAGATTTGGTGAGCATTTTCCAGAAGGTAATACGGCTCGCGGACATAATTCTGTAGATTCACATTTTATTAAACCTATATTTCAAACATTTACGATGTGCAGATTACGTGGAAGACTCTACAGGGACAATGCCTAGATATTCTGTTAACTAGGCATGTTGAAACGTCGATGCTTGATCGTTTTACAATGGACAAATACAATACAATGTGTAATTACAAAGCAAGTTATTATACTTATGTGCTCCCAGTGAGTGTTGCTATGTATTTTGTAAGTGTTCCTTGGTAAGAGGGGTTTCTTTTATTTAGCGAATAGTTCAGATATTTACGTAGTTACCTTATTTCATTCGAAAGGGTGGATTAAGAGATCCAGAGATGCACAAAGAAGCAGAGACACTTTTAACAAAACTAGGTATTTTCTTCCAAATCCAGAATGACTATATCGATTGTTATGGCGACCCAACAAATAGAGATAAAGACGAAAGTGATATTCAGAAAGGAAAGTGTACATGGTTAGTGGTTGTAGCTCTAGAACGTGCCACCGCAGAGCAGAAAAAGATATTGGAGGTAAATGTTGTATTATAACTTTTACGAAATTAGCTTTAACTAATATAACTTCTCTTACTTCGATAGGAATGTTATGGTTCAAAGGAGCCCGAGAAAGTTGCAGCGGTAAAACAACTTTACAATGATATAGATTTACCAAGTATATATGCCAAATATAAGAAAGAATCTTACGATCTATTGACTAACCATATACAACAACTCTCGCCTGCATTGTCGCAGAATTTATTTCACACATTACGCGATAGCTTGTATCACAGAGGACCATGAGGAACTACAATCCCGATGCATCCTTATAAGATTTGTTTTATTATTTGCACTGTATACTACTTATACTTATTGACAGTACTGGGTAGTATCTAGATACATTTTGTGTATCTAAACCTGTATATGAGGTACATCCGAATTTGAGTATTTGTATCTGTATCTACATCTAAATACAATTTTTCACGTGTATCTCTATCTGTATCAAGATCAATTTTAAAAGTATCTTACCCAACACTGCTTATTGATAATTTGGAGTCCATAATGTAAATAGTTCTTCATAAGAGAATACAAGTATGTGCAATGTTATTTTGAATAAAACTATAAAGTGCTATCCGGTATTTTTATTTATACACATAACCTTAACACATTATTGACGATCAATTTTACTCAGAATTTATCTCGTGTCACCGGCTATTATGTCGTAATTGGATCTGGAAGTGAAACGACCGATCACGAGCAGTGTTCTAAAGGGCCGGAAAAAACATGAAAAATTTGAAAAACCGGTTTTTTCGGCTTTTTTTCTTGCCAACTTTTCCGGCAAGAAAAATATGCAAAAAAATATTTTCTGTAGATTTTTAGTTTAATGTTTTCTGTTTCATCAAGATTTTAGCGGGAAGTACACACTCATGCATAAAGGCATAATACAGAATGCAAAGGAAATAAAACAATCAGAGTCCTTTATTTTCATCGTGGCAATAGAAATGAATGAGGTCTCTGATTGGTTTATTTTCTTATGCACTGTGCATTATGCCTTTATGCAAGAGTGTATATTCCCTGCTTTATTACTATCATTCGGGGTTGGGTAAGTTAATTTTTTCTTTTAACTAAGTTAAGTTAAAAGTTAAGTTAACAGTTAAAGGTTATTTTAATTTAATTGAGTTAATTTGCAAAAAAAATAACTTAATTAAAAGTTAAGTTAAAAGTTAAAAGTTAATCCTCCGTCAGCAATATGGGCAATTTATTACACAAGCAAAATTTGGTTTCAAATTTCCCCGAATTAAAAAGAAGGACGGATTCCTCTTCTAAACAATCTTTCGGTTTCCTCTCCTAAGGAATCTTAGTAGTGGGGTTTTGCTTGTCCTTGTCAAGCGATGTTAGTGTACAACATTTTGTTTTCAGTGTTGTCCGTGGTCAATGAGAGGTTATCACTGTCACTCTCATTGATATTTGCAAGATCATCAGTTTGACTATTACTCGTGCTGTCTAGTTCGAATTCCATTATGGTATCTCGTTCTTTCTACAGCACAAGAAATATCACACAGCCATAACAAAAATTTTTAATTATGCGATACTTATCACTTTCACTTGCGTTAGAGTGAGTGAGAGATACTGGGTGCATACCGAAATTCACTGTCAATGCCGAAAATCTATAGTCGGGGCGCCCTGGGGCAGCTCCCGACTGTGAAAGGAAAACACCATTGCCCATGACTGTATGTAGAAGAATGAGATAAAACGTACTTTCCATTCACTTCTGTGATCAGTGCCGGGGTTCTGTAACTCCGTAAGGGCAAATATCACTATAGTTATCCACCGATATCGATAATTCTCGCAAAGGGTTACTCGCTAACTATTTAGTAGTTATCGACAACTCTCGATAATCTAAATCGTTACATTCCGAAAAACTAACTTTTACGAAAAAAGTTAATTAGTTAACATAAAACAATAACTAAAGTTGAGTTAAAAGTTAACGTGTTGAAAATGAACTAAGTTAAGTTAAAAGTTATTAACTTTTTAACTTTTAACTTAACTTTTAAGTTTATAGCAAGTTACTACCCAACCCTGCTATCATTATTCTGAGAATGATTAGTTAAAGGTGAAAATATGTAGTTATAACATGTGTAATAAAACAGAACAAACTTAGAAGTTGACTTCAACTGTTTATGTTTATAATAAAAAAATTTTAAATTAAATAACAAACAATATTTGTTACAAACTACAAACAAGTACATATGCAATACATATTTTTCGTTCTTTTCGGGAAAACACCGGTTTTTTTTCGGTTTTTTCCCATGGTGTTTTTCACGAAATGTATTTTTCCTGCTTTTTTAGAACACTGATCACGAATGTTCTTCGAGAACGCATTGACCCAAGGACACTGATGCGAAAAGACACCGCATTGCACCGCATCGATCACAAGTACACTCGTGTCCGGTCAACACATTGGTCATGTAAACACGAGTATACTCGTAACCGTTCAACAATGTGTTAAGTATATGCACTGCATGTGTCCTTATATGCGCTATGTCCACCCTCTGAAAATCCACTCTTTCTCACTCTCTATATATATCTTGAATACTGATCATCTAATTTTTTATATATATTATTTAATTTCATTAAGGTAAACTGAGCTTATTATACGCCATAATTATAAATACCATTACTCCAAAAATGTGCCCACGGTACATTATTGTTTCTTCATGCGTCTGCTCTCTCACGACTGTCGTCACGTCTTCCTTACCGCCATCTCCCTTACTAACCTCTATTACTAACCATCCTGTCTCCTCCTTCCGAATTTACAACAGATGCCGCCACCTGGCGACTTCCATTTCGCGCCTTTTCTCACCCGCTTCCACCGACACCAATGACACGACTAAATTCGCACGAATCCAACTTTTAAACGTTAAATCGTCCTTAAAGTTTAATTTCCGTTGCACAAGTTGCACTCGACGGAAATACAAATTTGAATATGACTTAATTTTTAGGCTCAACTTGTGCAACTGGGTTCCGCGACGTAATCTAACCATTAAAAGATAACAATTCTGACGTGTATTTCTAAAGAGATTGATACGTATCCTGTCTAAACTTCCTTTTTTAAAAGTTTATAAAATTTAAATATTCGTTTAAATGCTGTATTATTCGCAAAAATTAAGACGCTCGATAATTTCAATATGATCTTTTTTGATTGACAATGCGATCTGCAGCATTGTAAAGGTTGGCACCGCTGATTCGGAGTAACTGACAGTACTGCACAGTACTGTAATAATTTATCATTCTCTACTGAACAATTTCGACTGGACTGATTACAATTTGTATATGTGATATTGATATAATTTGGAACATATAACGTAATTCGCTTATTCACTAATAACCGATAACAATTGCGGAAGAATGTCCGTTTCATTACATCTTTCATTCTCCGTATAACCTGCGACAATAATAAAGCGTCATGTATGTAGGAAAAATTACCCTGTACTATCACGATATGACATCTTGCATTTGCCACACTAAATATTACAGAACCAATTAACATTTTTATTAGTATTTCCATTCGATTGATATGTCTTTTCTGCGTGGCTCGACAAATTATGTTTGGTGTACAACGAGTGTGCTGGGTAAAGGTGCGACTGGTGCGGTCTTCCAAGGGGTTAATAAAAATAATGGAGAACCTGTTGCGGTAAAAACATTTAATCAGCTTAGTCACATGCGGCCGCAAGACGTGCAAATGAGAGAATTCGAAGTTTTGAAAAAAGTGAAGCACGAAAATATTGTAAAGTTGTTGGCGATCGAAGAAGAGCAGGATGGACGTGGTAAAGTAATCGTTATGGAACTTTGTACAGGAGGTAGTTTATTTAATATATTGGACGACCCCGAAAACACTTATGGCCTAGTGGAAAGTGAATTTCTGTTAGTTTTGGAGCATTTATCCGCAGGCATGAAGCATTTGAGGGATAATAATTTAGTACACCGAGATTTAAAGCCAGGTATAATAAACACCGTCTCACGTGTAGATAATAAACGTATAGAAATTTATCCCTACGTTACTTACAGGAAACATTATGAAGTTCATCGCCGACGATGGAAGTACAATTTATAAATTAACTGATTTTGGAGCGGCCAGAGAATTGCAAGAAGATCAACAATTTGTATCCCTTTATGGTACGGAAGAGTATTTACATCCGGATATGTATGAACGAGCGGTGTTACGGAAACCTGTAGGAAAAACATTTGGGGCAACCGTAGATTTATGGTCTATAGGAGTGACATTGTATCACGTTGCTACAGGGAACTTACCATTCAGACCTTTTGGCGGGCGGAGAAATAAGGAAACAATGTTTTATATCACGACGAAGAAAGCTTCGGGTGTAATCTCAGGCATGCAAACTGCAGAAAATGGACCGATTCAGTGGAGCAGAGAATTGCCTCACAATTGCCAACTCAGTATCGGCTTGAAAAAAATCGTCACTCCGTTATTAGCTGGGTTGTTGGAAGTTGATCCACAGCGAATCTGGAGTTTTGAACGTTTTTTCACGGAAGTGACTGATACACTCTGCAGAAAGCCTATTCATATATTCAATGTACATAAAGCTAGTTTAATAAAAGTGTTCCTGCACCCTGAAGAAAAATTAGTCGCATTACAAGCACATATTCAAGATCAAACTGAAATTGTCCCACATGCTCAAATACTGCTTCTTAGTGATGTTCCCCTCACAACCCTGGTCGAGGAATCCACCCCAGGAAAGGGTTATCCAAAGACCACAGAAGCTAAACCATTAACGTTGTTCTCAAGGGAAAATAATAACGTAGTGTTGCCAACAGAGTCCGAGTTGCCAAAATTTCCAGTATTCGCAAATCTCGTTTCGGTCGAATTTGATGCAAATCAAGCAAAGGTAGCCTGTTCAGCTGGGCATGTCTGCAAAAGACGAATTGATAAACTGTCACTGTGCAGCAAATTGTCGCAGGATGCTATTGGAGCTTTTAGCGGTCTTCTTATTGCAGAGCTTACTCGGGTATTGGAAAAATGTCAACGCTCAAAAGAATTCACAAAAATTGTTGAAGATACGGTAATGGCTGTGGAAAGACATGAAACGTTTGCCCGTCAAATTTTTAAGAAATTTAATTGCCCGAGTATATTTGAATTGAGACATTGGAAAGAAGATTTAGATAAAATAAGTAAAGTATTATTGACCGAGCTTGTACCTGCGGTTATGCAACTACATCAAAGGTAATGAAAGTTTTATTTTACATAAACATCAATGAAACTATTTATTATATCATAGATACGTTAAGGAAGGAACACTTCGCGGTGAATGGGATAATAGTACAAGAGGGTTGTGGTGCCCATGGGGTACAAAAGCAAGTCAAAGAGCATCAACTTTAGTTGACCGTTTAAGGGATGGTTGGCAGCACTTACTGAGAGACCGAGCTACTCGTAATCTAACGTACAATGACGAACAGTTTCATGTATTGGAGCGTATCAAGGTATAAAACAATAGCTAATCTGTTAGAAAGATCTGTTAGACTATTTTAGAACAATTTTGAAACATAATTAATTTAGGTTACAGAAACTGGGCGAAGAATAAAATCACTGCTTGAGACAGAATGCATACCGGCAATGACGCAACGATCTGAATGTGTAGCCGACTGGTATAAAATGGCACAGACGGTATTTCTACAAACACAAATACTGGACAAGGATGTAGATAATTTTGAACATACGTTGGAATCATATTCGTACAGATTATCTCAGGAGAGTAAGGAACGCCATGAGAACCTTTTACATTCGTTAGAAAGAATTTCTGGGAAAGTGAAGACAGCTGAAAATACAAATGTCCCGTGTGAGGAGAATGTAAGAAAATGGAAAAACATCTGTGATACACAAGAGCAAGTAACAGTTATACTTTATGAAAATGCAAGGTTGATAGATGAATTAACTCGTTCTACTAGGATGGAGCATTTAAATCATACTGATGATGTTGAATACTAAGTGTGATATATAGGATTGTTATGTAAATAACTTAAGTATATTATTAGAAGGACAAGACTGATTGTAAAAAGCCACAGAATGTGGATTCAGTATGAAAAATTTACAATAAAATTGAAGGCAATGAAATAAATGCTGTTAAGTATATATACTTGATATAATTTTTGTAACATGTACTTTATTTTACATGAAAACTTTATGCGGAGCATTTTTTTCAGTTCGTAATAAATCTGTGACTAGTAAACTGTACCAGTGATAAAAATGAATGGTATCGAATACCTTTTTTGCAATAATATATATTATTTATACACATAATAAAAATATATATGTAGATAACTGTACAATATTTATTGTATTAATAGTAATATTAATATTATTATTTTTATTATTAGCGATTAAAACTATATGTGATATTTTTTCACATTTCCAAATGACTTAAATTTTTTTCAACTAACGAGGTCAGTCTTTGTTTGCGTTTTTGTTCTTTATGTTTTTCTTGCAGAACATGAAAGTGTGTTAAGAGTTGTGGGAAATTAAAAAAATTAAAAGAACTCCTAGGTGTTGAAGTACCATTTGATAATGGTTTAGTAGTTGGGGGAATTGCTGCCAACCGACGTTGTAAAGTTGCGTATGCTTCACTCTGTGGTAAAATCATTAACAAACCATAGAGAGCATATACCAAAGCACTATTCTCTTCTCTTTCTAAAAGTTGTAATCTTAAATCTAAAACATGAAAAAAATAACGTTACAGTTTATTTGACCAATATTAATACATACTGGAAAAATTAATATTTAAAATATATGACTGATTATAAAAAAATATGGTTATGAATTGATTTAAGAAAAATATTTATATCATATACGATACTCACAAGTGAATATTGGTGATTCAATTAGTTGCACCAATTTATCAATTTCCGTTAGAAATTCTACAGTTACCTCGATGTTTTCGCTAAAAAATTTCAGTTAAGGGTTACAGGATTTACAAAACATTAAAGTTCTAAAAAGTGACACATTTTGAAGAAAAGGATACAATGATCTAATGATATCGCAAGCATGACCATAATGTTGCGATAACAAACACAGAGCTAAAGTAGCTACAGGATTGTGACACCATGACGTGTACAAACATTTGAACAATTCACGACTTTCCTGTACAAAATAATAGCACATTGAAATTAATCATATTAGACACAAATCGTTAAATTAGGACTATGTATTATTCTTGTAAAACTAACAATGTAAAAATACACTATAAATACGCACAGAAGAATCCAAATGTTTTAATTTGTTCCGTAAGTCAAATAGCTCCGAGCTTGTCAATAAAATGACATTTAATGTTTGTATCATAGTACATGCAAAACTTAAGTTTTGCTCTTCCAACAATATTTCTGCCAATGTCTTATAGATATCCTCTGCACTTAAAAGTACACATAATTCTCGTATTATGAACGCCCCTTTCTCTTCCAATAAATGTCTGTTCGTTGAAAACAATCTTAGCAGATTAACAATAAATTTTGTAAAATATTTGTTTGGTATATTTGCACTGGGATCGGTTGTAGCTGCTTCAGGTGACTTTGAACTAATAATTTCAGCCATGACAACTAATGTCTGTTGTACTACATCATCAGAATTATCACTCAAGGATCTCATTAAAATAGGAAATAATTCCTCTATGTGATTGAACATTTTATGTGGAATATTTATAAATAAATGATTAATCCATTTCAGAACTGCTACTTTTGTTTGAACGGACATGTACATTAAATGTTTGGTCAGCACCTCTACAACACTTGATAGATCTAAACTTTCAACCACAGAGCACCCATGGGCAATATCTACAAGTAAGTGAATCACACATTTTGTCGAAATCATAAATATCAGATAAAATATGCTATGGTTGATCACATATGATTTTATTACCTTCTTGCTGCTGTTTATCGCTTTGCGAATTTTCTGTGATACTAGGGCCATTAACAGCTTCATTATTTTGTATTGTTATTAATTTCATTAAATTTGTATTTACATGCGTCGCCGTTTCTTTAATATTTTTCCGAGTATCTCCGTCAAATGCTAAACAAGGTAAAATAGCGACCAATATACCAGACAAGTATGACAACATAAGTGGACCAGACAAATGTACGAATTCTTTTATCCATGTAATAGCTGTTAATTGTAACAATTCATCAGTACTTTGAGCATGTATAATTAAAATATTTATCATTGCTGGAAAATCTACCCTTTCAGGATTTGATTTTATGCTACGCAAAAATTCACCAAGAACGATGTCTGTTATTTTTTTTATTTCTAGCGTAGGATCCTCCAATATTCTAAATAACCCATCAAGTATTTCAGGTAGAAATAGAATAAAATCCATATTTGGTACAGCGTCTAACACAGACACCCATGCTATTACAAATTGTCTACCAAATGGATTCTTTGTATAAATGCGTTCACGCAACAATGGCATAAAACCTACTAAATCGAATAAACCACTTTCCGTCACAATGTCCTGAAAAAAGCAAAAGTTTTAATGGGATTTAGTATAAAAGAAGTACGTGCTATTTACAAGTATATATCATTTACCTTCATAAGTCTATCCAGTAATTCCGTTGCATTTTTTACACTTTGTTCGGAATCACATGCCAATTTGCTTAGAGCAGCGAAAATATCCGTAAACTGTGGTAACACAGCACCTCTCGCTACTTTTACTACATTATAAAGGCTTTCGCAAGCGTAATACCTTACTCGTAAATCAGAATCGGAAAAGCACGCTAAGATTGGATGAATTAGATCTTCAATGTATTGACCGGTATCTTTACCCAGACCTACCGCTATTGCAGCTAAGCCTATCAAACCACCTTTTCGTGTATGTGGATTTTGTGACGTAGCAAAGTCTTGGCCAAGTACTTTCAACAACTTCTTGATTTGACCCGTATTATTATGTGCAGCGAAATCCTTTACCATCCTGAAATTTGCACAAACAAATATTTATCTCTGTATAACCAAACATGACACACGATAACCTCACTTTTCTATTTCCACAGCAGCTGCCTTCCTTTTTTCATAAAGCTTGTCATTAAGAGATCGCACACATGCTGCACTAAGTGGCGCATAATCCCGCTCCGACATCATTTTATATTATAATTCTGCCACTTAACAATAACGTTTATTTGATCACTCTTCTATATAAAAGCCGACATCAACATTCTTCGAGGGACTTAAATGTTTCAATCAATACGTTTGTCACTCTATTAAATTCAAAGGAAGTTTTTAATAAAAGTGTTCGTAATTATTTAGGAGTAAAAATAATAATAAAAAATTTAAACACTTTGCTTTGGTGTTATCTATTCTCATGCCGTATGCTGTTTCAGTCTGTTTGACGTTTGACATAAGCAATCGATTAATCGATTAACTTCGAGAATAATTGCGATAATGGATGCGATGGATGCGATATACGCAGCTTCGAAATTTTAAAATTTCAAATTTGGTTGTTTGAAAATAAAATTTTCGAATAGAAATTTTCTATGAAAGCGCTAAAATCGCACTAGCCAAAATAACAAGCATTACTATAAATAATTGAAATTATTTTTGAATGCCTTAGTATATGAATATAAAGTTAGGACATATAATGGCTAGGATACGACAAATAATTTACACAAAGTAATAAATATCAAAATATAACTATTTAATCACAACTTTAATTATTTTCCGTATAAATTTCTTACAATATAATCTATGCATGAAAATAGATAAGTATCAATAATAGATAAGTATGTGATAGGTACAATTCACTAATTGTATCACAATTCTTGTGATACTTGCAGTCGGATATCACTTCTGTTGTAAAGATATTTAGGTAACTTTCAAAGCATACAATACAAGTAAATAAATGTAGATAACAATATACATTACCATTATTATGTATCTTTTAAAAGATAGTTTGCACCACAGATAATATCACAAATTTGGCAAAAGTGATATTTTACGATTGGAAAGGCCACAATTATTATAATTTTTACATGCTGCGTATAATCAAATACTCTCAGGCATTCCCTCATGCGCTGCCATTAAAGTTTCACTTTATTATTATAATAGTGGTACTCTAGCAATTTATAATAAGATTAACAATGGCAGTGATTAAATTTAGATTTATATGCATAACAACTCAATTACCACACACTTCGAAATCACATGGACGGAAATAATTTTTCCAAAATATTATTATGCAATTAATTATGGTCAAATAACTTATGTTTTCATAAACAGCCATCCTGATAAACATATTTAATATACAATTGCCGCTGAACACTAGTAGGTGTAAAACTGATCCGACAGTTTATGCAATAGATTAGTGCGTTTGCTTTACTTCTAACAATTGTGGATAATTCTCTACAATATTTAGCAGTATGCCATCGATGTATGCCCTTAACTGTGTGTTTACCTCTTGTTGCTCTTTCAGGGCTTGCTTTATCTAAAACATAAATAAAGATTATATCGGAGTAATTCTCTTACCATAAAACCTATGTCCGGTAACAATTATACATACTTCAAAAATATTACACGATTTATCATAACTATTAGCCACCTCATCGTCTGCCTACAGGACAAAATATAACAAAACATAAATTTTACCGTCTACTACAAACAGTATTAAAAAATGTCTACTAATATAAATGAGGACGTAATCGTTTGAGTGGTCAATATCGAAAATACCTGGTCTTGACTCATGCCAGCTAATAACTCTACAGCGAGACTTGGCCCTTTTTCTGCATTAGTGTTACAGGGATTTAGCATTAAAAGTTCACGGCCGGCTTGTAAAGCAACCGCAGCTTGTAATTCGTCGCGTGATTCCTCCAAGCCTGTAGAGATTAAAGTCACTTAAAGTTCTTAAAATTACTTAAGTTACTTAAATACTTTTAGAAACAATAATCGTGTGCCAGTAAAAAAAGATGCTGCGCTCGTACGTTTGTTATGAGCTCGAAGCTGTTCAATTTGTTCGTTAAGTTCCTCGATTATCTGTTGATCGTTAATTCTCATGGAGATCTCGTCCCTCGCTGCTTGAAGTAAATTATTTGCCTCGTTCGCCCGGACTACTGCTTGCCGTTCGCCGTCACGAACGATTTCCGCTTCCCTTCTAACTTCCTCGAGATTATTTTCTAGGTGGGCTTTTTCGTTCCTAACTTTTTCTAATTGTTCGCGTAACCTCGCAATCTCGTCCCTCAAGCTAGTGCTTTCCATTTCAACGGCTTGTAGCTTGATGGTATAATTCTCTAATTGCAGTTGCCGCTCACGTTCCAAGCGACACACCCATTCCCTGTGCCTTCGTTGCTCCGCCTAGGACAAGAATACATAAAAGGATTCAGACAAAGGGTTAAACGATAAGATTAAATCCCTTATATTGTCAGCAAAAAGATTCTGACACACCACCAACAATTCGATTGGAATAAGAGTAAACTAATATTTTCGATGAGAAATTATCAAAATGAAAAATTACACTTTTCGACAATTATTACACGAAAAATCTATACCTGAAGTCTTTCTTCAGATCTAGTCTCCGCATCTCTGGCTGCTTCTTCGAGCATCAATATCCTTGCTTGCAATATTGCATTCTCCTGTTTCACTCTGGCATAACGTTCTTCGCTTACCGATTGCGTGTCCGCCAAGGCATGCATTTGCTCTTGAATCATTTGAACCTGAAAATTGCAAACACATTGTTAATTACTTTATACGCTAATGCAAGACCACACGAAAACAGAAGGATACACGTATTCATACGTGTTATTGTATCTTGGAAATAAAAATACAGTTACATCATTCGACCTTCTTTTAACACTGGGTTCATGGAACATTTTTTATAATTACGATTTCTTATTTAAACGTGTCATACTAACGAGCTTCCATAAACCTATATCAAAAATATCCTTACTCAAAAGTAACATAAAAAAGGAAAAGGATAGGAAAAGAAATTAGCACGAGAAACTAAATCGTCCAGTAGTCCGTGGCGGGAATATTTGAAGGAAAAAAATCGTCACGCGTGCGCGCGCAACGCGCCCTCTCGCATTCCTTTGGGGATTATATTATCGAACAGCTCCGCGTATTACCTTCTATGGCTGCTCATTCCTCTAAAACCAAAATGCCTCTAGTCATTCTGCAACCCCTCGAGTGCTCATACATTCTTAAAAAATTGGAAAAAAACAAAAATAAGAAAAAAGGAAAACGAAAAAAAATGACGCATAAACACATCCATCGTACCACCTCCAACAAATGCCCACGTGACAAAAGCCTCAACAGTTAACCCATTGACGCACACTTTTTTTCGAAGATCCTCCTCAAAACACAATTTTTTTTTTAATTTATTTACCACTGCAATAATGAATTGAGCATCATAGTAATATGTTCGGAAGTCGAAATTATGAAATCTTACCGCAGTTCTTGCACGACAACTGTATACGGGCATTCTTTAATTAATAAAAAAAAAAAGAAACATTATTAGTACGGATCGTACCAATGCATTCTTTTTTCCATTCTTCAGCAACACATTCAACAAAAAAAAAAAGAAGAAAGAAAACGCAGCTGGTTTTATCTACGATCTTTCATGACCTGAACAAGTCCCATTTACCGCGCATTGTGAACAGCTACGTACGTAATTTGCGTATGTATCTATGTATCTCCAGCACATTGACATTAGCGCCAAACGGATAAAAAAGCCAGTACTAAAAATCCTCCGTGCATCTCCCTTGAAAACGAACCTACGAGTTGCAAAATTATCCTCATCGACGCGGAAGAAGATGAATAAAAAAGAAAAGAGAAGAAAAGTAGTATCATCTGATTCATTATACCCTCGCACAGAGGATACAAAAATAATAAATCAAGAGAATCGGCGCGCTCTTACTTGCTCAGACAAGCGTGGTGCTCGCCGACGGGCGGCCACCCGTTCGTTACGAGACGCCTGTCCGACGATTTGGAACTGACCCTCCCAGAGGTCGTACTCGAGGCCGGCGCCAGCTCCAGGAGTCGACGGCCCCTCCCCGGAAGTTCCACGGCCGTCCGAATCGCGACGCTCGATCGCACTCGAATCGTTCGTCTCGTCGTACCGGCCCGACTCCATTCTCCTCTCTCACCACCTTCTCTCTCTCCTTCTTCCACCTTGTCGCGCGCTCTCGCTTTCACACGAAAGAGAAAAAGAAAAAGGAACTTCACGCGGCCTGACAGTCAAGCTAGGTAAGACTCGTCATCCTTCTCTATCGTATGCGAGTCTACGAGGTGGCTCACGTATTTTTTCGAAGCGGTGGTGGCGCGAGTGGTCGAGCTCGCCAATCTCGTTCATCTCTCGTTCTCGATCGAGACGATTCGCGCGTACAACTCTCGACGACCTAACCTCCAATAAATTCGTACGTGCGATCGTGTTCGCGCTCTTGATCCGCGGTGTACGAGAATTTGATCTCTCGTGCTCGAGAACACCGCGAGAGGACGAATCGTTTCGTCCGGTTTCGTCGATACTAACTGGCGACGAACCTCCGGCGCGCGTCGCACTTCCGTCTTACCCACTCTGGCTCGCATATATTCATTCCCGTCCCGATTGTCCGTCCCGTGGGCCGGGACTAGCCAAGAGATGCTATTTAAGTGCGCGGCCATGCCACGTCTCGGCTAACTTCGTGCGTCCTCGTGACGGTCTTGCGACGAGAGACTTCGAAGAGAGCACTGTGGCGACCCTTAGTCACCCTCCGTGCGCGGTGAACGACGGATGCGTCATGCGAGGAGTCAGAACGTTGATTTATCTCTCCCTCTAGCAATGCCTTCCATCCTTCTTTTTTCTTCTTCTTGTTTCTTTTCTCCTAAGTTCACTCTAGCACCAGTTTATTCTCGGTTTCTATTGGCCAGTACCCTTGATTTACACGTTTAATTCTACTGCACTGTACCCTTGGGGCTACTTGATCGAGGCGAAATACGTGCGCAAGGATTTTCCTTTTTTTTTCTTGTTCTCTTGTTTCTTTTCTCTTCAGTTCACTCTAGCAGCAGTTTATTCTAGATTTCTATTGGCTAGTATTATCCCTGATTTGCATGTTTAATTCTATTGCACTGTATTCTCCCTTGGGGTCACTTGATCGAAATACGTGCGCAAGGATTTTTCTTTTTTTGTTTTTCATGGTGATCAATGTGGTAACAGGTTTAATTCGTATTTTCCATTGGTGATATTGAGAGGAAATTTATGTACCTTTTTTTCATATTGCTATCGAGAGAATGAGATAAGGGGATTTGCGTGATTGCATATGTAGTCCAATTAAGTTTCATTGATCCTTCTGATTAAAATTGATAGGCTGAGCGTAGTGACGGTGAGAGTGGAGCGTCGATGGTATTGTGGATTTTACTGTTCGATCGAAGCCTCGATGCGGTTGCAAGAGAACAACACATTTACATATCTAATCCGCTCTAGTAATGGCACTCACATTATCTACCGACTACTTGAAATTAGCATAAGTTACGATGTCTTCAAGTGTAAGCACGAGTTGCAAAGTGCCTTGGAGCGAGGACTACGTACATATGCATGTAAACAAAGCAGTTTACAAATCGTTAAAATAAAGCGAATCCATCGCTGCAACGCGGTTACGTAAAATCCTCTCGAGGAGAGTTGGAAGAAATGTTCTCGATGTCGATATGTTTAGTAATTCAATTCATTATCTACAATTTAACTGTTTTCACTGTGAGGTCACCTCTGGCGTGACAAAACTATTTTTTCTTAAGACTCTTAAGTGATTTCTGGCGTGATACTTTATACAGTTAAACGAATTAGTGGGAAGGAATTTTATTTAAAAGATGCTTTGAAATTATGTGCGTTCCTTATCAAATATTCAAAAGCAATCGCCTTGAATTGCGCATACAATTTTTTGTGAAACTTGCGACAGGAAGCCATTTTTCCGTATAAGAGATTGTTTTAAAAAGCATCATACATTAAAAAACTATAAATAAGAATAAACCAAATATTGATATTTTGATATTATAATTTTTCATGAACAATAATTTTGTTAATAAAATATTAAACTTTAAGTAACTGCAACCAATTACTTCATACCTAACATGTGATATTAAAACCAAATAAATTAAATCACAGTTGGCCAAGAACAAACTAGAAAAACAATTATAGTGCAAAGAATTAATAAATTTAAGCGCGACTTTTTATCATTTACTGCAATTCAACTTACATTGGACGTTGCAAATAAAAATTCCACAAAGGGTCTAATGAATTCGTGAGTAACAGATTCTCTTTCCATTCTCGATGTAACGAATGCTCTTGCCCGCATCCATGCTCGATATTCCAGTAGCCACACTGATCTTGGGACCAGGACTCATCTCTATGATCGTTCCCACCCTCTTATCAACATCACTGTCTTCTTCACCAGACGAGTCATTCGTGGAGAACGTTTTCATTTTACTTGGAAAGGTAGTCGAACCGGATGCAACGTCGTTACCATCGTAGTTACGATTACAACGCCTGATTATCTCGAAGGTCGTGTTGGAGGCGAGCTGTGGGGTATAGTTCTCATTCCCTTCCTTCTTAACATTGTTAATCCGCTTCGTGGTCTATATGGGTCGAAAAAGACGACTTGTCAGGATTGCCATCGGTTGAGCCTTCCATCACGAGCCGTTAAAGAGACCACGCTCTTTCTACAGCATTCTTTGCCGATTCTCATACCCCTAAGTGCGAGATACGAACTGACCGAGGATGCATGACAATATTGAAATTAATCAAACTCGTCTCACGCGCTGTTAATCACTCTCGATGGAAAACGATTATCCTTCGTTTGATTTGAATTGAAATAATGCAGTAATCTTTACCTGTCTTCCTCTCATTAACCACGCGCCCAATCTGGTTGATATTGGTCTTTGATTGTCACGAGTGAGATATCGGTAAATAACGATCACTGCCACGGAGAGTATTAAGAGGGACAAGAGACAATTCGTGGTCCACGACCAGCCCTTGGGTTCTGGAATTGCTTCGACGTGGTAATACGGGGCTGGATAGAAATAACCCGGTTGGTAGAATTGATAGGAATCGTAGCCTCTGTACGGAGGGTAAGGAAAGCATGGATAAGGCGGTGGTGGCAGAGGACCTCCTGGTACTGATCCCGCACCACTCGTCGAAATTCCAGGCGCACGCTCGCCCTTTTGTGAACCGGAAGTCGTCGTATGAGGTGGTGCCCGACAAGACGGGCCTGCAGCACACATCTAAACCTTCCTACGGACTTGGACTTTCTACCCGTGTGTCTTATGGTACCCGAGAATTTTGAAGTTTCATTTCTATCGGACAAATGTTACACGCGGACGCGTGCCCAGCTCGACGCAACGTCACGCATAACAATCGAGATTTTTTTTCTCAGAACCTGCTCGGATATCACTCGGGATTGAAGCAATTTTTCGTTTCTTGCTACTTGCCCCGAGTTTCTTTTCGGAGAATTTGCAATTGGCCTTGTATCCTAGTCTTGTGAATCGAGCAATACACAAGTGTAAAGGCCCGTCTACAATAGAAGTCGTTGAAGTCGTAAAAGGCAAGTCGTAGTCTTTGAGTCGCTAGACGGAGGCGCAATCGCAATATAATAGCGAATTCGGTCGGTTTACACTGACACTGAACTCGTGTTGCACTAAACAGCACAAGTGTTGCACTAGGTCTGGCTTACACTACACTGAACCAATATCGCCCTAAACCGTACAAGTGTTGCACCAAGTGAGATTTACACTACACTGAACCGATGTTGCCCTAAACCGTACGAGTGCTGCACTAGATTGGGGCAACATTATATTGAACAAAGTTAGAAAGATTTTTCAATAAGGCTTCTTCAATATACGTTAACAATTTTTTGTAATATAAATTTACTTACCTCATTATTTGAATATTCGTTTATAACATCTAAGTAATTACTAATCTTCGGTCTTTTACTTCTTGTAACATAATTTTAGAAAATTCCCCTCCTCATCACTACTACTGCTCTCTAATATTTCATTTAAAGCTATACATTTTTTGTACACATTTTAAATTTTCTGCCACTTGAAACTGGTGTACCAGACTGCACTGTCAAAATTGACGGTGTAATAAATTGTGCACACGTGCAATTTGTTTTGTGCAACCGAACACGAGATCAAGGCTACACAGAATTAGTGCAATACTCATCGAATACGGCATAGGATCTGCACTATAATAGTGCAATACAACCGAATACGATGAGTGCAACCACTGGAAGAGAGGGAATTGATTGAACACGCTGCACTGGGAAAGTTTGTACTCAGTGTACACCAGTGCAGACGATCGAATTCGCTATAAGTATTGTCTACATACAGTTGTAAAGTCGCAAAATCACAACCCCTGTATACATAGCCTATAATGTTGTTCTAACCTATAACCTATAATATGAATTGTCGAAAATAACCCTTACACCGACCACCCTTACGACTCAACGACTTCTATTGTAGACGGGCCTTAAGATGTGGATTGCTTATTTTGAGCATGGTGTAAGTCCATTTTTTAAAAAGATCAGATATCACATAATTTGTGATTAATTTAGTGTAAACTTTTTATTTATAAGGATTTAATTTTTCTGCAAAAATGGAAGTACACCACTTTCAAAATTAATGGTCTATATGTCGAGAGGATCGAGAGGCCATCGACGCTTTCAGGTTTCTTCAGGTGAGGATGGAATCACGGGTATTTTTGGCTTTGCCAACCGTTTTGGGCTTTACCTTGTGGCTGAGATCGACTACGTCATCCTCGAGGGACACATCGCTGTACATGTCGTCCGCGGTGTCGCAGGTTGATCCGCGTCCCGAACTGTTGAAGCTACCGCTCCGATAGAGTTGACTGGAAAATAGAAAAAAAAAACACGTTTAGAGTGAATTAAAAATTTGTGCGTGTTACGTCGTGTAGGATTGATTGAAGAAATTGTAAAAGTGAAAATTTTGCGTGCTTTTGTTGTGTCGAATTAATTGAAGAAATTTTAAAAAACCATACGTAGAGTAAATTGAATTTTTATACATGGAGCATGTTTCGTTAGTCAAAAGTGGCGTCATGAATGGTGCAATAATCAGGATGAAAGTACGAGAGAATACCAGCCGTTGAATACTTCTTCGACAAAGTTCGCTGAGCAAATTATATAAAGAAGCATATGTAAGGCTAGTTAAAAATCTAACGTGATTGCATAGGTCTTACGAAGACGCGATTCATTAGTCAAAACTTGCATCTCGCGAATGGGGCAATCATCATCAGGAGAAGAGAATACGAGAGAATACCACGTCGATTTTTTTTTTTTTCTTCACGTGCTCACCAGCTACGCCTACATATTAGAAAGTATGCCGTGAAAGGATCGCGCTTAGGTGTAGTGTCGTTGGCGCTTAAGGGACACGTCACCCCACCTCTCACCCACCCTTCTACATCATCGGTTATTTTCGGTTGGGCAATATTCCTTTCCAAAAAAGGGTTACAAGCTGAACCGTTTCCTTTCCGAGAAATCTTAAGAGAAAGAAGAACAAAAAAGAAAGAAGAAAAAAACAAAAACTTCTCGGGCCGACGCGCACGACCAATTTCACGTAAGCCGGCACAAGGAATTGCAAAACGAATTTCCATATACTCTTGTATTGACACAAGTGTCTCTCTTAGTTGGCCAGAAGCTTTTCCACGTTCGCGCTCCGAAATCCCTCGTTTCTCGACTCACGTCGCGCATTTACTCACGAACGAAAAAAAAAAATATTCTACTCCACTACCGTCCAATTTCTTGCATCGATTCATCCGATGGAAACTTTAAAGATTAAAGATTCTTACCTGGCTAACGCATTGGAGCTGAGCCTCTTTCTGGACGAGCTGAAAGCAACGAGAGAAAATACATCAGACGCTTTATTATCCTCGTCGGCTTCCACGTAAGGACAATCGTTGAAATAACACTATTTCGCGTAGTTAAATTTATCACGATGATCGGTTCGCGGAGAACAGTTTCGACAGCTTGCCAAGAGCGTGCCAGTCACCCTATTTTTAAAGATTAGCCAAACAATGCTCGCGCTGGTCAGCTGCGAAATGTTCAAGGATCAAGTTCGACGTAATACAGTCGCAAAAATCACTCTCGCACCGAGAAATCGAGTTTCTTAATTCTTTGCGCGCGCGTCGCGAGATTCCATGCGGTAAGAGAGATTAGAAATTAAGGAAAAGGTAATAGCAACTCTGGGCGAGAAGTTCTCGCGCCAGAGACTGGCGTGGACCACGCATTCGCTCATTCAGAACAGGCGGCACGTAAAGTTCGCGAATAATTATTACCACCGCGGGTGGGAAAAATTCTATGGCTGCTAACTATGTGCCATACCGAGTGTGTACTTTACTCTCGGCTCACTTTCGCCACGGAGAGTGCGCCGAGAAAATTTTAGTCCGCCACTCTTATCTCCACGAGGCGGCGACATCGCGAAAGGAGTTTCTTTCTACTCGTACATAGTTTCACACGGAAAAATCTTTTCGCACGTTCGTACGCCCCGGCCATTGTGTCCGTTCGTGTCGATTCGTTCGTTCGTTCGTTCGAGAGAGAGAGAGAGAGAGAGAGAGAGAAAGAGTGTTGCTGAAAAGGTGGAAGAGACTTGTACCTGTAGGTTCTAGGGATTATTTTGACAATAAGATCTTACCCGGGTGGCGTGCGGCGAAGAGAAGTTCGTAGCCAGGAATGCCTGCCGATGCTCGCATTAGGACTCCTTGGATTTCTGGTCAAATGAGAATCGAACGAAATTTGTTAGTTAAAAATGGCTGGAAGTAGACCTATAATAATAATTAGGAGTAATACGTGGACCTATTAATCGTTAGCCTCGAATCCTGAGGTGATCTTTTTTTTCGTGCCAAATGAAAATAAAACAAACTATATTAGTTAATACTAGGTTTACGGAAACCCGTTATTTTGACGGATTTAAATGGGAAATAGTGTTTATCCAAAAAGTTCCGTGAACCTAGTGTTAATACTCCCTTTACGGTCATGCCTAAAAATGGCTGGAAGCAGATCTCTAATAATAATTAGAAGTAATACGTGGGCTAATTCCTAGCTTCAAGTCCCGAGGCGAACTTAGACGAGTTTCATTTCGTGCCAAATGAGAATAGAATAAGATATGTTAGTTAACACTAGGTTTGCGGAAACCAGTCGATTTAACCGATTTAAATGGGAAATTGTGTTTATAAAAAATGTTCCATAAACCTAGTGTTAAAAATGGCTGGAAGTAGATCTCTAATAATAATTAGAAGTAATACGTGGGCTAATTGTTAGCTTCAAGTCCCGAGGCGAACTTAGATGAGTTTCATTTCGTGTCAAATGACAATAGAATAAAATATGTTAGTTAAAAATGACAGAAAATAGATCTGTAATAATAATTAGGAGTAATACGAGGACCTATTAATTGTCAGCCTCGAATTCTGAGGCGAATTTAGACGAGTTTCTTTTCGTGTCAAATGAGAATAGACAAAATATTGTAGTTAAAAATGACAGAAAGTAAGAAAGAGCCTCGAGTCCTAAGACGAATTTAGACGAGCCTCTTCCTTTCGCGCAACGCGCAATTGGATCCGGCATATTTTAATTTATGCGCAAGCGATGCGCATTTAGAAGCCAGTAATTCCCACGCGAGATAAGTATCTTCGCGCAATAGTTTGCGGTACAGTAGTCTGATAAGAATCGCCAGCAGTTAAAAACCGCGAAGTTACAGTTCGTCCGGCACCGACCTGAAATTCTTTTCTCTTACTTTTGAATCTTTCGTTTTAAACCTTGTAATACTATCTTTTAACCCATTACCGTACAAGACGTCCATACCCGTCCACTTTTTAGCAATATGTAGGCAAATTACTTAGTTTTTCTAAGTCCAAAAAAAGAAAATGATAAACAAATTGAGCCGAGAATCTTCCTGGAAAAATTCCCTATTGCAGTAGCAAACAAATTTAAAAAAAAACCTGCATTTCTGGGCACGACTTTAAAACTAAAAATATCCAGCACTGGGTTAATACTTGCAATTTTTCTATTAAATGCAAAAAATGCCATTCTCCGTTCGTGCAGTGTGCACTTGAAAAATTTGCAGAAAGTCGCGTGTGCGCATTGTTTCAATTTCCTTCGTACGACAGTTTCGTTCGATCAATAATAACTCGTGCAAGCTGCTCATCTGTCGCTCATTGTTAGTTTACCAATGTAAACATCGACGAGCACATACAACGCGTAACACACGCGTCTAGTGCGCTTTACACTCCGCATTAACTGAATGCATCGTTGCACAGGAACGCCTGGCTCCACTAAAATATTTTTAACCGAGATAAGAGGGACACCGATCGTCGCACAATGTGCTACACAATTGTTGCAAGATAAAATCAAAGACGTAACGCGACCTTCGCGTCGATGTTTATACCGAGCATTAGCGACAAGCGCACCATCTGTGCAGAGGACGAAAAACTCGAGCGGAAAAGCCTAGCGAGCGTTTGAAATCCTCCTCGTTATCCTGCCAAAATTCATGCAGTTTGCCAAGAGCCGACGATAATTATAATTCGCGCCTTAAAATAGTCCCGTAACTACGCATACGTGCGCGGCACGGTTCAAATTTCGAGTGAATTTGATAGATAGAAACGGACGAAGTCTAAGCTTGGCCGCAAATCGAGTATAATCTCGGACCGGTACTTCGTCGAATTGAGAACGTAAAAATAGAGTATCCTTTTAACTCGGCTCGATTAAAAGCGAATGACGACAAAGAGAATACTTTCTACGCTTCACGAAACTTTCTCCTCATCCAAAGACTATATACCACTCAGCCGTTTAAGATTAAAAAAAAAAGAGGAAAAAGCATCGACGGAAATTTCCGCTTCGTTTTCCTTCTCCGTCCCTATCTATAAATCTCCTCTTTATCCTCCAATTAAGCATACGACAATTCCTCCTCGATCTACCCGAATAATTGCTTCGGCGAAAAGAAAATAAAGAAAGAAAGAATTCACGCGAGGCAACCCACGTGGAACTATCCTAAACCATCCATCGGCCATAAAAATCTTACTTTTACCCTTCCATCGTTCAATATCACCGTATAATATCTAAACCTTCTCACTCCGCGCTAAACTCAACCGTCCCACAAAACTAAACAAAAACTGAAGAAAACAAATCAAAACAAGAAACAACCTTAAAGAATCAAAAATCCTCGTTAAATGCAATCTTCATTACCTCGGTGCAGTGGTGCCGCCGGTGGGCGAGGGCGCCGAACTGCTGCCTCCAGGCGAATCAACACCGTCCTCCAGATCACCTTCCACCGAGCCAAATCCCTCGTAGCTCTCCTCCTCGTCGTGATTCGCGAGCACTTTGACCGACACTGGGCAGGGTGGCGGGGTACCGACCGCGTGGTGTTCCAGACTGGTCGTATAATTGCCCGAGTCTTCGGGATTGGTCGTGTCGATTAAATTACGAATGTCGACCGGCATCGAAATTTGATTCCGGCTCCATTGTGAGTCATCGAGGCTGCTACCACCGGTAGAAGAATTTCCGTTTACTCTGGCACCACCGAGCTCCTGCTCGTCCACCTCGGCACGATAGCCTCGCCGTGACTCGGACGAGATGGCGTTACCGGCATGAGCTACATCACTGTCGGACACGCGCGACGTGGCCACGCTGTTAGCGGCTGAGAGATTTACTCCAGGCAAACGGGAGCTTACCATCCTTCCCTATTATCGACCAGCTTGACCGAGCGGGTCGCGCGCGGTCACGCGCACTCGATTCAGGTAAGTGTCCTCTTCTCGGTCCGCAACAGTCCGCGCGAACCTCCCCGCAGAGCTTACGGCCCGAGAAGAACTGAAAAATAACACTCTCTGAGTCAGCTCTCTTCTTCCGACGGGGACAGGAGGGTTGAGAGAAAAGGAAGAAGGACGGGTGGATGAGACACAGGAGAGATATGTGGGCTTAAGTCCGTAGAGGTGATTGTCGAGTGGGACTCTGGCCAATTGAGGACACGGAGACATTACGCATTTTCGAATTTCTTTTTAGATTGCTTTGGGTTGGGTTGGTTCTGTTGAATCGTGAGAAGGACGAGGTTTGATACGATTCTTATAATAAAATGGTTAATTAAGACTTTTTAAAAGCGTCGTTACGCGTTGAAAAGGTAACAATTTTGGAATTTTTTTGGTTTTGTTTGGGTTGGTTCTGTTGAACCGTGAGAAGGACGAGGTTTGATACGATTCTTATAATAAAATGGTTAATTGAGACTCTTTAAAAGCGTCGTTACGCGTTGAAGACGTAACAATCTGAAATTTGTTTTCCGTTTTTTTTCTGTTCTGCCTTTGTTAGGTCACGAAGAGATACGCTCGACGTAATTTGTCCTGCTAAGATTGCTAATGCACGGAGATAACTGGGTACGCCTGCCTGACAACGTTGGTGTATGCACGAGGCCGGATCACACCGTGAGAACCGACTTCCACGAAGTCACGGTAGAGTGACTCAGGCCTGAGAAGTGCCCGTGGAATGCTTCAAATTCGAAAGAAAAGTCTACGCACGGGGCTCGCTCGCTCGGCACGCGCTTCGTCCGGATCTATTCTCACATTCAATAAATTTATTATCGTTACGGAATTATCAGCTTGTTTCTATATTCATTAAATTTGTTTATGAATGTTTACCTGTTCGAAAGAAAAAAAGAAAACAATGGACAAAAGATAAGTAAGAAGCTCGATGAACTAAAAGGGGATGTGTCCTAAACCTAAAACCAGAGTAAAGATTCACATAGCAGAATTGTTATTAGAATTTTATCGTTACTTCTCTATGTCGTACATTACCGTATATAAATAATTTCAGCATATTGCGAGTAACGCAGTTTCGTATTAAAAATAACTAGATAAATACTTCGGATTGCATTGTACGTGGGGTGCCCCTACAAGGTTCGGTACGTACACTTTTGTAATGGATCTTGCCCACTAAAAGACATCGGCGGAACGAATATTTCATTCGGTGTACATAATGAGGTGGATTTTCGCGCTGCTACGACGCGCGCCGTCGCAACGATTATAATATAGGAGTAAAATTGATCGGTTGATGTGTCAGCATGTACCATGGATGATCCAGTTACGGTCGTTCCAACGGTATCTACTCATTGCACGTGACTTTTATCCGCGTGCCATATATGCAGGCCCTGCCAAGTTCACATGGCAGCAGGACAAGCCAGTTACGCGGACGATGAGATAATCGTGAAAGGGAGCATACGATTCCGTCAAAGGGGCGTTTCGGCAATCATATTTTCACGCGCGCCCTCCCACTCGAGAGATTGGCGAAGCCAATCGCAGAATTCCTCATCGACGCTGGATGCAATTTACATTTTAAGAACTAATCGTTATCCTATTTCATCGCTAACGGAACTGGGAGACCCTTAAATGAGAATTTTTTCCACGATGCCAAGCCACACGCACACACACATACACACATACAATACATCTACACACCCAATGGAATATGTCACGCCGTTATTTACAAATTCCATTAGTACTGACTAGCTTTTCCCGAGCGCATTTGTTCGTTCGTTGCATCACGATACTAGTCGCTTAAAATTATACGTGTAATTCTATTGTACGGTATCGGCTTTTACGCGCGATAGGACACCTTAGTCGGTAACCCTTCATACTCTCGAGTATATTAAATTATCATTCTCCATTTAATATCGATTACATAGTCCGCGTACATCGCTCGAATGGTTACTTTAGAGAACAATAGCATCGAATTGATTAAATCGCGATTCGACATTTTCATCCTGCGACAATCTTTTTTTTTTATAATTATTCGTCTCGTGCTTTAGTCAATCGCGAAAAAAAGAAATGCAAAGCTGTACATTTTTTACTCTCGACTGCTAAGGGGACAGAGATGCGAGAAACTTCATGCCGTTCACAACGTTCACTCGTTTATTACAGCGTGTAATGTCTCGTCAGATTTGCAAAATGGGGACGCCTAAAATTCCATACGAGCGCGAAACCTTTACATCGACGAGCAGTGCATGCTGACGTACCATATTTGACAATCGATAAGTTAGCCGCGCAACATAGTAATGGAAAATGGCAATGCGCTCGTTCCTCGACGAGCCACGCGCGAAGGGGGACGCATACGAGAATAATCACGGCGTATCTTCGAACGGAGTATTTCAGTTCCTACGGAACGCGAATCCCGGTGAGCGGCAAAGCGCGACACTCTCTCACTTAGCGGTGGACACTCGTTAAACTCGCATCTACGCGAGAGGATTCGTCGTCGCGCGCGTACGCGTCGAATGAGCGCAGGTTACCGAGGACTCGGAGTGGACTCACCTTCCGTCACCGCGACTCGCAAAGTCCTCGTGGAAAGATGAGTGGGATAATGCGCGCCTATTCGACTTCCTTTAATCACAGTCACAGGCGAGTCCTCGCTGTTCCTCTATCCGAAGATGGGGCCTGGATGCAGCGTGGGATAGAATATTCCGCGGAGCTCGAACCGTACCTAACTGTCACCGATGTAAACACCGTTTAACACAGGCACCGATCGAATCCCTCGTATCCATCGAGTAGCGCACCAATAGACAGACACCGGACTAATAACTAAGGTAGGACACGGCGCGCGATAAGTTTGCGGCGTTACGAGAGGAGAGTCGCGGGCGCGTGGAAGTTATAGGAGCAAAGTGGTTCGGTGCGGTCGCCAGCGAAACTGAAGTGAAGCTATGCCGACTCATAACGCGAAAGCGGACGGGACGGCCAACTAAGAAGAGCCGCGACAGGTGCGCATGCGCGACAATAAGGAAGTATTCGTGGATGAGCGCATACATGCACAATGAGCCCCACAGGCACACAGGTGCGTTCCACGGTCGTACCCGCAGGTACGAGAGAGCACCAGCGGTTCTCAACACGCCAGGATAACCATCCGTCGCCCACTTACTTAAAACCAAGTTTTCTATGCGTACGTTAATAATGTGTATAGGTGTATAATAGAGATCTAGAAAAGAAAATATTGTCCCAGGTTCGCGTTGGGACGGCAAGCTAGGATTTAAAAGTCCTCGCCTAAAATTCAACGTATACCCATGCGATATACGTTAATAATGCATCACTCCTGCTGGATAAGATTTCTACGGAAAGCTCGATTTCCGTGAGATCCCCTCGTCGAAATTTCGGTTACGATCCTCGTAGAAGAGAGTTACGGGGGGGAGGTCACATGGTCGTCGGATTTTACGGTGTGGCACTTTCCGCACTTTTCTTGTAGACCTCTTTGTACACGAGCTCTTGCATTTGCATTCGTAGCAACATTCGACGGTCGGCCGGTAGAGTTCTAATGTGCGGTAGGAGGCTCATCAAAAAATAGTAGTTGTCGTCGAATCTACCACCCTCGAGGGGATCGACCGTAAGGCTTATACCACCGTCGCTGTCTCCCATCAGTACTTGCTCCGGTGAAATATTTTGTAGCATCATCTCGTTCTCGGCGATGTTGTCCGTGACACTTTGAAATTCTAGGTTATCGAAGCTCTCCTCCGGCTCCTGCTTCACGTCTATGTGATGATTGATACTGTCGATTTTCAGGGGACCGTTTTCCGCCCCTATCGCCAACAAGTGATCGGCAAGTGCGTTTCTTTCTTCCAACGATCTTCCAGATAATGAGACGCCGTTTTGCAACAACGAAGTCTCCGCCTCGCCGTCGCTCGTCACTCTGTCGTTTTCGGCGTTCGCTGTACTTCGTTCCCAAATCGGTGGTCGCGGTATCATTTGTTCCTTGAGAAACTGAAGACTCTTGAAGTGGATCCATACCGGCCGATTTCGATGGAACTTGCTCTTACGGTATACTTGATCCTTCTTCAACTCCGCTCGAAACGTGTCCCGAAGACCTTTCCACTTTGCCTTCAGCACTGGTTCTAAAACGAAAGCACAAATGGTTTTATATGGAAATTTCAAATCTGCGCGAACCGAAGAATTTTGGTTTTTTATCATTATTTTTGCAGATTGGAATTTATAAGATTTGCGGGTCTTCGTGATATCTTGGAAATTTGAATTTTCTTAGTGTACATATCCCTCGTCTATACATCCTTATGATTTTCCAAAGTCCTGGATATTAAAATTGTCAAGCGACAGATATCATTTTATATTTGTGCGAAAGTTATTGACTGACTCGCGCGCATGCGTGGATGCATCGGTGGTTTGTGCTTGTAATTCGAATCTGTACCGATATATACACGGTAAAATGTTACGATACACGTAACGTACGATCTTCCGTAAGTAAACCTGGACTAATGTTTAAACTCTGCGAATAAAATAAGCACGCGCGTGTCTACACGAGGTGTCTGGGTCTGATTCGGCGTAGTTACGAAGTCGCCTTTAACAACGTCAAAAAGTGAGGTTAACCGACGCAATGCGTACGAGCGAGTACGATTCGGCATTTTCACAAGTGGCCCGAGGTACTCCGTACGGTGTTTGCAGTTCGTCAAACCTGCTGTTTTTGGCAAACAATCGTCTTACGCGATGAGCTCGAGTGAAACGTAACCGAGTACACGAAGCAAGGCACTCAATTAACCGAAATAAACCGAACACGTCTCGATACAATCTACATCTCCCCACGGCGAAATAACCTATGCGGTAGGGCTCTTCCTTCCGTGGAATTGTTGACACATTTCGAATTCGAGTAGTACACGATTACAGACGACAAATACCTCCGAGCCACGAGTGAATTTGGAATCGCATGTCCGAGGGGGGTAAAGATTTGATTTTACCGGTAACGCGGGTGGTACATGCGTAAATATCTGTGCGCGTGAACTAATACATGGTAAAGGATTTAGTTTAGACACGCACTAGGGAGCTTGAAGATTGCCGCGATCTCCATCCAAACGCGGTTCGTCACTTCGCGATTGTGATAGGAGATGTGCCTTTGGTTCCAAAGCGCAGGCCGCTTATAAACCTCGGCGATTAACCGATTCGCGTCCATCTTCACCTCGTCCCTCATGCTTGCGATACGATCGCGGAATTGGCGCAAACAATAATTGGTCAGTCTGACAGGATAACAGCCGCCAAACCCGGCAAACCGATGGGAACAAAGTACGGGCGAATACTAGCGCTGAGATAGCGATTAGCGCGCAGGACGCTCACGGGTAACGATCGATTCGCATTTCGCCCTCGTCTCGCCTCGCTAGCGCTAGTAACTCCATTTTGCGCTTTTCCGACCACGGAAACGATTTTCACCCGGCCAAACGCTCTGTGGGGCGAAATATTCTTTTTCTTTGGATTTCTCAGAAATTTTCTCAGACATATCCCACTTGCTCATCATTCCATGACAAAATTCTCCTCGCTTCTGTCTTCCTTCTCTCTCTCTCTCTCTCTCTCTCTCTCTTTCTCTCTCTCCACAAGTTCCACTCGAGACGCGTCTTCGTTCGAGAAGCATTCTACAAATGAAATTGATATTTTACGATTGTTTTACTTTACGTTGATAACGGGTGCTACTTGATGATATTTAACATTGCGGAATTCGAACAGTCGCATTTTCTAAAATGGTTTCCTAACGGTATAAAGATAGAGAATGTAAAATGAATATAACGGACGTAGATGAGAAAAAAAAATTATTTAATATGATGGATTTTGTTTGTAATGTGTAATTTGATTGTTTGTCTCTAGCACACTTTCCAAAGATTACAAGGACAATGGATAACTTCGAATTGATGGCACAGGGCGCCGAAGCGCGCATTCACAAGGGAAATTACTTAGGAAAAGCAACGATTGTGAAGGAGAGATTTGCCAAAAAATATAGACATTCGGATTTAGATACGCGTCTCACGAAAGATCGGATTAAAGCTGAAGCGCGTGCCATGGTGCGCGCGAAGGCCGCAGGTAAAATTGAATTTAGTTTGTGTAAAGCGCTTCGGATGACGAGTTAATTACAAATACGATATTGTTTCTGTGTTTGTTAAGGAGTAGCAACGCCAGCTGTATTTTTGGTAAACTTCGATCGGCGCTGCATATACATGGAACATATAGAAAATGCAACTGTGCTCAAGAGCTTCATTGATAAAAATATTTCCGGAAAAAGCAACGTCGATATTTTAATAAGCGATGTGGCACAAGGACTGGGTTTAGTTGTTGCCAAACTGCACGCTAAAAATATTATTCACGGAGATTTAACTACGTCAAATGTCTTAGTTAGAGATTCTTTCGACAATCTGGAATTTGTTCGCGAAAATGACGGTATTCTTTTGCTTTTTCGTATAATTCATTTCATACAATAAACTGCGAAAAACATACTTTAACGCATCTTCTGCTTTCAGTTTCGCATAACTTCGTAATGATAGATTTTGGATTGGCTCGAGTGGACTCAACTGTAGAAGACAAAGCCGTTGATATATACGTGCTCGAGCGATCATTACTCAGTGCACATTCCGAAGTACCATCCTTGTTTCCAGAATTTATTAAGAACTATAAGAAGCATTATATAAATCAAAATCAATGTAGAGAGATTATGTGTAAATATAAGGAAGTGCAAATGCGGGGACGGAAACGTTTAATGATAGGATAATTGGAATAAATACCATAGAAGTAATTGCCATTCAATTGTTTCTTATCAACTCTGCGAAAACTGTTTCCTGCCATACATTCCTATAAAATTTTCGGTGTAATGATGCAACATAATATGTTTACATATGTATTTCATCTGATTGCCACTGTGCCAAAATTGACGTCACATATAACAGTAAAACTTAAGTGGAAAATCAATAATAGTTACTCGTATAACAAAAGTTATAAAAATGTTGCATTGCATAATAACATTCCATTATTACTCTATGGAATTTTATATGTATTAACAAATTAGACATAAATAACAAAGGGAGAAAAGAAGAGAGAAAGAATACACTTTATCATGTTCTTAACCTAACGCATTGTACGGTGAATTTAAAATCGTAAAAGATACTTAAAGTGGTCTTTTATCGTACAGATATTTCGAATGATGAAATTCAATAACGTGTTCAAGTAACAAAGAGAAGAATAATTTACGTTGACTCTGCTCTTAGTACTACAGGAGCCTCAAATGCACAGGTGTATAAATAAAATATTATAGTAGGAAGATTTTTATACAATCAAGTTATCTTTGTATAACGATTCATAACTATGCATAAGTTCAAGTATAACGAGGTCCATCAAATATACATTGTAACAAATCATTCTTTTTGCCCTTACTCATCTCATTATCCGTGTTATGTATTTGATGCATGAATTATGAGTATGAATAATGATGGATCCAAGTAGAGAAAATGTCCTTAGAAAAATGCGCATATGTATTTAGCACTTGATTTTGGTATTGATGTTTAGAACTTGCTCTTGTATTTCTCATGTTCCTTTTAGTTATTTGACCAATAATATAAAACAATTGAATCAGTCAAAGTGTAAGCCGGAGTATATAATAATCCATGTTACCTAAAAATTAAAAGACCAGTATACTACAACATGAGTAAAATTAGTCTTTGCAGTGCCATATTTAAATTTAATATAAATTATGGTTTTTAAATAGTAATAATTTTAAAGTACCAAAAACCCAGCGAACGAAGTCATAAAACCTTCCTTAGTTAATTCCCATACCCCACCGAATTCCTCCTCATCGATTTGTTGAAAACTGCTAAAATACAGGTACGTAATTCCTGCATTGACTAATACGAATCTAAAACATCAGTGTATATTATTAGATTATAATTTTTTTTCAAACGTAGTCGTCTATTCGATCAAGATTTAGGATAACTTACAACAGTAGAGCTACAAAACCTTTCAGTGGTATAAGACCCCATCCTATACCGACGATAATTCCAATAGCTTGTCTGGCCCAATAGATAACATCTAGAAATTCTTCCTGTAATGCACAATCATCGACTTATACACGTGATGCACACCGAATTCACGAGGAAATCACTAGTTTTACTAAATACAATGCGGTTATGTTTACCTTGTCTGGCCATTCCGAGTTCGCTGTTATAGCACGTGTCCAGACACCGAGGTCACATTTGCTTCCATTTCCTATTTTTTCTGTCTTTGGTCGCGACATTTCTATGTCCACTCAACTTACGAAAACTATCTTCCCATTAAAGCTCGAGGGCATTGCCAGTGACGACTTTCGCGTGTACTTACACCCGCATTATCTTTCGACAGTTCAATCTCAATCAGTTCAATGGGCCAGGCGCACAGTCAGGTTGTCACGTCATACGTAGCGTACAATCGACATTCTACAAAGCTACAAATCGAATTTCGATTTATATCGAATTGAAATTCAAATATTGTGGATGCTGACAAGTTTTAAAAGAAGATAATGATTTGTAATATCGTTCCTTATGTATAGTACGAGTCTTTATTAGATTATTAGATTGTATCGCATTCATCCTAAATATGATATATGCGAATATATTCGTAGAGAGGAATGTGTGAATATTATTAGAATCTATAAACATGTCGTACGCGCACCATCGTATGTAGAGACATATCGCAATCACATGTAAAATATACACATTATAATATTGTCTGTCGCAGGTGATTTTCTGTCATCTATATACATACAGAAATGCAATTTTTAATTGGGTTCCTATATTGGATGATTGATTGTTTAATTATCGGAATTCTTGAGTTAATGATTTGGCACGATTTATAAATTTATTTACCATTAGGTGGAAAGTTTTGAAATGACATTGCACGTACACTTTTTTTTGTTGGTAAATTGTTCTGTGATTGAATAATATATTTACCCTGGCATAATAGTATTATTTCTATTCGTTTTATTACACAAAAAAATCACCTGTACCACAGTATTTATATAGGCTTCCAGAGATATACACATATATATATATATGTATGAATGTATGTACCTAACCCTGTGTTAGAAAATGCACACAGATACAAATACTTCAATTCTATCCTGCATTATGGATAATTGTATTATAGTAGTATTATCTTGACTGTTTCATTAAATATTGTGTTGTTAAATTTTCTTACGATAAGATACAATAAAGTTTACTTATAATAACTTAACTAGATTAGAAATATTTTAATGATTTACATAACATAGCGCAATTGTAGCATGGAATGTAAAAATTGACACACTTTTTAATCTAAAAGCACATCATTTAAAATTTAGAATTTTAATGGGCACTTTTTCCTACCTATTGCATATTAAATATTGTGTGCACTTAACAATGAATATTTATTTTAGGTAAGCTTATTGTGTATGGTATTTCTTATGTGTACCATATGTATTTAAATTATATGGTATGCATAATAGGGAAAGAAATCCTTCTGTTTAATATGTAATAGTAGTTTAAAAATGTAGCGCATAAGTGTTTTCATTAATCTGTATGCAATAGGACAATGATCTTGCAATGTTATATACCAGATAATATCAACTATTAAGATGTCCTTTATGTTGCTTTCCATCTACCTAATAAGTATGAAGATACATATAAATTTTGCCTATAAATAGTTTTTATACACATGTTTATATACATAGATTCGTTGCTATAAAATACTAACGATTTCTTAATATGATTATCTAGAGTGAAGTGGATAACATATATTAGATTTTTAATTCTTTTACTGCACTTGGATCATTCAAAACTTGCACATTTTTAATAGAAATTATATGACTTGGAAATGATCTTTATACACTTGATTTATATATATATATGTATGTATCAATTGCAGCTATAAAAGTTGTAGGCAAATTTTTTCAGTTAATAAAGTATGTGTTTTGCAACTTTAAATTTAATCCTATAATTTATGGTATTATAGTTTGATGCGAAGTTAATACTTCAATTCATTTTCATTTCTATTAAAGATAGAATATCACGACCATCGCTTAAATAACTCTATATAATGTTACCATATACGATGATAACAATACATCCTTTTCTAAAAGGTATAACTTTCTTATGTAATTAGCTTATTGTGCAGTGTCATTGAATGATATTAATAGTACATAATTGTTCCAATTAATCATCTCACATGGCACAGTCTGCATATGCTATAAACATCCAAATTTAGTATTCAATAATGCTCAATTCCAATACTTGATTACATCTAGAAATCTTGTGAAATACCTTATTGTTACATATTTTTATATATTTAACAGTCCTTTGTGATTGCACAATAAATTGTTCATGTTTCATCAATTTTTATGAAGATAAGAATCCTGAAAATCTCTAAGTATAAAATAGGAGCGTACATTCAGCGCGAAGAAAAAATATGAAAGCTCTTTAATACTTATAAGATTGTTGTGGTTACTTATTAATCATTAACTTTAGACGTATTATATTCAATTTCTTTAATCATCTCGGAAGACGCCTGTGCATTATTCTTAAATCAAAACAGTAACAAACTTTCTTTTTTTATCATACGTAATAGGCACTTATTACGTCGATATCTAGCAACCAATGGAAATATACAGCTATCCATTCATTTAATTGAAATATTGGTAAAGTGGTTACCTAGGACAGATATCTCTTTTCTAAAATGTGTAGACCAATTTTAAGGACAAATTCTACAAGAACTGTCTTACACAATCTATTGAAATAAGATCATCCTTGGCTCTATTATACTGAATCCTCAATAAACGTGTAGAACATTAAGTTCATATGCATACAATGCAAATGTAGTCATATTATTCAGTCAGTGTGGTGTTATCACAATTATTTGCAAAATAAAACTGAACATGTCACTAGTAAAGCAGTAAAAATAAAACATGGACTAAATGGCATTTCATACCATCTCCTATCATAAAATAATAGTTTCAGTGGAAGCAAGATGTCAATATCCGATCCATAACGTGAGAAGGACATTTTTATATCATATGGCACAGGTGCAAGTATACAATACTAATCTACTTGTGCCGTTAATGATACAAAATAAGATAAAATCCTTGTTAAAAGCTGTTATAACATCATGCTGCATATCAAAACAGACCTGTATTGGTTGGTTATGCTAAACTTTTTAAACATCAACTACATCATTATCATAGTTGTAGTTAGAATCGCGCAAAAATGAAGTACGATGAAGTTTAAAGCTGATGCGGTTACCTTCAACCGTTTTCGGTACTTCCATTACCTGTAATTGAAGTCAAGTATTATACGTACGATAAAACAAAAAACCAAATATACCTGAACTTAATCTAGAATAGTAGTGTATGGAGTATACAGGCAACATCAGAAATAATGAAAAATTATTAATTATTATTAATTAATAGTTACAGGGATTTCAACAAATCATAAAAGAAATCCAACAGATTCCAGCAGAGAATGCTTTTCTGCATCTTGGATATTATCTTTGCTTCTCATGCTAGGAGTAAGAAGTAAACAAACTTCACATAAAGTACCTTGATGACTGGACGATTGACAGAACGCTGAAGCACCGACCTCCATGCTGCAGGTGCGGTATGCTCTAAAATAATATATACAGCAGGGCTGATAAATTTAAGGCTCAACATGCACAAACCATTGTAGTAGGATATTATGAGCACTATTATTTAATTAATATTTGCATAACTTGAGCAGGTATTTGGAGCTGTATATTGTGCAAAACATGCAATACAGATCTAATTTTGTACTTACCATTTTCTTTCCTGTCTGCTTTTCCTTTACTTAAACTAGCTGCCAATTCTCTAACTGATCTTTTTTCTACGCTTGTATTACTTAATGAACTGGTAGTACTACTAGCTGATAACGTTGGTGGCAATGAGGCCGGACCACTTACACCACTATCTGTAGATTCATCAAGAGCATCTCCAGAGTCAGGTGTGTTGCCTGCTGAAGTATTTGGACTAGAACCATCGCTAAGTAAATTAAACTCCCCTGTTATTAACATGTTAGGCGTAAGCATTTTTTTACAGTTTTGTGTACTATAATGAGTAATAATAACATGTAGAATGATTTTATACCCGATTTTCTGTCAGTTGCCATACTCCAAGGTCGCGGTTTTGGTGCAGTAACTGGTGGAAGTGGTTTGTTTTTTGAAAGCGCACCGTTATTTTTAGCATCATTACTAGAACCATTTCCTTTTACTAAGTTTTTAAGAATGGGTGACTTGGCTGTTTCTGATGAGCTTTTCGTTGCAGCACCATTTGTAGGACTTCGTAAATCAAATCCTGTTGTCCTTAATTTAACAGAAGGTATAGGTTGAGTTGCAGACTTGTCAGTATCTGCATTAGATTTTTTAATTAGACTCTTTCTAGTTTCGCCATCTTTTGCAATGCATACTGCATTAGACATATCTTTTTCTAAATTATTGGATCCACTGTTTAACTGTGTAGCCTTTCCCTCATCGCACTCTCGGGTAAAACGTGGACATGTTCCCGACAGTGTACAACGTTTAGATGCATCGGTAAAATTGTTAACATCACTGATATAGCCATCTTTATTAATATCGCATTTTGATGAAATCCTTTCATGAGTTTGAGCATTATCTGTAGTGTTGCGACGCGCCAGAGGTGAAGCAGTTAATGGAGAATCCCCTTGGGATCTCCTTCCCAAAAGTGGAGAAAATTTTTCCAAATTGTCACTAGATCTGGATCGTGGTGTAGGTTCTAATAATGTTTTTAGCATTGGTGAACTACAACCGTATTTTTTATCCATTTCAGGAGGAATGCTTTTATGGCTTGTCAAAGATAAGTTTGGGCTACCATCAGTCGGAAAAGTATGAAGAGAACTGCAATGAAAGATGGTTTAGCAAAATAAATTGTAACAGGTGACTATATAATAATAAAACATCACAATTTCAAATATAATTTCAACCTATACAGCACTTTAATATTTCATATACATACGATGAAGACTTGGGTCATTAATATGACTGAACCAAATGAAAGGACGTTACCTGTCATCGCTGGTTGGAGATATGAGTGGAGTGGTTGGTGTAGTAGGTCTAAAGAAAACATCAAGCCCTTCTCCGAGAGCAAGACCGTCCATAGGATGATCCGGTCTTAACATAGGTCTACTTGGTGCTCTGGTTTTTGTTCGACGTGGTCTTGATTTTACTAAATGTTGCAACTGTTGACCTACAGTATTCGGCAATTCGGATACAGAATCTAAAGATTCTGTCAGAGATTGCTCAGTTTCCGAGATTGCTGTAAATAAATTAGCCATGTTAATAGAATTACTAAAAGACGAAAAAAAAAAAATGCGCACTAACCTTCGGCTTGACTTTTTGGTAAAGATGGTAGTAAGTCAGGTATATCATCAGCAGAGAGTCCCTCTACTGAATCCACTACAGATTTGGGCCTTAATTTTCTGCCATGTAAACTTTTACGTTTATTAGATAAATGTGGTGTTGCCTAAAAAAGATATAACAAAATTATAATTATAACAAAGTATTTGTTTTCTGATTACATACAAGGCCAGAACATAGAAAAACTAAGTAAATATAATAACTTCCAGATTACTCATACTCTAGTACTTACAAGGTTAAGATAATCCAATTTCTAGTTAGACATACAAAATATAGAATCACTATTATTAATACAATATATTCCATTTCAAACTAACTAAGGGACATACATTCTTACCATTGGAGACTGATCACTAGAACACTGTCTAATGGAATCGGCCAATGAGTAGCTTTCTGGGGGACAGTCTTCTTCTAACATTAAACTAGCCCGTCCACCAGGTAATGTTAGAGAAACACCTGTTGCACTTGTCACTCCAATAACACTTCCACTACTCATTGACCCAGTAGGTCGTAGAACATCTGGTGTGCTGCTTCGTGTTCTACTATCACTATCACCAATCTGTACACAAAATTCAGTTAAATATTTTCTGATTGCATGTAATGTTTTTTTATCGTTATTAATTACTAGCAAACGTACCAGAGATTTATAACTTCGTGATAATGATTCTATCACTTCATCTGTAATTCTGTCAGATATATGTGCAGCAACTGCTAAATTCAGCTCACTAAACAAAATATACATTCGCGGTATAAGAGGGTTAATTCCACAATCTACAGTTATAGATTATTCTGTACCATTTATATACATCGATAACAAAGCTTCTCATTTTTCACATTATAGTAGGGGCAAAAATCTCCATAAATCTGTTCAACTTACTTCACTCTGTTCACAATATCAGCACCAGCTTGCTCAGTAATAGTGGTATGAATAAATTCACTACTTATTTGATTCTTTTCCTTGCAAATATTACGAAGATCATCTTCAACGGCAATTGTTTCACTTTCATCACCTCTAATGACAGTTTGTGATAGTATCGTTGGACATTGTTCATTCGCACATTTTAACATAGCATCCAAAGAATCCTATATTGTCAGTAAAACTTCATTCGTTAAAGAATTGCAACTTTCAAATTTATTATTGTAATTGTATTGTGGTTGTACATTACTGACCTGTAAATATGCGGATACTACTTTATGTATTTCATTTGCCATATCGTGCAATTTTATTTCTACTGGATTGTTCTCATCTCTTCTTTGAAGCACTTCATGCAGTCTTGGTAGAAGCTAAACAGACAAATTCAAATGATTATTATTGGAACGACCATAATGAGTATATGCAGTATGTACCTGTTTAGAATTATCTGCATCTTGTATAAGGCCGGTTGCATAGTTAATGTCGTTATTTGCATCACAACTTTCAGCAGCAAGTGCTTTAATTGTATCTTGTGTTTGAACCACAAGTCTATCGACCATTTGTTGAGTGGAACTTAGTAAAAAGCCTTGTTGAAGTCTAAATGCTTGGCCATGGCTATATTTGCATGGAGTAACATTTCTCTGAAGTAAGTCCTGTATTTTTTTTGCTAATTGTTCCGTCTTATCAGCAGAAGTTTTCATGCACGGTTGTAGATCATAAATTGGAAACGGCATATGTCTCACACTACAGTTTCTGTAAATTATACATACATGTGTTCATTTACGCACATGTGTCCAAACACACATTACAATCAGATAATATAATTTTAAGATTATTTAGAACTGTAAACTTACTTCTCTAAAGCGTGAACTATATCTGCATATCCCTGGAGCGTAATATTGTTTCTATCGTAAATAATGGTCCTCAAGTGGTTGTTAATTTGTAATGCCTTGGCGAGCAGGCGTGCTCCAGGATCTCCAATTTGATTGCCACTAATATCTAATATGTGAAGACACGTATTACTTCCAAGAGCATTAATGAGATTATATAAGTCAGCTTTTAATCTGGAGTCAGGCAAATGTAATGCTTGCAAGACACAGTCATCTTCTTGTAGCATCTGTACTAAGGCATCCATTACAACTCCAATATGCTTGCTTTTCATACTGGCAGTGTTTCGGCCCATAAATAATTGTTTTATAGATTTATTTTTACCAATAGCTGTTATTACTTGCGCTAAATCAATATCCATATCTATAAAAGTATACATAAAAAATAGATGTAATATCGAGATAATCCCACATTAATATGCAATATAATGTAACAATATACTTACTACTATCTGATATATCCAGTGATGCTATGCATCGTACACCATGCACACATGATTCTAATACATGAGCACCCATAGAACCTAAATTATTTCCACTCATATCCAGCTCTAAACCCACTGTACTTTCATTGCACGCTAAGCCCAGTAGTAAATGTTTCAATGCTTCCAGGGGTAATTTACAGAAGGAAATGTTTAAGTACTTTAATGATAATGTTGCAGTGAAGAATTGTTTAAAGCTGGGGGGTATCTCTTTGGTCTTTTTACTCGAAAATGAATTGCGAGCAACATTAAGATGGACTAGATTAGTTGCACAACCTCGTAACAAAGCCCCAAATAGCTAAATAACATTATTTAAAATATCATATATATCCTATATGTGAAATAAACATATATTCCCATTTAATTGATTTAAACTACTCAAATGTAATACTTACACATTCTAAAGTTGTGTCTGTCCCGCTAAGATCTAAGTGAGTTAAACTATTTGGCTGTGCCAAAAAGTTACAAAGGTTCTAAAATATTAAAGATTTTGTGTAAGGCATTATGAAAAATTACGTGTATATCCAATACTTAGAAGTAATATGATTAATATGTAAATATTCTTACATTAATATCATCCTTTAAAGTATTTTCTGCAAGACTTAAGTACTGTAAAGTAGTTGGCATACTTCTGTTCAAGCTGAGTGCATGTGCAATTTGACCAACTCCTTTTCCCGTTAATCCACAGTGTGCTAAATTTAATTTTTGTAAGCCTTTGGGTAATTTCCCGATAGGACCGCTTAAATGTGTACCCCCTTGAAATAGATACTATCATAAACATCATAGATTCAATATGCATTCTGTTATTTTTGTTTAACATGTTAAATGTATATAATGTGTGTAATTTGTTACTTTTACACTCACATTGATTTAAGGTATAGTTCGAAGAAAATGAAAATGGATAATATAACAGTAATAACATAAAGCATGCACAGTATGATGGTAGTGAAAGTAGAGGTATAAGATACACAATCTACAATAAATTGGCAAGGTGCAACAAAAATGATTAGTACTAATAGCAGTTGCTAGTAGTAGTAGAAATACTTGATTATTGCACACCTTGCATTAACTTGGCAATTATCCCACACAAGCTAGAGGCTCCTACAAAATATAAAAAAGTTTGTACAAGGAAACTTTAGAATTTACGAATGGAAAGTGAAATAGTTAAACCAACGAATAGGAATACTAGATGGGAAAGACAATAAAATGTGAGAGATGAACATTGTCTAGAAAAACTTGCCTTTATCCTCGATTGTGTTATACGATAAATCGATAGTATGCAGTATTGTATTAGCATTAGATACTAAAGCTAGCGATAACTTGTGTGCAAAATCCCTGTAAGTAAACATATATAGGTTTGCAATATTTTCATAAAAAATATGTTACGTACTTATGATTTTTTTATCATTGCTTACCACTTGATCCCAAGATTATCTAAATAAAGTTCTTGAATGGAAAGTGATCTGCGCATAATATGCAGTAATCTTTCTAATGATTCATGACTTAACTTAAGGTAAGATGCTCTCAATTTGCTAAACCAAGTATTGTATTCTAAAGCTGAAATAATTGGCACCAAATCTTTTTGATCCAAATGATCGAAGTCTCTTAAATTGAGTTCCCGTGTGTCATGCGAAAGATATATGGTGTCCACGTCCTACACAATTTTAGTTGTATTAGAATGAATTAAAAAACTTTAGAAGTTTGGTTTGTTTATTCACTTAATCTTACCCAAGCGACCTCCTCCCTGTAAGGTACTCCATGTAAATCACACATGCATGCATACTGCGTGGAAAAACCACCACAAGGCCCAGAATGTCTTGTCGCTTCGGTGCTTCTGGCTAATTCACTGCCTCTTATACTTTGTAGTCTGCTAGCTGGTATAACTTCTATTTTTCTAATGATATAACTAAAATCATACACATCTGTATTAAAACTACAAAACATGGATAACCGTAATGTCTTTAGATAATATGTTATTATCATCAATCAATAGTAGAGACGGCAAATCTGTTAACATTAATATTCTAAAGTGAGTAAATTTATTATACAAACTTTAATGGTACTGTGGGAAATATATTTCGAATTGCAGTATGTAAGGCCTCTATCATTGCATCAACTTCCGTGGTATCTGCACCTGCACCAGTAGTAGTAAAATTGTAATATCGTTCCCCCACTGCCAAGCATAACTGATTCGCTCTTTTTGATTCTATCGCTGTTATTTCCAAATAATGAAAGTGGCAGTCGATCTGGAATTCAGAAATGACCATTTAAAATTACAGCAATACGAATAAAGCATAATAAATTTAAAAATATTTTCTGCTTCTACTCACTCTTGTGGGTACTTTGGCGGTTAACAGAAATAGACGACATGGTGAAAAAACCTGAAATTTCCACGATCCTTTAACATGACTCATAATGTACAAGGATACAATAATTTACATCAATGTAACACATATCATGCAAATTTCATTCCAAATAGCTTCACTCACCAAAACACGATTTTCCTGTTTGTCTTGCTTTGTTTCTAGTTTAACGACATTTTTCAACAATATTTTGACATGCTTGCCAAGCAATGCTTTCACAGATTCTGCAAAAAGAAACGTAATTAATTCTAACTGTATTAATGAAGTCATCGGTAAAGTATAGAAATGAACGTATATACGAAAAATTACGGTAACAGATTCGGTTTTATATTCTATAGACAGTGAAAATTTGAAATCTACTATAATCGTTTTCAGATTAAAAGCGTATAATACCATCGATATGATAGTTAAACGATAATTTAAACGAAGTATGACAGATCCGTAATACAAGCAAACGTAAACATTCTGATTGGAACGAACCGTTTAAGTCTTTTGTGAGTTGCGATCTTGTGGACATTTTGCTGACAGAGTTTTCTATTCAACGTCTCGCTGGCCATTTAAGACATAGTTTTTTCAACAGCTAACTGTAGTGCTTTTTCACAGTATCTTAAAGAGATGTCATGCCGAAGAGAGATGTAATCGAGCCATGAAGTAGTACAGTCGCCATGTTGGCACCTGCCCACTGTCGATTCTGATTCTCTCGTTTCATTCCGTTTCGTTCATTTACGCACGGTATTCTGTATGAATTATGTGATTTATATCACAGACTTCACGGTTCATAGTCCATTTTAAAAACCGAGGCATATTGCAGCCCGATATTCATATATGAGTATGACAATCAATAGCTCAATACAAATATACAGTGTTGCTGTTCGATTTATAAGTTTATTTATTTATTTTCTACGCTTTCCGTTGTAATCTATCTTAATCATACTTTAATTTTATGTAATATGATAAAGTTAATACGATGCAAATATCGCTAAAGTAACAGTTCCGTTACATTGGCTAATCGAAGAATAAACATTTACGTTTGCAAAATCTTTGGTATGATAGATCGATAACATTTTCATCGAAAAAGTTATGCACGTTGATCTTTAAGAATCGGGCCAGGATGAATCTTCTAATATTTGCAACGAGTCATGGCGATAACGCTATCGCTTTATTTATATCCATTCATTTTCGCAGACGATATTTTGCAAGTGTCATTCCAGTTCATACTTCTGATAAATCAACAAGTACAGCATTCAAATTAAAATCTTTCCCAATATTTAATATAATATCGCCAATAATTTCAAAAATAAGTTGATATTTGATTATATAAATATACTTTTAAATAAGTCTGAATATTATTACTAACTATGTAGGTAATTCTTCACGCATTGTGGTCCTTATGGTGGCAAAATTTTTATACGAAACATAAATTTACTAACTGTAGTGTCCGTGAAAGCTTTACATTCTTCGTAATAATTACAGTTCCTGTTGGATATAGATAAGCCGATTTTTAAGGTATTAAAGAAACAATATAGCAAAATTATTAAACATGATCGGCTTAAGAAGAATTGTTGACAAGAGATTATGCACCTTAATTAGAAATTATTCATCTGCGACCCCTAAACTAGTAGAGGTAACACAAGACGATAAAACAGGTAACCGAATCAAACTTTTCTTGTCAGAGTAATAGAGGTGTATGTAAATGAAAAATTAAGAATGATGGATCTTGTGCGATAGGAATTACTACTGTGTCTATGCAAAAGGCGCCGGTAAATAGCATAAACTTGGAGTTATGTTCTGAACTAAAAGCAGCTTTCTCAGAAGCAGTCAAAAATAAAAGTAAAGGCATTATATTGACTTCATCTTTGCCAAAAGTATTCTCAGCTGGTTTAGATATTATGGAAATGTATAAACCAGATTTGACAAGAGCATCTACTTTTTGGCACACATTGCAAGACACATGGGCTACTCTATACGGTTTAGAAATACCGGTTGTTGCTGCTATTAATGTAAATTTTCTTTTTTTGGAAGAAATTATTACATTCAATTTATACTTTACAAAACAATATGAATCACGATTCACCATGTTATAGGGTGCCAGTCCTGCTGGTGGTTGTTTGTTAGCAATCTCTTGTGAATACAGAGTATTTGTTGAAGGAAAACATACCATGGGGTTAAATGAAACACAATTGGGTATGATCGCACCAAAATGGTTTAGAGACGTTTATATCGATACTATTGGTTATCGACAAGCAGAACTGGCATTATTACGGTATGTAAAAATTAGCTACATCTTATTCCATTACAGTGTAGTACTTCATCATTTTGTACATTCGTTTTTTATAGTGGATCCTTATACCCGCCCCACGAGGCCTTAAAAATAGGACTCGTTGATGAACTAGCATCTGATAAGGCTGATGCAATTAAAAAATGTCAAAACTATATATCGTCATTTGAAAACATATCTGGTATTATAACTGCATCTGCTTTGAAGAAAGTACAAGGCAGCAATGAATATTTATCAATTGTTTTTTTTTAGGCAAAGCCAGAGCACTCACCAAGTTACAATTACGCGCCAAACTATTATCATGGTTAAAAGAAAATAGTGAACAGGATGCGAAACAATTTTTAACGCATATTCAATTGCCAAAGGTCCAAACTGGTCTCCAAATGTATATTGAATTTCTGAAACAAAAGCAGTAGCATCAATAGCATGATATTACCTTGTTATCCATGTTTACACTTTTATACTGAATTATCCATGTTTACACTTTTATACTGAAATTATCCATGTTTACACTTTCATACTTAATGAGAGATTATAAAAATATACATTTTATACGTACTTTAAAATGTATTACTAAAACCCGCGTTTGCTTCATAATCCTTCCTTTGACATTCCAGAAAATGAGAGATTTCAAGTACTCTTAACCGGTGTCTTTCCACTTCCTGCCTACTTATAACCCATTGAATTAATATGAGACATCTAAAGCAAATAGTTGCTCGCATTGATTTACCTGGATAACTCTTGGATATATTCTGCAAACCAATTTCTTAATCCACTTAACATACTGTCCTCACGATTATCTATAGCCTAGTGTCACAAAACACTTCTATTACTTATATACATATATTTACCAATTTTTGAGATGTGGTTTCTCAATAAAGAAATTACTTACTTGTACATGTGTGTCGCGCGAAGCAGCAATATTATTATTCAACATATCTTTGTCAAGGCATACATTTTGCAAATGTACAGGTATTTTCATGTCATCTCCCAATCCAGTAATAAAATATAAGGCAAGTCCTTCAATTTCATCACTATACTCGGATTCCAAATTTCGGAGCTGTGTAAAATATGATTGGGCATTTTCCAAATATGATTCTACCATTTCGGTCATATTAACTCTAAAAACTTCGCATATATCCTAACAAGAAAATCACAATTAAAACGTTGTAAGACTAATTCATAGCTACAAGCAGTTACAGAATATAATCACCTCAATTTGCTCATGTAAGAAGACTTCTTGTGACATTAATGTTGTCCATAGTGTCGATAAAGAATTATTAAATTCTTCAGAAAGTTGCTCTGCCCTTTCTTCAATATCATCGATTCTTGATATTTCTGTTTCTTCTTTTAAGAGTTCAACACATTGTTTTACTTCTGCAAGAATCTGTATCTTCATTTCCACTAATTCTCTAATTATCCTTCAATAATACATACTTAATGCATTGTGTTCGGTGTACCATTAAGAAAAATAATACCCAAAGATCTAAAATACTATTAGTCATTTATATTCTTTTTGTAGCCACTTACGATCTTGCCGAGTTAACTACAGCATCTTTTCTGGTATTAACACATTTGTTAAATAAACTAATTTCCAATGATCTCTTCTCATACTCTTTCATTCCTATCTCATATAATTCGTTACAAATTGCAGAACACCTTTTCCTATATCCCTCAAAGGCATTTTGTGTATCATCATTTATGGTTGTTAATGCTTTGCCCTCTATGTCCATTCAGCAGTACATGTGAAAATATATGAATAAGAAATATAAGAAATTACTATAATGCTTGCACAAATGCCAAGTTAGTCGAGTTACAATGAAAATGGATAGATGATATACCTTCATCTTGCGAGTACATAAGCTGAAAAAAATTGTCCTCATCCAAGTATTCAACGAATGATACTGACAACAATGCTGCATTCTGTATCAATGCATCCCTCTTATTTATTTCTTCCATGATTTTTGCTTCGTTTTCTTCTCTATCCATGATAGCTCGTCTATATAAAAATAATAATATTAAAATAAAAGAATTAAAATCGCAGAGTTAATAAACAATCACGATGGTGAACAGTACGTATAATATAACATTTATAAGTACTCATGCTTTTCTACTGCGGCTTTACGTTCATCGTTAGTTATCATTCTATAATGATAGTACACTAATTGAGGTACAAATGCAAATAAATAGTTCAAGTATCCTTCTTTCTCAGTGCATGGATTTTCATTCATGTTCAAGCTACGGAGGTTTTTAAATTTCCTCAAATATAAAACCTATAATGGAATTATAATCATGTATGTAGGTAGATTATTATATACAAAGAGTTGTATTGTTATCATTATTGTTATTATTGTATATACAGTCAGGAACAAAAGTAAATGGACATGGACAAGTAAATGGGACATGTCCACTTACTTTAATCCCTGACTGTATATATCAGCAAAAGTAAACAAATTTGCCTACGTGTTCCCAATCTTCAATTTCATTTTTTCCAACACTGATAATTGTGAGATTCTGCAAATTATCTAACCCTTCAAGAACAGAAATATAGTTGCTATACAGCAACAGAATTTCTAATTTTGTTAATTCATTCAAATTCTCTATAACTTTGATATTATTGAATGAAAGATCTAATTCTTTCAAATGAATAAGGGCAGATAAGTGCTCAATTTTTTCAATAATATTGTTCGACAGTTTCAATTTTACGAGATTTGGCATTACCCAAAGGTGATCAATATTCAAGATATCTAAAAAAATGTACATTAAAAATGTAAATTTGTGATTAATTATTATAAGTGGAATATTTTATATGGCCTACACAAAAATTCAATTCGTATTTCCTTGACTTCTTTGAATATTATACCGTCCTTTCGAAATAATCTCCCCGCTTCCCCCTTGGGCCCTTGATTAATAATTAGGGCCTGAAGTAACTTTTTATCTATTACGCCAGGTTCTGCTGATGTTTCAAGAATAGTTGGCACCGTTACTTTGGCGTTCATATCTTTTCAGTACAGTCCTGCATTAATATGTTCCGTTATATGTTATATTATTTGCGTTATTCCTCATTATACTAAAGTACTTACGCAGTTTTATGCCAAAAGGACGACTCAATTCGTTGCCCCGCAACCGGTGTTATTTGTTGTGTTTCATCACGTTTTTAATTTCCTTTCACAACAATAGTGAATGTTTAATCAGTTTAAAAGTAACTGTTTTTATTCAATAAATACGCTTAAAAGTTTACCGTTCGGCATTTTGTTGACTGTATCGTTTTTACGGGAATGTATTCACTTGACGCACGTCCTGCAGCAAATATTTGTATTTCGCGCTAATGTAAAAGCTGGTTTACAATGAGACATATAACGAATAACTTGATTGGACGTGTCATGACAATTTCTTATATACAATTATATATACCGACTTCCATAAGGACCATCGTATCGGCGTACACTGGCGTACACTGTCAAATATGGTTGGACAGTGTTGTTAACAGTTTGTTGTATTATACGCGTATTTTAAATGTCAGTGACTTGCAGAAGAATTGCGTCGTAATTTTATCCATACAAGGAAACCTTTTCAATTTGTAGCCAATCATAAAGCGCGTTATCGAGATACGAGGGTGGTTGGTTATATTTTCTTTACGCTTTAGATTTGACGTCTGCCTTTATACTCGCTAGGTCATATGATTCTGTCATTCTGTCGTGCAGAAATTTGTAAATTATCGAAGAATAGCGTATCTGTCGGAGACTAGCAGATAACTTATATATGCACAAGTGAATTAAAACAATATATAAACCGCCTCACGACACAACAGATTCGGCAAAGATGTCATTTTTTAGTGTGAACGTCAACCCCTTTTCTACCCCAGTAGGTCAAAAAATAGGTAAGCCTTTTATTTATCTACGCATTTACAAAAGAAATTAACATTCTCAGAACTATAGTACAAAAGTTAGATGTTACAGATATCTTATGCGTATTGAACTCATATTCTTTGCCCTGCGAAGTATGAAAGGAAGAATTCCTATAGTATCATTGCTACTATCTATTATCTCTGTACGCAATTTGCATTCAGATAAACTTTTTACGCCATTCAAATTTTCATGTTTATTTCAGAGCTAGCTACAGATGGTAACTTGCCAAGTGAAAATTGGGCTCTTAACATGGAAATATGTGATATTATAAATGAAACGGAAGATGGACCTAGAGATGCAATTAAAGCAATTAAACGTAGACTGAATCAGGCTGCAGGCAAAAATTACACAATAGTCATGTACACTCTTACAGTTAGTATTACAGCATTTATGCGTGCTTAATGTAATCGGCTATATATACAGAAATGAGGTTATATATATATATATATATATATATGTGTGTGCACATATGTATAAATATATATATGTAGTCATATTAACTATATGTATTTATGCATTTTTTTTATGTTAAAGTAATATTGTGTCTAGTAATTCACTTTCGTAAGATTTCATATAATGTAATGTGTATGTATTATGCGTTTAACATATTAGAAGTCTGTGTTCAAGGTGAGACTATTATCATGTTCAATTTGTGTAATCGACACATCTGTGTTAACAAAATTCGTTTCTTTTAACACTTAATATTCGCATGTTGATCAATATCACTTTTGAGCGATTATACATCATATTATTTTTTGATTAAAATATACATTTAATTTAGAAATTACCCGTGCGATAGGTTTTAGAGACATGTGTGAAGAATTGCGGCAAACCGTTTCATGCCTTAGCCTGTTCACGGGACTTTGTACAAGAATTACTCAAATTGATTGTACCGAAAAATGAACCACCTACTGTTGTACAAGAAAAAGTGCTAAGCTTGATTCAAACTTGGGCAGATACATTCCGTCACCAACCTCACACCCAAGGAGTAATGCAAGTGTATCAAGAACTAAGAGTGAAAGGCATTCAATTTCCTATGACAGATTTAGATTCAATGGCCCCTATTATTACACCGGAAAGAGTAAAGACATTACTATATTTTCAATTGTGGTTGATGTAATAAAAATTAATTTAACGAGAATTATTTGGTATTTTAGAGTGTACCTGAAATAGAACAAAGTACAGGTAGTATCTCCACGGCTGAGCTGCATTTACCTATGGCATCGCAACAACAGCAGGCACAAGTTCAAACAGCAGGACAATTAGCTCAGTTAAATGAACAACAATTGGCTAAATTACAAAGCGAACTAGATGTCGTACAAGGAAACATGCGGGTTTTATCTGAAATGTTATCCTACCTAACAAGCCCTGATCAAACTACTAATCAGCAACCAGATGCAGCAGATCTTGAACTCTTAACCGTATGCTTACGTATTACGTTCCATTCAAAGAATACAAAAACATGACAATTATGATCCTATTTAGAGTTTCATACTCTTTATATTTAATTTCATAAAGTAATGAACATATTTTATTAGTCCTTCTAAAACAAAATCTGCACTATGTAATGCATTATCTATCTTTACACACTTTCCATTCCATTTACAAAAAATAGTTTTATCGTTGTAGGAACTTCATTCAACATGTAAAGCAATGCAGGAACGTGTGGTTGACTTAATTGGAAAGCTAGCCAATGATGAAATGACAGCAGAATTATTACGCATCAATGATGAACTTAACAATTTATTCCTTCGATATTCACGGTATGCAAAGAATAAGGCGGTACCTGCTAGTACTATACTTGCCCAAGCAATTGGTCACCCACCAAACAGTGAAGCAGTAGTTCCAGTAACGAAGCAAGAGCCTGATTCTCTCATAGATTTATCCGATGAAACGGACGGTTTAAAAAAACAAATGGCAGGAATGAGCAAGTATCATTTAGTATTATACATATTAAGGAATTATTCTATTATTATTATTCATGTCTACTATATACATGCATGTTTATTATAATTACATAGGTGTATCAGAAAATACAGAAAAACCAGAAATAGAGCGAAAAGAGAAGAAGGAGGGAGAGAGCGATGAATTTGATATGTTTGCACAATCACGTAATGCAACATATGAGACTATGAAGAATAGGTAAAAATCCCAAGTGCCTATAAGATTCTATAACGGTTCTTTGGTTAAATAAACTTTATTTTTACAGTGGTAGCAAGTATGAAGATAATTTGGAGCAGGTGAGCGGTGGAAGTTTAAGTTCAGCGATTCTCAGTCGTAATAACCCTAAATATCCCCAGCAGACTGCTTCTACAGTCCTTTCTACAACCGCTACTACTGTGCGTAAACCCTTGTCCTTATTGAAAAGTGTCAAATCTAGTTGCTTTGACTCAATTAATATCTTAAGTCTTATATACATTGTGAGTTTGTAGACAATTACTTAAAAGACATACATGTAACATAAGTTACAAAATAATTCTTCACTACATTTTAATTTGTTCTTATCACAAATATTTGTCCACAAGCTCACTTACATTGTGATATGCTCCTATATACACTTCCATATTCTACTGCAATGTAAGCACAATTATACTCAATTAGCTCTAAAAGACTCAAAGGTACTGTATAATCCCCTGTAATTCTTGCTTTGTAATTTAGATGCATTGCTTTTTAATTTGTAGTATGTTTAATCTGATTTTGTTTTATTATGCTTCCTTTTACTCATTTTAATGTGTCAACCATTCTATTGCTATTTATGTCTTTGTTATTTTGTTCAATGTTTGTTTTTGTTTTTCAATGCTTAGCTGAATCGAGAGTCTGAGTTTAATGAGATGGCAGCTTGGCTACACCATACAGTGAGTATTTTTTGTTAACCCAAGGTATATGGACATACACAATTCATAAATGACATACACATGTGCGCCATACAATACATCTACAGAGAAAGGTGATACAACATTACACATATACAAATACAAGGAGAATATGCATATTAATTAGTCAATTTAACAGAAAGCATAGATGTATTTATGTAATTATCGCAGACTGTTTTACGAGGGAAAATTTTATTTCAGCCTGGGGCACAGGGTGACCAAGAATCTTTAACCTCTTCAGAATTTGAGCGATTTTTAGCAGAACGAGCAGCAGCGGCTGAAGCCTTGCCTACTCTACCAACAGTAACAACTGCTACTACTACACCGAGTACTGGCAATCCAAATATTCAGCGGCAAATTAACAAAGATCAGGATAAATCTTTATTTGCCCTTTAAGTAACACTTTATGTGTCAGTGTTGTAATAAATGATAAGGCATCAAGCAAAATTTATGCTAGATAAGAAAAAGCAAATGTCTTCTTTGCCCATTACAAACATATGCACTGCAAATTACTAATAAAATGCAGAGTACCAGCATCCAATATGAGCATTGGCAAAAATTGGTATAAGAAAACAACCATGTATAAGAAAATGAATGAAAAGTACACTATATAGATCGAAGGTGCTTTGCTTTTATGTACTTAAATGCGATTAATACTATTTCATCGTATTTAAAACATGATTTTTGTTATATTTTAAATGTAAAGGATACATTAATTCATATAATTTTAACAGTGACATAATCATTAATCGTAAATGTTATGTAATAGGAAGGTAGGGGTACTAATTTATTATATTTGTACATAATGAATGATGTGTACCCATTGGAATACCTTAACTGAGATTTAAGTTTATCCTTTGATCATAAGTTTATACGAATATTATTTAATGCAACCTTGCATTTCTTAAATTAGAAACTAACGCACAGAGAACCGAATCTCTGTGCAGCTTAATTTCATCTGAAATTGTAGTAAAGTATTTTCATATACTTAGAAGCACTGTGCATTAAATATTTAACAGTCTGTATAGAAGTAGATATTGCGCACTTTTTATTATTAGTATTATATGTTACCAATGCTTGCTACTATATTATTTTTATTATTGTTATTAATATTATTATTATTATTTAAACTGCAATATAAAAGATTTTCTGCACTGTAATAAAAGAAATCCTTATGCAATTTGTATGATAAACCATTAATATATACTGAAATCATTATGTATACAAAAGTAACAACGACAACAGATTTTATTGATATCTAAGTTTATTCTAAAAGTCGGCCTTTGATGATGTTTCGTATTTCTTCCTTTAACTATTAACTATTATATGATAATAGTAATTGAAACACACATGGATATGTACACTTTAAAGTTCGCTAAATAGGATTGTTATATGCAGATAATAATTCTGTCGATAAAATGTTAATAAAACCCGTTAAAATTGGTTATTTTTCCACACCAAAAATCTATACGTCGACAATCTTTAACATATTTCGTCGTAGTATTGCACAGCACGAGATTTGACGAAATGTTCAGATTAATAATTCTGCAGTCGTGTGGAATGAGCAATAATTTTTAAATCGACATTTACACTGATTTACACAAAAATTTTGTGATTTACACAAATTTTGCTTTGACAAAAGTGACTTTTAAATATGTCACTATCGATTCAACAAAGATAGATCGATTGTAGTCGATACTACAGATTGAGATCACGTGGTGTACATACCACATATTTGTTCACTTCAACGCGAGTAGATCGACAATTCGGTGCAGATTTTTTGTGGTCAGCAGTTAACATTCTCTGTTGAAAATCAAGATAATTTTCGGATGATCTGGTTTTGCATTCCTAAGGCAACATTTTTGTGCTTGTTTATTAGAGATCATGTATACTGTGTCCAATGCGCCTAGCAAAATTGTTGCTAAAACACGGAGAGGTACTTAAAGCAAAAGTTAAATTAACTGAGAAGAATATGTACATTAACGGAGGTATATATAATGCTAATAAGATGTTGAAGTGAGTTTATACTTTTACAGGAATAAGTAAAAATCTCGAAAGACTCGAAACTTTACGTGATTTAACGAGAAAGACTGACCCAGAAGAGGACCACGAGACCGCCCGGTAAATAGTCTCCTAACCCTTCACATATCTTTTTCTTAGCCTTCCTCCCTGTCTGTTTGCCCTCGATATTACGCAATTCATAATCGAACTTCCGAAACAGATATATTTACCGTCGTCATAATGGTTTTCGAAAATGTTCCATACACTCTTTTAAACTTAGAGCGGAACAAGTGAAAATTTTGCACTTTATTCTAGTTTACAATTAAGATAATAGAATACATTGTTTCTGTATGGCAATGACACATTAACATTCATAGAGGTTTCGCAATTGCAGTCATGTGCCTAAGCCGGTCTTTCACATGAATGGGAAGTCCAAGATCAACTCGCAAAGGCATCAGATGCAGGAAGTGATCACACCACAACACGAAGAACTTATCAAATTTGTTTATGAATGTAGGTGAAAGTATTTGTCGAATGCCGAGGTTTTCGTAGATTCTAAAAACACTGTATGCAAATGCACATTCACGAATGAGTATGTGACAAACGATATAAATGATGAAAGGCAGGAATGCGAAGAAGGCGATATATTTTTTTAATTAATATAGATATGCTACAAGTTGCAAGATGCTTTTGTAGCATTTAACGATTATAATTCTTGTTTATTTTTTAGCATGGAACCAGGTTAACACACGGCAAAAGAACGAACTGGATGGACCAGAGTGTTCCGAACCTTCTAGTGAGTAATAAATAAATTTATAGTAACAAATACGACATTATCCCTTTAACTTTATCGATTGTTCCGTGTAGTGAATAGTAATACCTCTTATTTTGTACATATATAATCTCATTCTACCCACATTGAACTATTAGGTTAAGGACGATGTAATAGGTCAAAGTCTAATAAATGCATTGATCTAGAAGCAACATTTTGTTTTACAGGCCCAAGTTCTATAGTATATTATAATGACGGAGAACCAAATGATACACTTCAAGGTAAAAATATAGCTTTCACTCACAATACCTATCTTATACTAATTATGCATATCATATATAAATGAAAAGAGACTGAGTTCTCTATTCTTATAAATAGAAATGGAAATAGTAGGAAACTTTCAAGAATACTTTGGATACAATATTTTTCTTGGTTGTGTCCAAATTTTGGAAGTTTATTTAAATTTTTGTTAATAGTAAAAATAAAGTCATTAGTGCTAAATTAATGTTCGCATAAGAAAGCGTTTAATCGTTACTTATGTAAAACAGGTGTACAATAATTAAACGAGCACATTAATTATCTATCAGTGTATATTTTCATGATATATGTATAAATTCTTGCAGACTTTAAACCATTTGATTTGGAATCTTGGTGGGGCAAACGATTATTCAACAACATCACAAAATCACTTTGAAAAATCAGAAGATTTTTCATTTGCCTTCTGGTAATGTAACACTACATAATGCAACAAAAAGTTACGCAGTGAAATTAATTAGCCAGTATTTTGTTTCAAATGAGATCTAACTATACTTGAAACTAAACACACTCACGTAACATTACATTTGAAAGATATAAAGTGAACTGACCCATTAAATGTTATGAAGTCAGAGTGCAATATGAATTTCTGATTTAAAATATATGTGATCGATCGATTCTACTAGATCACAAGAGAGCTGATTCACAAAAACTAAGTGGACACTTTTAAAATACCTAGGTGCTTTAAACACTGGAAGTTTTGTTAGCAATTTTTACATACATGTATACATAAATAGGAAAGTGCTTCCTGGATATTTTAAGGCCGATACATTAACAGTGATTTACATTGATTCCTTGCGCATTTGCCTGACAGCAAGGTTTGCACAGAACATGCTGTATAATAATATAGCAACGGTTAGGGTATATACATTTCGTTAATGTTGCTCAGTACTTTTAGGCATGCTCAATTTTATAAAGATAGAGCATTTAAAGTGTACTGAGATTGTTATCAACATGAATAGAATATGCAATATTGAGTAGACAATAAATATACTGTTGTGCGGTGCCATACGCAATTAAATTCCATCATTGGAAAACATTGAATTATGAGTTAAGTTTTTGACATTTAAGAAAGTTGAAAGTTCAACTCATAATTGCAAACAAAATTGGCTGCAATGATATTTAACAATGAACCCTATGTCGTATGAATGTTGTGCGAGAAAGAGAAATTTTTAATTATAGAGTGATGTATATATTTCATGCAATCGTCGTGTGAATATGATGATACTTGTGCTGATATTATCATCAACAGTTGTATCTGAATGCACTTATATAAGCAAAATTTAGTATAACTTTGTAGACTGATAACATTTAAGATTGCTAGGTAAAAGATGCAGTGAATATGTTGACTTGCAAACTATGCTTTTAAAATTCATTATCTCGTAATGGGTTTCATCATTTCTACACGAATGATTCATCTGAAATACCAGTCTGACTAGGATATTTTGGTGAAGCACAGTTTGCAAAAGTAGTCAAAGTATAGTGTATTGTATTTGGCCGTCTGTGGCCGAATAACATAGACCTAATGAATAAATATGTCTTTATATCTAGTCGCTTTACTTTCAACCTTAACGAGCGTACATTATATTTCTTAATTTACGAACCACATATAGCTATTGTAAAGTCAATAATGGATATAACCAAGAAATAAGACGAGACTAATAGTATTATAAGGCATTTGATATCAGTAAAATCCAATGTAAACTGAATTTTTACTTTTGTAAAAACATATTTGTATACATTTGTTGAAAATTGTAGTATCAATTAAAGGATTTTATGATCACAGGGGATGCACATGCCACATGTAATCAAGCAAGGTAATATGATATTTGACATATAACAGTTAGGCACATGTGTTTAATACAATTTTTGCAAGTATTCCATAATTTGTAAACACTAAGGTAGCTCTTATTTACCCTTAATGACCATTTTTTTGCGGATTTTTCTTGGCGCTATTTTTTTACAAATTTATTGCAATTTTTTTCAAAAAACTCGAGAATTAAAAATAAGAGCTATCTTAGTAAACACGGTCCAATATCTTACCAATAACGTGTGATAGCACTGTGCGAGAGTAAAAAATATAAATTCAAATTTATCCAAACGTGCAACAAATACTTTTGTTCGTGTCACTTTCATAAAGAAGTAAGATGCGAGCCCATTACTGCGTTATAACAAGTGATCGTATAATTAGAATGTTAAAAAGCTTTGCACAATGTCAAATAACTATATTCGGATTACGATATACACGATATCTACACCAATCTGCATTGATCTGTAGGCTATACCCCCTTATTAATCTGTAACCTGTAACTAAATTCACAAACACAAGATTACGTGGATATCTGTATAAAAAGTATCCATGTAGCGACGGACTATCATAATGTCACGTGTCCCTGGCGCAACTTCATTTTCATTTTATCACGTGAAACGATCTGCAACAATATATTTAGGGTTAAGATTGCACGAGAAGGGAGTTGATAGGCAAGTAATTCGTCATATTTTCTGGCTAATATAATGATTCTGTAAATACTTGACGAGTAAACATTAAGAGGTTATATTTTGCATTTTTCTACAGTTCTTTTTTCATTATTTCGTGTAAATTCGAATGTTACAATAAAAATATTTTAGTTAAATTTTACCTTAGTTATACAATTCTGTCCAATATCAAAATGGAAAGTACTAAAACTATAAAGTGCAACATAAACTGATTTCATTAATTTGTATAAAGGACTATTTGAAGTATCATATTTCTATGTATATGCGTGATAGCAGAGATATTGAATAAGTTTATACCATTTTGTAGGTCATGCTAAGATTAAAGAGCAACAATGTAAAAAGGTTTGTGTTCTACGATCAGTCTTTTAGGTTGATTGTGGTCTTAAATATTTTATTATCGTTGGAACAATGAATGCTGCCATTGCATTATGTACTTTTTGTGAAATGCATGGACCTAAAGTGGTTTTTACGACACAAACATACCGTAATTATGATGATCGGAATACAGAAAAATTGAAATTCTATGGATCCAAAGAAGTTTTGAGGCACAGCCATCTTTCAGGGGACGATGGACAGTACGAATGTGAAGGTTGTCAAAGCCTTGGAAATATTAAATATCTGAGTAATGAACATGAAACAAGGACATCATTTCTTTCTGCTCAACAATCATTGACTCAAGATGTAGGAACTCTATTAAAGCATGCATGTGTAAGGTACGTAGGGTGATGTATGTTATTACAGATACTTGCATCTGCAGTTCTTAAAATGTATTACGTTATGTTACAATTGCGACATTATTTCTGTACCCTTAATCTTGATTACCTCTTTTAAGGAGTCTAAGTTGTGAGGTACATCCTGGAAAGGAAGGAGTATGTTATTTTGGAGATGAATACAGGGGGCATGTTTTAAGTCATACCTTTACATTAAAAGATGCCCAGGTGAATTATTCAACGAAAAAGCATGTTTGGTAGCTATTACTACAAATTTTTCAAATGATAAATAAGTTCATGTTTAGATTGCAAAAAGTAGCTATTACCTTGTTAGCAAATCAGTATTTCTACAGCGTACAACTGGTAAAACTTTCTTTGACAGGCACGAGGTTTTAGAAGATGGTGTAGCTTCATTGTTTTTATGAGAGATAAACAATTTTTACTTAATATGTGGCCTTTCTTAATTGATAATCTGAAAGAAGTGATAAGAGAGTTGCAAGAATACGCTGAAAGAAAATATAATGCTGAAGAAGCCGAATGTCCTCAAAGAGCTATTCGTTTAACGAACGCCAACAGTGCGTCAAGTGCGTACAATTCGGCGAAGCATCCCAGGGCATTTGGAGACATAACAAATGAAAAACATATCTTTGTGAGGCATGTGTTTAACTATTCCTTAAATACTATACATGTAACTACCCAAACATAGCATGCAAATGTGGTATATAGACAGTTCATTGTTCTAGGATTCATATGTGGCTTGTATGGATTCTAAGTGCTGGAGCAAGGCATTTTATAGAAGTCTTTCCAATGAGCTTATTAGATGACGAACTGAATTACAATTTGGAACATCATATTGGTTCGTATTTTTTAGTAGAAATACATTCTATTAAAGAATAGTAAATAATTTAATATATTCTGTAATTATTTCTGTGTTGGGCCAATTTCGTTAAAATTTTCTCCTTATTTGTAATTTCAGAAACCGAAGAAGGATTTACTTTAGTAAATGCAAAGTTGCCTGTAAATGTGGATTTAAATTTGGAAGAACCTGAATCGATATCGGACTTTGCAGATGTCTCAGATAAATCTGTCACAATGATATTAAGGAACTTAAGAAATATACTTGGAAGAGAACAATTTAGACAGCTTTTGTATACCAGTTTGACGGGTGTCCAAGTTTTAGTTAGAGGTCCAAAAATGCAAAGATTAGAGTCATTGTTTGGACTTTGCTCGCTCGTACCAAGGGCATGCCGAAGAGTTAAAGTACAAGCACCTGAATATATGGATCCAAATAAGTGTAATTTTATTGGTATGAATAATATTATGAGTAGGATCTAGGTATTGTTATAGTACACATCTCAAATTCAATTTTGGACACGTATGAGCAGTTTTTAATTGTATTTAGGTGTAGATACTTCAGTGGCAGTTCCATTACCTTCTGCAGCTGTCTGTAGACTGGATATCTTACCAGAGGAACATAAACTCGAAAATGCAAGTTCTCATGTAGTTAAATGGACAGGTACATTACCATTGAAACTGCCAACATTGTTGATAAAAGTGGAAAAATCACTTGATAATGAGAAACTAGGGAATACTATTCTTAGAGCACACTTTGCTGCATTGCAAGAAGAATGGGCTAAGTATGAAGTTAAATTGGCAAATGAATTACAATAATTTCACTTAATGTGATAGCACGATATAGCAATGACCATGCTTTATGCAATTGTTTTACATTTGCAGCATAGCAAAGGTGGTCCACGCGATGAGTGGGCGAGGTCGTCGAGGCGACCTTTCCGGTCTCATGCTTAGTTTAGGTGCTGGTCCTCACGATAGAAAGTTACTGGATGCATGGTCCATGGGCTTTCCTTCGAATCCAGCATAGAGTAAACATCAACCCATTTGCTCATACGCGTTATAGTGTATTCTTGGGTTACACAGTATTTATTATAAACGTTCACTGTTCCTGTTCAAATTGATAATTTGTGCAGGCCTGGTTTGTGTGTCAAAGGTTGTGCATCCTTTTTTATTTATGCTAATTAAAAAGCTGGCATCGTTACGAGGAGTTTGTTTTAATTTATTATTTACGACGTATGCAGTACCCTGTGGAAAAGAAATAAAGGAAATACCCCTGACACATGTCGGTAATTTTATTTTTCACCTGTAAGGAAGAATTAATTTCTAAGCTTTGCTAATATCGTGAAGTGTAACTTTCTTGGAAATTTAAAATATTTAGCATATGAAAGTTGCTTCAAGGGTATCGTGTAGGATCTTTGGTTATTGGAATTATACACGTTTAACATTCATATTCATGACGCACATCTACTAATGTACAGGAACATGTATGACGGCGTGACCATCGGTAAATTGCTGTTGATGGCCGTGCAATTCTGCAATGGCTGAACGGTCTGTTCAGGTGTGACGTATTCCGTGGAAGTGTCGCACTACGCCTTTTAGTACGAGGTATACGTCATTGTTCACTGACTTACAAAAAGATTTTGCTAGTAAAGTGATAGCAGAAAACGTGTGGCGAGAATAAGAATAAGAAGAAATTCGACAGATCAAAGGAGAATTGAAGTGCGTGCACGCAACAGTATACATTCTTAAGTATCTTAGAAGCGTCGTAGCACGGCCTGATTATAACTTTTTTTCTCATCGTCGTTTCACGACGATCCTTTCAATTACCGTACGAATTATTGTTGTAAAGTAGAGAAAGCTGAGAAAAATTGCTTACATTTCGAGAGAAGATATGCCAGACAGTGGTGCAGTTTATCAACCAACAACGGTGGGTTACACGTATGATAGCGGTGGCGATGGCACCGGTGGTGGTGGAGGCATAAGAAATGGAATCCTTAGAATCATGTTCAGGCACGAGATTACTTCTAGAAAATGGATAGAATGGATGTTGTTATCGGTTGCCTTATGTTTCTTTGTCGCTGGTCTTGGAATAATGCTAGTTAGTTTGGTTTCCTCGGAGACTCCAGCTGACACAGGTGGCCAGGTAACATTCATATAATTTATACTTCAGTCGCGCTGAGTATTACTCTCTCACACCATTATGTATTATTCTAAATGTATCGATATATATATATGTATCCATGTGGATAGGTACACCTTACGCAAATATAAGTTTCTTGAAAATATATCCATCAACGCTAAGTATTCTGCTTGTCGATAACAGATGAAAATTGTGTTGAAAAATACTTATAGGTGAAGGAAGATGAACATTCAATTACAGTGGCCCCAGATGTAAAAGAACATGTGGAGGATGACTCGCAAAGTACAGTAGCGTTAGGAGCTGGTATGATGTTGGTTGGGCTGTTAGTTGGATTTGCTTGGGCATGGCTTCGGTTCTTCCATCGCAGTAAATCCCCAAGGAATGGAATGGCAGGAAACAGTGGTCAGGTAGGCAGTTGAGTTTTAATTGAAAATATTCTTAGTTTCATTTTGTTTACCGGAAGCCATCTGCTCTCTGGGATGTACGTTAGTTTCTTTATCTTATATACGCGTTGCTATGAGGAAAGATGTTGGGCGGTTTGAATCCATCGACTGACTTGCTGGTGGGTTCCACTTCGCAGTACGGGCCAGTACTTACGGAGTTGCCGAGTCAGTTGAAAATGAAACAATCAAGTTCACACGAGATACCCGCAGTGCCTCTTTCCGATCAAGAAGAAGAAACACGCACTCTCATGCAGGACTCTACGGTAATACCTGCTGCTTCTGTTGGCGCTAACACTATTGTCAACCAGATACCAGGTTGAGTATACAATGCACAGAAATTTCAGTGAGATCACAGTACACAGAATGAACACTGTATTAATTTTTATAAGTGTTTTGAGACAAATTGTGAGGTGATAAGATTACAAAGCCAAGCTAATTATGTGTTTTACAGACAAATCTACATATTTGTTTGATTTTATGGATCGGTAGGATGTATACCCTGCTGATCTATTGATTTTATACCGTCGAAATGCATTGCCGCAATAATTCATTTTTTTAGAAACTATAACTGTCCCATAAAAAAATGTATCGTTCAAATACGAAAGGTAGGGCAACAGTTGATAGATGATCTCATTTATACTGTTTTTTTTATTGTTGAGACTTATCCCGTTGTTTTCATCTACACATTCCTCTATTCCGTCCATTATTGTCAATGATATGTTAGGGAAGCATTGGATCCAGACGTTACCAGTTAAGATGCACAGTTTCAACTATCCACAAAAAATAGAAAATTATTTTAATTGCAAGGTGAAAGGAAGTAAATGTATAGATCGTCGTGTTAAATAGTGTTGGGGTGTCCTGTGGCTAAATGCAGAGGTGTAGATGGTGCAAGAAAGTTATATAAGCAATGATAGGACGAAATGAGATTATGGGTAGAAATTAGTAAATACATATGCATATTTACGTTTTAATTGATAAGCAACTGAATAACTTAAGCCTATTGAATTATTATGCCACATTGCCCTAGTTATTGTAATTGAAATGGGTAGTATAGTTATAGATAATTATAAACACAAATTCACGGTAAAATTGAAACAACTGGCAGCGTCCTTGTGACCGACAATATTTGTTATATATACACTTTGCTCATCAATATATTAGTTAAGGCTATTACGTTTACTATATTCATGTATACTTAAATCTATGTAAATATTAGATTAACATTTAGAAACTATTGTGATTTAATGTAATGCGATTGCATTTCTTTCATATAAGTGGAATCGCAAACATTAAATGCGAGTCACATAAACACATGCACAAGTTCTATTAAACTATTTCATGCATTTTGTGTCATTTGTAGGTGTGACAATTTCTAAAACATGAATTTATGTACTACATATTTTATACTTGCGTCAATTTTGTTATACACATAATTTTACACAGACTTTATAAATTTATGTTGTGAATTTACTTCATTCGGTTAACATTCGAAAAGTTACAAATACCCGGCAATGATTTTAATTGTTTTATTTAAACAAATTGAGACTGGTAGAATTACATTTTTGTAACTTTTAATTTTTTATTGCAATTAAACATGAGATTACTGAAAGTACTATTTCATTTACACAATAAGGCAGCATTGCGATAAGATTATAATGCAGAATTTGTTTATAGTCATGACAAGTTTGTGTGTTAAAATGAAGGCACTTGTGGTTTCAAAAAATAAATGCAGATTGTCTGGATTCGATGCTGTATTAGACTTGCATAAGTGTATTAATAATGCCTCTATGTTTTACATTTATTTGAGAAAAATATTATACCATCCCGTACGTTATATCCAATTTTATGTAAGTTTTACCAGATATATCAGTGGAATATACAAGAAAAAAAAAATATTTTGCATTTTTCACCTGCTACGAATTAATGTAGGAAAACTTTCACAAAAGGTCCGCGTAAATGTGTGTAAACATAAGTGCAAATCAATAAAGAGCGGTAACAATGAGCGATGATTCTCAGAAGAGTACAGTCCGATTTTGATTCAATGTCGATTCGATTTTCGTTCGACACCAGAAAACAAATTAAAGAGAAAGTGCTGCAAATTTTTACTATTAATAGCGCTCGAATTAATTTTTTATGTATTTATTATATCGGTAAGGTTGGACGCGACACTAAGATAATACCATCGCAGACGAGATGTAGGATAAACCTAACATCTTATGGGAGTCGCGGCTTGAAACTGAATTACCGATGCAACGAAAATTTCCAGTGATAATGTAGCTTTATCCATACAAAACGGAGATATGAAGAACTAATTTGAAAGAAGGATAGTGAGTCGAATAACAGAGACAGTGTATGCGAAGATGTCAAACCAAATTTCTACCAAAAGATCCCAGATTAATTAGAATTTATCGGTATACGTGTGCAGCTCTTGGCCTGAGGTGATCTTCGATGGAAAGCTTGCAAGCTTATGTATCGAGGATAACCTCAGTTACCAGGTCTCACCACGTGGAGGTGGCTGCCTTGAGACCCGACCCGGTGGTCCCTGGTTTGCAGGATTAAAAAGTAAGCTACTCTAAAGCCTTGTATAGGCTGAGTTAAACAAAGGATTGAACATCCACGTGAAATGTATTTGAAAAACTTTATGAAAAAGTCATCCAAACATAAATCAAGTGGATGACGAAGCTACCTTCCCGAAAGGAGAATAGACAGAAGAAGTCTGTCGATTCACCCGTGTACAATATTTTACATGAATCTTTACATAAATCTTTACATTGTCGCTTGGCGCCAAGCGTATAACTTAACTATAACTTAACTATGTCTTAACTAATCTTAACTATAAGCGCCACTGATGATTCTTAATGTGTCCCACGAGGAAAATTCTTGCTAATTCTTATAATGTGTATCACGACGAAACCTTCCTTACAATATATGAAGAAACCAACAGAAATTGTAAAAAAATGTAATTAATATTTTAAAAGCTATAAATCATAATTTAATAATTAAACAATCAAAATTGGCCTGTAAAAAAGAAAGTGAAATGAAACTGAAACAAAAAACCACAACATATTAGGAAACTGAAAAGAAAATCGAAACCCGATTGTTCGATAAAACTTAAAAATATGCAAGACGTCTTGGAACCGAAACGAAAATTTTAAAAATAAATTTGAAGCGAAATATACAAAAATTTGATGTAACATTGTAATAATATAGCATTATGCAGTATGTACTATACAGAACCGGTTCACCAGTGTTGCACCATTTCTGAAAAAAAAAAACAAAAAAAAACATTAACATAAATAATTTTTGAGAGATCAATGCGATACATAATATTCGATATTCAAACTTGTTTAAATACTCACTGTAAATGGTGTTGTCGAATGCCTGACAACCGGAACCCCCGGATCCCCCTCAATAATAATAAATTGGGTTGACACTTTAAACAGAAGACATCAAGAATTTAAATTAGCGAAACGTAATAGTTAATCGCAGAAGTTATCAAAGCACTCACTGTAAACTGTGTCCTGCACATGATATCGCGAACACTGGATCCCCCCGTGGTAGGATAGGGTACACACTAACACTTGATATAAACACTGAAAACCAAAAAGAAAAAAAAATGTGACCTAGAGTTTCAATTGGTAGAAGGTAGTAATGTATTGTAGAAAATATCGATGCACTCACTGGAAATGTTTGTATGTAGCGCCAAAATACTTTGGATCCACACGTGTGGTGGTCCATGAAACGTGATAGTGTCCGCGACCTCGGATGACCGAGGAGTACACACACACGACTTATTCGCTCGACGACCGAGAGTGACCGAGAGCGATTTAATTTTCTCTTTTTTTTTCCTTTTTATTGGATTTTGGCTTTCGCCAATACCACGCGGTTACGATTTAATGAAGTGTCGCGCGCCACGCTCGTGTTGCCCCCCACCACTCACCGCGCGGTCCGATTAGCCGCGATCAGTTCCGATGTTAAGTTCGGGCGCGCTCGGGTGTAGGCTCGAGTCACCTCGACTGCTCTCGGTTCTCGGTACCAGTACCAGTCGGTACGCAACGGCCGGTGAGCTGCTATGCTGTTCACTGTTGACTGTAATACGTAATTACAAGCTTTTTAACTGTTTCTTTCTAAATAATGTCGAAACTTCTACTTTTGAATACTACATTTATCATTCCCTGCCTTCTGTATCTATATTTACTGTATTATTTATATCGAAATGAGAAATCTAGATTTTATATTTCGGATTACATGAGGTTATTTTATATTTATGGCAGTATACCCGCTTTACAATTATTGGCAAGTCTGATAATTGTTTCAAAGCACAGAAATATACCACTAGTACTAAAAAATTAATAATGTTTTGTAAAGGATCTCTGTCAGCGTTGGCCCGCCAAGAAAACAAGTAGAGAAACATGCCGTGAATTTTTGCCATTCGTAGCGCTGGAGTTCATTTCTGCATTATATCGGTAACGTTGGACTCGACACTAAATGGTGCGAATTCCGGGACCAAAATTTACATTGCATGTTGGATTTATCCTACATCCAGTTTGTAATAGAGCTCTCGATTTCTGGGCCGAAATTTTTAATTATGTATTAGATCTACCAGAGATTTCCTCTGAAAGAGATCAAAACACTTTTATGAATGTTTCTCTTCGCTGGTAAAGTTAACTCGTTAGTTCTCGTAGAGACGGAATATACATAGACGGTAAATTTGTCGTATGGTACCACGGCACTGCGTAGAAGCGCCATCTGATAATAATTCCTCAATTAAAGGAAGCTTGGTTAGCAAGAGGTCGTACAGTGAGTATTGCTTATAATACGCGATATAAATTCATAATTATTATGATTAAACACCGATGCAAGAAACATTCGTCGATAAAAGATCATTTTTTGATGCACGAAGAACAGTAGGACGAAGAATTACGTTTTAAGAAAGACAAACACAACAACGGAGACTTCAAACCGGTTTGTTTTTATTTCCTATCGATTCCTGAATCTTCTTGTTGTTTTGAAATGCATCGAAAGGTGCCCATAACTCTAACCTTATAAACCTAATGAAATCGTACAAACGGAATGTCGCAAACTTTTCGATTTATCTTTCTGGTCGTAACACGAAACATTGTCATGCATTTACATCGTTGTGTGCGTTTTTCAGTTAGGCTCGTAGTAAAGTCTGGCTTTCCTCCTACAGTATGTAACAATTTATTACCAGCATAAAGGTACCTAAATTGAGAAACGTAGGCATGCTCAAATAATGTACCTGAATAATATGAAACGGGAGACAACGTGTAGTGTCTCGTAAATTACGTTGCGTTTTTCAAAGGGGAATCTTAAAGAGTAATGTTTAATACCGCTTAGTAAACTTAAGCGGCAAGCACATCCTTAAAAAGTGTCTGGCATAGAATACCTATAACTTTGGCAGAATAATTCGGGCGCCGTTGTATTTCGGCCTGTGCTTACGTGTATTTCTGTTGCAATTTCTACGGTATCATCGTTGCTCTATATTAGCATTTTTTATTCGTATTGATGATATTGGCCGTTTATTTTGAGAGTGGCGTAAGTCCATTTTTAAAAAAATGAAATATCACATAATTCGTGATTAACTTAGCTTCAACTTTTTTTTCATCACCACTTAATTTTTTTTAAAAAATGGACTTTCAAAATATACGGTCCATATAACGATATAATAATTTTCCGATACAAAAATAAACATGTCGCAATATTGAATAAATTCACATAATTTCCTGGATCGTTTTGCATTGAGTCTGGAACTTTTGTCTGTAGTAATTAACAGACACGAAGAAAAGTAAGATCGAAAGTCTTCGTTGTGATATGTGGGTACCCGCCACGCTCGAGATCAGTTTCAATTTTATTTCGAGCGTGCGGCTCGCCTTTACATTATTCAAATCTGGCATCCATTTAGTTGCATTATTATCGCATGTCGTGTCTAACTTCAATTCGCTCCTACCACCAATCCTGTCATACCAAACGTATGCGATTCCCTCGTTGGCACGAATAGATACACTCGTTCTTTTTAGACAAGACTAAGAAATATTTTAGCTACTTATTGGTGCTAATAGTTCAAGTAAAAAAAAAAAAAAAAACAATACATGAAAATTGCTTGGATCATAAATTATTACGAATAAAAAAAAAAGAATGCACGAAAATTGCGTGGATTCATCCAAAGAAAGTGTGCATATAAAACACAGGAGACTGGTATTGGCATGGGTCATTAAAATATTTCTGAATCAACTACACGCATGATGAACACAAATTTGGCTCAAGGGCTTATACTGTTTGCACACCGAGACGTGCAATTCCTTTTTCATTTCTATACGACGAAAATGATTTTATTTTATTTTATTGTAGAAATGATGAACGAATTACCAAGTTCCACTGGATCAATCTGAAGCTGTGACCTCGACCGCGGTAATGGAAACTCTGGAAATTTCTATTCGGGATATGTGTGAAGGCAACGTTATTTTCGGAGAGCAATAACATAGGGAAACTGCGTCAGCGATCGCTTTAGTCGTATTAGGAGAGCACGCACCATCCGCTTAAAACGCAATTGATCAATTCCATCTAATACCACTCTAAGACTAACAATAAGAGGAAAATTCGTTAGTCTTCTCATAAACAATGGTCCAGATTTCTGAAGTAAAGAGGGAGTCCAAAGACAATCCTTACTCGATCTCACTGAAATTCTATCCTTAAATTCTAGGTTGCAAGCTGATGAAATCAGAGGGATGCACTACGTGGAATCGACAACTGTGTTCATTCGAATATAGGATCCCTTTGAAAGTCTATCAGTGAGATACAATTGGCCCTTCTCTCGTCCATCTCACGAGACGAGGTGGCTTGAAAAATGAGAAACGTTAAAATGGTGCCAGCATAATATCTGGCCACGACGATTGTGAAGTTGGCTCGGTAAATACTTATTAATGTTCATCTCCACGCACAACGTTGATTATGATCTCCCACGCTTTTCTTGGGACATTACGAGAACGGCGAAGTGGATAATTTTAGAATTCCCCAAACGTTTCCAGGCGCACGTGTTCGTCCGAGTAAATTTCATCCTGGAAGACACCTAAAAATATTTCGAGGCTGGCCACGGTTACGATGAATTCATGCCAAGCGAAACAGGTGATGATCTTATATCCCTCCTAGATATCACTATTGCAGTAGACTCATCGATCATTCGATCTCGGTGTATTCAGTTGCCTCGCTGTTCTGTGTTATAACGGCAATTTGACGCGGCCACTTTCATAGACCATTAATGTTTTACAGGGTGGACCCTCTAGCGTGGTCGACGTCAGCGAATCGCTCCGCGGAACGTCTGCAACCTTGGCAATTCGCATTTTCTACCTGCGTAAACTTAAACTACACCACCGAGCGAGAAGGCTTCACACACTCGTGAAATTCTCGAAGCTCGAAGTTTAATGGTCACTCGAGATGCCATCTGTTCCAAGAGGCTTAAAAATGCCAGGTTGTTTATACTTTAAGTGCAACTTGAAAGTAACTGGGAGGTGCGACGAGGTTCGAGAAACGAATAGATCCGAAATAGCGGAATGCCCGACGTGCATCTGTCGGTGTGTATTTCATTGGTTTCACAAACGATTCACAGTGGCTGCAAGCGGGATGAAAAGCTGTTTAAAATTATTAAATGCGTAGGAGACATTTTTAGGTGGGCGAGGACTGATCCAAGTCAACTCTGAAGCGTAGTTATAAATATCAAGGGGATTACGAAATTCGTGGACGTTCTTCTAGAATTATTTTGCCTCTCTTTCATTTTCAAACGCCGACTATTCATTCTCAGAACTCATTCGTCCTGTATTCGTTAGAAAATATACAATAAACGCGCGAAGACGAATTTGTAAAGGTGCTCGAGATCTTGTCCGAAGGAAACGAATTTCTTTCTTAGATGGTATGTTAGAAACGAATGAAGAGAAGACTGTGGAGAAAGCTGACGAAGGCTCGTTCGAGTAACGAATATCTCACTTTATTCAATAGTTTCCGACGAGGTGGAATAAAAATAGTAACATGTTCCGATGATCGTCTCTTAGGTGTAGCGGATTAAATTTGCAAAATGAATTAAAGGAAATATTCGATCCGATATTATATGTAACAGGATTAAATATATTCACTTATAAAAGATAAAATACGCAAGTATACATGTATATGTACAAAATACAATTTGTTCAGGATCTGTACACGGACGAAGGGTCGCTTTTACTTTCCAAGAAGGATTTTGCGGGTGGCGCCGAGACTCTGGCCGGCTTGGGTGGCACCCTTGTTCGAGCCAGCTTGAAGACCAATCATACCCTCGCCAGCTCGCAATTGTTCTTCCGTGAAATCGCGTTTGCATTCTTCAGACGGCTTGGGGCCGAGGTAAGGTCCTTTCCATTCGGGGTGCTTGTACGTCTGCGAATAAACACGTGGCGGATGAAGCGATCCTTAGATCAATTTCAAATTTAAGACACCAAAAGTTCCAAACTTACCGTGCGTCCAAGGGCAAACAGGGTTGTGATCACTTGCGCGATATCCTTCTTCTCCCACAGATCCACAGTCTGGAACACATCGACATCGTCCACTCCGTACTCCTTCAGAGCCTTTTGGAACCTGAGGATGATAATTTTCGTTTCATTGTCTACAAAGCGCGTTGAACGTCAAGGTAAACGGTACAGAATACGTTTTATACTCACATGTTGATGTTTTCCATCATTTTGAACTGTCCGCCGCTGCTGTTGATTTTAGGAATTGATCCAGGTGAGACTTTGTTCATCAGATGGCAGAGGACCTGTCCGTCCTTGAGAACATCTTCGAAGACCTCACCAGGTGGGAATTTCTTTCCAAGGACCGACTCGATCCATTCTTGGGCCTCCCTCTCCTGTTCAGGATCGCGCTTGGCGGCGATCTGTAATCACAGACATAAATAATCAACGACGTAATCTTGACCATTTTTTCGCGAAGATAAGAAACATAAGCCAATACCGAAATCTTTATTTAATCACGCGAATAGGAAATTTTTACAACTAATCGTACGAACTTTTCTAATTAAAATCTTTTAGAATTTTCTCTTTCGCAAAAAAAGAAGAAGAAATGATTTCAAATTAAGAACGTGATTATCCGAATCACGAACGATACACTACTCGAAAGTTCCGTTAATGACAAATTATGATTCGTGATATCCGACTCGTGCACACCGCTCGTTCAAATTTCAACGTTCTAACAAGTAGTTCGAATCTTCCATCGGGGGTGAGTATCGATATCCAAGGTGCATTTAAAAAAAAAAAAATCTTCACGTGATTCCAGGATTTAATCACCGGCGACGATGATCAGGTACGAAGAAGAGAATCGACGAGTTCTTAGCGGGCTTGTCCTTCCGCGATACCGTATGTTCCTACCTTAGCGCGGACTTGACGTTCGAGAGCCATCTTCGCGTGTTATCCCTTGAAGAAAACTGAAGTGTCGGGTTTGTGCTCGATCCCTCTTATACCCCGGTGGGCAAGCACGGTGCGGCCCACGCTCACGATGGAATTCACGCAAGCGGCGTAAAGCTGACTCGGGGGAACGGGTAAGGAAAGTCGGACTGCGTGAGTGTCCTCTCGGTACTCTAATATTAGCAGCTTATTCACTCGCACGACAGACCCTCTCCAAAATTCTTCACCGCGTAGTCGTGAAGCGTAAGCGTCGAGCTATGCTTATAAACAATTATGTAAAAAGTGGATCGTTCCGTGCCGATCGTGGATAATCGAGGGATGATGCGACGTCGAGAAGTGGCGCGTGTCAGCCGCGTCCTTGTGATCCTAGAGGATGAGAAGAGGAGAGACGCGACTGGACTCTCCTGGTGGAAACATCGGAGAACGATTGTAGCTCTTTAAATAGTTACACGGTATCTCGGTCAAGTTATTCTTGCGCGATTTCTCTCTTCGATACGATGCAAAAGAAAGGATACGAGCTTCTCCGAGGGGGGAGGGCTGGATCGTCTAAGATATCGGACAGGGGAGAGTTGGTTATGCAGCGGCAGCAGGGGATTGTTTGCCAACCGCGTGACAGTCATCGTATCCTCTCTCATCACGGTCCTTACTTCCTTCATTAAATTTGCAGAATATGCTGGAACTTGGAATTTTCCTCCTAAGGAGATTTTTCCACAGGATTATTTAACGGGATTATTATTCGACAGGATTATTTATTTATATTAGAATATATCGCGTACGTTTTCTGTAACATAGTCGTTTGTTGCTTCCTTTTTTCGCAATTTTTTAATTATGTTTATTATTGCGCTTCGATTGTTCGTAGGTCATTGTCGAATTCTTTGGAACTGTGGAATGGATCTTTGTCGCTTTATTAAACCGTTATTCGTATACTTTGTAAGCATAACGAAGTATCGGACAGGTGCGGCGTAGGAGGATGATTCAAATTTACAAAGAAAATTTTCGTCAATGCGGGGGTAGTTTTAAAGTTACGCGCGTTAGTAATGACGATTTAAGAGACGTTCTTAAATAAGAGCTTCCGATTCTGTCCCAGCTTGTTTTCGAATAAAATCAGATAATTGTAAAAAGTGTTGATTTTGCAATATTATGTTCGTAATGACGCGCGTGGAGATTTTATTATTAGTAAGCGCAACTGTCTCTTCGAGTTACTCGCCGGATACATGAATTTTCGGCATTCTTCGTTGCCATTCACAGTTCGTTAGTAACCCAGATCGCTTTTAGACGATGGATGTCAGATGGTGGAAACCTGTTCACGGTGACTTCTCAGAGTCACTATTATAACAGTTTATTATAACGGGCTTGTGTAAATTGTTTCTCCGCGCTTTCGATATTTACATAAACATATAATTAACAAGAGCCTGATTTTATTGTTTTAGATTATCGTACGACACTTTCTAGAGAACCTGTGAATTTTTGAACACTTGCGAGCGGGAAGAAAACCACGAATTGCGCAGAATAATAATTACATAAATTCGTCCTCTAGCAAACCGGCTTCTACTGTCAAGTAGAAACGGTTTAAGGTTTTTACAAAGAAATAATAAGCGAGTTCAGTTACAATTGAATTCCAATGTATTTTAAATTTTTCGATTTTATTTTTTATTAGTTTTACGCATCCTCCATTTTGCAGACTATATTATTTGTAAAGTGTAATAATTGATGTTTGAAGGAAGGTGCAACATCTTTATTTGGTCATTATATTTTTGCTACAGTTTACAAAGCACGACCGTCATGGAATATAAGGTCGCAGGGTGTGAAAAGTTCGCAGTGGTTCGCAGAATCTGATCGAAGTAATGTAAACGCACCCATACGTTTCTATATGTAGTACGTCTTGTTGAGGCATATTTCATGCCTCATGGAATTGGAGTTTGCTCGTATAGGCGGCCGAAATACGGAGTGGTTTGGATATTTGAAAATTTAAGCCATAATCATGTCCGCAGGTAAATATTGCCATGAAAAAATCAAAGATCTTTAAAAATGACATATTTTCCTTATAAATATCTTACATTGAAGCTTATCTAACGTCCGGTTTCGTGCCTCACATTCCACATAACCAATCATGCGAATTGGTCCATGCTTTCAATATTGTACAGTGTTGCATTTGTAATACTAGTAAAACGCGTGTCAGTTCTTGTTAAAGTAAATTTATTATAGGTAAGAAAGGAAAAAAGAAGAAGTGTAAAACTGTAGATTTGATGTCATTCTTGGCCGATGGTGGAACTACTAATGTACCTCTTAAACCAGCAAGTTGGGCTGATGATGTAGAGGATGACCTAGGTAAGTGTTATCAAACATTTGCTTTTAAATATGTAGTTACAGTCAATATTTTCATTCTCTTTTCTCTACACAAACTGTGTTTAAGATCTTTATTCGCCATTTTTTAACTTTCAACAAATTTTTTTTATCTTTTTTTTATGTCGTGCAATTTTTATAAGAAATATAGGAGCGTTAGAAATTACTCACTCAAATCATGTTTTGGAAGATCATTCAAATGTCATTACACGAAGTGACTTAATTGGTGATGTATATGTCATTCATTTGATCTCTATATGCATACAATGGAATGTATAGGTAATAAGCCTACACCAAGCTGCACATCTTTGGTCATATATATGTACATATTAATAGAGTTAATGAAATATTGAAAATGAAAACAATATTTTCTATAATATAAATGTATGGAGCAGACATTCTTACGTTTTAACTTCATACTGCAAAGTATAAGATTATGCGAAAGGGAAATCTAAGTTGACATTCATTTTTGTTGGCAATGTGCATCGTATGTAATATGTATTTATTTTGTGTCTCTTAAAACAATGTATATGTAGCCCATTCCTTTCTCAAAGATGTAATATTTTCCAATAATAGTAATAAGCTAAATAAATAACTGAATTATATATGAAGTTTCTCAATCGTAAAACATGGGCTCTTTACTAAATAGCATATAATATATGATATTTAAAAAATTGCGTACTGTTTCTCTATAACATGTATTTGGACATAGATGGATATTCATCGAGGAGTAGCAAGGAACCAGTAATTCTACCAACAGCGCCACGAGCGGCAAGAGGTCCCGGCATCGATGAAGAAAATATTCCTACAAATCCACCATATGTAGCATACCTTACCAATTTGCCTTATGATGTGGATGACGATGATCTTGCTGAATTTTTCGCAGATATGAAGGTTCATTTCTATGTACCATTATGATTATAACATTACTTCTTGCCTTTCACTATTTATAATTTCATTTGTACTATTAATTTATTTGTTTATGTGACTTTTTATTTAATGACGAATTGAAAATTTTGTTTATTTAACCCTTTCAATACGGCGAAAAATCAGTCCGAGTGTGCCCCGTTGCCGGGATCAGTTATTTATCCTCCAAGCGATTATTAGATAAAATAACTTTTATGCCTAAAAGGTTGAAGGTCTTGGAGACGCATAAATATCCCCAATACAGCGCACCATCAACAACAATGATTTCACAAGCTTCATTGATGGGACAGCATATGTCCCGCCGTAAACCCAAAGCATCTGTCCTAGATGTTTTTCAGTAACTGGGACATATGTTGTCCCAGCCGTAATATCAAAAATTTTCCACACTGGGACAGCACATGTCCCGTCCGGTGCGAAAGGGTTAAATTTGTAAATTTATAAATTTATAAATTTTTTGCATTTTATTCGTCATTACACTTTCCATTCTAGATTGCTCACATGCGTTTACCGAAAGATTCGAATAAACTGCGTGGATACGGATATGTGGAATTTGAAGATCGGCAAAGTTTAATTGATGCTCTTTCTATGACAAACACAGTAAGCATTTTTTAAATGAACAATTAATCTCTATTGTACTTTTTCATGAAAGAATGGCAAACAAGATACATGTGATTTTTTTTGCACTCAGACAATAAAATCAAGGCGTGTTCGGATTGAAGTTTCCAATAGTAATAACGATGATCGACGTGGAGGCCGCATGGGCAGGGATAATCGTAGAGATAACTACGATGATCCTGAAAGAACTTCTGGAGATTGGCGAAGTGGTCCACGAGAGGATACATCGGATGGAGATAGTTTTAGAAATCGATATGACAATAGAGATCGACGAGAAGATCGTGAAGGTATATTCAGAGTATAACACAGAAAATATCCACATTATTATGAATGTAAATTTTTGTTACACTAATTTATCCAGATATTGAAATACAGAATCTTTGCTTTGATTTGTTATAGAATATGATAATAAGCCAGGTGCGTGGCGTCGCGATCGAGATACTACCAGTGACACTGGCAGATCCACATTCACCGACAGAGGTGGATTTAGAGATGATGATAGGGATAGAGAATGGTCTCACTTCGGCGATCGAGGTACTAGAGACAGAGATGGAGATAGGGACAGAGGTAGTAGTTTCGGGCCACGTCGTAATTACGGAGATTCAGATTGGGATCGAGACGGAACTCGTCGGCAAGGCAGAGCAAGTACGGATGTTAAATGTGAGTACGAACGCTTGTCTTTAAATTCCAAATATGAGAATTTTTTATAAAATATAAATATGCACCTTAATATATTTACTCATTACAGCCGAGCCACGTACAAGACCAAAATTATTATTGCAACCACGTACAAAACCTGTTGAACCAGTTGCTCTTAAAGAAGAATTGGAGCCTGATGAATCATCTTCCACAGGACCTACTACAGCTCCTACAGCTCCTACAGCTCCTCCAGCTCCTACAGCTCCTACAGCTCCTACAGCTCCTACAGCTTCTACAGCTCCTACAGCTTCTGCACCAGCATCTGCTGCAAATATCTTTGGTGCTGCGAAACCTGTTGATACCACAGCAAGAGAAAGAGAAATTGAAGAACGTCTGGCAAAATCATATGCAGATGCCAGATCTCGAGAGGAAGGGTAAACAAAATATTTACACTTATATTATATGATCGTTACATTACAATATGTATAAAGCAACGACGATTATGTAATTTAGGGATACGGAGAAACGTCCTGCTAAAGAAGGCGCTTGGGGAAGACGCAATGGAGTAAGTTGTTTACATGACTCATACTAAACAATTATTTAGATAGACATCAATTACCGTGCCAAAGATGTTTTATTTATCACTCTTTACGTTTTGTCCGCAGGAAGGCCGCGACGATAAAGAAAAGGAGAAGGAACGAGAGCGACCAACATGGAGAAACGAGGATGATAAATCTCGGCGTCCTGAAAAGCCTGCGCCACGTAGTCAACCAACTTCTGCACGTTCCGCTGGTCAGATATTAGCATTAATTGATAAAACACTTTAGAGTAGTTAAAACTTTAATATATGCAAGGATTAACTTCAACAGATCAATATGGCGAATCTAAAACTGCACCGCCGCCGCCGCCGCCATCCCGTAGCGTGGGGCCGAATACTCAGAGGGGACCCCAAAAAGCATCTGATACTCGTGGGCCAGCAGAAAGGTACACATTTGTGGATTATTCGTAACCGTATTATTATTTCATTGCACTTAAATATTACAGAGATAGGAAAGAGCGGGATAAAGAGAAAGATGATATTAATAAAATGCCAAAGGCTAGAGAAGAACAGGCTCCGGTAAGTTATATTAGTTTAAAAAATCATAACAGATCAAATGGCAACTTAATAGTGCTAAATGCATTTGTTCCAGAACTTCGTAGCTTCCAATAAGTATTCCATGCTCCCTGATGACGTTGACCCCGACAATATCGACGATTAGTCCAACCAACCCATCATATTTTATATTACCAATTAAATTGTGCCACATGCATCATAATTGGTCTATATATGCATATTATTAATGATTTGTTTACATTTATTAAATACTTATTCATTTGGTTAGTAAACCAGATAATGCACTCTTGGTACTACTTTACTAGAATTATTGTTGACTTGTATTTAATCTACATTATTATTCTTAACACGATTGTCCCTTACTCTATATTTCAAATTTTGAAATGAATGCTCAGTATCATGAATGTAATTAAAAAAGTGGCGCTTACTATTTTAGATTACATGATTATGCTGATACATTTTGTTTTATAATGAAAATGATGGCATTCATAAGATTCAAAATTGGGACTTTATATTTTATCTACTGTACAGAAATTGTACACTATGTGACTCATTTGTGAATGTAATATAATAAGGCAATAGAGAAGGAAACTATTAAAATAATCAATATATCGGGACTTTTTATGGCTCATTGTATTTACTTCAATTTTCAATGTAAAACAATACGAATGTCAGATGTAATGGTTTAATTTTTATGTTGTACAATGGTATTTGTACAAGATACTACATGTATGACATGTAACATCGGGACAATTCAAAATAGCTACAATATTTTACTAAGATATATCTATTAAACAAACAAAAATACTTTAATATGTGTATTATACAGGTAATGCTCATGCTGAGATGCGGTATTCCTACTGAACATTATGAGCTCATGCGAATGACTGGATATGAGTGGATGTACATTAGCTCATTATATATTTACAAGTATATGCATTATATTAGATCATCGACCGACTACTGTTGCGCAGTTTGCGCTAATTGACGTAACTGTTTTAAAACAGTTTCTAAAAGTTTCTTCTTGTCCCTCTCACTTTTCTTTAACACCGAAAACACTGTCTTCTTATCAGACTCTTTTAGCCTGCAAAATTAGAAATTATGCACATGCCGATTGTTATGTCTGATAAAGCAGTGATTGAATCAACTTACTTCTCCAAAAGGAGTACAGCCATATTTGGCGTTACCAGATTGTATTTACTCGATTCATGACCATAATCGTGGAAGTATGTAGGCCAGTCCCAGCTCATAAACAAATCTAATAACTGCCTTAGCTGTGCAAAGTATGTTAATAATGAGCCTTCGGGTAAACCAATAACAGGCTCCGAAGCAGCAAATTCTGTAAATGAAATAACCATTGCATCTTTTTGCAGAAAATTTGTTGCATACGTAATATAATAATACGCACGTTCACATTGTATTGTATCCAAATTGACTTGTTGCAATGCACCCATTGATATTTGTTTTACATCCTCACTGATTAATATTGCTAATATAGCTTTTGCTATATGCGAACAGGCAGCTTTACATGCAACTTGAGCAACTTCATCCTGAAATATTCTTTTTTCCTTGAGTCTATACAATAAATTATTTAATGAAATATTTACCGGCAAATTCGTGAAACAAGTAAAAGTACTCTGTAGAAACGATATCAGATCTGTGATGAATCCTGAAGCATGACCCTGAGGTTCTGCTAAGTTCCAATCGTAGTTTTCCAATTCCAAAAATTCATCAAGTTTGTTCTTCAATTTATCGCAAATTTGTTTCTCCGCGTCATCCCTAGCAACTCTAAACATAGCTGATTCCACCCCGACATAGCTCAATTGCCCTTCATGCGGAGTACTATAAAAACACTCTTTACATCTTTTTTCTTATTGTTATGAAATCTTGACAGTAGGAACTTACCCTGTGATATTAGTCACAAATTCTTCCAGATATTTTGTTGATTTTTCAAGATATCCTGTATTTATGATAATTTGAACTACTTGTAACAAGGCTAAGGATGGTTTTCTAAATAGAGATGATAAACAGCCACTGAACGTTCTTGTTAATAATAAATTCGTTGATTTGCAGATCATTTCATCTATTTCTGTCTGCGTAAAATTTAGGTCCTCTGAAAACTTTAAGCAAGCGTAAATAAATTCCTTTACTTGCTGATAAACTTTTGGTACCATAGCTGAAAATGGAAACTTTTTGGGAAACTCTGCATTTTTCAAATCTTCGTCATGGTATGGAAAGGAACCTAAAATATTATCATATTCCTCTTGTGACGAAACCTACAATACAATTACAAATTGGGTTGATGTTTATCAACAAGACTTGTATAATCTACAGTAAAATATTACCTGAAGTGGCAAAAAACTATCTTCATCTAAAATATCCCTAAAGACTTGAACCCAATGCTGCATAAGGACTTCATTATAATGCACGCGAATTTCTTGTAATAAACTCCACAATTGTCCTACAGGGTAGCCGTAATTCTGTTTACAAGTGGTGAGGAGAAATGGTAATACAATTTATAAAATGCATACAATAATGTAATTGAAGACATATTTACTTACATTTAATGTAGTATTGAAAATCATTATTAAGTTTTTTATTTTTAATATCAAAGTTGCATCTGTGCAATATGCCTGAAACAAAATATGTATATGAATTTTGTGCAACGATACTTTCTATAATCAATGATTTATTCATTTTCATGTTACTTACAGAGTGCATACGTAATGCATTCACAATCTTGGACAATGCCAGTGTCCACAGTTCTTCAATATAGGAATGAGTTGCTAGGCTATTCCCTGTATTCAGAATATGATCTTCTACCACGAAAAATCCTACAATACTGTGTAGATAAGTTTGATATCCCGCAATACTTTCATGCTGCAAGAATATTTGCTAATGTACGTATACGAACAAACACAAGAGTGCAATGTTATATTTTACCATATTGATCGGAGGTTGCAAAACCAATCTTGCTTGTTGTTTCCTTTGGTGTCTGTAATACGATTTGAAAGTCTCTCCCTCACGAAGCACAGTGTATATATGCATGCAACGGTATACAGGACTAAAATCCATTAAATCTTGTGCACTTAATTCCTCTTCACTTTCTACCGATAAAGATGGAGTATGTAATTTTTTTTTTCTACGTCCAACAATTTCGGCTTCATTGCCTAATTGCTCTGCTGTCTAAGAATTAGTACATCGTAAGTTATTATATATTACTATACACACTGTACAATGTGTCACTTACATGTCTTATTGCAACTTCACCTATTTTTGGTGAATGTTTCCGTATGTTTTCCAAAAAGTCTCGTAAATCAGACATGGATGCATCTTTTATACTTTCGCGCAATCTGTAATTGAATTACATGTATTCCTATGTAACACAATTGTGAAATTAAATGTCAATTACTTGTTACTGTTTCTTACTGTGGGATTTGCTGAGTAATTTGCGTAGAAAATCTATAATTAGTAACTTTTGGTAAATCACGATTCTCTAATTGTTCTAATGTTTTAAGCGCTGGATAATAACGTTTGTCTTTTAGCTGCTTTTGTAATTTAGCATACGCGGCTAGCACAGGAAGACACATTGTAAGGCTATCAACGGCGGCTGCCATGTTACTTTCAACTTTACGTGCTCTCACAAGTTCTTCTCCTTTTTCAATCACCTTTGTCGAAGTTGCAGTGATGCGCTTATCAAGTTCCAATATTTCTGCCTATTTAAATGTAAATTTATTAGACAAATAAGTTATCGATATTGCCCAATGAATTCTGAGTTACAAGCCTGCTGGAGAACCGTTTTCCTCTATCACAAATCCACATATCAATTTAATGAAAATCGTATAACTCACATTGAGTTGTTGTGCTTGAGTGCGAACTTGTAAAAGCTCTCGAATCGAATCAATGAAGCCTTGATAATGATGATTGCACATTCTCTCAATGTCCTGGTCATGGGTTTTGATACGTTCGTCAAGTTTTTCCATAAAGTTTTGGTGATCCTGCCCATCGTATATCGCTCTGTAAAAACGTATAATTCGTAAACTTACCTTCCTATGGCTGATGACATTATAAAATCCTTAAAATTCATAAAATTTGACTAGTGAACAAGGAGCACCTGATCACAAGAGCTATGCAATTGGTATCCGTTGACTCTATTTCAAAAAGTAAATATTCATATTTTGGTACCATAGTGAAAACAATATTTAGAATTTGCATAAGTGAGATATGCAAATTTTATAGACTTCTATTTTCCTTACAGTTCGTTATATTCTAAACGCATATGCGCTCATCTCACCCTTATCACTGCGCATATGCGCCTTTTGAATCCTTAGTAAGGGATGATTTTACACGCGCGTATTTTGATAGAACGCGTAACTTCAGATGTCTGTGAGCGATAAATAAAACTTACGTACCGAAATGTTGGCCCCAAATAATCGTCTATTCCTTCTAATTCTTGAATGAGTAAATCATATCGTTGCACGTTCGTCATCGTACTGAGAATTAAAATTTTTGTATTCGCTAAACTGAGTTAATAGGTTATTGTAATAATTTTAGTGATCCGCGTACAGAATGCTTTTCCATTTGCTAATCTACAAGAAAGAATACAATTTTAGAGCGGTAATGCAATAGATTATTTAATAGTACGCATTACACGAATGCCAAATGATCGAATGATCACGAAAATGACGTACAGCTTCGATCATCTGTCAAATTTCAGGCGCTACTTGACGAATAGTGCGATAAGCAGGTGCCATTTTTTAAAAAAAGTGGCGCGACATATGAAAATTGATATTAGAAAGCTAATTAATTTGTGCACCGAGGAGAGGGTGATTTGTGTTTAGCATAATTTCAACGAGTATCCACGCCACATTGATTTACAACTTTAACTGAGAGTCAAAGTGACCACGACGGCTCGTATCGGTGGAGCCATATCCAAACTATCCGACTTGACGCTAAATTCGAAATTAACTCCAGATATTATATTGCAATATTATGACTTTATTAGATGTTCAACATGAACATAATGTCCTTGTTTCTCCTTGCATTAACATTAGGAAACAAATATACACAATTGTAAGAAAAATATCACAATTAGTTTATTATAAAATAACTCATTATGGAATCGCGAATACACCTATTATTAATCACCTAAATGAAAGTAAACGAAAATCTTTTTAACTATGCTAAGGATATTAATTAATATCATTGCAAGTCACAGTGGTATTAATTTTTATTACTTTTGTAACAGATATTTTATTTCATGTAATAGAATAGAGAAATTTCATGACAATTGTACAGAAATCAAAAATCAAGGTTGGCAGTGTCTAATAAATCCATTACATTATTGCCTTGGGTTTTATCAGCATACAACACATTAGGACTGTCAAATATTACATCATGGCCAAATGATGATCACCAGAATGTAACTGGAATTGAAGTTTCTCAAATTTGCACACATATCACTGTTTTTCACTCATCGAAACACTGAATAAGTTAAACTGAAATATCAAACAGATGTTTTCATTATGAAATGTTTACGAGCTATTACAAAATCAATGAAATTGTTATATTTTAAAGTTGAAATTACCAATACATCGTTACGTTTTATTTTTGATGTGGTCGAGTTTTTGCTTTTTCTCGCGAGTATTGTGCATAACTGTGAGCACGTAGGCTGTTGAATACTTTATTGTTCAACTTTAGGTCAAATCCACCTGTATCTCCTGTATGAATGCCTGGTGGGAATGTTAAAACTCTGCAGGCATTTATTCTCGAAGTCATCAGCATATCATGTTTTGTAACGATCTGTGATCCTTCACTGTTCTTTTTGTACCCACATCGTGGTATCGAAGCATATTCCTTTTCTATGCTCTGCACAAGTGAATAAGTAATTACAATAACATTGTAAAATACGACTGATGAATCTTTATGGATTTAAAACCAGTGAAAGGTAATAGTTACCACAAAACGGTCAATATCCCGGTCGTTGTCATTGACATTTGTATTTGTTTCTTTTTGTTCTTCAAGCTGAGAAGTGCGATAATTAGAATATGAGATATTAACTGCAAAATGAATTATTATCAGTAATAGAAAGGCATCATTTAATTATAAAATCCTCCCACCTTTGGAGTTACGATTTATCTTTTCCTCAGTCCGTTTCAACATATCATCGTATTCTGCATTAAATTGAGCTTGTAACATGTAAGCGATTACTTGATCATCAACTGTATCTGTTGTCTCGTTTACTTCATTTTCACTCTCATTTTGACTGTGTGGCGTAACGCTTGTGCCTTGTTCCAATTCTCTGTGAAATTATTTACAGTCCCATACTTACTCGATTCTAAGATTATATGGTATACATAGTTCACAGATTGAATTTATAAATGTAATATATAATCTGCCTTCATTGGCACTACCTACTTATCTTGCAAGTTTCTTGCTAATTGTTCAGAGGTTATATCTAAGAAATTAATAGAATCTGTAGGTGGTTGAATCTTTGCCCACGGTGATGCCATTTTCTATAAAGTTGGGTGAAATAAATCTGGAATAAATATTATCGAATAATAAGGTCAGAAATGTCATCTGTGATTTGCGACTCGCATCAAATGCAGATTTATTTGTGAACCTATGAAATCATTTCGTGCAAAGTTTGAATGTTAAAACTATATTTAAAATAATATAATTGTAATGTAAGGACGTCTGGTCGCCTGTCATTCTTAATATAATTACGATACATCAAAACAAAGATTGATGAAAATTTTACATTACGCGGAATTTTGTTGGAAATGAGTTATATGCGACGAACGGCTGTTCGTCGAACGCCTGAGTACATTGTTTTATTTACCTTAAAAATGTAAGTAAATAGAAGTATTTGGAAGACAGGCCAAAATCAAAACTTAACGACAACTAATATCACGATTGCATAGAATTGCGCGCAATGATAACGTGAAAAAGACGATGGAAAATCGATCTGAAGAAACGCATCTAGAGAAAGTAAGGCTGCTCACAAATTATTGCACCGGATTGTTAACGCCATCTTTCGTGACAATTAAAACGTAGTTCAAAATATAAATATTTACGCTTTCGATAAAACTCGAGTAAAATGTCAGATAAAGTATTTCCAGGTGGTGTATTATATTTCGTAGTATTTTTATACAATTCTTAATTGTCGAAAATTATTTGAATTTTCTGTAATTCGCTTCCTGCATCTTGAGGAAGTTGTATCGCATAATGAGTAAAGTACTCGAGGATAAAATTTCATAGCTTATTTTATTTGCGGTTGAAAGATTCCTAATTAAATCGCGACAGTGAACCATGAAGCCTAGATGTCTGCCATTCAGTTTGTTCCTCACGGCTACCATATAACTCGATTCGGTGCCTTACGTTATATTCTAAAATATAATACAATATATTTCAACTGAAAAGGCTTATTATCATTATTTTTTGTTCCAGGAAAACAGGATCAACATGGAATAATCGAAAAATTGATTGATTACAAGCATATTACATTACCGTCAGAGAAACGCCCACTATAGCCGCCCTAAAACAGACGAGGAATAAAAATACATTTTTCTATTGTATTTTTTATTCCAATTTTTATTAGGTCAACTTATTTTCATCGTGAACTTTGTATAAATAATTAAATTTTGCATTATAGACAATCGTATAAAAAGCAAATTTCTGCTAGCTTAAAGTGCACTGTACCGAAGACGGAGAATAAAAACATCTTTAATTAATCCAACGCAAAACTCCATAAATAATTGTACAAAATTAAAAAAGGAAAATATTCTAAATAACTGTAGAAGACACTTCATTCGACATCAATAAAGCACAAAGAATTATTCTTTGCATTGACTTCGCAAATAAAGGCCCTGTTCCTCTATCACAGATCAAACAATAATCGATAATCACTACCGTTTATTTCGATATTTCCGACAAAAAGTAATCGCACGATCGAACGGACCAATGCGCTGCCCGAAACACCCACCCTGCCAATCAAACCAATTAGCTAGAGGAAGGCAACGGTGACAGAGAGAAACAGCGTCGAGACGAGCGCTGAAAATCTCCGAGAGTGAAGTGAAAAAAATCTGGTAGAAGCTTACACCGATATAATGAAGGGGGGCTGCTGGCACGCTCTACTTCGAGCATCGCGAATCGTCGAAGGCACGTTGGGTGGGTGTGTTCGAGATCGACGATTTACTCGACAATTGTTTACTCCGACCGATGGGAGGAAGTGACGACACGCATGAATCCCGAACAAATGAGAGCACGCACATACGCGTACTAGTATAGTGTAAGTAGTGAGGGCCCCTGTATTGTGGCATAATTGTGGGGCACGGCTGTCGTTCCCCGAGTGGATCGTGCGCGCAACCCAAAGCGGACGCGTATACGCCTAAAAAGTGCATAAATCGACAGTGTACGAACACGATGCGGGCGTGTTCGGTGAATTCGTGCGCGTGGCGGGGACGGACGACTCCGTTGATATTTTGTGGGTGCGATACCGAGGCGGCGTCAGTGCTTAATGGTGAGCGATTCGTGTAAGAGGATTTTCACGTCGATACATCGTCGTCCAACCAACTGGCATGCTGGAAGGGCTGGAGAACGCGCGCGCGTTCCGTTTCGACGAATTCCGACCAATGCCATTCGCGTTGTCGTAGCTCTAATCGGCTCGCGTATCCACGAGTGGTGGAGGCCTTTTAAATCTTTCGAACGACCGTAGTTTATGATTCGTAAGAGAGCACGCCGCGACGTCCTCCCCTTTAATCGACGTAAAGTGGTGCGCCGGGCTTTGTAGAGATAATTGCGGTGAAAGGAGCACGAGGCGCGAGGATCGTCGCGAGAAAATCAACGAGCTTTCGTTTCACCCCATCCAACAGTCGGCGCTCTGGTAAGAGTAAGAGGAAGCGAGCTTGTAATACGTGGGTGATTGTGGTAAGGGTTTGTATATAGAGTGGGATGAATTAGATGTTTTAAGGTTATCCGTGGAATTAGGACTAATGGTTGATTGATGCTTGGATAATTAATTGTAACGGCTAAATATTGAGAGATGTTTGTTATTTAACGATGTAAGATCCGCGGAATTAGGACTAATGGCGGATAGATGCTCGGATAATTAATTGTAACGGTTAAATATTGCGAGATGTTTGTTATTTAACGACGCAAGATCCCTTTTTAGAATTTCGAGAGTTTGGATAAGTGTATGTTTTCGAGTATAAGGTTGTTTTGTTTGATTACTCGAGTATTTTCGTTGTTCATTTTTTGCCGCGGAGAATTCGAAGCGGCGCTCAACCATTGGTCACGTGACTTCTAGATACTTTCAAATTCGCGTAGAGTCGAGTAACCGACTGAATTATGCAATCGTGTCGCACCAATATGTCACTGTGTTATCCCATTGGATGCTCCTTATCCTTAGTTGCGCGACACACGTAACGGATAATTGTCGAGTCGCGAATATTTCTCGCATGCGCTTATTTCTGCAATGACTCATTTCCTTAAAGAGACCTTCAGCGACTCTTCCTCTTAGATGAGCGCACCTTGCAATAATTACGTCTCAAGGTAATGAGAATGTTAAACTGCGCTTTGAATTTTACAAAAAGAATCAATTGCAACGGTACGCGTGCGACCGTGGAATGCAATTAATTTACGAGCATCGATCTTTCAATTTTGCTATCGAATTCTTCGCGCTTACTCGACACGAATAAAATTTATACTTATAAAGAAATTACATGTACGATGCACGTAGATTTTTTTTGTTAATTTAGACTTCGACTGCGATTTTTCACGAGTTTAATCAAATTGAAGCGTGGATCTTTCGCAGTGCAACATTTTTGCGCGGTGACATTTGAATGTACAGTTACGCAATCAGTATGGGATATCCGTGATTGCATTAGGTATTACGTGAATGCTCGATCATAATGAGAGCATCGTTTAGGCCGGAAGTCGTGCCCGATTGTTGAAAGCCGATCGTCCGAGAAACGTAGGTACGATTCGATTGTTGGGTGCCCCCCCTTCAGGATAGTTGCGTTGCTGCGCTCCCTCGCACTGACCGCCACATTTTCCTCTGTTGCAGATACTCTGATCAATCGTCGAGCACGCCTTCAAAAAAATCTACAGATCGGAGTTGTATAATCGTGAGTGAATTTTTATAATAAAGTGCATGCAAAGAAGGGCTCGTTTTACGTCCATATTCTTTTTTAATGGATCTGCTTGATAGAATATAAAAATTTAATATCCTTTTAAATCACGCCTACTTAATATCGGGGCATTTGGTAAACACGCTTCTAGAAACCTACCTGTTTTATTAAATTCTGTTCATTTTACGTACCTGACAGGAGAAAACATCATTTTCAGTTAAAATAAAATACTTTATGCGTGACACGGTTAATAATTATTTAGTAATGGATAGAATGAATTAAATCTACTGTTACATAATGCGCATGAACGAGAATGTATGATATTTTTATACAAGTGAAATTCAGGTTGCAATTTGCATTTCTAATCTCTATTCTATATCTCTTGTCTCTAAATTGCCTTCGGTCTGCAATTAGAGCGGATCACGTGGAACGGGTACCGTTGACTCACAAATTACAGTTCAGTCGCTTCTAGTCCATCGATAACATCAACTATGAATATATCGTTTTGCTCGTGGGAGATAAAGTGGGGGAAGGAAGATTGACACTAATATAAACGTGTTAATCAATTTAGACTTCTACCTCATTCTTTTTGTCTCTCCGGTGTATTAACGTCGAACCACACACAGAGACACACACACATCTCACAATTTCTGCCCACGTCGCATGCTCCGGCATTAATCTTTGCCATTTGAATTCATTACTTATCGGATTTTAATTTCTGTGCGCGACAAGTATCGACTGTGTTTCTCGACAATAATTATTTCAATAATCTCTCGTCGAAGGTTCGGGCCTCTGTTAAATTTTTCAACAAATTTCTTTTGTTTTGTACGGAGTTGCAAAGTTTCTTGCAAACTCGACGACGAGAGTTGAAATTGGCGCCTAAAAAAACGTCTTATCAAAGGGCAGTAGGACGGTATTTATAAATTGAGATTAAAATTACGAGTGTCAAATACGGTTTCATGTGACACTCAAAATTTCAATATCAATTTACAAATACCATCCTGCCAGTACCACTATCAATGAAGATTTTTCGAGTTGTAACGATATTTAACACAATTCTTACCGTGACCGGTCAAATGATCGTTTTTAAAATTTCGATTAGAATTTCTTATATAGGATAAGTCGTACGCTCTAAGAAAAAATATAAATCTTAGGATCTCTCTCTCTCTCTTCTTCGTCATTTGGACAAGTTCAAATACTATCCAGTCCTGCCGCCTCTTAAATGTGTCCGTGAAAGATAGAAAGAGCGTGGAAGAGAATCCGAGTGATGAGGGTGGGGAGATGTGCGACAGACGCCTCAGGTGAGAAACATTTCCTCGTGCAAATTGTTCCGCGACCCGTAGTTTATTTACCTGTGCTGAAAATACGGCGGCACCCACGACAATGATTACCGCACGGTTGCTGATTCATCCGAAAATGAGTTTCTAAATTTAGATTCCAACGAAAAATAGGCCAGTGGTCGTAGATCGTTACGGCGCCCATCCGGTTTAGCGGTGCACCATCTTGTTTTCGGTTATTTTCGATTTCTCCCCACTCCATGCTCCCTGATATTTGCCTTGATAATCATCGAGATAATAGAAGATCCCATGCTCTTTGATCCCAATGGTCTCTGGCATACTCCTTAATTACTCTTTCGCCTTTGTCGCTTCCTCGTCAGTGGTTCCTCGACTAACCGCGTGTGTGTGCCGTGACACAGACACAGTAATCTTCCGAAACGTATTTAATTATATTCGCAACACCGATTATCCAACAACAAAGATTAATTATACGTAGGTACAACTTCCTGTGAGTTCTCGTGTTTCGCGTGGGGGTAACCCGATACACACGACGTTCCTCCAAAATAAACGTCAAACAGTTTACACGCTCTTCGCAAAGACTGGCAATTTGCCTTCTAATTTGTTCACAAATGATATAGAAAGAAATATTAATATCGACGAAGGAACTAATCAAATGACAATTAAGAAACGGGATCTTGCATATTCTTCTCCTTACGTATATGGAAAGGAAACACCGTGACGAATAATTTGTTTGTTCGTTTGTTGTTCCACCAAATTCACTGGGGACGTCAAACTTACGAGATGAGAACGAGCGATTGCGAGAATACAATCGAAGCCTTTTGATTCTCGAGCGAACGGAGATTATTAGTCAACGTTGACCTCGACGTAGTAAACCCAAAATGTCGACGCAGCTGCGTTATAGTTGCGATGCTCTCGTTTCGAGCGACGGTGGTCTCTCAGTATTCGCCCGACCCTATAGTGCTTTCGTCGTACCGTCAATTCTAGTGCAAAAAGCTGTGCTGCGCGCGGTGAGATAAGGGATCGACGATCGAAGGATTTCGTTTGCGTGTGCAGGGCCGAGGACACACGGCTGATCATGTTGGAAAAAAGTGAGTGACACACGTGATTCGCGAAGTAATTGATACGCGATGCTAGACGTATGATGTAAGAGGGCCAGAAATATTGCTACTGGCACGATCTTTAGACTGGGTGGAAGGCTCCGCGTTAGATCCGGAAAGTCGTTGCGCGACTTCTCTTTAATTCGTTTTTCGAGGTTGATTTTTATTTTTTTCCTTCCGCAAACATAATTTAATCGAGCAAGAAGGTTCAATGCACTTTTTATCTTTTAACCTGCCACTTCTATAGGTGTTTTTTTTAATTGTTGAAATTGTTGAAAACGCTGAAGAACGTGGTTAAATAAATTAAGATGGAATGATGTGTCAGGAAGTAATTGCATCGTGAATTATTTTACTGATCGATCGAGAATCATTTTCGTGGACTAACATGTACGAGATACCCTGCGCGTCTAATTTTGTAAACTGTTGACGTTCTATATTTCATCGCTTCTCAACACTTTGTATTCTTGCTCGTTTGGTTGATTTGTTCAAGACTATTTTACGCGCGCTCGTTGGTTTTCATTTGGAAACATTTTTGGTTTTATTGACGTGCACACAATATTTGAATGACCGAAATGGAAGATATCATTTTTCCTAATCGTTACATAAACGAACAGTCTATATAATTGATTCGTAACAGCTACGGAAGCTGAAACCCTCTGCAACTCGTTGGCGATATACGTGAGCATATTTTAATCTTTCACCATGAAAGATCTCATTCATCCAAAAATCAGTGCTCCTGTTTTAATGAGACGCAGGCGGCTTCGAAAAGATAAGTGAATTGAAATAATGGTATTCATCGTGTGCCAACACTTTACCACGAGAGTGTTTCAACCGACGACAACTTGTTTTCATTATTAATTTACATTGGAATGTCTGAAGAATTTCTACTTTTCTTTTCGTTTCTTTACAGAAAATGTTATATGCGCGCCTCAGTTTAAAGCCTCGTCCCCTCAGTCAGGTAAATTTGCATAAATCGAGGTGAAATTAACAAACAATGTATGGATTGTTGGTTATTATACTTTTTGTAACATTATTAGTACGCAAGCATATATAGATCGTTAATTTTGAAAGCGGTATAAGTAGATTTGTTTAAAAAAATGAGATATCACATATAATGTGTAATTAATTTAGTACAAACTTTTTATTTCTACTTAGTTAATTTTTTTGTAAATGAACTTATACCACTTTTAAAATAGACACTCCTTATTACCATGCAACGCATTATCTTCCCTATGTCTATTAACAGTGTGTCATTTCTTAAATTGAGATTATGCGATCGTCAATTGTCATAGCTCTTTTTTTAAGGATTTCGTACCGATTGGATCTCGTGCCAACGCGATCAGTCTTATTAGAAATATAGAACAAATTCCTTTGAAACACGGCGCCCGATATCCACCTAGTGTCGTTCGTATTCACAGATGGCGCTAGCATCGCGAAATATCGCACTACGTACTCCCACTCCGTTATCAGAGGCGACTTACGATGCGCACTAACCCAGCACACACCTCCGATAAAGTTTCTAAACCGAGAATCCGCCGAACGATTGCATTTTAAGTAACGATATACTTTCCACGGCGTGATGCAATAACGTCTCAGCCGCGCAATGCAAGGATTCTAAACCGGTTGAGGAAGGTACGGAAGTAAGTGTGCTAAAATCGTTAGATTCCTCCCTGCAAGCGTAGACGCGTAAAGTGTTTAGAATAAAGGAGAAGTAGTATGCATTGAATTAGAGTCTGAATTTCTGTTAGCTTGGCGAATGTCGTAGAGTCGGTTCGCGTGTCTCTCCCCCCCTCCATATTATTTTACGCGGTTGAATAACAGTGCCGTAATCCAGTGATATTGGTTGTAAGTTGTACGGTTGTACCTTGGCACGACAGTATGGAAACATCGTAATATATATATATATATATATATATATGTATATACCGTTTTGACGCATTTTGGCTCGAGGACAGAAAACAGTTGTGCATTAAAGTTCATTCATTGGAGCGTTATTTTATTTGGGCGCCACAGTAACTGAATCATTATGCTACCAGACAAATGACGAGAATAGCCGAGCAGCTCAATGTCACGTCGCGTTTATAAAAACAAAAGTCGAGCGACGGTGTCAGTAGAGGATTGCAAATGTGACTGACTTATTAGGGTGTTAGCTATGATTTGTTTCCGTTCGTACGTAAAGGAGAAGGAGGAACAATGTAATTTAGTTTGTATTATCTAATCCATGTGTATGAGAGCACTTAACCTGTTCGTCAATTACAGATCCGTCATGATCATGAATTAAAACGTATATTGGATTGATTATGAATTGAATAATAAAATTATGAATAATATTGCTGTTTTCATGTAAATGTTCCGCTCCTCTTACTAGAAGACGGTCCTTTACTTCAATGTGTTTTACAGCGTAGTGATTTTTACTTGTTATACGATGTAATCTCAAAGATGACAGTGGTTTATTTGTATTTATATGCCACATTGTATACTACTTGATGCACTGTGCATGATTTCATTCCATTAGCAAGGGAATGACGTAAAAATGCATTCGTATCCTGTTCATATGCATTTGACGTTAATTTTGTTTTACTCTGAGATGGGCATGCTATTCAGAAATTTTCACAGTAACACAGGTGTTGAATTGTATTTTTGGAGAAGCTACCGATAGACTGTTTCGTTAATATCAAAGCTTTTCACTCTCAATGGTTTCATAAAGTTCACATTCTCACTATCATAATTATATCATTTCTTTCTTCTTATTGAATTCTTCATTGTACTTTGTTGTATCGTTGGATGTGGCATCGTGTAATATTACTATGTATTCTAGTTCTTTCGTTATACATTATATGCTAAAACCGGTTACTTTTTAATTTTACGTCGATGCATCCCATTTAATGTTAATTAAAGCTGCCATATTTTGTTTTTATGGAATGGATTGTTTATATTATATCAGCATAAATCCTGCAGAAATTTACTGCATGAGAATATACCTGAAATAAATGTTTATGTTAATACATTGTGTGTAATCACTTAATGACACATCCTGCATTGAATGGCTTCAATCTGTGGGTACATTAATCTTAAATGTATACGCTTCGCAATTTATCGTTATTTTAAAGCACACCATATATTTGTCTGTATCGTTCATATGGCTTTTCAAATTCATTTTTTCTGTATGCCTTGTGATATTATATAATTTAATATACATAGTTTTAAGCACAACGGAATAAGGTAAAGTTCTGACTTTGCTAGTAAGTACATATACCTACGTGCAGCGACAAGGTTCTAATAACATTAGTGAATAGCTGCACTTCAGTGTGCTATATTCAATGTAGGATAATATTCTTTGATACAAGTATACGCTAATTTTATAAATTGCTTTCACACAATACACGTTCTTGCGAGTCCTCACATTCAAAATGTGAGATACAATTGACGAACAATTTTTTAATGTCCACCTTTTAATAAGTATATTTACATGAGTTTAATAAAATATGATGCCCTTAAATCCAGGCAGCAAATAGTTCTCTTTCCTATTCCCATATCTCCTTCAAATATTATCTTTTTGACAATTGCAATAATTAGAACACAATCGTAATGATAATGCATAAGAAATCTTTTATTTCACACAAATCGTTATAATTTATTAATATGGTGCGCACTGAAAAGTTACTCTATTTGCTGAACAGGTATACCATCGAAACATATTCCCTCGAAAGGATTTTCTAATAAAGAAAGTTTATAAGGAAGATCGTCGTTAAAAAAAAAATCGAAATATAATTTTTTTCTGGCCTTCATTTTTTTTGTTTTTAGATCTTACGTCAATAATCACCACTCCTTGCACCTTTGGAAAATTATTCATCTACAATACTCGCTTATATACATATATATGTAAACTTGCGCTTTGCATATTGCGACATCGATAGAATAAAATCCCTCTGTCACCCCTGACCTCTGCAAGAACGCATTTCGAGCTATAAATGATGCGTCTTTTTCAAACTCGTTCCTTGGACTACGCATGCGCAGATCACTTTCTTTCATCGTGCCATAACCTTACATTTCCTTAGCTTTCTATGCGTGCATGTGTGTGTGTGTGTATGGCGGGTAAGCATTCCTCAGCATCCCGTCTAAAAATTTTAAACGTCGATGCTAAGCACAAAATGCTATCGTCACATTTTTCCACACAAAAAAAAAAGACAGCGGATTTTCTCCTTTCACGGAAGGGTGTGAGATAAAAAGAAATTCAACAAATTCATTCATTCAGCAGCATGGTAAAGCTTATTATTGTTAGAGGCTTTTCCATGACCTCGGTACTCGTGTTTTCAACAACAAAACTTGTTTGGTAGGGGTTTGGGCGCCAGGTAGAGAGCCTCCAGTAACACCGGAGAAATTATCTGGTGAACGTACCGAGAGCTCGCAAAAAGATTCGGAAATTCCACCGGTTTGGACCCCTTCGAACGCACCCTCTCCCAGCACGAAGAGAAAAGAGTTTCGGCCAGTTCAATTCGAGATCACCAAACCACCGAAAGCACTACCCGAAAAGGTAACTTGATACCAAGCGATTACTCGTGACACACTGTAACTGCGCACATTGTTATCGTATCGTTAAACTGACGGAAAAAAAGAGAAAAAAAATGGACCACAGCGTACAAAATTTTACAGACAGTCTCGACCGACTTTTTACCAGTCTGGAAGCCCACGGAGGAACCAGAAACATTCGGTGCTCCTCTAGAAGTTACCAAGTCTCTTCCAGATTTGTCGAAAGGTACAGAGAATCTTCGTCTCTTTTAAAAAGAAATGCAACAGTCGTGTTGAATACGTGGTAATTTTTATTCCTGGCTAATTTATTTTTCTTATCCTTTTCACAGAATCGGAAATCCAAGAATCAACTGTTATTACCGACGAGTGTAATGAAAGCTATCACAAGGTCTTCTCCAGTTTAGAAGAAATAGGTATGTTGCTATTGCATTGTCGTATTAAATATAGCGAGCAAAGATGTTGGGACAATTCCAACATGCTCTACAGCTCCATAAAAACCCTCTTTTCGATTCATTCGTCCACAAGTGGACGCTGACTAGCAACCGTAAGATTTATTCACACACAGAACCACTCGCTCTCCCAATGATTTTTATTCTGTGACAAAACGACGAGAATCTTATCGTCGGCCTGTTGTAATTGGTCGACAGACAATCGGATTGGCTTATCAGTTACGAATTTATCAATAAACACTCTAGGCTCCATTGTATCGATTATTACAGTGAGAAAAAAAAATCTTCGCGAATTAAGTCGCACGTTGTTGTAAAAGTGTTAACTCGTCGAGGAACGCTAGTAAATGTTAAAAGATCGGAGATAGATCGCGTGTTTTGCTCATTGTCTATAATTTCGGTTGTGTATTGGATTAGTCCGCACCATGAAGAAGGAGTATGACAGCGAGCCAGAAACGACAAGCACCGCGTCGAAGAAGATAGTAAAATTGGCACCGCGAAAGTTTCAGGGAATCGGTCCGGTAACTAAGGAGGGCATTCCCCTCGTATTGAGATCGGTAAGTGCTGCGAAAGGTAACAGAAAGAATTCGGACTGCTTTCCGTAAAATAACGTTTCATGCATAATTGTTTGGACGAGTGTGTTCGATCGTTATGCGATTTACCAGGATCGTCGTGTTTAAAATCCCATTGACACGTAAACGACAATGTAGCACTAATATACACGAACATATTTATTTACACATACATGTTTATGCGTGTGTTTATTTATCTAACCGATTGCACGTGCTCATTAATTATTTCGACATGCGACTGCTTCTTCTATGGTAACAAGAATTTAACGCGCGAACCGTGCGCCCGTAGAATCGCAAATGTAAATAATTGTAAAACAGATAATCTAAGATTTTGGTCAATCAACTCCGACGTGAATGCTTGTCCTTCCTCTGATAACGATGCCTCGTAGCATCGTAATCTTGTCTTCCTCCCACAATGGTTATCTGGTACTATTTTTTGTTTGCTTTCGAAGATCTTTTCTTTGCCTTGTGCGGATTAAGCTTGTGTTATTCAAATCGGAATACAAATCAATGTCGTGAATAAGGGTTGGCTTAATGTTTAAATTAATGGATTTCACAAACTTTAATTCTCTCTGTTTTAAACATATTGTGGGAAAGTACACGAATTTCTTCCCATCTGTGTCCCTTTTCGTGTCGACGCAGTTGTTGGGCAATTTGCCAATGTGCACACGTGGGATAGGCGAAGCCTATATCGATCTTGCAGCACCTTCCACGGACGCTTAGGCTTGGAAATATATTTTAGGATTTTTGAAAAATCATAGGAGTAAATATAGGCGTTGTGTATGAACTCAATGTATGCAATAATAATGCTCTAAGGAGCATTTACGTGTAGTGATTCGATGTATCCACGTTCTTTACTAATAGTAGATAGTAAGTTTATACAGTGTACAAAGATGCTTCTCCGCTGAGTCAATTTTCATGGCTGGAGCATGCACGTATGTTGCATTGAATTGCGTTGAATGCATGTTCAAAATGATTGCATTCGCAGTTTTTTCGCTCTTGCCTTATTCGAATTGAAAAGGATAGAGAAACCAAAGCAAAACTAAAAAGAGTCAATAAATACTCGCCCGATAAAGAATAAAGAAATAATCGGCCCACCGACACCCGTTCGCTTAGCTTCGATTTATTTTATCAATATATTTCAGGAAATCGAGGAAAACAACCAAACAAAATGGTACAAGAAAATGTATGACTCATTACACCGTGCGGATAGAGAAGGTAGAGTAATGAGAGCATTTAGAATGTAAATTCACTATGGCATCGCATTCACATAAACTCATAATATTATTTTCAGACGATTATATTACTGTCCGTTACAAACAGAGAAGAGGTGAATATTTTTTTTTCTCTCTCATAACTCATGCACCGCGATGTTAATCGTCGTTGAAGTGTTAATTACTAATATATGTGAGATTGCGTGAGCAATTAACCTGTGTTAATCGTTATCTTTGTGCTGGAATATTTATACCGTCTATGTTAATATAGAGGACTCGCGGTATAATTTAATTAATACATGTTTAGAGGTGATTGTTAGTTCGTGGAATATTTAAACGTAGGACTGCAGAGTCGTTAAAATTAATTAATCGTGTTAAAGAAAGGTCTCGATACCTCGCGAAAATTTCTCGACATTGTTGTTAATGCATACGTGTGCGAATTATATTTAAAGTTTTGCTCTTGTTTATTTAAGAGGTTTGCTGTATTAGACGAATGTGGTGTATTGAAGTTCTTAGATCACGAATTCTTCCATGACATGTTTGTCCAATGTTTCACGCATATGCACATGCCACATAATTTGAATATGTGGAGGATTAATATATTTTGTTTGCACGTTTCTGTGTACTCTGTCTTCTTATGCGATGGTTTAATGTTGCGAAGTGTTTTCCTGTGCGAGTATCTTTTTCAATGTATTGAGAATTGTTAATGATGGTGTCACGTTCGCTCCACGACATCGTGATACATCTGTAACTTCTTCTTAGGAAATTAGATATGGTTCGTAAAATGTTTTTCAGTGTAACATTCTTCACTATCTTTCACCCTACATAACAGCGTCTGTTCTACATACTGTCCTACGTATTCCATACAGTGTCTGTAATAAGACGTATCATGGAGTATATTACGTTATACGCATATTTCTACGTCACTGTGCTTTTTGTGTTCATTAATGAAGGGAGAAATGGTGCAATTTGGTAATTTCAAAGCGATAAGTTTGTATTAAATAAATTAATATTGTTTCAGGACCAAGGTATGGATACGACAGTCACAGAGGATATGTAAGTGAGCCGGAACAGGGCGAGCGCATTCATTACAAAACAAATTTGAACTCTTCCTCGAGCACCCTCGCCGGGTAAGAATTTATCAATTTTATTAAAATACCTCGTTGAAATCTTTCTGGAAATTCTCCTCGTCGGTTTGTGCACGATAAACATCACTGTACCGTTTCTATCGTGAGCGCCTGTCGAACGCACGTCTATATCGAACGCAAATTGTAGCTAAATTATTATCGAAAAAAGAAACGTAAGATGTGAGTCAGTCCAGATAGAGGCAGTGTACATCGGCGCGGCATGATAGCTTGATGCCCGTGGAGCATCTGGAACATACCACAATATTACAGGCAGATATATACAGTTTGGCTGATAAAAAATCCGTTGCTTAAGATTGTCTCGCATCCACTAACAATTGGAATTTATGGAGTGAGTTTGGAAAAGTGTACAACGAATTCTGAAACTCTCGATACCTCGTTCGATCGGCGAAAAAGATTGTTCCACCGTTCTCTTTCTTCTCTAACGATCTTTTCTTCTTATTTTCTTTTTCAGAAACAAAAGATTGAGATACTTCCCGGACGTTTACAAGAATCAACCTGGGCGCATCGAAGATTACGAGCCCGGGCGATCCTCCATCGCCGAGAAAGTTGAAAAAGAGGTAGACACTTTATTCAAATATTTCTCGTTCTCTCACCAAACAGTTTTTAGCGTAGTAACTTATGATTAGCGCGACGACCCGATAATCGTTCGCTTATCGTGAAGCCGTTTTAGCTCGTCCTCAGTTATACAATGATTATAAATAATTATGTAACCAAACCTACCTTGCCTGCGATGTATTTTTATCCCAGTAATACGTAATTGTTTGTTTTTTTTGCAGCCATCGGAACAACGACGCGTTGACGCACCGAAATCACACATGATACAGTAAGTATTCTGCATTAGTATAGTGTTAAAAATTCGTCTTTATATATGTTCATGCAAATGACGAATACATCTTTTTTTCCAGCGCTCTGAAGGATTTGGGCTACGAAAGCGACTCAACGTTGATGATTCGGCGTCGACAAGGAATTAGTCCGCTGAGCCCTTCTGAACAGAAATTAGCTTACAAGACTGTTCAAAGTGGTGGTGAGATTCCGCTGCATGGACTCCGAAAACCGGCGCCCGAACGGCCAAAAGGTAAGCTCCAATTCATTAATTTGCATACGCAAAGGTTTCCCATTTTTTCAAATTTTTTCACAAATTATATCGCTAATTAATATCTCGAAAATAATATCTCCATGCTAGCTGAAGTAAAGGGTGATTTTATACCCTGACTAATGTACACTCTACGATCACTCGCATTTTCCTGTAGTCTCTCAGATTCTAGAAATTCAACATTAACTATGAGCATGGCGTTGAGAAAAATTTACGAAATTCTGACAGTAGTCTCTTCTTGCACTCGCTTTAACTGACAACGGCGTTTTATTATTACCTTTGATTTTTATCCCATCACTGCAGAGAGCTGAGTATAATGAGAATTGTTTCGCGGAAGCGCACACGAGTCGATAAAGTAGGGACAGAAGTGGAATAGTGTTTCAAGTGTGAGCGTTTATTCGCACGATTTTAAATTCAGGCACGAGAATTAGATCCTCACCTTCCTCACTTTTCTTCTTCTCTATGCTACTTGACAATGTTTACAACATGTACGGATAATTATCGCAAACATTTCTATGCTGTCTTATCAATCTTACGTCGCACGATGTAACGATGCACCAACGTGTCGGCTACCAATGGGATTCTCCACTTTCATCGGCACACGCTACTACGAGCGACAAATTGCGGCACGAGCTTGGCAATCCAAGAGAACTTGAAAACACTTTCGGTGAAAGGGTACTGACTAGCGAGGGCTTCTGTTCACCCGGGCCTACGTAATGAAAATCCTCGTTCAACTTTGTCCACAGAACATTTGCCAAACAGATATTTGTCGACCACACCGAGCCAGCGTACTCGTCGTAAAAACATCTCGCAGTCTAGGCCGACCTCGTGCATTCCATCTTCATTGTCCTCGAGAAAAGAACCGTCCACCACATCGTTGGAAAAAAACAAAAGGATTCAATCCTCGACGAGTAGCTCCAGTGCAAGGATCAATAATTGGTCCGTCGTCGAAAGATCGAGATCGCTCACCACTGGAACCCGCTCCAATTCTCTAGGACAAGTGAGAGAGTCAAGTAAATCGGAATCAAGAAGATCATCTTTGTCACCCGTAAGAAAATCGCAAATTGGAAATTCACGCGTTAGTACAAGAGGCACTGAAGCAGAGGCTAGGAATTTAATTGTTCCTCGCTCGAGTACAAGTCGAAATTCCAGTATCGTGCATCGTAAGGAGAAATATGACGAGAATGTAAAGTCTAAATCCCACCGGGATCGTTCAAGAATCTCCTCGACCTTCTCTCGACTTCCTGTAACTTCCGAAGAAAGTCTCACAGCAATGGCGCAGTTGAATTATCGAAAGAGAAAATCCGATCCAGCATTGTCTCCGCGAGTAATCGAGAAATCTGTTCAAAGTAGTCGTCCCTCGGGACTGTACAGTAACTTGGGAAGTCCATCGGTGAAGGATCTAAGAGAATCCTTTTCGAAGACCGAGACCAAACGGTGCGTGAATGAAAACGTTCATGGAAAATCATCCACTAGGCATTCTCGGGCTACTGAAGACGAAGAAAATAAATTATATTTGCGTCGCACGATCTCTCGCGCCAGCAGCTCCACGGCACGACGTTCTCCGGAGGAGGTGCAAAAGAAATTATCTAATTCTCAATTATGTGCAAGGTTCGAGTCCTCATTGGAGCCGCCACCTTCGTTAGAGACCAGAAGGAGTTCACAAAAACGACGAGGGGTCAATGGCACGAGGATCAACGTGACCGATGGGACAAGAACAGGACCAATGAGCTCGAGTTCTTCCAAGGAAAAGAAAAATACCGTTCTGAGATTTTCGAAAATGACAAGCCCCATGCCTCCGAAGAGTACGACTAGTCTAAGGAAGCCTGCTAAATTTTCACGCGAGCCTACAGTTAAATTCTCTCCGGACACTCGACCTAAGATCGTTTCGAAATCGAACATAAAAAGAACGAGTGACCCTGTCAAGGATATTTCGAAGAAGAGAGATCCTGTGGATATAAATCGTGGTGCAAGCAAAATTTCAATTAGACCGACAGGTACCTCTGTAACATGTTCCCAGAATAGCAGAAGACTTTCCGAAAAAATTCACGGTAGCGTAGAAAGATCGACAAGTGGATCGTCGAAGGAAGTTCAGAAGCGAAAATCGAAGCAGTTGACAAACGCTGATAATCCTAGAAGGACCTGTATTCGCGAGACACAGTCTCTTTATACGAGAAACCTCAGTCCAAAGTCGCAAGAAATCAGCTGGAATCGTGAGGTAGCACGATCGGACACCTTTTTCCAAAATCTCTTCCTGCGAAACGCGCCGACGCTCGTGCGTCGAACTGGTGGTGCCATAAAGCGTTCCTTAATTCGCGAGTGGGTCAGGAGAAACGAACGAGACCTATCCCAGACTGTTTGTACCATGAAACCGTGCTTTAAAGCCTTGACCGTTTATCTGGCGCACAAGCAACCGGTGTCCAAATCAAAATTCAAGGATTGGGAGCTGCAAAATATAATATCAAGGTCTCCTGGAGTTGGAAGATTGGTCAGCGACGACCTCAGTAAATCTGACGGTGCTTTAAATGCCGAAGAATTTGGCGGTTCTTACAGAAGGAGCAGACTCGTGAACAAAGTTCGTGACGAGGTTGCTGAAAGGTGTCTGAGCGAGCCACCTTTGTCTCATCGACGTCACGAGGGAGTCAACACGGTGGATCCTCGTCACGTTGAGAGATTGCAAAGACTCTTCGACACCCAGGAATCTCGTGCTTCTCGAAGATCACATTCAAAGTCGCGTCCTTCCTTCAGAGCAAAAAGTGCCGATTATGCGGACGAAGGAAAGAAGGATGACAAGTCTTCCAGACACCTGAACCTTGCTGTTCACCTGGATGGTACACCTGTAGATAAAACGGAGTATCAGCGACACGTTCTAGAACTGTTGAGACAGAAGAAGAAGTCGCAGAAGTTCAGTGACCTCTTCGGTTTTTACGCGAGCCTCGAACGAGTAGGAGAATTGGAGAAGAGGACCTCGTCGGATGATCTTCGAGTGAAACGAAAGAACGAGGAGGTTATTGACTACGATCGGTGGAAGCAGCTTAGATTGAGGGAGAAGGCAGAGAAAGAGTTGAGCGCACTTTATAAGAAACTGAAGTCCTTCGAGAAGGAGAACAACTTCGTGTTCAGCACTAGGGATGTCAACAAGCTCAAGTGGCATGGAGATTCTCGGTTAAGGTGTAAGGAACAATCTGTAGAGAATATATTACGTTGCTTCGGTAAACTGAGTAACGCACAGGATGTGCCAGAGGGCCACAAAACGCAACTCATCGATTCTACGAAAGACGTTTACAAACCCCTTTGGCGTGGACGTTCGGTAACGAATTTAGCAGATGCTATGCAGAAGAAAGCAAACTCTAAGAGTGACATTAAAAGTGCGTCCTTCGATTCTTCCTTGCAGAGGAATTTTAACAACACCAGACAGTTTTGGAGCAGTCTCTCGGTTCAGCAAATCGCAGCCTTGAAGAAGCAGTTGAACGAAATCTACACGATCAAGACTAATGGTAATGTACAGTCCTTTGGCTTATCGACCAATCGGAAGGCTCTTGAACCGTCCAGCAAGGACACGAAGATCGACGTTCGTCCGATGGATACTTATCAGACGTTATCAGCTTATGAGATCGTCGTACCACCACGAGATCAATTCGACCGTGACTTTCCGGATGATTCCAGTGGCTTGCACGTGAGGTGCCATTCCGTAACGTCATCCGAAGTCGACTGGAAGTCCTTGCCGGATCATATCGACGCGAATCTTCGTAAGAGTGATTCCATTGCTCGTGGTGAAAGTGTCGACGAATCGACGAATGAAAAGGATCTGTCGATGTCCTCTTCAACGATAGATTTGGAGAAACAAAGACTTTCTTTTACGTTAGACGATGCAGCTGCACTCTCACCGAGAAGAATGTCCTTGCCAAGTCCACCACCTTCTCAACTGTCCCTTCCTCAGACTCCACCAGCACCTCCTCCTGGAAGTATCGCGACCTTGGATACACTTGACACCTCCAAGGACTCCAGCTTGGGTAACACGTCCCCAACTACTTGTTACTCTCTGGAAGTCTCCTCCGAGGATGGTAGCTCGAGATCCAAGCAGGAAGAAAATCGATTTGTTTTGGTACCAGTAGTTCCGAGTACCGAAGGATCGATTGAAGATCAACAGTTAGGCAGTGCTGTAGAGAAGTGGCACAGACCAAATTCATCGCTCTCCGAATTCTCACGCACCAGCTCCTCCGGAAATATACTTGCCTCTCGGATGGAGAACGAGAGTTTGGAAGAGTCTGCGAGCATGAAATACAGCAGAAGGAACGTGGAACAGGAGCATGTACCCAAGAGGATCGAATTCTTTGAGAGTATCGAGAGGAAGTTGGCCGAGGAGATGGAACAGAGTGAGTTCAGGAAGACGAGAAGGTCCAAGGACGGAAAGTTATCTTCTTCGAGAAGCTTTGCTGATTTGAGAGAATTGTTCGGAGAGTCGGAAAGGGCGAAATATGGAACGACTTTTGCTGTTGCTAGGTACAGAGCCACTTCGGCACCCAGTGAAAGAACCAAGGAAAAGGATAGTCTGTCGAGTTTGTCCTGGAGAAAAGAGTACAATGATACTCGGCGCTCATTGGACCTTTGGATCCGAAATCAGCAGAGTAATGGTCTGCGAAGCGTTTCACCTAGTGGCGCGTCAACAAAATCCAGCAGTTCCTCCTTCTTCGCTCCTTACGTTTGGTCGAAGGAAAGTACTCCGCGTCCCCAAAATTACTGGCACAGTCGCTTGAAGCTGGTGAAGAACGGCACGGTGAAGAGACTGAAGATCAACTTCGAGAGCGGTCGCATAAAGTTGAATTCGAGCTCGCAAAGATACCGAAGCGATCCGGAGCTAGCTAGAAATTTTCTCAAGAAAATCTCGGAAGCTGGTAAGCCACTGAAGGTGCGTACCTTCTCGAACGTGATTTGGTTTCAGAAGAATTACGAGACCGGAAGAGAGGAGAAGCCACGAAGAAAGTATCAGTCGACGAGAATTAGTTCCCTCAAACGAGATGATCCTTTTTCACGACGTTTCGACGATCAATCGGTCAACTCGAAAATATCCAAGATAAAACCTCAGGAACCAAGAGGATCAAGCATTCGCAGCAAAAAGAAACTTTGCGACCTGGATAAACGTGTATCTCTAAAAGAAATCATCTCCACTGCATCTTCCTTGAGCAACATTCAGAAGGAAGGTAATGGCCCACCTCAGGTACCGAGGAGGTCCACGGAAAAAATTTTCACCTCGAGCTTTCGTCAAAATCCGGCACGTTCTCTAACACACTCGAGTGGCGAAAATCATCAGCGACGTTCCTCATCGAATAGCGTTGTCCTTGCAGCTGCTCCTTCGAGCATCGTTTCATCAACAGGAAGTAGAAAAGCGGAAAACACGCGTACTCTTCTCTCCTCCAGCACGAACGAGAGATCGAACAAATCGATGGGCACGCATTCTCGTCCTTTAGACGTGGACTTATTCGCGAATCAAGCCTTTGATCCGAGCAAGCATAAACCGAGATACAGGTACCAGCTACCTCCCACGCCACGTTCACCAAACGTACGACGAAAAGGCACCGTCGACTGGTGGCCATCCTTGCCGACGTACGTGGCAAGGCCAACGCTCACTTTCGAAGGTCTGAACTTCTTTCATAAGTAGGGCTAACCCTTAGGCGCGCAAGCAATTTTTACAGGAAGCTCGTGCGAGCCGAGGCTGCAAGTGACGTGGCTCGAATGTGCGCAGGATGTAACGTCCTTACAAATATACGATACACATATGCCTATTAGTGTTGCTCTTGGTCTTGGTTGACACACGTGGTCGTTCGTGTAGGTGGGATTTTTCGTAACAGATAAGATGAATAAAGTACGAAATAAACGATTACGTGACGTCGTATCCCCTCGATTAACTTGCAAGATCATTCCCATTTTTCTCTATCTGTAGTAAGTGTCTAGTGATATTGTAAAACGTTGTAAAGGTTGTAGAATAAACAGATAAAAGTGAATCGCGCGGTGAACTGCGAACGAAGCGATTCTTACCCTTATTCACTCCCTCCTGCTTCTCGTAGTAATAATTCTTCCCAGGAATTATCGTGATGTAGTATCTTGACGATTATTCGATTCGTTTTTCACATTAGGTAATTTTAGTTTTACTTGCATCGATCATGATCAAATTGTTTACTTTTGTCCGGTGAAATTCATTTCTCAAGTCATAATTGTAGACACGTTTGAGAAACTCTCTTCGTCATTTTAGTGCGCACTTCATCGTCAAATTTGATTTAGGAAACCCTCCACCTCCGTGATCGATTAGAAATCTTTAAAAATTGGTTTCTCCACTAAGCACCGTGATCTCTCTCGTATAGATTCGCCACGGAAGTACGTGGAAGGCGAGGTAACGATACATTATCGTTCGCCCATTCGTACAGAAACCAAGGAAACCCTGAGTGAGCAGGAATTGGCGCGCAGGAGCGCGGAGAACATGCGGCGGGTTTATTTGGAGGAAAGACGTCGGAAGTATCTTCAGGAGCTTCACGATATAGATTCGCGACGACACACGGATAATTTCACGTGAGTTTATTCGACCTAGAAGGAAGAAAAATGATCTACGAATTATTTGGTTAATAAAAATTGATTATCCACTAAACAGTGAAATCATGAGGTTTTTTATTTTTAGGCCGTCCCAGAAATCGCCTATACCGTTGAATCGGTATGACGACTTTGTCGACGAGCTTGGACAACGAAGCAGGTCTCTGGAACACACAATGGAACCACGACTTATCGCCAGGGCTCGTTACAATTTCGTAGGACAGTCACCGCGAGAATTGAGCTTCCATCGTGGCGACGTGATTTTCGTTCGTCGTCAGGTGGACAAAAATTGGTGCGAGGGCGAGCACAATGCGATGATCGGTCTATTTCCTATGAATTATGTCGAGGTGAGATTGTGAAGAAGTGGTTGACGATTGAATTTGTTGGATAATGACAATTTTTGCGCAGATTGTGCCGTACGATGGAATGAGGACGACGCCGAGGAAATCTTCCGAAGGACAGGCACGTGCGAAATTTAATTTTGCTGCGCAAACCAGTCTCGAACTTCCCCTAACGAAAGGTAAGATATTAGATTTGGGAAATGATCGAAGGATGAGAAATTGATTATTTTTTTTTTTTTGTTAGGGGAATACGTAGTTTTAACAAGAAGAGTAGATGAAAATTGGTACGAGGGATACAGCGGGAATAGGAAAGGAATATTTCCTATTTGTTACGTGGATGTCATCAAGGAACCTGGAAGCAAAATGGGTAGACTACTTATTCGTAGCACAGTTTTGGAAAATTTTGTAAGGAGTACGTGTATCACAATGAAATTTTTTTAACGTAGGTACTCCAATCGACAGAACGTCCACCACTCCGCCCACCGATAGAGGCTTAAGCGTTAGCACTCATAATTACATACGACCAGCTCTCTCAAATAATCAACCTCGTTATAATTCCTTGGTAAGTGTAATAGAGCATTCCTCTTGGGAATGCGTTTCAAGAAAAAGTGCTATGAAAATATCAGATTGGAAAAAGGCGACGCGGGACCCGGATAATGTTTTACACCTTGAATGATTTAATTTTTGCAGTGTAAAAACAGTGTACCCCTTTTCTATTGTAGGGCGAGGTAGGGCCACGTTTGAATCGAAAGGTTGAATTCATCCTCGATAAGAAAGAGGTAGACAAAGTTAATACAATTTTTACAGCTTTTGGTTTTGAATTAGAAAGAGTTCTAGTTACATCGCATTAGAAAGGAGATCACTTTTATCTAATTTACACCCCTTCACACGACTAGCATTTATCATAAAACGAACAGGAGAATGCCGATGTCCGCACTTGTTCAAATCTCACTCATCTCTACATGCAAATGACAAATGACTGTTTTTCTTTCGACTAGAATCTTAATTTCTTTCAATAGAAACCACTGGCAGCGACGTTACGGATACAGTGGTAACTCTAGGAAATGTATTCTTTGGCTGAAGCAACGATTATGGTAGCTTCCTAGAATTTAGTTTAGATTTAGACATTTTTTTCAATCAGCATCTGCATAAGTAATAATTATCTAACGACCTCATTTAACAACTGTTTTCGCCATCACGAGCAACAGTTATACTAAAAATCTTAACAATAAAATGCTACTTGTTTGTTGTGATAAAAAAAAAAAAAACAGGAACACATAGAGGGAAATAAAGTACGGTCAACGCGTGTGAGCGAGGCACTGCACATTGATACACATTCCGAACCAATACCGTAAGTTTCATGTAACATTGATTTTAGTAAAAATTATCAATGTACAACAATACTTTATACGTTCATTTTCATTTTAGATATCGAGCTCTGTACAGTTACAAACCACAAAATGAAGACGAACTGGAATTGACCGAGGGTGACATTGTGTACGTTATGGAGAAGTGCGACGATGGGTGGTATGTGGGTTCCAGTCAGAGAACAGGCTACTTCGGTACTTTCCCTGGGAATTATGTCGAGATGTTGTAAACGGAAGAGATGAAGAAATTTCAAGCGATACGGTTTTTTCTTTCTTGTACAAACGTTAATTTGAACTGATAATGTAATAACGGCCCATAGCAAGTTAAGCTAGGCAAACATATCGAAGAGCAGCATGGCACATGTTATGGAAGAAAAAATGTCCTATGCATGTTAGCAACGAATATGTTTAAGCATAATTGTGAATGGAAGCTGGCAATGATTTATCAGAGAGGAAGAGAAAAATTTGTTGACAATTAAGTAGCACCTTAGAAGTACCAAGATTAGATAATTGTACCTGATTTAAAGGAAATCAGTACCAAGTGAGCGTACATTTCTGTTAATTTACTCGTTAACGAGATAAATTTTCTCTTTTTTTATTTCTTGGTGCCTATTTGCGTTTTAGACAATAATCACCCTTACGAGACGAATGTAGTGGAGCTTGAATTATCGGGAGTACGACCTCATGCATATTCGACTCATATGCCTAACATATAGTACAATAGATTACCCAAAAACTAGAGATACTTGTGAATTAGTAAGTCGAAACTTAAGTATTCTATAATCACTGTAACTGACATTACCAACTATATCTGAGTGCATTGCGCAACTTTCTCGGATCTTCCTATTCATCGCCCTCGGATCATTTCTGTTCACTCTCACGTACGAAGTTTATTTTCACTGGTTTAGATGTTCGGGAAATTGTAAGCTCATTTTTGAAACATAGGTATGGCCGAGAGATGGAAAATTAACAATAGAGATAAGAAAATTTGAGTGCCTAAAAAATGAAGCAGGGGAGTAGCCTATTGTTGGCCTTCCCATAACTAATTTGGATAATGTTCGTTTCAGTGTATGGCCTCCATACAGGATGTAAACAGTAAGATATGTAATTTATCGACAATGTAGCCAGTCAATTCGTTGTATAAATTAGCGGTAGCTTATATCGGCTAAGTATAGTCAAACTAATATATAACACTGTCTGATATACGAGTGATGTATTAACGATATAGAGAAAATGTAATGCTTCCTGGATTGTTATTTTACATGGGTGTAAATGTAACGTGTCATAGCATTAAGGCTTTGGCAATACAATAATACAGTAATACGAATACTCGAAGACATTTGGAGAAAATAAGTGTAGTAGTGCGCTATTTAATTCCCCACGAAATTGAAACTTTCATCGGATTTCAGGGCTCCACAAAATTTCTACAATTTTCCTTGGACTAAAGGAAGTTACTTTTAACGTAAAATATTGCGAATCCTCGAAAATTGCTCCTTCTACCCTGCATACTTCTTTTACTAGCACCCTTTATTACATGCAGTCTATTCGATATGATACATCTACCGTGATTGTGAATCATTCGCCGATATCACGCACACAATAACGGACACCGCTTTTCTATCTAGCGCTCGTTTATCCACTTATCTCATATTTGTCGTATGATAAAACGTATACTCGGCCTGGCTTTGGGTGTACCTGAGCACCGTGTCGTTCACGCGTAGGAGCGCCACTCTCAAGGTGCGCTCACATTTCACCAGTGTCCGCGCGTGTTTCGGTTTACAGTTTATCGAAAAAAAGTGCTGAAAGGATAATCTCGTGGATATTTATTCAACATGGCGATTAAGAATTCGGGGGCCCACCTGGAGCAACGAATCGGTTGCATAAAATTCACCTTGTTTTGTCTGAATGCCGTCATATGGGTATGTGAAATTTTTCTAAGGGCCTGATAGTATCCACTCTGTCTTATCTCCACGGGATCAACAACTTTCCATTCGTGTCGCTTTCCTTTTCGACGATATATTATTATTATTTAAGCGGCTCTTGAAGTGTTTCTTAATTTTTCATTTAATCCGGATTCGAACGTAGGGAGGGACCATCTGCATTTTACGGAAAATGCAATTGGAACGACATTCCGTGCTGCGTACTTAGAGATAAACGTGAATCATTCGTGGCGATTTCATGATACGGTCATGACAATTTTACGGGAGGAAAATCTTATCTGTAAAGTTTCGGTTGAAAAGACTTACCAAGCTGGATTTCTTCGTTAATTTATCTTCTTTCACTCTTCATTATGCTATTTAAAAGCGAATGTACATTCTTCAGATCCTCGGCACCGCCATGTTCGGCTTGTCTGTATGGCTTAGAATGGAGCCGGGATTTCAAGAGTGGGTTGACTTTTTGGACATGTACGAATTTTACATCGGTGTCTACGTATTAATCGCAACATCCGTCTTCGTCACGATCATAGCATTCGTCGGATGTGGAGCCGCACTGATGGAGAACACCCTTGGACTTTTGGTGGTAAGTTCGCCCTACAATTTCCTTAAACCAAATCAAAATCTTTCCATTTCTTCTTTCAGCACGTGTTTCTCCAATTGTTCTGCTTCATATGCGGATTGGCTGGCGCAGCCGTGATTCTCGATTACTCGACCTACGACAGCAAAATTCAACCGATTATAAGAAGATCGATGTTGAGTTTGATCAGCAACTCTCAACACGAGAAGGCATCCGTTATTTTGAGACTCATTCAAGAGAATGTGAGTAGATCTACGCGAAATCTTTGTTCGAGCTTGAAAATGTTTATTGAATTAAAATTGAATAAAAACGTAGGTCGGATGCTGCGGTGCCGATGGTCCCATGGATTACTTGACTCTGCTGAAGCCTTTGCCCAACGAGTGCCGTGACAGCGTCACCGGAAATGCCTTCTTTCACGGATGCGTCGAAGAACTCTCGTGGTTCCTGGAATCGAGAGCGGGGTGGCTCGCAGGCTTGGCTCTGGCCCTTTGCATGTTACACGTGCGTTCAAGCAGATTTCATATTTATGGCAAATTAAAATTTTGCATGTTTTTAATCCTGCTTTATAAATAATTCACTATTGTTTCGGTACAGGTGGTGCTGGCTGTTCTCTCATTGACGCTCATCCGCGCGATAAAGAAGGAAGAAGAGTACGCCACGTTCAAGCGTTGATTCTCTCATTTTCATTGGCACGATGAAAATAAGGAGTGTAATAATAATAATGCTAGGATACGAAGAACGAGTGGAATATATTCTTTATGAAGAGAAGAATAACGTGCCTGTTAGTGTATTGGAATTTGTATTTTCCGGGGCGCAGGACGTTAATTATTTAAAAGGAATGTCAGATATTTCAGGTAGAAGCGTTCACGCTTGAAAAATAATTTTTAATACACCCATCGCTCTAATTAAAATTCTTTTCAGTATTTTCACTAATGACGCCGATAGTTAATAGACATCTCTTTCACATCGATGATCGCACAGTGTATTTTATAAAAAAAACCTTTGTCGTCATTGATTCTCATGCTTCTTGACATCTTATTTATTTCGTACTTATCTCATTGCGTTTCTTACGATGCAGAATCGACTGGGAATGATTATTATTCCATAAATACATAATTCGCTAGGTTTATACTTACACATATCTTAATAAAATATTTTTCGACTAAACACTGGAAAGATTCGCCTTCGTAGGTTCACCAACGCGAACAGAATAAAAAAAATCATGTCAAATCTTTTATCCAAGAACAAAGAATCAACGTGTGCGTCTCGTTACATGGAATCCTGTAACGAAAAATAGAAAAATTCACGGTAACACATACAAGCCCAAAAGTATCTCGTGTCGATCGTTCGATAGCGATCCCGTTTTGTTTGCGCCCCGCGGTAGTCCGGTCGAAGTTCACCGACTCTTGGCCACGTCTCGATGCATCGTACTTTTATCACTAGGAGAGAGTCGTACGCGCTCTTTGCGTAAAGACCACACATGCGTCGCTTTTACAGATCCTCGTCTCTTCCTCGTCTTCCTCGTAAGAAGAAGAAGAAGCGTGATCTCGAGCGTAATAAGTTACGATCCGCGTTTAGAAATAATCATTTAAAGGAACGTGTACCAAAGCACCCTCATCCTCCCTTCTTCTTTGCCACCTCCCCTCCACCAATCTCTTCTCTAAACTCGTAAGCTTCTTCGCTTCTCCCTTTTTCGCTTGGCCAGAAGCGTCAGCCTGTGAGAAGTGAAAGAGGGAGAGACTTCAACGTCGCGTAATCAGCCGCGATGATAAGGGCAGACTACAGCCTCGACAAGACTGTCGTATTCGCGGTGGCAGTGTGTCGTTGACCATTCCGTCGAATGCGCTTGACTTTCGATGCTGAGATTCGCGCTCGGGGCGGGACACGGGCTGGACCCCAATCGTGCTTGAGTTCGTTGCTTCGCTTGGAAAATCCCACGAGGAAAACGGTGGGTCCACTGAGCGTTGAACTTCGAGGGGGTGCCAGCTCGTACAAGTACCTTAAGTAAGGTGCTCTTAACAGTGACCTCGCTCGTCTCTCGGACGCGTGACCGATTTTTTTCTTGATCACCTGTCCACCGCGTGCGTCACCTGTTTAATTAATTGTGAGAATCGACAGTTCTCCGTTGAAGTAATTTATAATTGTAAAGCTCGAGCATTAGAGTGGAATTGTAATTAAGCTTTGACGTGAGAAATTTTCATGTAAAAGTTTCATCCCTCCGAAGGTGAGAAAGGAAGGAACGTCATCATGTATTCCGTTGCGTTGATCTTGAGATCGGCAAGGATCGTGCGCAGCCCAAGGAGATTTGCTTCGTCCACCACGGATCTACGTGCATCGGAACAATCTGTAGGTTTTTATTTTGTTTTTGTCGAGGAACTCTTCTTCGCGTTGAGCACTCTTTAATTAGAATAATGGAAATGTAATGATGCGAGCACAAATTTTGCCTGCGATCTTTCGCATTGGATTTAACCAGTTAGCTTGTGGAATTGTTTTTTTGAGTTTTAATTTTTAGTTTTTATGTCGAATGGTGAGTGTTTTTTATTGTTCGTGGTCAAGAATATAAAAAATTTCTATTGACGCGTATACACGTTGAACGCAGTTAAGTGGTTAACGTACGTCTCGTTTTTATCCTGATTCAGCGGTTCAAACCAGAAATAATTCGCGCCAATTCTGATTAGTTCGTCAGGTGCCACATTCGATTGCTGTCTTATAAAGATACTCCTCTTATCGGATGGCACTCTTTATCAAAGGCGCGAGATCAAAAGGATCTCCGCGAAAAGCGGAAGATCGAATTAAATCTATGGAATGCGCAAGGCCACGAATCACTCGATCGAGACGTGTTTGTAAAACGAGTACGTCGAGAAGTTAATTTTTCTCGAAGAGACCGAAGCACAAAACCTTATCCGTGTAATTTATTGGTCGTGTAATCGTGTCACGGGCATTCAACTGTTACATTGCGCAGAGAGTTTTTAAGAGGATCATTTCTTCGAGAAGATCTTTGAAATTGCCCACTGAAACGTTGTAAAAATAGTCGGACAGCAATGCACACGCGATAATACGTCACGAGTGGATACGTAGTTGTGCAGATTATTTTTTAATTCGCGTAATAAGTTTCAGTATCGCACGTTAACTACTATCTTATCTGACGTGTACACTGTCGTACTGTACTGATTTTTGCGCGCGCATTCTCGAAAATCGAGCAAGAGGAAAATTTTTCTTTGTCCAGGGGAGAATACCCCGTGCATCTCGATTTACAGTCGTCTCGCATATTTGCTCGTGCTTCAACGTACGTCACCATTTGTCACAACGGGGTCTTGCGATAATGAGAGCAATGATATTATGTAATCGAATTTACGGAAGTGGAGCAGTTTCGAAACGAAATTGAAATTGCGTAAGGCGCGTTAACTTTTTTCGATTCTCCAACCGTTGCGCGTGCCTATTTTTTCGACAATCGCTTTGAAGAATTATGCAATGTACATTCTCACAGTGACGTCTCTATGATTACGACCGACAATAGTCTTCTCTTTTCGTCGAATAGCAACAACCACGGACGGATATTGTTGAAAAATTTTATGCGCGGTTTGCAAAATGATTAGACGATCAGGAAAAGCTTTCGAGATTCTGCTGTCTCACCTAACTCGTTCCACACGCGTGGCAATTGCAACTTGAGTGGAAAGCGCGTGGAAACGATAACAAAAGCCCGCTAAGATTTATAATGCGCAAACACTAATCGCGTAAGATGGACTCGTGTCCTTGAGCAGCGATCTTTGATTTGTAAATTACGTGGCGTTTGTCTCGCTACGAGATTATGCATTATCTGTGAATTGTGACGATGCTGTCAATCGGTGATTAAAAAGAAATGACCTTATGACTGCGCGCGTCTGCCGCTTCTTCCGTGATCCTCTTTTAGTAAATACGAGATGCGATGAGATCCGGTACGTTTGAGAAAACCTCGATGAAAATAATACTCATCTTTAGAGAATATCACGCACTACGGCTCTCGTCGACTGATACGGACTGAGTCTTCTAATCGCTCTAATAGATTTTTTCTTTATTATTTTTCTCAGGGAAATCGAGCCGATCTGCGAAGAGACATCCAAACTTCCGACGGACCACGACGATCGACCACCTTCGACGATCGTAGTCAGCTCAAGTACGCTCGACGGTTGGTCATAAAATTGGGCAGTGCCGTGATCACTAGAGAGGACGAGCACGGATTGGCACTTGGTCGTTTAGCCTCGATAGTCGAACAGGTGGCGGAATGTCACATCGAAGGCCGAGAGTGCATCATGGTGACGAGTGGAGCAGTTGCCTTTGGCAAGCAGAAGCTCACCCAGGAGCTGCTCATGTCCATGTCCATGAGGGAGACTCTCAGCCCGGCTGATCACACGCGTGAACACGCAGGTATTAATGTTTATCGTAAAATACTAAGGCGCTTCGACACGAAGCTTTAATCAAATTTGTGATTCTTTCCTTGTAAAACATCCTCCGAGTTAGTTTCACTTTTCTTTTTTATTTCCATACGCACACGATGGTTATAAAAAGAATCTTTGGACCATTTATTTTAAAAGCAGTGTAAGTCAATTTTTTTGTAAAATAATGAGACATTACGTAATTTGTGATTAATTTAGTGTAAACTCTTTAGTTATAAGTAGTTAATTCCTTTTTAAAAAATGGACTTACACCACTTTCAAAGTAAACGATCCATTTGTCCTCTCAATAAAATTTGGATACTTACGTTGCAAACTGTATTCCAAATTAATTGAATTCTCTCTTTCACATCTGCACGATCATCATAAAGGAAATTCTCGTTCTCCCTTCGATAAGTAAAATCGAGCGCGATCTCTCAACATCTCCAGTATGGTGTTTATTCAGGGAATCTTTTGGAACCTAGAGCAGCGGCCGCGGTGGGCCAGTCGGGTCTGATGTCCCTGTACGACGCGATGTTCGCGCAGTACGGCGTCAAGATAGCACAAGTATTGGTCACCAAGCCGGACTTCTACAACGAGGAGACACGAAAGAACTTGTTCAGCACGTTGAGCGAGCTGATCAGCTTAAACATCGTTCCCATCATCAACACGAACGACGCGGTCTCACCGCCGCCGCACGTGGACGAGGAGATCGCAGGTGGTGGTGGCAGAAGAGGAATTTCCATTAAGGACAATGATTCTCTGGCTGCCATGTTGGCCGCCGAAGTACAAGCCGATCTTCTAGTTCTGATGAGCGACGTGGATGGCATTTATAACTTGCCACCGTGGCAAGACGGTGCCAAGATGCTGCACACCTTCAGCTCGGATCTCAGGGGTACCATAAAGTTTGGTCAAAAGTCGAAGGTTGGAACGGGTGGCATGGATGCGAAAGTCAACTCAGCCCTCTGGGCCCTCGATCGAGGAGTATCCGTGGTGATTTGTAACGGCACGCAAGATAAGGCCATCAAGAGCATAATGTCTGGAAGGAAGATTGGTACTTTCTTCACGGACACCACAAGTTCCTCTGCTCCAGTTGAGGTGATCGCCGAAAATGGTAAGAGCTTCATATTTTTCTGTTTACAATATGAAAAGGTACCTACTGTAGATTGATAACAAGTTTTTATTGAGTCATTCTCATTTCAATCTCTCTTTATCAATTTATTTATTTACTTTGTCTACTTGGTAAAATATCATCACCACTGAAGAATATTATTTTATTTCAGCGCGTGTCGGCAGCAGAATGCTCCAGGCCCTGCGCCCTGATGAGCGCGCCGGCTGCATCAACGAGCTCGCGAATCTGCTCGAGTCCCGTCAAGCCGAAATCCTCGATGCTAATAATCTAGACCTGGAAGAAGCCAAGAAGACCGGTCTGGCGAAGCCTCTTCTTTCCAGACTGTCCTTAACCCCGGGTAAACTCAAATCCTTAAGCTCGGGGCTTCGCCAAATAGCCGATGATTCTCTCACCAACGTGGGTAGAGTCTTGAGGAGAACCAAACTGGCTGAAGGTCTCGAGCTGAAACAGGTCACAGTACCGATTGGCGTGCTGCTGGTGATCTTCGAGTCTCGACCCGACAGTTTGCCACAGGTAGCAGCTTTAGCAATGTCCAGTGCCAACGGGCTCCTGCTAAAGGGTGGCAAGGAAGCCGCCCACAGCAATCGTTTCCTGATGGAACTCGTGAAGGAATCTTTAAACCCTGTTGGTGCATCTAGCGCAATTTCTCTGGTCTCCACCAGGGAGGACGTGGGTGATCTTCTCTCCATGGAGAAGCACATCGACCTGATAATTCCTCGTGGCAGTTCCGAGCTCGTGCGCGCCATTCAAGATCAATCCAAGCACATACCCGTGCTGGGCCACGCCGAAGGAATCTGCCACGTTTACGTAGACAAAGATGCCGACCTGAACAAGGCCATATGCATCGTCAGGGACTCTAAATGTGATTATCCTGCTGCTTGCAACGCCATGGAGACTCTCCTGATCCACGAGAGCCACATGAACGGTAGTTTCTTCGCCAATGTTTGCAACATGCTGCAGAAGGAAGGCGTAAGTTCTTCGTTCATTTGCTGTCTATGATAAGAAGTACTTAGTGAATAGATTGATACAAGAGAATTGAAGTACCCTCTTTTCTTTCTCTTTTTGATTATAATATTAGTGCGCTTTTTGCAGGTGAAAATTAACGCCGGTCCAAAATTGCGAGAGCAGCTGACTTTCGGTCCACCTGCTGCCAAGAGTATGAGAATCGAATATGGTGCACTCGAGTGTACCATAGAAGTTGTGTCGGACGTTGACGATGCCGTGAGTCACATTCATAAATATGGAAGCGGACATACCGATGCTATTGTCACGGAGGACATGGAAAAGGCGATTCATTTCCAGAGAGAAGTGGACAGTGCTTGCGTGTTTCACAATGCCAGCACTCGTTTTGCCGATGGATTCCGATTCGGGCTTGGCGCTGAGGTAAAGTGTTTCTCTTGTTTATTTAGGCTGCATTTTTGCGAGATTTATAATTTGTTTATTGTTTTCAGGTGGGCATTTCGACGGCGCGAATTCACGCTCGAGGACCAGTCGGAGTGGACGGCTTGTTGACGACCAAGTGGGTCTTGCACGGTGATGGTCACGCGGCTGCAGATTTTGCAGAGGGAGGGAATAAGACGTGGCTCCACCAGTCCTTGCCTCTAAACGAATCGGCGTGACTTCCCCGTAGAGGATAACGTTCTTTAGGAAAGGATCACAGTCGAAAGCTATAAGTCTTGTGGGAGTCTGAGAGAAGGGGAGAAAGAGCGGAAGGGAGAAAAAATGGAGAGAGGAGGAAAAGAAGTGAAAGGAAGCGAGGAGGGAAAGAGATAGAAAGAGCAGGTGAAAAAGAGTATCTTTATTCTTTCTCTCGAGTATCTGCGATAATCGTGGAATTCACGAATTGCGTGGTGTAATAGCGAAAATTCTGCGTAGTCTTGAGACATAGTAAAAAAAGGCTTGTGTTAATTTCTCTTGCGTAGTGTTCTACGACCGTTGATTATGAACATTAAGTTATTTGAGTGCACGAATGAATAATGCGTATAGCGATCAAATTGGGAATGTGGTTTGAGTTTGATTAAAAATATGTTAGCTTACGCGTCAATGTAGTTTGTTTTTAAAGCAGTGGATTGGAATCGATGAATTTCATTTGGTTATTATGTAGTCCTTGCACAATGCAGGTTATGTGTTCATCAAGAATAGTTCGAAGGTCTTTTTTCTAGTATACAATTTTATATGGCAGGATGTTTAGTAATGTCGGGAATTTTAAAATTCATTTACGTGGATGGGACTTGGTGCGTAAGGACTGAAAGGCGAATTTAATAAAATCCTGTAATTATTTTTAACATTGACATTCGAAATGTTTTTAATGATAATACTTTAACAGTGGAATTATACGTCGTCGGAGAACAAAAATGATGGAAGGGCAGAAAGATGACACCAAAAACCGTAATGTCATTTGTAAGTTTCCTCGGGGCGGTCTGTTTTGTCACGCAAGATGTTAAACGATAGATCAGTCCGGACCGATTTGGCGGTGTATCCCGATATATTATTTTAGTTTCGGGTTTGCACAAAGCCGGGCCCTTCGCTGTGTTTATTTAACTTGGTGTCCCTTAGCCCCACTCCGTTTCCATGTTCTTCGGTTCCTTCCTTCCGGGGTAACAACGTAAAAATATGCGTAGGACGAAAACTTTACTTCGACCGAAATTGACAGGAAAACGATGACTCAACTGACGAAACACGTGTACTTTGAGACAATTCTCAAGAGGTACCTCTTAAAAATATATTTTACGCTTATCACGGAGAAAAAAATGTTCACACGATAACTTCAGTATCCTAAAGTACAAGCATTTGCCCTAAATTAAAAAAAAGAACCCTTGATATCGTAGAAATATTTTATTGGACTAGACGACGTGCGTTAGTCGCAGGTTGGACGATTGATACAGGCGGGTAGTAAGTAAGTAGAGAATCGAATAAATAATCAAATAGAAGAGCCACGGTGAAAAGAGCATGGAATAAATAATATATAAAAATCTTTGGAAGTAGCTTTTGCGCACACCAATGAATCACGAAGAATGTACAGCACCGATATTAGAAGTATGATAGTTGAGACTCCTGTGTATGACCAATGGACACTCCTTGGTGTCCAGCGTGGTGGTAGCTTTGAATATCTGGTGATCCGTGTGGTCCACGAAATTTATTCTGATTCGAAGATGTCGACGATGAGACGTTGCAACTGCTATTCATCAACATAGAAGCATTGGTGCCTTGGATAGCAAAAGGCCAGGACTGTAACAGAGAGTCGTAAAGAAAAACGATTATCGCGCTTTCCAAGGCGAAGCTGCTGTCAGGAGGAAAAAAAAGTAACACAGATAACATCCTATGACGGATAAGTTTCTAATAGCATTTCTCGTGAAAATGACAGAATCATTGATAAATTTAATCTTTCGAGACGTGACACGTTTCGATTCGAGCACCGGTCCAGCTATATTCATCGACAAATTTTAAAAAGAACGGTGCTAAGCAATGCAAACGGTAGGTAAATCGAACAAAGCTCGTATACTTTGTGGGAGCAGAAACGGAATGCTTTCTCAAAGAATGGAACGAAGTTAGAATTAATGGCGTTAAAGGGTAGGGGCAAGAGGGTCGTAAGTGATTCGATCCACCTGGACAGACATAAACAGAGTAGATGATTTCGAAGACGGCGCTCGGCGTCGCGGCGCCGAGTGGATCCACCTGGATCCGTTGTTATTTTACGGAGTCATAATCGCGATACTCCGAAATGCAGGATAATTCCACGATTGACGCGAGACAGAAAAAAATCTCGCAGGGGTCTGAGAATTTATCAAATTAAAAATTCATACGCGCTTTTGATATGTAAAAGTGTTAAAAGCATCTGCAAACAAAACGTAATCGGTACTCGTCAAAATTATACTTTCCTTACGTTAAGTCCATGCAATAAGTTGCTTCGTACAATATTTTTTGCACTATGTTCGACACTCGAATAATATTCGCACAATGAATTTTCCCACGTGTACTATCTCATTCGTCTCATTTCTAGATCAATATTTCACGGACATTTTTCAGAAGAAATTCAATCTCGAGGAAGAGACAGGACTTACCAATGCTAAGGACAAAGATCTAGCTGTTTCCGGATGCGGATCACCGTCGTCCCTGAGAACTGCGCGCAAATGTGCGATGTAGGTTGCAGCAAGGCGCAGAGTATCGAGCTTACTCAATTTCGTGTCTGCTGGCACCCATGGTAATGTGGTTTTTAATCTGCAAAATGCCTTGCTGAGAACGCGCATCCTTGCGCGCTCCCGTGCATTGGCCGCGTTCCTCGGCGCACGGCTCTCCAACTCGTCCTTCGTATACTTCTCCTCGGACACGTAATCGTCCTCGTCGCCTTCCAAGGAAGGAGTTGAAACTCTTCGTTTACGCGGCATTCTATCGCGAGCAAGATCTGTTGCATAAGGAGAGGCCAAATACGAAGTGTAAAATTCGAGAGTAACACATCGCCAAGATCATTAAGTTCGATCGTTTAATTTAACTTCACTTCGTAACTGTTTCACGAGGTATCGCCACGAAGGGCACAATGGCACGACGAGAAAGAAGAGATACTTCATAGAAGATTGGATAAGGAAGGAAAGCGAAGATACTCACTTATCTGACACTCCCGAAAATTTCGAAATTTAGACGTCCAGTTAAAGGGTCGCACGCCGGCGAGTTAACGCGTGACTAATTGATAGTCGAGAGGCCCGAAGGCGAAAGAAAACGGCGAGGTAGGAGAGGAGAGGACCACGATCGGTGAAAGAGGTGGGGGTGTGCAGGCAAAACGGAAGAGGAAAAATGTTGGATGAGAAAAGGAGATGGAGAGAGAAAGAGAGAGAGAGAGAGAGAGAGAGAGAGAGAGAGAGAGAGAGAGGATGGAAGGGGACGAGAATTTGGGGGACGTTCTCGAAAAACGGGCGGAGCTTTGCCAAGCTCGAAGAGCATCGTCCTCTGAGATGCTGGGCTCCTTCTCTCAAGATTTCTCCGTGCCATTCGGCCGTCCAATGATTCTGAACGGTGGAGCATCATCTGCGGCCACCTGGTCCGCCTTCTGCCTTCCGCCTTCCGCCGCCCTCCAAAACCTCCTCTACGGATACTGTACCAATAATGTTTTCTCCCCGGCCAAACCGAGAATCTACAAATGCACCCACGTCGATTTTTCTATTTTATTAATTAATTCGTATTTTATAATTTTGAAATTCATTATTCGATGTTAATCGAAAGTTGCAATTGACAAAATAAGCAATTAGTTATAATCGTCAGGCGTAGTTTGCAATGTTCATTTTTTGTTTGATTTGTTCATTTGAATTTTGGTAATGATACTGCAGCTTAGATTATGTTCATTATATACTTGTTAAATAGTTAATTATTTTGTTTTATTTTGTTTGCCATTGGATTATGTCGATATCTTTTTTTTTTACATCTTTTTTTTAATGTCTCGAAAGAGATGATCCAAAAAGGATTTGAAGGAATATGAGTGCACGTTTAGAAGCTCGTGGCAAGGCACCCACTCGTTAACAAGAGGGAATGCTTCCTTCTCTTCTCTCCTCATTCGAATTTCCCCTAAAAAGGGACAAGACATATGATCCATTGATCCACCTAAAATCCTTGTCAACTGGTAGTTCGAGGTATTCATTTAGTCGAAGCCAGGATTCGAAATGGATCCTGTAATTTGAGGTTCACGCCGACCCCACCGGAGCTTAGCATCGTGACGAAGGGGCTGAGTTATTGCTTGACAACTTCGTGAAATTCTCTCGGCAACGTGACACGCTCAAAACGTTCTCATGAATGGTTTTCTGCCCCCACTTTTCTTGGTATACGGACATGGAGTTTTTTTGCAACATTTTTCCCTACTGCTACTCATTGCTGTCTCAAATTTTTACCAAATACCTCAGATTGGTGACACCACCTCATATTTATAAGAGCATTTATCCTCAGACACTCGTGTTAATATTCTTGGTTTCTTTTTTTGTTTCACAAATGGTGCAATTGACATGCATTTTTTTAAACATCTCCCGCTCCTATACTAAGACAATACATTCAACATTAATTTATATTATTGCATCAAAATCCTCTGACATTAGTATAGTATTACATAACTTGTACACATGAAGACCCTGGAAACTGGCGAGATTGCATTATGCGTATCGAGGTTCACATCAAGGTAAAAGTTACACTTTTATAACTTTGGTTTGTCAACAGGAGCTCGTGGTATTGAAAAATGAAGTAGCATATACATAGAACTACAGAATATTACAAATATCTTCCTTACATCACAATCAAAGTTACATTTTTTACTTCACTGTTTTTTGTTCAACTGCAATACATCAATATTCAGAGAATTCAATTTTGGTGCATCTCCTATTTACAGAATAAAATTCACGTAGTTCCCCACACAGCACCAAAGTTCCAGATAAGTTCCAGCAACGTTGCAATATGACCTTCCTATAACATAACTTACTAACCTTCTTGAGACGTTAAATAAACACGTAGATCTTATAAATACATACCAAAAACATATTTTCCTCGCGTCGCATATACGTTCCAATAATGTTCAAATGTCTTATTATTAATAAGAATTTGCATCGACAGATGTCGCAGTCCATTTATTCATCTATTTTATTTATGTCCTTACTGCGTATGCGGAAAGCGAAAGTGGTTATTGCGTTTCTGTTGGCGGTTTCAAAAATATTATTGAAAATTGTATTAAAAGTTTCGGATTATATCGGCGTGTTGTAAGTATCAGTAACAGAAATACGTAAAGTACATAACTGAAAATAAAATTTCATTAAGGTTAACTTTACAGGCGAATAATCTCTATAAAAAGTATATGTAACCTGTACGTTATTACAGATCTTTGCCTCCAAAGAGTGATTGCGGTGGGAGACGCAGCGTAAACTATTTATTAGTTTGCATAGCATTTAATATGTACGTATAGTAATTATTGTTGTAGAATGAATATACTTATCATATACATCTGCATAAGAGTTGTATTTTTATTTTCAATTATGTAAAATATCTGTGGAAAATTATAATGAAACCTTGGTGGAACATTAAATATAACATAATACACGGAATGTTACGCTAAAACGTCTCTAGAAGGTTACGCTAAAACGTCTCTAAAGGGTTACACCGAGACGTCTGTGGAATGTTGCGATGAAACATTCCTGTAGGCGGACATTCGCATATTTTAGCAACGTTCCTGGAACTTTGCAGTTACCTTTCGGGACATTGCCGCAACATTCGAATGTTGCAGTGCGACCACTATGAAACGTTTTTGAAACGTTCGCGTGCTGTGTGGGTCGTTAACCTATAACAAAAAGTATTCAGTAATTCTTGACATTACTACTACTCTTAGTCAATTACAATAGTACAATTACTTTAGAAGGAGATGCAGGAATTTGAGTTTTAGCGCGGATGCAGCGTCATTTAATTGGAGTTCTGCGATGAGAGTAAACGCGTACGTACACCGGTCAATGACCTGCTTAAACGCGTACGCATGCGTACGCACGTAGTAAACACGATAGACATGCGCAATGGCGGCCAATTACGTCAAATCGCACCGTAGTTCTGCGGCTGCTCACCAAATCGAGCACCCACGTGATACGGCAGCCATCGTTCTCATGCATGCTCATTGAAAATACCTCCCACGTGATCAACCTGACACCACATTTTGCTCGGTGCTGTCGCGCCTCGGAGAAATTTTGAACTAAGGAAGCGGTCACGCACCCTCACAGGTAAAGCACAATGATGGTATACAATATTATTACCATGTGGCACACTTCGATTGAATATTAATTTTTAATGTTAATACTTTAATATTCTGTTCGAAACACGTCGAGGAGAATAGTCGATATATGAATAAATTTGATAGTATAAATGAAGATATGCTCGAGTCTTAACTAACTCCATCTTTTAACTAGTCGTAGACAATATTATAGTACGAAATTAAAATATATGCTCTTCCTAGTTAACATCGCATCGTATACTGTTTAAGATAATATTAGCTAATTCTTGGCCCGGTCCTTGTAGATATTTGAATAGAAAAGAAAATGATGGTATTTGAAGGACGTTAGGCAAAAGGTAGAGAATTCATTTTTTTTCACTCAAATATGCTGAAAATCAGCGCCACCTGAAGGGTGATATTCTAGTTAAATTATAGTCGGAGCATGCGCACACGCTCACTACTTTAGCCATTCCAATTTTCTGGGTCAGCGCTAGAGTCCCGAGTCCCAGTCACTCAAAGTGTTTGATTATTGTGGCGTTCTTTGCTCTCGTACAGCTTTACGCATCATGTACGGATATTAGTATAGCAATCGAAGAGTGTGAATCATCATTATGCCTTAACTTCGTGCGTTACTCGTCTGCTGGATGAACTGATCGATTGAGAAGCTCGTCAAGCGGTTCTCCCACTTTGTTAGCTGTACCGAGCTGCGGACGTGTACATGTACGGCGTCTTTCATTGACTGGATGATACTGGGAATGTACAAGACCGATCTATGTCGATGATATACAACGCGTGTGTCAGTGGATTAGGTATGTTCGATTACCGTAACACTCGTGTATCACGGTTTTCCACACGTTATCGTTCCGCGATTTGCCCTCTATCGCAAGTTCTGGCCTATCTGCACGGATTTCGATAAGATCGCCTGCCCGATCCGAGGATTATTTTTAATTGTGACATCCATTTCTGTGACGCGTTGTAATGAAAACATCGCTAGAGTGTGCGTGGAAAAGTTAAGGGAACGCGAACAGTTTCCTCGCGTAGCGAATATGTCGGCATAATGGCGTCATTAGGAGTTTTGATTGTACATAACTCAGTCTCGTAGATTTTTTTTTCCCCCGATTACTACTCTAATTCGTCCAAGTGAGCCCATGTGATTTCCTCAAATCACGTGATAGAGTGTAAGAACCGAATTCAAACTCGCGCTTTAAGCTTACCATTATTGGAGTGTCACTTTTATCAATGGCAGTAATGTTTGGTAACGTAAGGAGAAAAAAATTACGAGCAGCTTATTTTTACCGTAAATGTCACGTATTGCCGCGACAAAGATGCAATAGCGACGCGATAGAAAACAGTAAAAGCATGCGAGAGATCGTGTTATCGAAAATTGGAAATAAGATTTAAAAATTAACGTTTCCTTATTAAGAATGATTTTTAACCTCTTTCATTGGTGTGTCGAAGGAATGCTTGTATAACATACAGGTGTGATCTAGCTAGTACGTAATAAGTAATTAATTTACCGACGAATTAGAAACGGAGTATAAAAAGATTTATAATATCTATTATTTATTGTTATTTTCATTTGGCGAACCAATGCGAACTTCATATTACGATGATAAAATAGTAAAGCTACGAGGAATGATTAATGCGAAATTGCTTATCTATTAAGTCTATCGCTTGCCATTTATCAAAATTATTTGTTATGTATTGAGTTTGTTTTGTGTTGCAGACAGAAGCTAATCAGTGACTACATTGCCATATCTTCGTTAGCACTATCAGCCGAGCAGAAGTATTAATGCCATAACAGAAGCACGACAGACAGTCGGCTTCCCCCAGCTCCCTTCTGTTTACGCGACTTGGAAGCAGTCCTGAATGTGCCATGGCGGAGGAATGTAACGAAGTCAAATCGGCAGGTCCGTCTTCTCCTCGGAGTCCACAAGGCAACAGCACCGGTGGAAAGCCAAGCAGTCCGCCGTCCCCTAGGCAACCGAGGCGAATCACTTTAACAGCGCAACAATTGGAAAGCTTCACAAAGGATGAGCTAGCGGCCAAGTGGCATGAACAGGACTTGTATGTGGAGTGTCTAGAGGCCCAGGCGGCAGCCCAGGAAGGTACTGAGATCACAAGAGTGAGACCTCACTCACCACATTTCTTAACTGAATTAATGAATGCCAGAACACTACGGTCTCTTGCACGAGACAAGACTCTTCTAGGGACGTTAAACATAGGGTTTAAGCATTTTGTTAGTCCAGTGTTTAGGGTAACATATATACAGAGTTATTGACACAATTTCTAAACTAAATGATCTTTCGCTACCTGAGTATTAATTTTTAATTTATAGTTTAATGGTGTGTTTGTATTCTTTTTATTGTATCAAAGAACAAGTATACGTAGAGCATACTGGATGTATATGCGTAGATATACTCATATACAGATATCAAAAATGCTCTTTTACATAATAGTGATATATTTATCCTTCATTAAAACTACATTTACAATGTGTAGTGAAGTTGATCTGCGTAGTGCTCTTAAAAATTCTAACAGGAAATTTGTGAACAGCGGGTGTTGTTTCATAGTGTCATCTTTTTCAAAATATGCACAACGATTGCATATAATGTATCGCAGTAGCTGCGGTCTAATATTGTGAAATATCACGTTATCGCTATGCGTATAGATTTTATAGCGCAAGATAACATGTTACCTATACCCAAAAGTGATGTGCCAAGAGAAGGTCAGGCAGAGCTTCTCTCCTCAATCGTGTCCGCATCGAATTGTTCTTCCTTTACGAGAAGGCAAATTAGTCTATTCCCAACTTTAATATTTAGTGTTGGTGCAGTGTGTAGCGCGTGTCGTCACGGTGTACTCGATAATACCAAAGGAGAAGAGTAGTGTGAGTGTGCGTATGTGTATATTGGATATGGGTCTACATTGCAAGGATGAGACACAAGATGGCATCTTCCCCAATGGTAAACTCATGGTCCAGCAGAGTATAAAGAGTGGGTTATATCATCTTTTGGCTGACAAAATACTGCGCCACGGGTCTGTGAACTTACAAGTCACAATGAAGCATGAGCCTCTTGCCTGGCGCAATCACCATCTGGAATAGCATTAATTGTCCATTCCTTCCTATACTTTATCGTATTTACATGTCCTTTATATTATTCCGTCCAAACATATATATCCTTTATCATGCAAAGTATCTCCATTAACTTTATTAAGCGATCTTGTTTATAAACATATTCCTTAACTGACTATTCTTCCATTTGTACCCACTGCACATTCAATTTTTGCATGCGTTCATTACTGCACCACAATTTCCCGATGTCCAATCCAAAACCCAAAAAGCACAATGCTGTGAATAAGGCCTGGCTGTCGTCTCGTAACAACAACTATGCCTGCAACGATTACTCACTCGAAACATGTGGAAGAAAAATTACATCCTGTCTTGGTCTCGGTGGAAGCACAGAGAATCAGTTGAACAGCACAACTCAACGACTCCAGAATCAAAGTATGCGCCAATTAAAAATGTCAGTTGTCAGGCAATCAATATCACATAAATATGAAAGTTTATATATATTCTTTATGCGCACTTAGGATAAAACAATGTATAGTAGAGTTTCACCACTACACTTTGCTCCAACAAAAGTGGCTGATTAATGAATGATACTTATAATATTACAACATGTGCAAACATTGCCGAATACTCATTACATTGTATGTTACATTTAAAAACTTAAACATACCAACCCCTTCATGTTGCTCCTGAATTTGTCACTATTTATATAATGTGCTCTTTGTTTTGGAGTGTCAATATCTATTAATGAGCACATAATATAGTTTACAGCTGAAGTTTTTTCTCTTCTTTTTAAAGCGCTCTTTATTGAATTTCCGAATCATTTTAACTAAATTATTCACGCTTTAATTCTGTAACAATATTTTATTATCTATTTATTAATATGTAATAATTCTAGTAAAAACATATTGTATTTGCAATGATACTTGGGTTGTGAATAGAATGTAGCCACTATACTCTTAAGAAGAACTATTGGCATGTCGTTATACTCTTTGATATAATAGGGGGTTTGTTCTAGCTCGAGAAATAACAATTTTATAGATGACATACTTCTTGTAATAAACTTAGTTCAGATCTACCATGTGGGCCATTCAATGGAACACATTGTTAATTATTATATGCAACGCATTTATGTGTTACATAAAATTTTTTATATATTTAGAGTAAAATTTTCATCCCGGACATAAAAATATAATTTTGCTGTAATATTATTTAACTATTTCACTCGCAAAATATACTGAATACTGAGATTGTAATGCGTTAGAAAAATATAATACATTTATTACTGTTGTTAAGAATTGTTACAAATTAAAGGAGCACATGTAGAGGGTTTCGGCACTAATAAGAATTTTGGACAATCTTCAGTTCATCTCATATCCTATTATAGGTGAACTAGCATCACTGCGCGAATCAGAAGAAAAGTACAGGCAGCAACATGCAGAAGCGTCCCATAGAGAGAAGATCTTGGTAAGGAGGCTTGCCTCCAAAGAACAGGAATTACAAGAATATGTTGTACGTACACATTCTACACTGACATTCAGAAAACACCATTTTTGGGAAGATTATTGAACTGGTGACGTAAACTAATATAACTATAAAAATTTTTTACTTCTTTTTAATAGAATCAAATATCAGAGATGAAAGCTGCTCAAGCTCCATCCGCTGCTGCATTAAGATCTGCTTTATTAGATCCCGCTGTAAATATTTTAATTCAAAAACTAAGGCAAGAATTGGTTACCACAAAGGCTAAATTAGAAGACACACAAAATGAACTTAGTGCATGGAAATTTACACCTGATAGGTACAGTACATTTTTTATATTAATTTAATGAATGACAAAGATCAGGGTTTGTAAGTAGATATACCAGTATCCATTTATACTATGAAGATTTTTAACAATAAATATCATGTGTATTTTTAGTAACACGGGCAAAAGATTAATGGCTAAGTGCAGATTATTGTATCAAGAAAATGAAGAGCTGGGCCGTATGATAGCTAGTGGAAGAATTGCAAAATTGGAAGGTGAACTTGCGCTTCAGAAAAGTTTCAGTGAGGAAGTAAAGAAATCGCAATCTGGTACATCAGTTTTCATTTAGAGCGTGTTTTGTAATTTATAGCTATTAAAATAACTTAGTTGTATTCGATATCTTTATTTGCAGAATTGGACGAATTTCTACAAGACTTAGATGAAGATGTAGAAGGCATGCAAAGTACTATATACTTTTTGCAACAAGAATTACGTAAAGCGCGTGAATCAGTTACATTGCTTCAACAGGAAAATGCAGCACTAAAGACAAATGTGGGTGAAAATAATTTAATGAATGGCCTGTCACCTCATACACCACCAATTAAAAAGGAAGAATCAGAAGAAAATACAGCAGTGGAAGCAAAGACTACGAAAATGGTGGAAGATAGTGACCTGTGCAGAGGTGCTAGGACTCCTCCGTTAACATCACAAAAATCTCCTCAAAGTGAATTAGGAAATGTTGAAAGAACTGAAAGAGTAGATAGAAAATCTATTCAACCTGATCATAATGATGAGAGCTCAAATGATTCAGCTGCCTTGATTATAAAAGTTGAAAATGAAGAGTTAAGTGATAGAGAAGAGGAACACGAAGAAAATCGAAATAATAAAAGAACATTGAGGACTAAGGTGCACAATAGGAACAGTGGTAAAACGAATGGGGAAGAGGTGCTAACAAGAACAACAAGGGGTAGGGAAAGGACAAAAAGGGATAAAAGTGCACCAGGTAGTGACGACGAAAGGACGCACAAGAAAAAAAGAAGGGAAAGTATTCTTTCTCTCGATTATAATGAAGGTGACGATGACGCGTTAGTTTTGACTAATGGAGAAACTCTGCAGAGTGACCCAGAATGAGGAATTTGTACGGTGGGATTATTTATCTTTTCTGTCATGTGATCCACACTCAGAGTGATTTGATTTACAAAATGAGATCAATGTTAGGCTCGTGAATACCTAGCTGTAACAAAATCCTTCATCATTAATCTAGTGTGATGTTCCAACATAACACTCAGAAATTTTGGTAGTTGCTGATCATTGATTATTAACTTACTATGACGAGTAAATTTGAACTGATTTCGACATGTCCCGCACGACACACTTTCTATAATTTAACATTCAGATTACTTTTATATAATATAAGTATGTACAACTCATTTCAATATGGACTTAAGCCGGAGAAAGCAAATGAAAATAATCATGAGAGGAAAGAATTAGTAGCAATGATATTTTTACAATCATTTGTATTTGAGTGTCAAAATGCATTGTCATTAAACAGAAACCCATATTTCTGTTATTCTTTGGCGAGCTGTAACTTCCATCAAAGTATCTTAGGTGGCTATATTTCTTAGTGACCCAAATATTTGTTGTCAGAGGATATAGATTGACTTTATAATGACAGTTTTTGATACGAGGGAAGAGTCGTGCAACAATCACAAGGAAATTCTTGTTACTGTTTATGCTTATTTTACCTGTTGATATATGAACTCCACATTTATCCATAGTAGGATAGAACAGACCGTGCTGTTATGAGAAATAAATATGGCATGTGGCAATATTCTTTAATTTTAATTTCTACAATACTCTTGCTAAATATAGTAATTTCATTAATAAATTTTATTTATAAATTTAATAATTTCAAAAAAATGCAAATTGCTGTCTATATCTATTTATTCTCAAAATTTCAGTCACAAAATTGATTTCTGGTATCATTCTGTTACTGACACTTGCATAACTGGCGTGTTAATTATTCTAATAGGTACAAACTCATTAGATATGTACAGCATATATCACAATAAGGCACATGTAAATCATGCATAGAGAGTGCTTTTTGTGTATAAGGTTGGGATCTATTTGTTAATCGTATAAGGCAATTGTAAACAATCTGAAATATAAAACAAAGTTAAATTTATTTATAATGTCCAAAATAATATCACAAACATCGCAAATGACAAACTAATGTATATTTGTATTTTTAATTTTCTTTATGATCTGCAAAATTATGTCGATTATTTACAGTGCTACTTTATACTATATTTAGTAACACAAATATACATATGTCATCTTTTGTTTTGCATTGTATGTTTTATATGAAGAATGCAGTTGTATAGATTTCAATAACTGTAACATACCCTTTTTGAATCTTATAAAGCCTAAGTGTTTTTCTAATCTTCTTATCACACTTCCTTTGATGTTTTCCTGCCAGAATTGCTGAATATTTCTTCCGCTGCGTGAACCGGTTAAATAATTACAATTACAATGCGCTCATTACAGTAATGATAAAATAAATATTTCAATTTATATTATACAGATTTCATTATTTGACGTAATGAGGTCCTTGCAAGTCAATATTTCTTTATATTTCTACAATAATTGTGTAAGCATCAATCATGTGGTTTATTCATGATTCCAAAACTCTATTCTTGAAAACAATAAAACTTTATACTAAAATTACGCATCAACTACAAGTTTTATTCGGTTTGCAAATAAAACCTCTATATCGCATGAAGGGTAGGATGGTTGAATGTAAGCATATGGAAGAGTATACAAATTTTTTCACGATATAAATTTTACACGTAATTCATGTTCATTTATAAAATGTCAGTTACATTTAAAAGCGTATTCTGTACAAAGTTGTCAACAGTGAACGTAATGAATAGAATTTCGAATAAATAATGTGCACAATTTAAAATCAATTTCTACCTCTTACTTTTCATCGTATTTTAGTTGGGAGATAATATATAGATGTCACTATTAATTACTACAAATTACATATGGCTGAGTGGTCCATCTTGTATTACAGTATCATTCCTATTGCTTCCTGATTAGTGTATCATTTTCATTGGTCGTTTTTGGTTAATGGCCCGGTAAAAAGTTGTCGATGGCAGTCGGTATGGTAGACCTTACAACGAGGTGCATGATCGCTCGACGTTGCTGAGTGAATTCGAACGTCTATTAGTTTACTGTTTTGTATCTTCGGGCCAAGATATTGGGGAGTGTTTATCGGGGTTATTTTGATAGGACTTTTAAGACATCGCATTACCTTTCCTTCAGTGGGTTTGTAAACATGTTCGTGGCAAGACGAATACTATCCAGTCCCATGTAAGTTATTTCAATTCATCAGCCACTTTTCACTTCTGCATTGGGGGTTATGTAATGAACATAAAGAAAAAATGAAATATTGTCTATTCGCAAACATCATTCTTTGTTCTTTTTCATAAATAATGGTAAACTGAGAATATACATGAACAATAGTTCTAATTGATTTTATTATAACTTCAGAATAATTGGTCACAGAGTATACATAGGTAAATTTAACTTCAACATTATATTGATTTTTTCTTGATCTTCGAAAGTACGTAAGAAATGTCGGCGCATGGTAACAGTAACAATATTTGAATAATTTCATTGTGTATGTCATAATGTAATTACATTTGAATAATCATGTTAATAAGTACAATTTTCAGCGTACCCTATGAAAGTATGCAATTGCGTATAGGTAGCAATTACTGTATAAAAAAAAATGTTTTACACACTTGAATAATATGAGAATAAAAACATAAGTTACGGGTCATTTTGTCGAGTGACAAAATTAATTCTTGTTAACAGACACAGTACCATTCTAATATAATCTATTATATTTGTAATACTTTCCACGTATAAATATTAACATTGAGTTGATAGCATATTATTAGGAATATGATTGATATAAGTTACAGATGTATCATCAAAATGTTACACATACTGTTTCTTATCTAATAATATATCCTTATATAGAAGCAAAGACTGTATTATTGCGTAACAGAGAATAGGCATTAAAGGCGTATGCTATTCGCATATCTTGAATCAGTTCCAAAAGCGAATGTATCAAGAAATAATGCAGTTCGAGGTCATACTCGCGTTAAGTAATAATTACACTTGATGGGGTTGGATGTTTTTCCATAAAAATATTTCTTCATTATATCCTTAGACATAACGAACAGATAATAAATAAATACACATTGTAATTCAAAGATGTTCCTTGTTTTGTGCTGAAATTGTAGATAGTTACAATAATAATAAGTATTACTATATACCAATCTGTGTTCCGGATTTCATCTTAAGCGTTGCTATTATAATAATTTCCTTTGTAAATACCCACATATGTAAAGATAGCCATAGCGATCTAACACTTGATGCTTAAATGGTCCAATATAAAGGGATTGTTGCATTACACGAGATAGTATCTTTCTTCCATATGTGTTTCGCAGCAAGGATGCGCTCGCACGGGCGAAGCACACGCTTCCAGATTTGCCATACGATTACAAAGCCTTGGAGCCAGTCATATGCGCCGAAATCATGCACACCCACCATACCAAACATCATGCGACTTATGTTAACAACTTAAACACCCTGGAAGATAAATTAAAGGATGCTGTTGCCAAGGGCGACGTTACCGCACAGATTGAATTGGGCAGTGGTATCAAGTTCAACGGTGGTGGTCATCTCAATCATTCGATTTTTTGGTGTAACCTTACACCCGACTCTACCAAACCAGATGGTAAGCATCATCAGCACGGTAGACGGCGGTATGGTTTATTGTATAAAAAAAAGGCGTTCCCAAAAAGCTGTACAGATGAATGCAAAGTAACATCCAACGTGAACCGTTTTAATAATCTCCAAAAACATGGAAGATTTGTAGAAAGTACAAAGACTTCGTAGAAGTATGTAAATATATGTCGATTAGATAATATTACGATTTAGTGTTCAAAGTTCTTCATTGGGACGAGGCAATATCGCCGTGCGATATTCTCACAGATAATTTTCACCGTCGAACCCGCTAATGCGAATTGCGAAAAGCAGATGAATCATGTAAAACCGTGAATGCACTTGGCCGTTGTTTCTTTGCAGATGCTCTTCTAAAACAAATTGACAAGGATTTTTCCAGCATGGAGGCAATGAAAAAGCGATTATCCGCCAGCGTCCTTGGGATCCAAGGCTCCGGGTGGGCCTGGTTGGGATGGTGTCCAACGGCAAAGGGCCTTAGAATCTCTACCTGCGCGAATCAGGATCCTCTAGAGGCCACCACTTCTATCATACCCTTGTTCGGCATCGATATCTGGGAACACGCATATTACCTGCAATACAAGAACCAGAAGGCAGATTATGTGAAGGCTATTTTCGATATCGTTAATTGGAAAGATGTTAGTGCACGTTATAAAACAGCTATTGCCCGTTAAATGGGACCGTTAGTGGGGCATATAGTGTCTAAACGATAATCTCAACCGTTGCGCTAGTTTCGGCAGACTATCAGTATATGTGAACCTTTTGATAAGAGACTGTAAGTAGCGTGTAACATTCGTCTCGCGCAGCCAGGAAGCTTGCGAATTTTTATGGGATGCAATTTATTAATATAAAAATATTAAAATCGAATTAAACGTTACCTCTTGTTATTTATTGCTAGTTTTTCTTTTTTTTTGCGGATATGTATGATCCATATTTATTCCTCCCTCCACTTTTATCAATTGCAAAGTCGTTTGTACCGCTTTGGGTGCTCTTCCTTTCACATTCCGCGGTCACCTCTAAAAAAGCGTATGCAGACAAACACGATATTTTATAATATTATCTTATCTCGAAAGATATTTTATTTATACCCTTATCTATTTATTAAGGTCTTAATTTTTTATTCACCGAGCAGCAAATTTTTCGTATGCGAATTTTACTGTGCGTGCCATAATGGCATTCCATTTATTATATATATACTACTATAGAGACTCGTGGTATCGCTCTTATTCTTTTTTATGTCTGTTCGTTTTTACAAACTAATTAGATTCACACGATACACTTCCACCCTATCCAGTGCATATTATTCGACTATCGAGCGCATAATTACAATAAATAATTGTAACTTGCAATGATATATTATAACGAGAACGACGAACGGATAATTTATTTATCCGAAAGAACAAAAGAAACTAAGACAACAAATTACTAATCGTCGGTAAGAAACAGTAACAACTACAGCACCCTTAATTCAATACACCAGCCTCCAAAAAAATACTGTACCATGCCGCTAAAAAAACAACAAAGTCCATACAACTGCAATATTACTGTAAATCACATTTCAATAATTCTCACGCAAATTACCTTTATCGAAAGAGTAAAAAGGACGGTAGACCCGAAATCTGCGTTACCCTTGGTACCACAAACTGCTTCGTGTACAGGGTGATAATGATTGATAGGTTCACCGAGCAATTCCAAACTGCAATTAATTAGATTTAAATTCTCTTTATCCTTACTTCATTATAGTAATTTAAATCAAAGCATAAAAACTCCTAAAAGAGAGAAAAAAAAAGCAAACAAACAAATTATTCTCACGTACACCCTTATCTGACCGTACACTACCCCCTTGTATATTTCTTGCCCCATATAGCGACCCCCTGACGGATGCATTCCCGAAAACAGGTGGAACTTGAGATGTACCCTGAGCAAAGGGGTGGCAGCGCCGTGGTGCAGGAAGGAGATAGAAAAAGGGAGAAGGAAAAAGTGCCGCTCTATCCCGTGTGGTCGTCGTCGCGCTGCGATAATCGATCGGACGAGCTCTGCCGCTGCTGCTGTTAGTCGAGCCGAGTAGCGTCGCGACGCGTATACCGTTCTACCGTCTAGAGGAACGTCGCGGAACCAGAACCAGTATGGCCGGAGGACCTTAGTCGTTTTCACGTCAGTGACCACGTATTCGGTGAGTGTGACGAGAATTTCACGATAATCACGCGCGTGGATCCGCGTCTCCTCTCGTTGAATCGGTGAAGGGCTGGAGGAGTTTGTAGCACGGTGTGCTCCGCACACTTATCACTCTCTGGGGTGGCGTGTAAGTGATAACGCATTTGTTTAGCCGAACCGGAACCAATCGTGGGAATTATTTATGTAGACGTTCGGTGCTGGTACCTCGTAGTCATCCTCGTCGACGGGGTACGTATGGCCTGCTTCCACCCCCCGGATTGTCATCGTGAGAGATATATCTACTTCGAGTGCTCACTAGTTTTCCAGCTTATCTCCAATCTCTGTATGTCCTTCCGAGCATGTATTCCGTTGTTTTTTAATAATGTCGCTTTTGGGTGGCAGGTGGATTTGGCTGGATTCTGGACGAGAGTCCTTTTTCTATTCTGGAAATATAGAAGGCTCGTATTAGAGAAGGTTTTAGTCACTGCAAGGATAATGCCATGGTGCCTTTCGGTCTTGGGGTTGAAATTTGTTGATACTTTCTCGTGGTTTCGTTAGAAGAGTTTCTTTTAGATCTTATCGTGAATGTTTGGAGTGTAGGATTTTGATGAGGCTTCTGACAATCCAGTTTGAAGTGATATTTGCTTTGAGATTCCACGAGATCGTCTTGGATTGGACCAGCTTTGGAGTATATTTTCGTGGTGGTACTGGGGCGGATGAAGGCACTGGGAATTCGGCGTCGACGGATCGATTTGTCAGAACTGAAATATATTGGTGGAATATGATGAGTCGAATTATGTAAGCAGGCCGGAAGCACCAGTGGCTTCTGATGTATTAGGATAATACACACGCGTCACGCGTCTTTATAAGTGTTATGCTCGTGTGCACGCGATTTCTGCCCAGGTTCTCGTACGCGTATGAAGCCAGGACATTAATCACTTACCCTCTCTTTTGTGTAGTCATCATATAACGCTTAAATTTAACGAGCAATAGGTAACATCGTTATGTTTGCTAATTCGCATCAATCACGTTCTCCCTTGTTTTTTTTTCCAATTTCATAATGAATCCATTTCAAGTTCGGTTGCATTATCCGGTGAAATATTGGAGTAGAAACCTACTGAATTCACATTAGACACGTTCAACGGTTCCTTCTTCATATTCCAGTGTTACATGAAATTGCAGCCCCTACAAACACAATTATCAATTCTCTTCTAACAAGTGGATCAATAGATCATTGCAATTTAAATTCCACATTTCCATTAACTTTAAACACACTTTTAATCCAATCAATGCTACCTGGAATTTTCAACATTTCTAAGAACCTACACATATCTTGCTCTACTTTGCAACTCGGTATAAAACAAACATATCACTTCTCAGAGCACCAGCCACCCTTCAGCTCCACGGATTCCTTCTAACGATCATTCAAACATTCTACCATCTTGCATCGGTATCTCTACCAGAGTACATCACTCTCTGGGAAATAGGGACACGAGTAACGATATATCATCGAGTCGTCCAGTAAGAACGTGTCTCTGCGCTCTCTGGAGTACCTGAAGAGAGCAATTGAGTGAGGATCGTCTGGGTGACCTAGAGAGGCGGTATCGAGAAAAAAAATAAATACATGAGCTATCTCTCTCTCCTCGTGGTCTCTCGGTGCCGTCGTAGAAGCTGTGCTTATTGATTGCTCCTCCGTAGGTAGGAATTGGCCGGCGCCGCCCGCGCCGCATCGGTCGATCGTCGGGTTGCAGGTTGACGTCACCTGCGCCGCCGCGTCTATTGATTTTCTCCCGTGGTCGCACCCCGATTGGTCCACAAAGCGGAGAAAGCGTACGGGCACGACCCTGGACCACGACGGGTGTCGATCGATGCGCGCGCAACTTTGGCGCCGACGACGACCACGACGACGACGACGGAGGAGCGTCGCTCGTGTCACGGCAAACGAGGGCGGTTCGTTCCTCTCGTGCGCCGATCCTCACCATTCTCGTTGCTCACCGCGCACGATGAAACAAAAAAAGAAAGCAGTCCTGCGCGTGGTCCAACACTTCTCGAATGCGTCCTCACTTCTCGAGATTTAAAAGTTTCCCAGCTCTCGTTCTCCTTTAATCGAATAACGCTGGTACCTACGAAACCATAGTCGTGGATAAGAGAGGGTGAAATGGTTGAGAGAAGTGAGAGAGGTGAGAGAGGTCGTATCGAACGCTCTTACTCACCCTCCAACTCCCACCTAGGGATTTTAGATTTGACCTTACCCAATAACTAGCATTCTTCGAGAATCGATCATTCTACTTCGCGTGGGTAGAAGAATCGTGAGAAGCGTACCGGTTTAACGGGCGAGGTTTGTCCCACGGGGGTTTACCGAGGACGAAACGCACGAGGATTCTGTCGAATAACGTGCCAGCGTATGCTGATTCATTAGAGAGAGGGAGCTCGACCTTCGTCCGCCTACGTGCTCCTCGTCATTCACTCCACCCCACCCCTCGTGCGATATATCTCGATCCTTTCTGCAAATAAGAATTTTAGTCGAGCGTGCTTTCTCGGTCAATTAAGTCGTCCCACGGGTTGGGCAGCTTAAACGTTCTCGCAGATTGAATTTACTCGCCAACCACCCGGTCGTTTACCGGTGATTTTTTATTCCTGATTTTGTTTTACTTTCTCCAGGAATTTTTGCTTTCTTTGATTTATTTCTTTTTCCGTTTTTTTTTTGAGAGAGAGAGGAGAATAGCTTTGGGACGAGGCAGAGTTGATATTCGTATTTGTCGTCTTTGAAGCAAAATATTTTAATCGACGAAGATTCTTATGGATACTACGTGTGTCAATTTTCGCGCTTCCTCTCTCTACAACGTATAAATCGTTAAAGCGGTAATAGGAGGTAGCTGTGTTTACGGCGTACACGTCACGTTATTGTGGAGTGTACGTCTTTACACTCGTTCCTTCATGCCCTGTTTATGATCTACATTTCCACATTGTAGAGCATCCGGTGTATAGGCATTACCGCTGGTTCTCATTAGCAATTTATGTGTTTCTCGTTCGCCATTTTATTACGTCCAACGCCTGCTTAATCCGACTTACGATGACGCAATTTAATACAGCCCCTCGATGTAATAGTTAAGTAGGTATCGCACATGCTGGAGAATATGTTCAGACATTACCTTCCACTTTTCTAGACAACTCGATCTTATGCTTTTCCAATTTTACGTAAGCTGGCCATTAATTCTTGCAGTCAAGAATCAAGGATTATTAGCGAATTCTTCTCGATCAGCTCTCACGCAAAGTCCCGAGAATTTTTAACAGCGAACTTACTTGAACATCTGATTCGAGTGGCGCCAGCTCACGGTCCGAATCGAAGGCTGATCCACTAACTCTTACAGGTACAGCAAATTCACTATTTTTTGACCTTACCTGCAAGCGTAATGAAACTTGAAAGAATGTCATATTTTTTTATTGGTTTAAAAAAAACTATACAAAACACGTTTTTGAAACATTCGTACAGCATCGGAGAGCTACGTTTTTGATAGTACAATTTGAATACCACCGTGTCGAGTAAGATACAACAAAGTACCACTTCACTAGTACCGCCAAGCTTGTAAGAGTTAACGGATTTGATCAAGTAGTTTTCGAGAGGTACATATGCGATTCGGAAATTCGCGCGTCAGCTGAACGACCCCTGTTTTCCACCCCGATGCAAAGATGGCGCGCAATTGCACTCACCCCGAGAAGTGAGTGGGCGGTGCGCATGCGCGCGTATACTGCAATTGTCCAGCGAGCAGTCACCACTCTCTCCTTTCTTCTCTATTATTCTTACTAAACTGTGTCGAGATCAGCTCGCGATTTCTTTCGTACGCGAGTGGTAACGTTCGTGGATACGTTGATCGTGGTGTATTGTGCCAGATCGTGCGTACGTGTGGTGAAAAAGGTTCTTTGAAAGCGATGACGCATAATGTCATCGTAAGTGGCGGGTAAGAAGCGTTCGCGTGCACCGTTGGGATAAGAGATATCGACGCAATATCGCGAAATCGTTATTCCACCGATGTTTTTCGTCCATGTCGTCAATTCCACCGCTCGTTGATAGTGACGTCGATGTCATCGTCATCGTCGCCCTTTGGCGCTCCCCATAACGGAATCTCGAATAGTTTCGATCGAAGCGAAAGCTCGAGACGACCAATAGGATACTGAAGAAGAAGGAAAGGTGATTCTCGTTGGAAGCGCGAGAGAGAGGAGGTAAGCTACGTGAGAATAATCTTTTGAGAATCGATCGCGTTGGCTGGCCACATTTTACGCGCTCCCTTCGTTGCCTATGCCTACGCTCTACGAGTTTCTTGTGAAACGCGGTTGGACACCGTGGGTATCGATTACACGGTGCCGCTACCGATGGATTTGCCAGGTCCGTTGAGAATGCGTGCTTCGTTGGATCGAAGCGCGGAAACGAAGTGTCTTAGGAATACTTCGAAGATTCGTTCGTATTTAGATTTTATTAGATCGAAGCGAGAAAACGAAGTGTTTTTGGAATACTTCGAACATTCGTTCATATTTCGATTTTGTTAGATCGAAATGAGAAAACGAAGTGTCTTCGGAACACTTCGAAGATTCACATTCATATTTCGAATTTATTAGATCGAAGCGCAGAAAACGAAGTGTCTTCGGAATACTTCGAAGATTCGTTCACATTTCGATTCCATTAGATCGAAGTGGGAGAACGAAGTGTCTTCGGAATACTTCGAAGATTCGTTTTCGTTTCGACGACAGAAATGTTAGGATTGGGACTCGTCGAATTTCATATTCTTCTCCTTGAACTCGAATTATACGTTTCTAGATCTAGTACAATTTAACGTTTCGAGTAAGTCGTATCGCGCAACAAATCGTTTCTTCCGCGATCCAATCAGGTGCGCGCTTCTATCTTATATTTCCCAAGGAAGCAACTAATCAGCGCCGGTTTTACTGACACGGGGTACGGGTCAACGTGAGATCAGACGGTGCGCCAGTATTAAGAATGAATAGGAGACGCATCGACGTTTTCTCCGGTGGGTAACTGAATTTTTCACGCCAATTTTTGAAAGTAGACACGGGATCCGCCCTGAATGTCACACAGGGCTTCCTTTGGCTCGTCCTGCAAACTTTAGGGTATTGTCGGGGCTGATGGAGTCTTGAAATATTTTACAGTAACAGTCTTGTTCTTTAATTGTCACGCTACGCCGTGTTAAATTAATGGAACGGATAAAACATTAATAAACGGTTTAATGGAATGTCGAGATTAAAGAAAATACAGTCGTAATAGTCAACGGCTGGTTCGACGAATTCCTATTTTAACATTTGGAAATAAATAGGCCCTTATTATTTATTTCCTCTTATTGTAACGATTATCTAGATGCCTTTCACCGGAAGTCAGGAATGTTGCGTTACTTCCTGTTAAACTATCGCGCATTTAATAATACACTAGTGAAGGTTGTTAAAGGGACATTGAAAAAGGGAGAAGGTTGCGGGTTTTGCTCGTTGCCAGCAACGCGTTTAATAATTCAACATACAAATCAACGGTCTACGAGGTATCTCGAATATCTGGTAACAAACGTGCCTAGAAATTCCCCGGGCCTGAGAGGTGATCGATGAGTCATGGAAACTTAAAGCCACCTATACTTTAAACATCGTCCTGTCGCCTCAATGTTGGCAGGACGTGGGCGATCGGAAGCTGCTTAATTATGCGCGCCTCTATGCTCCTTCGATTTAACACGCGTCTTTGTAAAATTGCACAAGGTACAAATTACCCTTTCGCATCTCATTATCCTCCCGGCTTTTCACCCATATCTTTTCTCTCGTCCTCTCAGCTTTGAAATTTTTCTTTTCCTCGCATCTCGTTAATTTAATTTCGTTAATTAATTTCCGCTAGTGCGAAATTGAAAAAAACACTCCTGAATAAATATCCACGATCCACGATGCGGTTAGATTTCTCCGAAAGACCTTAATTAGAGAGAGAGCAGTGGCGTGCGGTTCTACCACTTTTCAAGTAGTGAAACTCGCGCATTGATCGGACGCGGCAGAGCAACGGTCGTCTCGCGAGGGTCCCTGAGATTCGATCGCATTTCATATTCATTCGTGTCCCAATCGGTGATATAATTCCTGCTATATATGCAACATTGAAGCCAGTGCCGTAGCAAGTGCCCCAGGAGAAAAATTTAAAATTCACTCTTGGATGAAATATTAAACTTTGACTTTCGCAGAACTTCTAGTTTGGTGAAGGAAGCATTTCAATCGAGATCGGCTGATGCGTTAATTAAATAAATACAGTCTGTTAAGGATTTTTTCATAAATTGGAGAAATATGCTTGGAAATAGTTCGAGTAATTATCGAGTATTTGAAGTTGTGCAACTAGTCGATGGATGAAGCTAGAAAAATTTAACGCGATGCACCAATGGAGCCGGTCAGTGGAGTTGAGCGGACCTGTTGAGCTTGGCACGGGGGTGGAAGGAAGGGGGTGAAACGAGGAAGAGAATAACGTCGCGTATAGTCGCTTCGAATACATTATTAGAGTCAAACTTGTTTTTGTGCGAGGAATAGGGATCACATAAAAGAAATTATGTAAAAAAAAAATCGTGTAACTTCATAAGTTTTTAGTTTTCAGCACATTAACAAAAAAACTTTTTTTATGTGGTAAATGGAAAAATTTTACATAAAAAATCGCATGAAAACAGATTTGACTGTACACACTGATGAATCTTGGGATTTAATAAACAATGGCATTGTTCCCAGGCTCACGTGTGAAATAGATAACGACACACTTACAGTAAATGTTATTCGCAAATGCACTTGCATTTGAATTTAATTTATGCTTGCAACGTTTCTCCGTAAAGTATAAGATCGATCACAAACCCTCCATGCAGAATTGAATAATCAATTGTTACAGAAGCTCAGTGCTGAGAGTAAATTTCTATAAGAAAGAATCTCTCTCTCGCCTTCCTTTTCATTTCTTTGTTTATTATTCACTGCGACGTCCTCCTTGTTGCCGTAAAATAATGGCCATTGTAAGAGTCCGCGTTATTCACCGCAGTTTCCCTCGCTGTGGCTCGTCACGAGACCGAGCCCTTTATTGCATCGGATATAATTGGGTCACCGCACGAATATCTCCTCGCTAATTAATCTCATTACCAGGCGATATTGTCCGTTCCTCGAATACAGCCTTCGACAATCAGGATCGGACACAGTGGCTCGCGAGGACGATGGCGTCGGACGTTTCACCGTGGCGCGAAGATTGAAATAAGAAAATTCGCAAAAGAATGTATTATTTTTCGAACAATTGCTTTCGTTCGTGGACTCGCGAATTTTCACTGTATCTCACTACCTCTCATTTCATTTTTTGTAACTTCTACGATTGCAACCTCTTGAGACGACTGATATATGGACCGTTTATTTTGAAAGCGGTGTAATTCCATTTTTCAACAAAAAAAATGAGATATCGCATAATTTGTGACTAATTTAGTGTCAACTTTTTATTTATAACTAGATAATTTTATTTCCATATGGATTTATACCAGTTTCGAAATACACAGTCCACATATCAATTGACGATTGCTAACAATTTCATTTATTGGCCATGCTCGCGCGACCAACAGTACAGTGGATTCCGATCGAATCGATACAGACAGGCGCCGTCCTTTGTCAGTTTCTCCTTTTCCACTTATGTGCAGGCGGTCTGACTTATGATCGACCTCTTCTACTTAACCCTCGCGATTGTGCTCCCGGCAGAGCCTCTTTGACACGCGTTGCAATCATCATTTATATCTATGGAAGTCTCTCATTTTAATAGACCTCCGTGCCGAATGGAAGCAGTGGAAGAACGATACCGGAAATTCATTATTTATGAAAACTCGCCGAGCGAAGGAAATTAATAACGATTGTCATTAATTTCCTTCGCTTTCTTAGACGCGTCTCGTTATAATTCCGAGTCACGACAATTCCTCGAAGGCGTTCTTCTTTTTTTCTTCTTCTTTTCTCTCGTGACAGTAGGGAGTGTGCGCGCGCTCTTCTCTTTTCATCTTCTCTTCTCTTCTCTCCGGTCTTCTTCTATCTCGATGCTATCGGTTTTCGATGCCAGCCGCCCGTAAGTATCCGTCATCCGGAGGCGAGATGCATAATTAATTATCGTTCTCAGGCCAACGGATCTCGTATACCTCCTGGATATAGCGAAAATTAAAATGGCGTGAGGCTATTGGAAGATTGGAAGAGTAAACTGTGATGAGAGTGTGCGAGGGGCGGGAGGGAAGCTTCGAACGAGTGGAGGGGAGAGACACATATAGATGCTCTTAAATTATTGTGCGGGCCAGTGGTGGCCCGGCGTGTGTCGCAGGATCGATTCGCGCGAAGAAAATTTCTCCGAAAATGGAAGAGAATCTTCTTTCTTTCTCTGTTCATTTCTCCGGGCGGAGTTCGGGCCCGAATTTTTCCTTTCCAAGTGAATTATTATTCTACAAGTGTCGATTACTTTTTTTTTAATGTGGAATCAGCGCGGTGTGCGAAATTAACGAGGAAAGGTATTGACCAGTTAACTGTGGAATTTATTTTCAAAAGTGTCTTCACAGAGTGCGTGATTTAAATAAAGTGACGAGGAGTATACACGTTGAACGCAATACAAATGGTTTGATAATAAATTTTACGAAAAAATAAAAATAAAACGTAAAGAATTCAATTGTTATCGGATAAAAAAACGAACAAATGATTGTTAAAGTCGTAGCAGCTTCATTGACAAAACATACCGCTAAATGACATGTGTGTTAAATATAACTGAAATTTTGAGCTTTCAAATGGTAATTTTTTATTGTTCACAACGTGTACACCGCACCAAAATAAAAATTTCGATTGTCGAACACTATTAACTGGTTAATGGTGGAAATAGTAATAATAGTGGCGATCTAATCTTATCATCCGCGCATAATACGTTTAAGTATCAGCCCAACTGTGTAATCAGTGGATCGAAGGTGAGTACTTAAGCGCGTGGATTAAGAATTTTTTCCTTTCGATTGACAGAGGCGTACTCGAGAGGACTGTAACGCTAACGTCTCCCTCGCCACCGTGATCCGACGTCGAAGTCGCAGAAAAACAGAAAGATGTCGTCGGTAAAAGTGGCGGTGAGGGTACGGCCCTTCAACAATCGTGAGATCCTGCGCGAGGCACAATGCATCATCGAGATGACTGGCAGTACTACCTGTAAGGAAATTGTGTCAGATTTCTTTCTCTTTTCTCTCCTTCCTTCGTTTATTTACTCATCAATTTTTAAAACAGAGAACTAAGATCTCTTTGATTTTATTTTACAGCTATTGTCAATCCAAAAGCACCGCCAGGTACCAAGGATGCTGTTAAAAGCTTTAATTACGACTATTCCTATTTCTCTATGGACGTGAGTATTTTGTGATTTTTTTTTTAGATTAATGTTGACATTTGAATTTCTTTGAAATATTTAATGCCGCTTCTTGAAATTCCAGCCGTGCGACACAAATTATTCTTCGCAAATTATGGTGTACAAGGATATCGGCGAAGAGATGTTGGAACATGCATTCGAAGGTGAATAAAATCATAGTAGTAAGGTTCATGGTAAATTCTGAGATGGTGACGTGAAGTAAAATTTTTTGTTGCTTCTGCGCAGGATACAATGTCTGTATATTCGCATACGGACAGACTGGCGCAGGAAAATCGTACACCATGATGGGCAAGCAAGAGGAAGGCCAAGAAGGAATAATACCACAGATATGCAAGGATCTTTTTCGGAAAATAAGTAACACGTCGAACGAAAGGCTCAAATACTCCGTGGAGGTCAGTTACATGGAGATATATTGCGAGAGAGTACGAGATCTGCTGAATCCAAAGAACAAGGGAAATTTACGTGTACGAGAGCATCCTTTACTTGGGCCTTACGTCGAAGATCTTTCGAAGCTGGCGGTGATGTCTTATCAGGAGATTCACGATTTGATAGACGAAGGCAATAAAGCTAGGTAAGCAGCTACAGTGTTTCCTTAGAAAATTGCAGTTTAATGCATTGTAAACGGTGTCTTAATTTCGTTGCAATTTTATTCTTCGTAGAACTGTCGCAGCTACAAACATGAACGAGACCTCGAGTAGATCACACGCCGTTTTTACAATCTTTTTCACGCAACAAAGGCAAGACTGTGCCACTGGTTTGGTAACGGAGAAGGTTAGCAAAATATCGCTGGTTGATTTAGCCGGCTCCGAGCGAGCGGATTCGACTGGGGCAAAGGGTACAAGACTCAAAGAAGGTGCCAATATAAATAAAAGTCTGACAACCCTTGGGAAGGTTATCAGTGCTTTAGCAGAAATCGTGAGTAGTTGTTTAGCTTCCATTGTAAATAAGTGTAAACTAAAATCTGTAACTATCATAGTAAATTGTAACTATGTTAATTGCTATTCCTTCCGGACGGATTGTTAGGCGGTAAGTTACTGTGCTCTTATTGATTAAAAGTTGGCTTGTTTTAAAGCAGGATCAAAGTAGTTTATTGGTAGTTCGTTTAACAGCACATTATTATTTTCTTCACTATCAGGCAACGAAGAAGAAGAAGAAGGCGGACTTCATTCCGTACAGAGATTCTGTCTTGACATGGTTATTACGAGAGAATCTAGGAGGTAATTCAAAGACAGCCATGATCGCTGCTGTTAGTCCAGCTGATATTAATTACGACGAGACACTGTCCACCCTGAGGTAAGTCATTGAAGGTTAAATAATTAGTGTTACTCTCCTCGGGGAACTGAATATCGTGCCTTTCATATCTCAGGTACGCGGACCGTGCGAAACAAATTGTGTGCAAGGCTGTTGTCAACGAGGACGCGAATGCGAAACTTATCAGGGAGCTCAAAGAGGAAATACAAAAGTTACGAGAACTTCTCAAACAAGAAGGAATCGATGTTCAAGAAGGTGAGTACCAAAGATTCGAGTGTTCCTTTATCGGGATAACATATGACAAAACTCGATGTATCTTTATCATTGAAATCAAGTGTAAATAACGCGGCACTGATAATCGTATCCGACGTAGTACTCCGAATACGGAATTTTTATCAGGTTCGCCCTTTGCACTTTTTAAATAATTTAAGCATCCTTGCAATTAGTAGATGACAAGAGATAAAGGGAAAATTGTTTTCAACCACTCCAAATGAGATATCGATAACGTATCGTTCTACCCTAGGATATCTAGCACTTTCTCCTGGTTGTAACGTTCTGTTAGAATCTATATTCCGGTTTGTTAACTCACTTTCCCTCCCAAGCCATATCTATGCATATTGAAAAGTCTAGTGCCGCAAGTATGAAATGGTAAAATGAAAATGCTTGCGAGATTGCGATGCACTCGCGTATAAAAACGCGTGTGCGTGATGCAACCTTGGGCAATGCGCGAAAAGATGAATGGGTAAAAATTTAATGTAATTAGTGCGCGGTAGATAAGCAATTTACATAGTGTTTTTTTCTTTGTTTCCCTTGCGCTCGACGTAGGGCCAGATGGTAAAGTCACTTATGAAAAGAAAGAATCTAGTAAGTAAACGTACTAAACAATCATCACAGCCAAAGAAACCAAAAAAAAAAATATATATATATATATAAACATACATGCCGGGCAGTCGTCACCTTTGCGCCTTTCTTCGATATACGCTTGTACTCTTTTATGATCGAACCGCATAATATGCGTACCACGTGTGTACTTGTGTTTGTCGATCTCCTCGATTTCTTCGTTTGCTTCGTGAGTTGCCTCTTTTCGTTTATCACGCGTGCCCATGCACATATAGAGTACAGACGTACACGCAACAGACAAATTAAAGAATGGCATTTGCGCGTGGAACATACGAATGCCCGTGGGCTCGAGAGTTACTTTGTTACGTTTCAAGATATTGTCGGTGAAAAAAAAGAGAAGAAAAAAAAAAGACTGGCACCGCGTACGATTTAATACAGGTCATTGATATTGTACGATAAAGCAAGTGTGGTGCAGAATTAGGGAGGAGGGTACAAAGTCAGTGGATTCGTCGACGAATTTTTGATTTTAGTCGATTTAATAGAGTAGCGAGTAATACGATATTATCCGGGGGATTTCTTTTTCCATTACATATACATTGCCTACTTAAAAAATGCTCATGTATATGTACAGTAACTATATACAATTCCCTGAAACTCGCACGTTATTAGTAGCTTCGTCCCGCGACCTTAATCAATGTGTCTGGCTTATTCACTCCTTAATGTGTCGAAATTCGTTCTCTTCTCAGCGTATACAATTCGTTGCGTTGCTTGTTTCATTAATCACTTCATCCATCCTTCTCGTCCCCATGATTGGCCTGAGATCGTTGCATGGTATTCGGTAAAGAATATGAAACGAAAGAGACAGGAGAAACTGGAAAAAAAAAACAAAAAAACGAGGAGGGTGAAAAGAATAGGCTACTCTTAACGCGATGTACTTCTTTTTCATTGCAATTTTTCTCAATTGTAACCAGGGCTAATGACACCTCCTCTAACAATGACTTATAGATCCATAGATCGAGTACTCTCAGCTTTGAAAACGAAAATTAGAAATGCATGCCAACGATAGGTTTTAGCCTCTGCGAGAGACATATTCGTGTGTATCGCTTTATTATTACTAGTCGAGAAGTGGAATACGTTTTTCGCAAAACATCTTCCTCGTATCACACGCGTTACAATACAACGCGTCGGAGCTGTGGTCATGCGAGCATTTAACACGCCCTTCTGAATTGTTATTCTCGTTTGACGACGTAAGGGCAGATTTTTATTTATTAAGTCACGTTTTAGTCTTGCCAAATGAAAAACAGAGCATGTGGATCAGATATCGATTTTAATTACCCGCGACATTTATTACGTTCAAATCGAGCATATGAATATCATTTAACACTATTCCCACCACGACCGATCTGATGACCGTTTATAATTCCGATTAGAATTTCTTATATGCAGCGTAATTGTATTATCTTTAAATTTCACGACTTTTTCTAAAATATTGAAAAATGTATTATACGTATATTTTTGGAAAAGTGGTAAAATTTAAGGCAATGCAGTTACCTTGTATGTGTGGAAATTTGAATCGAAATTTTAAAAAGGATCATTTGATTGGTCGTGGTAGAAATGACGTTAAAATTCAATGTCAGTCGAAAGATTTCTCCACGGGCGCAAAAAGAGTGTGAGACATCTGCTTGTGCGTGTTTACATGCTTGTATGACCAGCGGCTTTACTCGCTTCGTGATCGAGCTTGTTGTGCGAAACGTTCCAAAGCGAACCACTGTGATTCTCGTTCCTCTTCTACCCTGTAGTAACAGAAAACGCAAAAGGACTCGGTAAACACCGTCTCTTCGACCGACACAGGCTACATATCTTGAGAGCTCCCTGCTTACGCCACTGCCCTTGATTTCTTAGCTTTTGGTGTTTTTGAGAGGCGCAACGCCCAAACCCGGAGACTCGTCGAGGCAAGTTCTCCCTCTTGACACAAGTTTAACGTGCTTTCCTTTTTTCTCCAGGGGACGAGATCATCAGGGCAAACAAGCGCGAAGACGAGACCAAAGAATCACGGCCCAGAATTTCTTCACACGCTACGTCCACCTTGGCCGAAGAAGCGGTGGATCAGCTTCAAGCGTCAGAGAAGTTGATCGCAGGTAAACTTTACCATCGATATAATTCCATCTCGGGTGTTCTTATTACGAACAGAATTAGCGAAGCTTTTTAATTTAATCCTGCTATGCTCTTGGATTCAATCCATGCTTAAATTAACCCTTTGTGGACGACTGTTGACAAATAGTCGCCCAAGCCTTCATAGACAAGGCGTTGCGGACGCGTATTGGCGTATCGAAGTTTCGGATCAAGTTTCCTTTCAATGGAAATAGGAACCGATAACCATGAACTCTTATCTTCCGTATAATGTAAACTTACTATGCGAGACGATGGTACAGTCGGAACGAATTTCAGTTTGTCGATCTCGTTCGCAATGACCCTTGCTCGTCGGGCGGCTCCGACCGCAAAGGGTTAATGTCTTCAGGTAAAAAAATATGCAAAACTAACATTCCTTTGTAAGCATTAACTTTATCACGTAACTGTGAAGCACTGAGAAAATATTGAAGTGTATAGAAATATATTATCTTTGTCGAAAAAGACTCGAAGACCATAGCAGGGTTCACCATGTCTATCAAAATAAAAATTGAAAACGATTATAATTTGAGATGAAATCCACTTGAATGGAGTGGTGCATATTATTGTAACAGCAGGATTAGTATCACATTTATAATTATATTGCATTTATATTTATATTAGAATTGAACGAGACCTGGGAGGAGAAGCTGAAGAGGACGGAGTCGATTCGTTTACAACGAGAAGCAGTATTTGCCGAGATGGGAGTCGCCGTGAAAGAAGACGGTGTCACAGTGGGCGTATTTTCACCAAAGAAGACACCGCACCTGGTGAACCTTAACGAGGATCCTCTAATGTCCGAGTGCCTGATTTATTACATAAAGGACGGGTTCACGCGTATCGGGAGCGCCGAGGCGAACATACCCCAAGACATTCAGCTCTGTGGACCTCATATACTAAGCGAGCACTGCGTCTTCGAGAACCACGAGGGCATTATAACCCTCATGCCCAAAAAAGGAGCCCTGATCTACGTGAATGGCCGTGAGATCACAGAACCAGTTATACTGAAGACAGGATCACGTGTGATTCTCGGGAAGAATCACGTCTTTAGATTCAATCATCCTGATCAGGGTGAGTAAGCGAGCTAAAATGAATAATTTATTCGTTCGAAGCCTTCTTGTTCTCCTGCTTGGTTCACACGTCTAATGGACTGTTTGTGCTTTCACAGTACGCGAACGAAGAGAGAAGAATTCGCCAGCAGAGACTCCTGGTAACGGCGAGACCGTGGATTGGAATTTCGCGCAGATCGAATTGCTGGAAAAGCAAGGTATAGATCTGAAGGTTGAAATGGAAAAGCGGCTTCTGGTTCTCGAGGAACAGTTCCGTAAGCAGAAGGAGGAGGACGATCAACTCTTCGAGGAACAACGAAAGGTCAGTTGCGGAGAAGATTCTCAATAGCGTTTACTTTCTTGAAATCGTTTAACTATTGTGATTGTCATTCCTCTGTATTTTGCGAAATAGAATTACGAGGCACGGATAGACGCGTTGCAGAAACAAGTCGAGGAGCAGAGCATGACCATGTCCATATACAGCAGTTACACTCCGGAGGATTTCACGCACATTGAAGGAGATATATTTGGTGAGTCCACTTGTATTTCACTCTTTCTCGTTAAATTATATTCCTCTTATTTGTATTGGCTCGAATTCCCAACAGGCTACTTAATCGGATAAACGATGAAATGAAAAAGATCATTCTTTAAAGTACACATCAACGAATGAACAGCACGTAATTGTTTATTAAAGTACGCTACGCATTCGATAGCTTAACCACACACCACCTAATAAACGTACAGACGCATCCAGAGACAGTGAGACGGTGAAACGATCGCGCGCAGTTTCCCCTCCTTTCGTTCTTTTTTTTCTTCTTTTTCTCTTCAAACGAAACAACTGGCGTCGAAATGCTTCGCACGTCTGACCGTTTTGCCTGGTGATGGCTTGCATTTCAGTCAACCCCTTATTTGACGCAGAGAGCAACTGGACCGAAAGGGAGTATCAACTGGCTGCTTGGGCCTTCCGCAAGTGGAAGTACCATCAGTTCACGAGCCTTCGGGATGATCTTTGGGGCAATGCGATATTCCTCAAAGAGGCTAACGCTATTTCTGTCGAACTGAAAAAGAAGGTACAGTCGCGAGCGGGGCGCGTTCGTTCCCCTCGTCAAGAGGTGTATACGGCTCCTTTTATTCTCTCTCTTACTTTTTTAATCTCTTAATCTTCTTTTTCTCGTTGTCTCGCTCCGGCATTCTCCTCTTAATCCTAATCCCCGCCTTCTCCACAATTTTCTCCCTTTTACTTCATAAATCCCTCTTCGCAGATCAAGCAAATTTTCCCTCTTTATTTTTTTTCATTCTCACGAATTCTCACCACGCTTTGCCTCGAATCAAACACGTTACATCTTGATTTCAATCGGCATTGTCTGCATCTCATTTAAACGGGAGAACAACGCTCCCCAGATGAATTTTATAATGCATTCATTGTCCATGCTTCGTTCTTTGTGTCACCAAGCATCGCAGCTGTGTTTTCGCATCTCTTTCGAATATTTCTATCATTCTCTATGAGTAATAAGATACGCGTGACAGTTTCTTTTTGTTTTGCGAAAGATCTCTTTCTCTCTTTTTTCATCTCAATACTCGTACCAGAGTTCTGATCATGCGGTTGTGCGTATTTTTACACGCGCAGGTGCAATTCCAATTCACTCTTTTGACGGACACGCTTTACTCTCCACTACCCGTCGACCTTTTGCCCACCATCGAGGACGACGACGAGGAGGAACGTCCATTCCCTCGGACCATTGTCGCAGTGGAAGTTCAGGACACGAAGAACGGTGCCACTCACTATTGGACATTGGAAAAACTAAGGTAATGGATCCCGAGGTAATGAAAGTCTCTCGTTCTCTCTCTCCAGTTTAATGTTTAAATGAGCAGCGAATTATTGTAATTCCCCAACGCAACACGGTACGCTTGCGATAAACAATATGTGTAATTACTTTTATCTGTATAGTATTACTAGTCACAGTCACTGGTGTAGCTGACAACAATAACGGAGATTTCAATTATTCCACCGCGTATATCTGACCACACCATTGGTCGTGCAATTTACTCGTCGACGCAAATTCCATTATCTCCGATTATTATGTGCATTAACATTTAATGATCACCAACTACTTAGCATCGTTCGATGTCACCGTCTCCTTTTCCAGCGGATAAAGAAACATTTCTTCGTACTCCCCGAATTGGCAATTTTATCGACGAAGGAAGTCACGACGAGAGTACTCTCGAGGAGTTCATCGAGGAATAATCAGGCAATCGTTAGTCCGTGAAAGAAGTTCCTTGTGAAAATCGCGCTCGTTTAAAGGGCACAGCCCCGTTTCCTCGCGTTTCTCGATTGCAATTAATGGAAAATAGACGAGGGCTCGCGTTGGCCGGATGAAAGGAATAGAAATAAGAGTAAACGGACCGCCACCGCATAGCTACTCACGCAAAGTAATAAATATTGACTTGTAGACAGCGCTTGGAGCTGATGCGACACGTGTACAACGAGGACTCGAGCCTCAGCACTCCGGAGGCTAAAGAGGATATTTTCCAATGCCTTTTGGTCTACTCTAATCCGAAGCTAGCGCTCGCAAATCTTTTGCCTTCGAGGTTGGTGCTCGATCGCGCGAGTCTCTCCTCTCCTCGCCATTTACACAATTTCTCTCTCTCTCTCTCTCTTTCTCTATCTCTCTTTCTCTTTCTATCCTTCTCCTTACTCTATTCTCTCCTTTGATCGCCGCATACGCTTCACGCAAACCGGCTGTCACGTTCTCCAACACACAGTGCAAGAATCGGTTTACCGTAGGCCGCCCGACGGATTCTTCTTGTTTTATATTGTCGCTGACGTTTTTTTCTCTTGTTTCTTTTGAACATTGTTATCTCACTCGTTCTTCACCGCGTGCTGTTAGATCACAATGATAGTTTGACGCGTGTAATTTTTCTTAATCGGGGACGGGGACGAAGGAAATTTTTTTTTATGAGAATCAGAGAAAGGATGTCGTTGTACGTCAAGCTATCGTTATCGACAAGCTCTTCTTTCTCGTTGAAACAAGTTTTTGCACTTGGTTTGTCCTGCGTAAATTTCCTGCGATGGATTTGCATGGCTGGATCCTAGTCAACCCATGTTGATTTCTTTGAAAATTACGATACACGGGGTCCCGTGGAAATTGTCGCGTTACGACGATTACGAGCCACGGAACTGAGACCTCGAATTTTCGCTTGTTTCTAAGTCAAATTTCAGTTTTTGGGTTGAGTAGCGACGCTCTACACTACACGCGCAATTAACACAGACAGGATAAACGTTTTCGCGAGAGAGAAAAGATATTGGAATTCGGACGACGAATGTGCAATGATGCCGGTGCAACGAGAGGAACCTGGAAATTTAATTCTGATGTGTATGCGGGTTCAAAATCTTTTCTCCAAAATTTAAATCGCTTGCACACGTCGTCGCTCGGCTATGCTGGCTATGACACACTCTATACCAGGCCTGGCCAACATAAATGATTTCACGGGCCACTTTGACGACGTACGGTGCGACCCACCGTTTTTTATTACATTAAAAAATGTAATACAAATACAAAATGAATGAAAGTTCATCGTTATACTATGATTCAATATAATTAACTCTCGAGTTTTAATCAATGAGACATTTGTTTATCCTTTCAAAAATGGATAATTCATCTAACAAAAGCTTCGATAGAAATAGAAAATCCGCGTGTTGGCCAGGCCTGCTCTATACGAACATAAGCGAACAGATGTGATTATTTTGACGATGGTATCGCCAACGGCATGTTGTAAAAATCGCGCATAGGACCTCGATGAGAGAAATATTCGTGTCGTATGTGTCCTAGGCCGCCTAATGTGTTTTGTATGAAACGCTCACAGCGAATGTGCGATACGATTTACGTAACACCGCGCGCGTACGTAGGACTACAATTTTACCGATAGATTGACACAGGTATACAACGTTGCTTAACACCTCACTGGGATATTCCGACACACGCTTTCGAACGTGGACGTGCACACGCAAATCTTGTCGAGCAGCTACATAGTCGGATTACGCGTCGTGATTTCATATCGATGGATTCTATTTCGCGAAGAATGTCGAATTTCCTTTTTTTTTTCTTCCGATTAAAGATGCGACAATGATGATAACGCATTCCGTGAAGAATGTCGAATTTCCTTTTTTTTTCCGATTAAAGATGCGACAATGATAATAACGCATTTCCCGAGGAATGTCGAATTTCCTTTTTTTTTCTCTTCCGATTAAAAATACGACAATGATAATAACGCATTTCGCGAAGAATTTCGAATTTCCTTTTTTTGTTTCGATTAAAAATGTGACAATGATGATAACGCGTAATCCGACGTTGTTCGGTGCAGCTGCATGCTTCCTCTTCCACACCTAATGCGAACATTTCGCCCTGAAAAGATCTCACGACGCTTGTAAAATGACGAGTTCAAAAAATGACATTTCACTCGCGCGAGAAATGATTTTCCAGGGCGAAGCGATCGCGATACCCTTGCGAGATTATCGACACGCGAGATGCGTTAAGCACCGATTAATCAAAATTCGAAGATGGTCATAATTAATGAAAAAAATAAATAAAAGGAATTGCGCCCTTAATTTCGCAAGAGTAGATTATCGATGAATTCTCCGCGGCTCCTGACAGTGCTCAGATTCGATTATCGCTTCGCTAGGCTGTAACCCTGAATCTGGATGAACAGGAATTTTGTGTGCTTTCAGACAAAGACTCGAACTGATGAGAGAGATGTATCACAATGAGGCAGAATTGTCCCCCACGTCTCCAGACTTCAACATCGAAGCTATCACTGGTGGTGATCCATTTTACGATCGATTTCCATGGTTCCGCATGGTCGGCAGGTGAATAACGAGACTCGCATAATTTCCTTATGCTAATCGAATTATTTCTGAATTCTTTTTATCACCTTATTTGCATACAGATCTTTCGTATATCTGAGCAATCTCATGTACCCCGTGCCACTCATCCACAAAGTTGCAATTGTAAATGAGAAAGGAGACGTTAAAGGCTACTTGAGAGTCGCGGTTCAAGCCGTAGTTGGTACGTAATTCGCGACCATTTATTAAATATGAAATAAACGTTAAATTATGCGTGTGATGTAACGTTAGGTGCTAGGAAAGTGAATAGATTTCGTAACGAACCCTTCTTCCAGAAGAGGAAAACAGTGAATACTCAAGTGGAGTCAGACAATCCGCTCGTATTTCGTTCGAAGATGATCTCTTCAGTGGCCACAAGCACGGCAGTAGACGTGCCACACCGTTGACTCAAGCGTTGGAGAAAACTCGTCAGATATTGTTGCACGAGGAGCGTATAGTCGAAGGACAGAACGAGGTGCAAAAGGATTCAAAGGATGACGAGGATATAGGAGATGCTGATAGTGGTAGAGGCGATAGTTCAGTTTCCAGTGACATGAAGGAAGAAGACATGCCTGACCACTTGCAAACTGGAACAGAATTTACATTCAGAGTCACTGTTCTACAGGCAATGGGCATCTCGACCGAGTACGCCGATATCTTCTGCCAATTTAAGTAAGCTTCAAAGAGTTTTGTCAAAAGTGTATTCAACAAAGGAAGAAAGTATATTAACGTTCATTTTCTCTTGACAGTTTTTTACATCGCCACGACGAAGCATTTTCCACGGAACCAGTGAAGAATACCGGAAAAGGAAACCCACCTGGATTTTATCATGTACAAAATGTGAGTTAGTTACTTATTTAATGATTTTTTATTTAGTATAATCTGATTGCCTGAAGATTATTCTAACAATTTATCATTAATATTTTGTAGATCACCGTGACGGTAACAAAGTCCTTCCTCGAATATCTGAAGACGCAACCAATAGTATTCGAAGTTTTTGGTCACTATCAGCAACATCCCCTTCACAAGGACGCGAAACTGGAATAGTAAGTGATTTAATTTGTCAATGTTACTTTGTCGAGGCTCTATTTTATACATTTTCTTAAACACTTCTCTCCGTATCTAGCAGTGTGCGACAACCACCGAAGAGAATGCTTCCACCTTCTATACCCATCAGTCAACCGGTGCGCTCACCAAAGTTCGGCAGCGTTTTACCATCCCCAAGCACGTCGCATGTCCATGCAAAATACGACGTTCTGGTTTGGTTTGAGATTTGCGAGTTAGCGCCAAACGGCGAGTACGTGCCGTCTGTGGTCGATCACAGCGACGACTTACCCTGCCGTGGACTATTTCTGCTGCATCAAGGTATTCAGCGCCGAATACGAATCACAATAGTGCACGAACCAGCGTCCGAGCTACGATGGAAGGACGTCAGAGAATTGGTCGTGGGCCGAATCAGAAACACCCCGGAACCCGAAGAAGAAGACAATGATTCTTCGGTGCTCTCGTTAGGCCTGTTCCCTGGAGAATATCTCGAAGTACCTGGTGACGACAGATGCATGTTCAGATTCGAAGCAGCGTGGGATAGTTCCCTTCACAATTCAGCTTTGCTTAATAGAGTCACGTCCTACGGTGAACAGATATTCATGACTATTTCGGCTTATCTCGAGGTTCGTATATTAAATGTGTGTTTAATTGAGATAATTAAGCTTTTAATTTAATTTGATAGTTTTTCAAATTTATTTTATTTAGTTGGAGAATTGTGGAAGGCCGGCGATCATTACAAAGGATCTCAGTATGATCATTTACGGCAGGGATGCAAGGGTTGGCCCACGATCGCTTAAACACTTGTTCAGTGGCAGTTATCGTAATCAAGAGGCAAATCGTCTGAGCGGTGTCTACGAACTTGTTCTACGTCGTTCTTCGGAAGCAGGTAGCCCAGGTTTGTCCTGCTTATCCCTTAGCGTAGACATCCCTGGACCCCTATAATCAAACTTTCTGATGATATTGCTTTATCGCATAATATAGTATCTTCTTACGTTTGCCAGCATTCCCCACAGTCCCGTCGAAGCTACTCTAAAACTATGTGATCAGTATTACAAAGCGCAGCTTACCGTATCGATTAAATAACAGTGCTGGCGTTCTATCGTCTATCACCCTGCCTTCTTTCTCGTGTCCTTTGTAGGTGTTCAAAGACGACAGCGTCGTGTACTTGACACAAGCTCCACTTACGTGAGAGGTGAGGAAAATCTTCATGGATGGAGACCCCGTGGAGACAGCTTGATTTTCGATCATCAGTGGGAGCTTGAAAAATTGACACGATTGGAAGAGGTCGAAAGAGTGAGACACACTTTGCTGTTAAGGGAAAAACTTGGCATTGACAAAATTCCGCTCTGTAACAAACCGTCTCACGACTTCACTAAGAGCGAAAAGGTAAACGTTAAAATTGAATCCTCGTACTTCACGTATGTTTTGTTATTTTTTTTTTTTCTATATCTCCTTACGTTTTCTTTCGTTAACAGGAGGTGTGCAATATGGTAGCAAAAGCTACGAACGAACCACACGCCAGTCCAGTCAAACTCAAACGTTCGACTAGCAAAGACGTATACGAACCTTGGGAAATGACTGACAGGGAACGAGAATTAGCGACGAAATATATTAAACTTATTCAAGGAAGAATTCCAAGCAAGGAACCTATTTTGCTTTCCGACGTTTCACCGGGAGAAGATACTATGGCTGATATGTCAACATCTATGATGTCATCAGTTATATCGTCTTCCTCTCAAGAGTCAGTATATCCGAGAGCTAGTGAATTCCTAGAGCAGGTAACCCTCTCCGCATGCCTGAGTGCTCCTGCTCATAGCGGTTGTCCACGCTTGTTCGCATTCTCTTGCGCTTCATGTTAACGAGGATAAATGTCATTTTCCGGCTCGAAAGATAATTGTACTCATTTCTTGCTCACGCGTATTACGCCACTTGCCTACACGCTCTTCGAGACCGCGTGTCGAACGATAAAAGTAAACGCATTGCCTAGAAAGATTCATGCTCTTCTTCAAATAGTAAATATCGCGATTATTCTTAAATCCATGTTTTCTCGCGAAGAGTATATTCGAAAGAGCTTTTGCTTCATTACTACATTCACAAGGTATAAAGACAATTGTAAGTTCACGTACAAGAGACAACCGTTGGCACGATTAGCCCGTTGTTCGGGTGATGCTGGAGTGTTACTTGCAGGCTGCTGGTATAGTAATATGGAGCAGGTCTAAGTCATGCCTCCTTAGGTTGAGTTCACCGGAGAGGGCTAGGCTACAAGAACTTCAAGATAGTATATTGGCTAGTGAGTCGGTTAGCCAGGCATGCACTGTAGCACCGGCACCTTTGGGCTCGTCCTCACCATCCAAGGAGAGCTTGGTGTTGTATGTGCCGGAAGTAGAAGAAATCCGGATTAGTCCTGTCATCGCCAGGAAAGGATACATAAACGTACTTGAGCATAAAACTAATGGCTGGAAGAAGCGTTGGGTGGTGAGTGGATCGAAAGCATTGAGTATTAATGATAGATGAGACTTTCCTTCCTCTTTTATTATTAACCATCCTTTTCCAGGCTGTACGCCGGCCGTATGTCCTAATCTTCCGCGAGGAGAAGGACCCAGTTGAAAGGGCACTCATAAATCTAGCTACGGCACAAGTAGAATACTCTGAAGATCAACTAGCTATGGTGAAAGTACCAAATACTTTTAGGTAAATTGTTATTGCAATAGAGAGTCTGAGAAAGAAGTATTTCAGGTGTGATAAACGTGGAAATTATTGTTTCAGTGTCGTAACGAAACATCGAGGGTACCTATTACAGACGCTAGGCGACAAAGAAGTATATGATTGGTTGTATGCTATTAATCCTCTACTTGCTGGGCAAATTAGGTACGTGAAAAGTATTTTCGAATGGATACGTAAGGCCATGTATTAGCGTATGACTTATTTTATAATTCCATTGTAGGTCGAAGTTAGCGCGCAAAGGACCTACGAATTTAAATAACGCATCCCCCGTAGGTGTATCCCCGTCACCAGAACAGCAGAGTAACCAAACCAAGTGAGTGATTGATATCCTGGCCGAGATGACAGACACTGTAACGAAAACATCGGAAAAAGTATTACGCTGGTCACACTCGGCCTTTGACAGTCAAGACTTCTGTAGCTTTCGTTTTTCGGCGATTCTCGATTGGCCAACTCAGTAAGCTTGTCGAGACTCTACTATTTGGCAGTTATTGCTAAACCTGAACGTTTCATTGATGCGCATACTTAACAGTAACGGAATGCAATGTTATTTTCCTTGTCTCCACCGGAGAGTTAGTTAATTCTACTTAAGGAAGCAGTTACATTCGTTCGAATGTGACCAACGTTATTTCTTTCATACGACTTGTCACTCTTCTCAGTACGTTTCTCTAATCGGAAACGCTTTCAACGTCGACGAAGAGTAATGGTCTGTGGAATAAAAAAGGAAACTTAATTTTACGATTTCCGTTAAGTTTTCGATAACTAGATAAATTGCGCATAAAACACGATTGAGGAAATGAGACGCATTTATTGCCTAATAAAACATTCCTAAGGTGAGCGTAGAATGGGGAGGCAAAGATGCAGATACAATAGGACTATAAGAGAATGAATATAGGGTTTGGAGGAGGCGTTGTGAGATTATACGTGAATGAATGGTCGAGCGAATGGCTGGTTGACTGACGTGTGAATGTCAGCGGGAAAGAGAGTTATTTAGTAATTATGTGAATCACCGCGAAACCGATTATTAATATTTCATATAAAATTGTGTAGTATCTAAATCGTTAAATTACTGCTGGTGTGGTAATTATTTAATAATTTAGCCTTTATAGGTATTATTAATGAGATATCTTCGGACGAAGGGTGAAATCTTTCGTGCGTTTATCTCGTTTCTTTATGTCCGAGTATGTTGGTCAGTCTGGGATAAGGATAAATTCGAATGTAGAAATATACGAGGTATTAATCAACAAGTGAGTCGCTTCAAATAGACACAACTGATGGACGTGAGAAAGGCAAAGTGTATAGCTGTTCGTTCTGGCATTTGGATTCGTACTCTTAATGTACACGTAATCGATTGATCAACATGTTATATTATTAAGTTTTAAACGCTCGGAAGAACAGTATATTAAATTAATATATTGCTAATTATTTTAGAATCTCAATGGCAACGTAACACTTTCGTGAATATATAATACTTCTCCGAGATTAAATCGTTGAGAATCTATCGATGGATTGATGATCCATTAAGATGTATATTATAGTTTAGCACGAGAATCGGAGAATACTTTAAACGCTTAGAACGGCTCCAAATAGCACATGTAATTTAAATTTAAAATTTTATAAGAAGTGGACCCAATTGTTGACACGATGCAATGTCGGATCGTTGAAACTTTCGAAAAACCAAAAAAAAAAAAAATGTGAGTACGTCATCGCTATCGTTGTGCAATGTATGATTCTGTTTCAATCGTCTTTTGCTTTTAATTTAATTGTAAGTCCACGTGTTAAGTTGCAATCCTCGTGTTCCTTTAATTGTTATCGTATTAAGTATCGGAGTTCACAGTGTTAATATTGTATCATAATTCTATTCCATTGATATGGCACTGTCTTGTAAAGAATTGTTTTTCCTGAGTAATCAGGCGTTGATAGTCTTTATTTTGACATATTATCCGCGTAAACGATCTGTTTTCGTTGACCATAATTGACATTGTAATATACGCAATAGCGCCGAGAGCATTTAATCTAAGACACGTGTCACTATCGCTATCAGTTGTCCTTTAACAAATCCATTAAAAAGATTTGCAGTATGAACGTGCTGAACGATATTGTCTCACTATTCGATTGGTAACTTTTAAATGTACTAATATCTCTACATATTAAAAGGACCGATTTAACGTCTTAATGTACATAGAGCATTGAAGCGTCTAATTGCATCACGGAGAAGCATAAAGAAGTAATAGTCATTATGTAAATCCTGCGACTGGCCTTATGAAGCAATTGCGGGGGTATATGTTACCCGATGAAAGAAGGAAGAAAAATTCTGGGGTTGGGAGCGTACCGGATATCGATCGATTTCGTGTACTAGGCTGTGTTTCGATCCAACTGTGGGATATCGCATATGCCTGAGAATTATTCCGCGAGGGAATAAACGATGCTCGTAAGGGTAGGATGGGGTACGGAGAATCTCGATATTTTGCCAATTGCGCGAATCTCGCCTTAAATCACGCGAAGGAGGCGTGTCGGGACGAGATCACGATTGTACGGAGCTATCGAACGTTTAGCTTTGTGGAAGACGGACAATTGGAATATTGCAATGTCGAAGAGTTCAAGAACTGTAACTCCATACCCTGGATTATTTCGATGCAGCGCCGGGAGGAGTGTGTTTACGAATGCGCCTTTTCGATATCGTTTCTTTTCCATCAAGCCGACCAGAGAAGGAGTCTCTCTCGAACTTTGTTACCGTTATCACTTACTGGCTGTTGTACCCTTTAATAATTTTATTTTGTTAAGGATAACGTTACGGTGCGAAGGAGGTGTTGGATGCATTTGGTGAGGGAGTGCATGGTAGAATGTACGGTATGTCGCCTCAAGAGTTCGCGGAGTCTCATTGTCATTGTTGATAATCGCGCTGTTCGAAGGCGTAAATAAAGAGATCGAGAAAAAGGGAGAGAGTAAAATCCGATGGCACATAGAGATGATAGGGGAAAGAGATAGAAAGAGAACGAGAGAGGGAGAGAAAGTGTAAAATGGAAAGGATGAGGGTGAATGAGGTTGAGAAAAGTGCAAGGAGGAAGTGGAGGTGGTGGTGGAGTGGTAGAATTGAAAATCGGGGATACGTTTGCTTATATATACATTATATAGGTAACATATATTATATAAATATATAAATAAATTTAATATTAACGTAAGCATTTTGTCAAACGTCGAGGAACGTCGTCCTTCGACGCTACGGAAAGGAAACGGCTACTGATGATCGAATCTGTACCAAGTATGTAAGTTCATGTAATTATTTGTAAGTTACCGATAAAGAGAAGAATGAAGATTTCGCCGCGAAATCGGTTTTCGTTCGATTGTTTGCTACGGAAATGTGCAAATCGATACTATAACTTGTATTTATTATCACTATTATTATTTGTTTTTATTATTATTCGCCTTACATTACGCTCACTATAAATGGTATCGTGTAAGAAATCGGTCAATAAAAGGCTTCTATGCTTACCAGTGTTCCTGATGTGGTGCAGAGCGCTCCCGAATCTGGGAAATGTTTCTTTCTACCTTTGAACTATACATCTTTCATCCTGATTATTTTAGAAGAACCAGAATGTTAGAAAGCTCGAACCATACATGAAAGGTCTTCTTAGTATTAATTAATCACAGTCGGTATTTTTGGAATTCGTTTATTTATAAGATTTGAAACTAAAACAATCGTTACAACGTTTATGTACAGTTTTCAATAATATTCTCGTTTAGATGTTATTCCAATTTTTACAAGTTTTAGACATTATGCATAAATATCCTTTTGGATTATGAACGAATATGACAAAGAAATATCATTATCCGTTGGTAGTTTAGATATTTATTTGCTAACAGGCACTGTAATAACACTGCGGTTTATTTAATCCCTTCCCTCCAGACATTGGTCTATATTGTGAGAGTATAGTTCATCAAAATGCTAAATAGCCTAAATGGCATTTACTAAAGTTAATACAAACTTACAACGTTAGTAGACAGAGTTATCACCATTCTTATGTTAATCTGGACTGGAAATTAACATAATTCTATTTGTCATTTTGAATTCAATGTACACGGGTTATATAAAGCTCAGTTGTTGTGATACAATCCTCTATATCACATCGTTGCATTTTCAGCAACAGAACTATAGCATTTTCATTGTCCAATCTATCCCATAAATAAATATAAAATGTTTATATATTAGATAAATTAATACTTATGTGTTAAATGCAACCAACTCTAAAGGTTTGCACTAGGTAAGACCAAGTGATCCAAGCTGAAATTAAACATTCATATTAATACGTATATGTATACAGATGCATACTACAAAATTCGTTACAATATTCCTCACCAGAGTTAATTTATCTTCCTCCTTTTTAAGTATTTTTGCCGTTTGCTGTTGATCAAATTTAACAACAGCAGCGATAACTTTGGCAAGTACCATTGTCTGTTTTCCCATCATGTACTCGTAGAGTATATTCCTGAGATACTCTATTTCTGTTGAATCCTCTACAGTATCATACCTTAATTTTACTAATTTACGGAGTTCCGTAAGCTCGCGTCTTTGAGACGCTAAAGTTTGTTGGAGGGTATGGAATGATCCAGTATTTGACTGCACTGCTGCCATTGCTACGCGTGATGTGCTTTCTAATTCCTAGATATTCAAAACAAATTGAAAATGATGTAATATGATGTAAAATATCTACAACATATATCGGGAACCCGTAGAATGAGAAAGGGTAGATAAAGGTTATTAAAATTTTAAAATAAACAATGATAATTTAAAATAAAGTGTGCAAGCTCTTTACCTCTAGGTGAGTGTTGTTTTCTGCGTTGCTCTAAAAATGTAAATGTGATAAAAATTAAAAAGTTGAAATTATAAAAAAACCAATAAGTAAGCAAATGAGCTGTATGTATTCAACTTTTAGGTGCAGACAAAGAAGCAGTCCTTACTGAAACCAAACATTTTTTGTAGAATCTTGAATGAAGTATTATAATGTACTGACCCGTCTTTCATTACACCATTCCTTGGTTAACTCATTAACTTCCTCCTCGTGTTTCATTTCTAACTTCTCTGTTCTTTGTTGGACAATTCCTTTCCACTTTCTTTCAATTTCCTTAATCTCATTGGCATGCTCTTTTTTTATTTTTGCTATTGTGTCAATCAGATTATTAATTTCCTTATCTTTTTGTTCAAATGTGTCTTTATTTTCTAACATAACATTTTCAATCTGTTCGGATTTCGCAGTCAATTCAACTTGAAAATCCTTCAATTGTTCTTTGTATTGTTGAATGAGATCAGATTCGTAATTTTTATGACTATCTAAATAAAGATACATTTAATGTCATTGCAATCATTACAAGAACCTTAACATAAAATAATTTGCCTCACTTACCAAACCGTTTCTCTAGAGCAGCTTGTAATTCTTCCTCTTTGTCTTGTAGTTGTGCCTGAAATTCTTTAACTAATTGTTTTAATCTCATACTTTGTTCTTCCTCGTGCATTTTTAATTCTTCTTTTAGTTTATCCATTTTTGTTTTTAGCTCACTGTTTAGTATTTGCATTTGTGACTCCTTGGCTTGAAATGTTATCAATGCTTCATCCAACTGAGCTTCCAATTTTTTATTTTCTTCTTGCAATCTATCATTATTTTTTAGAACTGTTTCAGCAACAGTTGTATTTGTTTCACTAAGTTGTACCTTATTTTCTAATATTGCTTTTGAACTTCGGAGCTCAATCTGTAATTCTGTAATAGTTTGTTCCAATTTGTTGGCATTGCCTTTTAATGATTCTACTTCTTTTAATCTTTCTGCAATAGCTTGTCCGGATAAAGAGTTTATCTTTTCGATTTCTTCCAGCAAATCTTTGTTCCTAATGTCTATTAACTTTAATTCTTCTGTTTTTTTCTCTGCTATACTTGTCAATTCTGATAATTTGGTTGTTAAAATATTTTCATTATCCTTCAATGTCTGCAGTTCAGTTTTTAGTTCTTCGTTTTCATACTCCTGTGCTTCTAAAGTTAATATCTTATGTGTTAGATCATCTATATGTGCTTGAAGCATCATGTTATTCTGATTTACATTTTCTAATTCATTAGTCCTTTTTTCAAGATTATCTTGATACACAGCATTTTCGATTTGAACTTTTTCAACAGAGGCCATTTCTTCTTTTATTTTTTGAACTTCAACCTTTAATGCGCCATTTTCTGCTTTTACGTTTTGTGCATCTTCAATTTCTACCTCCAATTTTTGATTATCTGCGAGGAGTGACTTATTTGTTTCTGTCAATTCTAAAATTTTTTCATTTAGTATTTTGGTTTCATCGCTTAAATTTTCCTGAAATTGTTGCAATGTTCTTTTCTGCATTTCTAAATTTTCAGATTGTAACTTTAATTCTTCATCTTTAGAGCTTATGGTTAACTGCATTTCTGCTATCTGCTTTGTAAGACTTTTCAGATCATTATGTTGAGTGTTCAATTCATTTTTATAGGTTTCAATCTCCTTATGTAATGTATTAATATTATCTGTAAGTTGTTGTACAAGTACTTCATGGTTTCCAATTTCCTTTTTCATAATTTCTTTTGCTTCTATAAGCTCTTCGTTTGTTTTCAGAAGTATATTTTCTTTATCTTTTAAATCTTTATTTTCAGATGCTATCTGATCTTTCATTATTTGCAATTGTTCCAATTGTGTGGTCAATAGAGAATTATTTTCCTGTAATGTTCCTACTTGAGTGATCTCTGTTTTATACATTTCAATTTCTTTCTTTGCTGTTTCAAGTTCTTGAAGCATCTCTTGCAACGATTTTGCTTGACGTTCCTTGAGTGCTTTTAACTTTTTCAGTTGTAAATTTTTAGTATTTATTGTATCTTGTAACGTTTTATTTGATGTTGTTAAATCATTAATTTCTTGAATATTTTTTTCTTTTGTATGTTCCAACGCTGCTCCATGCTTTTCTTGATCCAAGTATTTTTCATAAAGACATTTTATTTCACTATCCTTACTATATATAGTTTCTTGCAAAAGAATAATTTCAGATTTTAGATCGTCTACTTCTTTTTCCATCATAGCATGTTCCTTAATCTTACAATTTAACGACTCTATAATATTTTTTGCTTCTTCATTCTTTGCACGCAATTCATCCATTTCCATTTGTACGAATTTTACGTTTTGTGTATTTTTTCTAAGATCTTCTAATTCGTTAGTCAATGCTACATTTGCTGACTCTACATTTTTGAGAATTTCTAATTGTGCTGTTAAACTCTGCATTTGTCTATCTGCTTCATCTACTTTATCCTGTAATTTTACTAGGGTTTGTATTTTAGAATTAAGACTATCGACCTCACTCATTAGTTCATTATTTCTTTCTTGAATTTCATCATATTTTTCAAGCCGTTTCTCTGCTTGATTCAATTGTGTCAGATTGTTTTCCAATTCTGACTTGAGCTGTAAAGAAGTATTCAAATGATCTTTTAATTGTGTACATTCAATTTTCAACTCTTCATAATTTAATAATTCTTTTTGCAAGTTTCCTATTTCGTGCTTTAAGTTCTCCTCATTTTTTTGCATTTGTACGAATGAAGTAGTAAGAGTAACATTTGTGTCTAAGATTGCATTGTATTGCTGCATAAGTTCCTTGTTTATACCTGTCTTTAAGTGCATGTAATCTGCTTTTAAACTGTATATATGATCTTTGCAACTTGATAGTATATCAACTAAAAGTATTTTTTGCTTACTAAGCAGATCATGTTCCGATGTTGTCTTGTTTAACTCATCTTCAAGATGGGAAATAGTAGACTTGTGTGATTCTATTGTATGATGTAAATCGTGCAGTTCTCTTTCTTTTTTATCCAATACATCAGTTAATTGGCTGACTTGATTACTGTTTTCAAGTTTATTTTTAAGCATATTCATTTCTGTACTTTGTGCTACTAATTGTTCATTAGCTGTTTGAAGCATAGCTGCATATTCTTGTATTTTTGCATTATAGGCTTCACAAACACCATCTCGATCAGTTAAAGCATTCCGCATGTTTTCTAATTCCTTGTCAAGATTATGTATTGTAACTTGCAATTTTTCAATTGTCGTAATATTCTCCTTTTGCTTTTCTTCCGTAACTATTTTTTGTGCATCACTTTCATTTTGAAGTTCTTTATATTGGACTTGTAAATTTAAAACATCTGTCTGTAATTTTGCTTTATCTGATTCATTTGTATCGTGTTTTTTCTGGAGTTCTTTTAACTTTGTCATTAAGTCTTTCAATTTATGTTCCTTTTCTACTAAATCCTGTTGTAATGTTTGCGATGATGCTACATTTTCTACTGACGAGGATGACATCAAATCATCTTTTTTATGGTTATCCACAGAAACTGTCTCTGGTATTTCGTTTATATTCCTTTCCCCAATATCATTTCCTTCCATTAGCGTACTTTGAGTAGTAGATGCTGATTGTAAATGTTCCAATTCCACTTGATGTTTTTTTACTGTTTCACTCAAATTATCCCTATGTTCCATAATTTGTTTCAACTCTTGTCGAAGTTGTTTAATTTGTTCCTCTTTGTCTTCGAGTTCTCTGTAAATTGAAAGTTTATTTTCTGCTAATGAAATTACAGATTCTTCTTCCTGTTTTTTCAAAGTTGTTAGTTCTACAGTCAAACCAGAAATGGTATTATGTGCAGCAGTTAAAGCTTGCTGCAAAGATTGAAGTTTTTCTCTGTCTGCTGACTGTAATGTTTCATATTGAGTTTGAAGTAGATTCTTTTCTTCCAATAATTCATTAAACTTTTCTTTATTCCGCTTCAAAGATTCTTTATATTTTAACACAACATTTTCTAACTTTTTAAATTTTTCTCTAAGCTGATCATTTTCTGTCGTCAAAGATGAGTTTACATTTGGATTACTTGTCGATTCATTGTGTAAATCAATTAAATTGGTCTTAGAGTTACACGTCTGGTCAGGGTTTCCCGATTCTAATATGTTGTCAACACTTGGTGGTACATTACTTTGCAAAAGTCGTACCTAAAAGAGGTATATGCGGTAAGCAAAAATTTTACTATAACTAATATTACGAAACTTGTAGTCATACCTTTGTATTTAAAGTATCTATAATATGGTCTTTTTCTTCAATGTCGTTTCTTAATGCTTCTTCTAAATGTGCTTTTGCTTGCTGTTCCAATTGGCATTGTTCTTTTAAATCAGCTACTCTGCGTACTACCTTATCTTGCGTTTCGACCAAAACAGATTCAAGTTTCATTTTCACCCTCTCTAATTCACGATAGTGCGCTGCTAAGTCTGTATATCTTCCACGATATTTGTGATATTTTCCTAGTACATTTCTGTACGCGGAGTACAATTGATCTTTAGTAACCCTATCCAGTTGCGGACTTATGTTTTCGTCTACTTCGCTGGCCGATTGATCCATGTCTGACTGAAAAGTTAGATTGAATATTTGACTGACGTTAAGATTGAATATTTGAGCAAATGTTGATTACATACAAACATCATAATTTTAGTAAATCGACGTACTTGTAAATGATATAAATTTTGTGGACTTTCATAAACGGGAAATAGCGATGAAGTGTCACTGGTGACACTGCTTACAGAAGATCGTCTGGATATGCCCATGGAGTTTATTGTAGGTGTCATTAGGCTGGCATCATGAAAACCATGTTTGGCCGGACTATTTTTTGGAGTTTCTAAAAGTAGAATGTTTTTAAAGGTAACAGTAATTATAGAGTTACACTTCTTAGTACTGTACTTCAAAGAGTGATTTAAATTTATTACATTCAGGAATGAATTTTTGTATTTTACTAGTCATATATATATATATATATATCCAAAGAACCTTATGCACATGCCCTTGTACATATTATCAGCAAAATAGGTCAAGAACATTTAACATATGCATTAATTATGTAACGAGTAATATATTATTATGAATATTATATTATTTATGAAGCTATGATTTTATCATGTAGTAACCTTTTTCATTGCTGCGCTTCTTCCGTAGCCCAAACATGTAATGCGAATTTATGTTTTAACTTTCTTTTCTACTTCTCCTACAGGAAACTGACATAGATCAAATCGTGTATGTATTTTCTAGGCTGGTATGTGTTATCCTTATCAGCATGTACTATTTATCACAAGGAAGCAAGCAAGGCTGTGAGGAAAACTTACCGTCTCCTTCTTCGGTTAAACTGAAATTATCATTGGATCCTGTCAGTTCTTGTATCGAGCTGTTGGATAATGCTGGAGACACCACAGCCTGTACATTTTCAGACAGAATACATATTTCATGAAAAGCTTTGTCTAAAAAATGATTCACTACCAAGTAGAATGCTGAATTAAGTGTCAAGTGTAACCTGTGCGAATTGCTGCATACTCGCTTGCAATCTGGCAGGCGATTGTTTCATTTCCTCGGCGAGCTTGTCTTTGAATTTTCTGAACATTTTTACGTATTCCACTCGAAATCACTCTTGTGTAAATATTGAAAATTGTCATAGACGTGTTTACGTGGAACTAGGTTGGAATTGATGACAATAAGACGTTCGCAGTTTAATTGGGTTGACAGAGGGAAGCGCTACTTTATACAGCGTACACGATTGCAACATGTTTATATATGAGTTTGTCCTTGTCGGAACAATAAAATGTAATAATAATATGTTTGTTAAATATAAAACCCTGACGATGCTAATAGGCCGATTAATTTGATATGGAAAATTAGACGAAACCTGAATATTTTGTAATATTCATCACTTAACATATGTGACGAGTTATGATGTCATTTGTAGCCTTATGTCTATAATAATTCGCTAGAAATCTAAATGCTCTATGCAGGTATAATCCGCATGCGGAAAAAAGTCTTCCCCAAAATTAATTGTAAATTTGAATGAATTATTTTCAAATTGAGGTAAATAGAAGTATCTATTAATTTTCTAATAGTAGCTTACAATCTTGCATTAGCATTACTAAGATTCGAGTAGTTCGACAACATAATACACAAACTTGTCTTTCAAAGTCTTTTGTTTATAAGAATAATTTAAAATATTCGTGATAAAAATAAGCGTCAATCATTGATAATCGATGTACTTTAGAATCGACTGTTTTAGCATCGATATTATCGCAAATGTCGTAAGGCCCGGTAGGAGCGCCAGTATTGTTGAGTATTGCGGTTGTGGTTGTTTTCTTACCACATAGATAAATACTGAATGAAATTCGTATAAAGTTGTACATACGTAACCTACGTAGAAATAAGGACTCGATGATTTCTCTGAAGTAAAACCCCGTTCTGTCACACGAATATGGTACGTATAATCTGCGGTATAATGTTCCATTATTTTAATACACCGGAACCAGCTAACCTTATTTTGCAAGGTGCCGGAACGAAAAATGTTTTACAATGTAATTCAAATTGAATTGTACAAATCGTGCAAACAATATTATTGTAGTAATAGTATTGTTATTACAAATTACCACATCTAATGTACGATAAGTAGTATAAGTTGACTTTTGATGTTTACAGGCATCGAATGATGGTATACCAGCTGCTACTGCGGTACCTGGATTTCCACCAGCAACGCCAAATATGGCATCGACTTTTGTACCGCCTATAATGCCCGCTGCACCTTTTATACCTCCCCCTAATTTACCACCAGGACCACCAGGGATAATGCCGCCACAGTTTTCGATTCCACCGCCTGGTTTTAGTTTTCCCATGTCTGCTGCACCACCGCCGGATGCCGGTGTCATAGGTTGATAGAAACAGATTTGTGTATTTTCTTTATTACGCCCACTTTGTTTTCGATCGTTATCACATTATTTTACAGCTGCTCCTCCTCAAATAACAGCGCCGGGAATTCCGCCGCCTGCGCCAATGGCAAGCGAACTTGGTTCTGGGATACCAATGTCCACGACGGAGAAGAAAACAGATTGGACAGAGCACAAAGCTCCAGATGGACGCACGTATTATTATAATAGTGGTACTAAGCAGTCGTTATGGGAAAAGCCCGATGAATTAAAAACACCAAGCGAACTTCTCTTGTCCCAATGTCCATGGAAGGAATACAAGTCGGAGAATGGTAAAGTATATTATCATAATGTGACTACCAAGGAGTCCAGGTGGACCATACCGACGGAATTAGAAGAATTAAAAACACGAATAGCAGCTGAAGAAGCGGCAGCAGCAGCGGCAGCTGTAGTCGCAAGCGCTACTAATACGTGTGTATTAATCTTCTGAAATTGAATATGTATACTGTCATTCTTTCACTGCTTCTGTCTTATGCTATTTATGTAATCTGTACAGTATAGTTCCAGTTGCGATACAGCATTTATCGCCAAATATTGCTACAATTTCACAAACAAGTACCCCAGAACCAGGAGGAAAGTCTGCAATCGAGCAAGCTATGGCTGCAACACTTGCTGCCATTAATATTCCTACACCCCCCACAAAACCAGACGAAGACAGTAATTCAGCTAAGGGATCGGCCAATGACAGCCGTACAAGTACTCCTGAACCAAAAATGCAATTTAAAGATAAGAAAGAAGCAATAGAGGCATTTAAGGAATTATTGAAAGAGAGGGATGTGCCATCTAACGCCACATGGGAACAGGCAGTTAAATTAATTCAACATGATCCCAGATACCCTCAAATGAAAAAATTGAATGAGCGTAAGCAAGCTTTCAATGCCTATAAGACACAGAGGCTTAAGGAGGAACGCGAACAAGAACGATTAAGGTAACCACTACTTATGGTTGTGTGTAAAAATTAACAGTTAAACCTTGACTGCATCATACGTATTATAGATTAAAGAAGGCAAAAGAAGATTTGGAACAGTTCTTATTAGAAAATGAGAGAATGACGAGTACTACTAAGTATTACAAGTGTGAAGAAATGTATGGAAACTTGGAAGTGTGGCGTGCTGTTGGCGACTCTGACCGCCGAGATATCTATGAAGATGTTATTTTCAATCTAGCGAAGCGAGAAAAAGAGGATGCAAAACAGTTGAAGAAACGGAATACAAAGCGACTGGCACAGGTACTGGATACCATGACAGATGTTACGTATAGAACTACGTGGCAGGAGGCACAAGCGTTGCTATTGCAACACTCCGCGTTTGCAGAGGATGCAGATTTATTAGAAATGGATAAGGAAGATGCTCTGCTTGTATTTGAGAATCATATAAGGCAACTGGAAAAGGACGAAGAGGAAGAAAAAGAACACGAGAAGAAGCGTAGAAAGAGACAAGAACGAAAAAACCGGGATGGATTTATAGTTAGTTATATCTAACACTTACTTTTCTTTATATTTCTTTGATTTGCTTTGAATTACTCGCACTAATATGTATATATATTTTAGAGTTTACTCGATGAACTTCATGAGCAAGGCAAACTAACGTCAATGTCACTATGGGTGGAACTTTATCCAATGCTCTGTGCTGATCTACGCTTTTCTGCAATGCTTGGCCAATCTGGTTCAACACCTCTAGATCTTTTTAAATTTTACGTTGAAGATCTGAAATCTAGATTTCACGATGAAAAGAAGATTATTCGTGAAATTCTTAAAGATAAGAATTTTGAAGTGCAAGTGAATACAACTTTTGAAGAATTTGCAACAGTTGTATGCGAAGATAGGAAATCTGCTACACTAGATGCGGGTAATGTTAAACTTACATATAACTTGCTTCTCGAGAAGGCTGAAGCTCGAGAAAAAGAACGTGTAAAGGAGGAAACACGTAAATTTAAGAAGTTGGAAACTAGTTTCAAAAATCTATTAAAGACTGTTAACGTAAATTATCAAATGACCTGGGAAGATGTGAGAAATAAGATCGAAGAAGAGCAAGACTTTAAAGCAGTTACATTAGAAAGTGAGAGGGTCAGAATTTTTAAAGAATATCAACATGAACTTGAAGAAAGTTGTAGTCATCATCACATTAGAAGTAAAAAGAAGAAAACTAAAAAAATGAAACGAAAATCACGTTCTCGATCGCACAGTGTAAGTTGCGAATTGCCAGTATATTATTATATAATCTCAAGTATTTAGTGAACTATGTTTTGAATTTGTAATATTGTTGGTATTCAGGAGTCTGAAGGTAGCGATAAAGGGTTGAAGAAAAAACGACACAAATCACGATCTCCAAGTGTCCCTAGTAAATCGGATAGTTCAGAATCTGATACTAGAAAGTCTAAAAGAAAGAAAAATAAAAAGAAAAGAGGCCGCAGCCACTCGGTAATTACAGTTAATATTTATTACAATTGTAATCTGTTCTTTGAAGATGTGGGCATATACAATATTTGATCCCTTCTTTTGCAGCGCTCACACTCCAGACTTCCCTCTTCGGAGGAATCACCAGAGAGAAAACGCAAGGAAGAGAAGCATAGAAGACAATCTGCTCACAGCGAAGGGTCAGTTAATGAAAATACCGAACATCATGAACTTTCCGAAGACGAATTGGAGAAACAAAGAGCTCAATTACTTCGAGAACTACAAATGCAGCAAGAAGAGAGTTGAAATAGTGAATTTAATTACTGATACTGGGACAGTATTTCCTATCACTCATTTTTTAAGTGATACCTTTCCATAAATGTGTGTTCCGTGGACATATACACCTTTGACACTGTTGTGTCAGAAAATTAATTTTCAAATAAACTTAACGGTCTTCATGCTTCTTGAAGATACAATAAATAAGTAAACGTACGTCTAAAAATAGCGCCTATTATATAACATCCGCACTTTCTATCACAGGGATCCATCTTTCCAAAAGTATGTACAACGAGCATTCTTATATTTTTGTGAAAAATAATTTTCTCTTTGGAAGGATATCGTTTCTCGGCACGGTAAGTAAGATTAAAAACATTTGTCATTCTCCTTAGATAACTATGAAAAAAAAAAAGCATCGCAGTGCCTTGGACGGTACTCGGAAAATCGTATTTCCCGCGAATTTCCTATACGTCGAATTCGTGATATACGCACGGTACGCGTATAACTTTAATATAAAGCTGACATATAGAGTATATTTGCGCGTTGCACGTGGATCGGCGAGCGAAATGAAATAGTTGCTCCATTTGTCGCATTAACTCGTTACGGCCCTGCGTCTCAGCCGAATATGCGCGGAGGGTGGGGAAGTGTGGGCAGAGGGGGTCAGTAGGTTTAACTATTTGTTCGATGGTCTGGCTTCTGTCGTTCACCGTTTCTTTCTGGTTGCCTTGCGATAGTACGAGCAAAGGCGTACCGCCTCATACTGTCGTCATCTTCGTGAAAACGCGGTGGTGACCCAGACGTCAGTTTGGCGGTTTAAGCGAGCAGGTGCGATCGGGTGGCCATCATTCGTGCCAGTAAGAGAAAAAAGGATCGAAGGAGGAGGAGAAGGAAGGAAAAGTCGAGCGGTGCGTGCGAGAGAGGAAGGAAACGTGCGCGTAGAAGGGAAAGAGCCGAGAGGAAGGGCCGACGACATCGCGAAAAACAATGTTGAAATTTTGCCGTCACGCGTTGACACCCAACAGCCAAAAGTGAGTAAGAAGTGCAATATCTCGCGTAGGCGAGTGGCATTGTCGCGCTTTGCTTCTACCTGTCGTTTTGCCATTAAGTTCTCGTGCATAGAAGGAGAGCATATTGATTATCCCTTGTGTGTTGACATATGCATATAGTACGCTTTTCGTCGAGCAATCGGACACCTGACAAAATGTAGAAAGATCGTCCGAAAATGTTGCGAGCTCGCGCCGCGAATAATCGAGCGAGCGTTTTCTCTCTCTCTCTCCCGTTCGCCTCCCGCACGTTTTCGTGTCTTCTCTCCTGCTTTAGGACAAGGACACCCTTCCGCTGATTTCGGAATTTTCCATTACAAAATTCCGGCGCGACGAGGCGCCCCGCGTGAAACGGCCAATTCCCAGTCTCTACTCGCGATCACTTTCGCATTTCGTTGTCTCTCTCGGTTTCGCGAAAATTCCGCTTCCGATGACAAATTGAAAAGGTATTTTTATCGTTATCGCACTCGATGTTCCGGATATCGTCAGATTTTAGTGGAATGGTCATGCAGATCGCCTGGTTATTGTATAATCGTTATCAATCGTTAGAGTGGCCTTAGGAGTATAGGATATATCACGATCGAGTAGCGCATGCCCCCATCTCACCACGCATCAAACGATTGTATCTAAGATTCGCGTTGATTTTGTGCTTCGTTGACGTTTCCACCGAATATCGATTTGTGCTAATCATAAATAAGCGAATCGGGGGCGGTTCATTTGAATCCTTTTGCTTTATATAATCCATTCTATCGAAGGAACGTTCTTTAATTAACACATTTGTTGTCCAGTCGCTAAACGTCCCTCGGTGTATTAGTTCAATGTGGCAACATCTGCTACTGTATAGTTACTCTTGCAAACGCTTATCTCACCGCGTACCATGTATTCTTTCCTTCGTAGCACAAAAGGAGTATGGCATACGGCAAATTATTATGAATGAGATTCTATGTACTGTATCTAGAAATACTATATATAGGACACGGTAGAAGGTTCTAACACGAGTCTGATGCAATTTGCATATTAGAATATCGATTGTTAGTTTGGTTTGGCTATATATCTTATATTGTCGTGCGATACGATAACGATTGTCAGATGACTCAAATTTATATGGGATATTGAAATAACGAATGTTAATTATTACGCGCTACTTCTTTTCGTACGAATGCGTCGATTGTATATATATTTATTCGAAAAGGTAATATTTCATTGCTTACCTGAGAAAACGTGTCAGGGCAGGAGGAAACATATGTATGTACTTCACGAGTGATTTTACATACCCCTTGACGTATGCGATATCTACATACGCATGCACATGTGCTGCATGTGGAAATGAGAGTACGTGCCTTTGTTCAGTTTACTACAGATATGCAGCATTTTTTTTTATCTATGCTGATATATCATGCATTCTCGGTATACTTAATTGAAATACGTACATATATACGCGATTCGTGACTTCGATCCCGATAAGCTTCGTCCGAACAGTCTGTAATTTGTCTTAATGCTATTAATCTCTATTAAATGTGCCCCTAGTGCACTGCAATAGTAGATAACCACAATAACAGGGGTCAGTGAGAAGATTATATTACATAACCATACCATATCATGACTTTGACACACATAAGCTAGTCTAAAATAACACCTTCTCTTGGTTCCTTCATCTTTTCCTTGGTTACTTCATACTTTTTAACAATAAGTTTTACAAGTATCCACGGTATGAACTATGTGTCAAAAAAATTCTTTTTTTTAATTTGCTCAATTTTTTACCATTATAAAAACTACTCGTGTTATATTCCAAAATTTGGATTATATTTCTCTTGGTTATTTTTAATAAGTAAATATTCAATAGGAAATTACTTGTATGCGGATTAATGCTTTTAATTTGTTACGGGGTAGGGAGTAAAAAATGCTTGATGGTATATGTATCTGGCGAAAATCAACTACCTGTGGGGGCTTTGTTATCTTCATTGCATAAGGTTTTATCTATGTGCATAAGAGTTGAAATTGGGAGATATCGAATGCCCTACAGAGTATATTTAATCTTTGGGAAGTGCGTTAATTCCTTCCTGACCTCTTAAGTGTATGATAACATTGTTTATGTAATACTGATAAGATGAGATAGATATTTTGAATAATATTTGTGCTTGTAAGAGATAAGATTGAAATGTTGATACTGTCAATAAGATGATATTCTGTTGTAAGATGAATAATGAAAATCTTGTGGACACAATAAACATTCGATGAGATATGTTAGTATTTGTCACTTTTAGTATTTTTGTCCACGTCTCATCATTTGAAGTTACTGAAAATGTAAATATCTAAATTTCACATGTTTCTTTTTCTTGTCTAGAACGGCTGCAAGATGTCTGGGATCTATAGTACCTGTACCAAATCTTCCAGATTTTCCTCTGGAAAACGAGCCTATATTAAGTTACGAAAAAAACAGTCAAGAACGAAAAGACCTAGAGAAAACTTTGGATAAAATGGCTTGCGAGTGTGAAGAGGTTCCATTAGTTATTGGCGATGAAGAAATTAAGTCTGATATTTGTAGATATCAAGTGATGGTACAGCATTAAAAAACTCTAGAAAAATATTGCACTTGAAATGCATACGTCAAATGTGTATGGATGAAACAGTTAATTTAATGATTGTAGAAATCATTTCTCATTGTATACAATTTACAGAAGCGGGATTCATTGATTTTTTAATTACACGTTTTTTTTTCAACATTGCTATCAATGATACTCGCTACAGTATATTTTTATCGCGACTTAATACGCGAAACAGCGTTCAAGTAAATAAAAATCGCTTTAAGATTTTCTGCAAGGACAACTGGTGGGTTGAGTGAGTCATGTAGTATATATGTATATACTCTGTATATGCATCACAGTACGAGCGGTTTCGTTCAGGGTAAAGAAAATAGTTTTGGTTTTAGAGTCTTGTATTTTTTATTATACTTTGACATACATATGGGTTTTGTGTTATTTCGTTTTCCTTCGTGTGCGTACTTATAGCCCATGTACCTTTCTTAAAAAATATTAAATACATGAATTATATAATGAAAATAATTTATCGTATATTTTTTAGCCGCATAATCACAAGCAGAAAATTGCAAAATACTATTGGGCGACACCGAAGTTAATCGAGAAGGCAATTAACGTGGCTGTGAAAGCGCAACGAGAATGGGAAAAATGCCCGTTCGAAAAACGGGTGGATATTTGGCTACGTGCAGCGGATATGATGGCAAAGCAATATAGACAAAGACTCAATGCAGCAACAATGCTTGGGCAGAGTAAAACGGCGATACAAGCGGAAATAGACAGTGCCGCGGAACTGATCGATTTCTTTAGAATGCACGCATGGTTTGCAAAAGAATCTTTTAAATATCAGCCACTATCACCGACTCCGAAGCAAGTCTTGAATTCGCAGAGGTATCGCGGAATGGATGGTTTTGTTGCAGCCGTTTCACCGTTCAATTTTACCGCAATCGGCGGTAATCTTAGCTACACACCTGCACTGATGGTGCGTATTTTTATGGATTTGCGTAAAATGTAAACTAGCTTTTTCAAACGAACAATCTTTACTACTGCCTATGTTTGTGAATGTTAACATACTGATCTTAATGAAAGAAGAAGAGGTGCATTGACATTTTTTGTTCTGCGTTTTTTAGGGTAATGGAGTTTTATGGAAACCATCAGATACCGCAATACTGTCTAATTGGTGGATATTTAAAATATGTAGAGAAGCTGGTGTTCCACCCGGTGTAGTCAATTTTGTACCCTGTGAAGGCCCAGTATTTGGTGATACCATAACAGCATCGCCTTATTTGTCTGCAATTAATTTCACTGGTTCCGTGCCAACGTTCAACCACTTGTGGAAACAAGTGGGGCAAAATGTTGGAAGATACAAAAATTATCCGAAAGTTATAGGAGAATGTGGTGGCAAAAATTATCATTTTATACATCCAAGTGCCGACGTAAAATCTGTTGTCAATGGGTCAATAAAGAGTGCATTTGAATACTGTGGCCAAAAGTGTTCAGCATGCAGTAGAATGTATGTTCCACAATCTTTATGGAGTGAAGTAAGTATATACAGTATGTTTGTAACTTGTTAGAACACACTGTAAAATATTGATATATTTCTTAGATACAAGAAGGACTTATAAGTCTGTGTAAGAAGCTTAAAATAGGAGATGTTAGAGATTTTAGTACATTTATGGGTGCTGTTATTGATGCTGCAGCATTCAAACGAATTACTGGTTACATACAGCACGCCAAGAAGTCAGACAAGTTAAAAATTATTGCAGGCGGTGATTACGATGACTCGTATGTTATTCACAGTGTATTTCTATGTGTACATATGTTTTTCTAATTCATTAATATTTTTACTTAGCTACTAATTTTCTTTGTTAGGAATGGTTATTTCGTTCAACCTACGATAATAGTATCGACAGATCCAAAGGATAAATTAATGGTTGAAGAAATATTTGGGCCTGTTTTAACCATATATGTTTACAAAGATGCTGACCTAGATGAGGCATTAGAATTAGTTGGGTCTTCGACACCATATGCTTTAACCGGAGCAATATTTGCGCAAGATGAGTAAGTGGAATTATTAATAGCATGTCGCATATTCTTAAACTAATAAATATAGCATTGTATTAAAATTGTTATATTTGTAATAGACGTTGGGCAATAGAAGCATTGGAGAAACTAAAATACACAGCAGGTAACTTTTACGTGAATGACAAGTCTACGGGGTCAGTTGTAGGGCAACAACCATTTGGTGGTAGTAGAATGTCTGGTACAAATGATAAGGCTGGTGGTCCTCACTATGCTGTGCGTTGGACATCACCTCAATCAATTAAAGAATGTTTTGTACCATTGACGGAATATGATTATCCGTATATGAGAAGCTAAATGTAAGCCTTTGTTGTACGATGGCTTTATGGTAATAACATGTATTCAAGTAAACCGCAGAGCGGTAAATGCCACGAAATTGCATATATTAATGTGAACCTTGTATTTCTGAGGTACGATCTAACAATTAGTTTACGTTTATTAGTCACTGCCTTTTTACATTCATTTTACTTTTTTCATCTCTTTTACCTCTATAGACAAGTCTTCAAATGGATTTATATATAGAGATTTGTTTTATTAGTCATCTACATTATTTTATACAATTAATTATACAATATACAATCTTATTACGTTATGCATTTAATCTTGTTTGGAAAGTAAAACAAATTGAATGGTCAGGAAGGTTTAAAGTCCTCAGTGGTACAGGGTTAATAGTAATACAAACTATGTTTCGATTTCTGAACAAATATTGACACTGAAATATGTTAGGCAAATTATGCAGTATATCAATATATTCTGCAGAGCAAATATCTTGAATGTGGCCACTCAGCGCGTGTAAACATTTTATAAGCATTTCACAACTGTTGGTATGTAATAAATATACCAGATAGTCAACTTAGTTCCTGTCTGCTGTATAAACTAATATTTAGGCAAGTTAATCTTTTGCCTGTGTGTTCGCAGTGTTAAGGGGAGAAAGATTACTTTCACATTAGTCGCATATGTCTTAGAAACTGTAGAAGACCCCATCTTTACCACTATTCATCAAAGATCTGCTGATGAAAATGTTATTACTATATACTACTGGCAAAATCATATTATTGTGCATTTTTCATGCAATGCTTTAATATCTCAGGTACGACGCACTTTTAGCCAAAGGTAATAATCTAATTAACTTGTTAGGTTGTCCTGGTACGCAATGTATAAAACAACATCAAGTATCACGAATACATTTGTATCGTTCAGAAACAGATGCACTTTCTTTTTACCGGTACTAATCTCGTCATGCCTGCATTTTATGTGTGTGAATTCAGTTTATTTCATGATTTCGTACTCTTCAATATTTAGTGCGTATGGATGATGTAAATTTAGCACGCACGATACATTGTGACTAATTAATTTTTCTCACGTATCATCCAGTTTTTGACAATATACTATAAAACATAAATTAACTTAAACATACTTTGATGAGGATACTCTAAATTAAGTGACGATCGTTGCGTTCAATCGTCGATCTTGTGATGTATTATTGTTGACTGTATGATTGAAGCAGAATGAGTCATGGAGCAGAATGCTATTAATAACGGAAGCTACAATAATAGAAAATATGTTAGGTATTACGGCCGAATCTATACGATGTAATTTATTTTAATTGTACAATAGCAATAAAGTAATATAATTTGATTGTTGTAGAAACCATTTTGTCAAAATGCTACTTGATGTGAACAACATTGATTTAGTTGTTAAACGTAAGGTACCTTCGCATGTGCTTTGCATTTGTTATTGTTAACAATTGAAATTTTGTAAAAGAATAATACGTATAAATGTCGAAACAAATGGTTTCTTATTTTCATAGTAGATAGTATTATTGTTCATGAAAGATCCAAGAAATGTCAGCTGACAGTACAGAGAGGAATGTGCTCCAAATATGCAATTTAATTATGCAAAGGGTACTCCTCTTTGTAATTACGGACCTGTGTGGACAACGTATCCTTAAACACCCAGATGGCACCACGTATCTATTAAAAGTTGTTCTGTTTGTATAACAACTGTCAATTACTATAGATCCTATAAAACATCTCATCTTATGGAAGTTTTTCATTGTCGAAATTTCGTAGGGAAACGGGCGCAATTTCCAATCATTGCCTTGCCGATGTAAAAGTAGGTTGGCAGTAGGTAGAAGCAGATTTTAAATCAATTGCATCAATTTCAGGCGAATAAAAGAAGTGATGTTACTGTTGATCGTCATAATGCTCTAAACGGGAAAGTAGCGAAAGTATATGGTCAACTCCGTTATTGTTACGCATAAACTAATATTTGGCAACGCTATGCAGTACTTGTATTGATAATGCAGTGACAGAAAATGGATAAAACAGTGTACTGTACCGGGTGATAACGGGGTCTACAAACCCTGCTGCTCCAAAACAGTCGAGTATACCTATTCAGTAAGATAAAAGGAATTACTACTAAATATACATTACAAACGAGTTGCGCCATAAACAATATTTTTTAGCAGAAGTGTGCAATGTATTCTTCCTCAATAACTATATAAATTCAGCTCCTTTTTCGAAATTCGAGTGAAAATAACAGTTACCATTAAAACCACGTTCTCAGATTTACAATCATCACGGTGACTTATCCACAAAAAACTGCTACTGTTCCCATTGCAGGTATAGTCACGAATCAGAATAAATCGAGCGACTTTCACAGTTTTCTGCGCGTAATCTATTTTGCCGATGTGAAAAACTGAGCGTACATTATAAGCAATAATATTACCCATATCGTCTATAATCTTAAACAAATATCTCTATTTATCGAACAGTTCCAAAATTCAGTGTAATACACACTTGGTCTGTTGAGAAATTTTTACGAGTCACGAGCATTTGTGCTCGTATGCTTTTTCGAGTTGTCACTTCTTTAGCAAACGCGTGCTTTAGTTCAAAGGTGAGCCGTGACGCGACAGCACTAACCAATGAGAATGATGGCTGCTTGGTCACGTGGGTGAGCAGACGTCGAGTTGAGCGCGCGATCACGCAACTGGGCGCCATTGCGCATGCCTATCGTGCGTAACACATGTCTACGCATGCGTGTGCTTTACGCTAGGTCAGTGACACGTGCGTAAGCGCTTACGCTCATTGAGGCCCTTCATTAAAGCGCGCCACATTCTGGCCTGAAATTGAAACGCGCATATCTCCGCGATAAATGCTCATATCGACTTGCAACAAAAAACACGACAATCTGTATCGTGCTCGCTATTGTCTGCGCCTGGAAATATGCTTACAAATTATCTAATAAATTTTTTATCGATTGTTTAACCCATTGAGCACTATTTTTTTTTTTTTAAGAACCTCCTCAGAAACAGAATTCTTTTTTTTTAATTGTTTCTTACTGCAATAGGGAACTAAGCGTCAGTAATTTGTTTGGAAGTCGAGATTCTCAAATTTTACCACAGTTTTTGCATGACAATTCACGGTGGCATACTTTGATTAATAAAAAATTATCATAATTTATCTGTATATTACCAGCAACTTGACGGCTATAGCTGTAATAAGCGTCAATGGGTTAAACGTAAACAAAGTAAAATATCAAAATAACAATTGGCAGACGCAAAAAAAAAATCTGCGGTAAATGAAATTTACACAGAAAGTAGTAGAAAAATTTTAACGTCGTACCACTGACGAGGTATACGACAGACCCTAACGTCTTACGGTCTGAAACTAAATTTTTGATCCAAGGAAAATTTATAGTTGTAACATAATCTGTTCCTCCACTACCTTAGTGTAATTTTCTCCATGGAAATTCACTACCAAAATTAAGGACCAATGCCTTATCTAGAAGACCATCATCGCCATAATAGAAGTTCGGACCCCTGTAATTAATCTTTTGGAGCATCACTTTCACATCCACCCCGTGGAACGGTAAAAGTCCACGAGTACGAGACGAAACTGACCCTATCCTCTCTCGAATCAAAGAAACCATCCTTCAGCTTAGACCTAAAGCTATTAGGAAGTCCATTGGCTTCCACCGTCGATCTCTCATCCTGGGATCCGTAACGATCGATCGGCCGGTTTGTTCTTTTTTCACTCTACCTTCCGTTCGCGTCCTCATCGACGGAGGCTCTCGAGGACGAAGCGAGGAAACGAGTGAACGACAGCTAAAACGAGGTTGGCAGAAGAGAAAAGTGGGTGACGGACGATGAGGAGGAGGACGAGGATGACGAGAAGAAAATGGATGAAGGAAGGAGAAGCGGAGAGAGAACGAAGAAGAGGCTTCGGCACGAGGATGGACGGATACGAGTGGCCCTAGTAGGTTGAACGGCGGAAGAAGCGGAAGGTGGAGAAGGTGGAAGAGAAGAAGAAAGGTGGATCGGAGGGCTTAGGGGAAATCGCCGTTAATGGCTCCACCGTCGGATTTCCTGGCGTTCCTCGAGCTTTTTTATGCCGCTTTCCGAGCGTTCAGCTCGGTTCTGAAGCGCGCTCACTCAAATCAAGATTCTCACCTTTTCACCGGTGGAGGGAGGGGCGGTCTGTCGGAGAACTGGAGAAAAAAATAAGGGAGAGTGGGTGAGGAGAGGAGGTAGGATAACGAGAGTGCGAAGGACGAACGTTCGTTGAGTCTGCGTGCTCTCTTCTCTTCTCTCTCTCTCTCTCTCTCTCTCACTCTCCTTCTTTTTTCTCCTCCCTCTCCATCTGTCTCTTTGCCACCGACGTTTGGGCCCCGACGACTTAGCCCATCCTCGTTCTCCTCGAGCTCCTCTCGCTCGTCGGTTCGAGCCCGAGGAGTTAAGCCCTTTCGGGCTTTCACTTCTTTCGCGCGCGCCCCCGCGCCGAGCTAAATGGCCACTTTTTCCAAAACCAAGCACCGCCGCTCCTCGAGCAGCCTCGTTCTCTCTTCTCTTCCATCCTCTTCGTCCTCTCCTCTCGACCTCACCGGAGGACGAGGTTACAAAGGACGAGAGGGTCTTCCTCGGCAGGCTACTCCCCTGAAAATGGCACAATGATGATAAATGCCCAGGGTGGAGGGGCCTACGCGAGGGAGCCACCCTCCGCCGACGTCGTAGAGTTCTTCTTATTGAGGTAATTATCGCTTGTCCCTCGTTAGGGCGCGGAGAAGGAAGAACGTAGTTGAGTAGGGTGAGAGAAGCGAAGGAGAACAGAGAGGAGAAAACATTCTCACGCGGGACCTAACGATAGAGAATTCAATTTGCCCGAGTCTTCGCGCCCCCGATTTCGGAATAATCGTTCGAACTACGGGGTGTGCTCTAACGAGTCCAAGCTCAAGTTCGTCAAGAACTCTGATCGAAGCGTCGTTTATTAAAACTTAACATACCTAGTCTTACGAAAAAACAAGCAGGAAAATGGGGAGGAATTCTTATCGATGCTCACGAAGCTGCAATCTCGCGTCCTTCGACACGACGCTGTAACGTTCGTGTTACTAGGTTTATCGAACAAATATATATAAGTTTAACTTGCAACTCGTTTTCGTGTATCGTGGTAGTTGGAGCCTTTGTCCTTTCTTCTAATGAATATATGTGTGTGGATATTGGCTGTACGTCCTTCCTTCTACAAATGTACGTGCGTCGCCCTTGGCTATACAGAGCTTCGTATATCGTTTCGACCTGGCTTATTTAATGGATTAATCTCCAACTGATCTTTCCGTATGCTTCTTATTAGCCCCACACTTTGGCCTCTTCACCTACACTGAATTCATAAATTGCATTCTTATCTTAAGTATTTACCACTTAAGTTTAGAATATTTCCTACTAAAATAAGCAACAAGAGGATCTTCTTAATTTAAGAGTAGAATGCTCTAAACAAATTCCTCTAATCAAACATCCTTAACAGTATATTCTTAACATAGCCTGGTAAAAAATTTGTATGGATATATTTCGTATATAATTATTGGAAACAAAACTCTTAATGAAATGCTTCACTCTTTATATTGTCGGAAAATTACATTATCCATATCTTGAAATCAGAATTGATTTAGAAATGTAGTCACGAGAGAAAGTTACAATTCATATATACATGTATTTCTATCACTTGTAAATATCTCCATTAAATCGTCTAAATCCTCTTCTTCTTACCACTTCGTCATTTCCTTATCCATACTTTTTGCACAACACAGCGCACAAATTAATGTAGTACTCAAAATTACGCAGAATTGCAAGAGGTACAAGATACAGACATCGACATGTGCCGCACGCGATGTGTAACCTAACTTAACCGAATACTGACACGCATTGTGTGGCGACATTCAGACGGATCATTAAGAATATATTCCAAAAATCGTCATATCGATAAGAAAATATTCTTATCTATTAAGAATATCTATTAAGATGAATGATTAAGTTTGTATTTTAAGAATACAATTTTTTCAGTGTACTGTTTGACCACTTGTACGGGTTACAATTCTATAGGCGTCTATGCCGTATTACAACGCTCCAAAGGGTGTCTAAAAAGAAGAAGAGCAAGGACGAGAGCGTCGTGAAACGTTCGATTGGAGGCTCTAACATTGGTAGTCAGTTGCCGTTCCTGCCTCTATCCGGAACGAGAGAATTCCGTGAAACTTTCGTACCGGCACTCGTGGACGCTTGTGGGTCGGTGTTGGCCCTGGCAACTTGCTGTTTACATTCGAAAAGCTTCGCAATAGCTCTTGACTGGTGGCGCGGTGGTCGTAGTTTGCGGGGGTGGTGAGTCAAAGCGCGCGCGCGCGCGGAGTAAAAGTTATTTATTTTCCCGGAGGCGACGAGAGCTGTAAAAGCCCGCCGTCGCAGAAACGGTTAGGAGGCATAGAGTGCGCGACGACCGGTGGGAAAGGGAATGAAAGGACGCGAGCGTTGGAAAAGTGCGGGCGGAACAATGTCCATAGGGAGAGACCGTGTCACTGGTAAGAGAGCTCGCCCGAGAGTGAAATAGTATAAGCGCGATACACCCACTCTTCCTCTTAATCTTATCGTTATTCAGATTTCTCTCACTGGATTTTTTCTTCTTTTTTCCTTTTTTCCAAGCGAGTACCAATTTACCTGGGAGTGTACGCGGTGGAGAGAGTTCTTTCTTTCACGATGGTAAATTTCAGTTCTAACGATTTTAACCTCTTCGTTATCCTGGACGAGATATCTCGCGACCCGATATTGGCCGATTAACGCTTTTGTCGAGATATCTCGCGACCCGATATTGGCCGATTAACGCTTTCGACGAGATATCTCGCTTCCTAGCACCAATTTTTTGACATTCTAGACGAAATATTTCGTGTTCTGCCTTTGAGGCCGCTTTATGCGTAACACCATGTTTACAGTTATAACACGCGAAAAGTAAATAAAAATAATTGCATAAAAAACTGTATTTATTGCTTTCTAATAGCCATACGAATAGAATTAGTTATAAAATATATTCGTCTAGAATGTCAAAATATTGGTGCTAGGAAGCGAGATATCTCGTCAAAAGCGTTAATCGGGCAGTACCGGGTCGCGAGATATCCCGTCCAGGATAACGAAGGGGTTAATATTGTCTCTTTCGAATTCTACGTGTATCGTGATCTTCCACGCGTTATTTTTCTAGAGTAAATTGGGCGAAGGAAGAGTTTTGTGGAAGATGGTTGGAAATTTTTCAAGAGCACGCGTGGATATTTGCAATTGGCGAAGACGGGGAGAATGGATCGATGAGTGCATCTCGTTGTAGGATGCTTCAAGAGGTTAAAGATAATGCGTTTACGTTTATGCGCGGCATCGGGATACTTCACGAACGTTGCAATAATACGCTGCCATTGCACCTCTCTCTGTTTGCTCGTCTTATCTGCTCTACTAGGAACGGGGCACGTTGCATAACGATATTTACGTGTAAATGTTTACCCTGGCATTGGGTAAGTTACCGATGTTGGTTTAAGAAAATTGTCTCGCACACGTGCGCTAAGAGTGATTGAGAGAGAGGGAGAGAGAGAGGGAGAGAGAAGTCCTTCGCTATTTAAGATCATTCGAATGCATTCCTTCGTGTCGCTCGCTCATCCGAGGATCTTCTCGCATGCATCCCAACATTCTCCATCGTGGGTCCACTCGACGAATTATCCTTTCCACGAGGCTCTTCCGGCATGGACCGCTTCCTCGCGTTCTCCATTCAATCCGATCGGAATTTACTAATAATCGAATAGCCCGCGCCCAAGTCTCGTATCTGCAATTCGAGATGAGCTTCCGGTGTTTTAGATGCAGAGGCTCACGCGACGAGGAGGTGGAGGTTAACGAATCAATGCGGAAGCACTCTACTGTGAAATCAAACTTTTCTTTAGAACGTTCTAATATATTCTAAAATACTGACGCGGTAAAATAACTATATTACATTACAATGGAATAATTGTATGGTAGTTAGAAAGAGAGAAGAAGTGAGAAACAGAAGAGTAGAAAAAGGGAAAAGCGCCTAACAGAAGGATTCTCCGGCAGTCGAGCTTCTCAGGACCAATCGTCTGGACCTAAACAACAATACCAACATCATAATAACAATTATGATTACAGACAATCGAGAAGAAGAGACTTTCAAAAATCAGACACTCAGACCTAACCGTACGCATATGTACCTAAGAACCGAAGAAAGAAAAAAAAGAAAAGAAGAGAAGCAACAAACTTAAGTGTAAGATAACGGAGTAGAGGATCGAGTTTAGCAGGACGAAGTAAGACGAACAATCGTTAAACTCGAAGGAGAGAGGCGGGAGCAGGAAGAGGACGAGGAAAATCGGTGAGAGGCTCGCGCGAGCCGCAGCGGTGGAGGTCGAGGAGGGTCGAGCGCGACGACGCGCTCCCTGCTGAGAGAGGGGGTGGTTTGAAGCGATGCGGCATACTCAAGGGGTGGCTCGGGTTTTAAAGGGTGAGAAGGATACGATATTTCAGAGTGGCGACAAGGAGCGAGCCTGCTTGCCACTGGCAAATTAATTAAATTCCTACGGCCTGCTTGGGGCGAGCGCGAGGGTGCGGTGGGGGATGAGAGGGTTGAGAAAGGAGAAGCGTGGAGAGAAAGAGGAAGCGGAAGAAGGAGAAGGAAGAGGAGGTGGAAAGCATGCTCGCCGAAGCGGGCAAGAGTCCTGTGTTCAGCCCATGGGAATATTGTAATTAAGATATGCACTTCTACCCTCCGTTTTACCTCGTGGCGCCGGCATCCCTTGGCCGCGGCTGCTCGCCATGATTTACGCTCGGTAGGACGCAGTATTGTCTGTTTCGACCGCGTCTAAATTGCATCCCATTACGTAGACGACTGAAGCGTCCACACCCATTCCACCCCTCAGGATCCTCCGCAACTTGCTCGATCCTTCTTTCGGTCGATCGTTTTGCATCCTGACGAGTCGAATGATCGTGGTGGATCGGTCTGTCGCAGAGGATTCGTGGAATATGTGGATCGAGGGAGACTGAGACTACCTGGATATTTCACTTGGTTGGTGAGTCTGGGAAATAATGATAAGGACAGGTGGAAGAAGGAGTAAGTGAGAGGGATTGAAAATTTGAGGCTTCGTAGACAGGGAATTCTCATTGGGACTGTTTGGATATTTCACTTGGTTGGTGAGTCTTGGAAATAATGATAAGGACAGTTGGAAGAAGGAGTAAGTGAGAAGGATTGAAAATTTTAGGCTTCGTGGACAGGGAATTCTCACTCAGACTATCTGGATATTTCACTTGGTTCGTGAATCTGGGAAATAATGATTAGGGACAGGTCGAAGACAGAGTAAGTGAGAAGGATTGAAAATTTTAGGCTTCGTGGACAGGGAATTCTCGCGGCATCGGTGAGAGTCGGTGAGAGTTGGAAACAGGGTTTCTGGTAATTTTAAAATTGCCTTGATACGAGTGGTTGGTAAAGCAGTGGGCTCTCAAAGCTGTGCGGAAAGTCAGGAAGATCTTACGATACTTTTATTACATGACCTAGAGAGAGAGAAAGAGAGAGAAAGAAAGATACGTAGGAGACAAGAGATAAAAGTCTACTCACCCAGGTAGAAGGAATGTGTCCCGAAGGACGCGATATTACACAATCTCTAGCTGTATTTAAAGTGCATTCGCCCATGTAAACGGGTACTTGCGCTTACAAGGACCTCACCTCGGTTCTCAGCTCTAAGAGAGGCGCACAGAGTTGCATTCTTTCTCCATTATTAAATAGTTTCTTGTTTTAATAAGCTCGTGAGATTTATTAAAACTAGAATAACGACAGGTGTTATTAACGATCTGCACGATCGACCAGGACGATATTATTACTCGTTGTGAGGTAAATCAAAATAACCACCTCCGACGAATAATCGAAAACAAATGTGCGACCGTCTTGAAGATGTACCACGTTGAAACGAAATGATCGATGGGACGATTCGACGCGAACTTTGGGAGGTTCGTGAAGCCACGGCTTTATGATGCCTCCGATCGATTTGACCTTGAACCGGGGGACCAAGGTTCACGACCCCAAGGTGAAACGCACTATCGTGAAGACACAACGTTAAGTTCACCGTACACCAAAGAACATGCTGTATGCATTCGCGTAATGGACAGTATCTGTGCTGCTGCGCTCACTCTTGTTCTTATGGTTCCACTTTTCCTCCAGTTTCCAGTTCTACTCGTGAGTACCTTCCTAAAACTAGGACTCACCATTAGATTTCTCGTTTTGTTAATTCTTCCGATACTTTTCTGGACGAAGGAACGTGCGACCTTCCAATCACACGATTTAAGGTTACGTTTAAAATCTTATCTCATTCTCAATATTTATTCCGTTGTTATCGTTCGTAGAATATAAATGACTAATCGATCTTTTTATCTTCCGTGAACTTCTTCACCATCTTCCATTATGAATTTTCAGGTGACTCCAAAGAGACTTTTGGACGCTTTCCGTTCCTTACGAAACAGCTTCTTGGACAATTCAGACACGAAGCTGGTTCGATATTATCCGCAACAATCGAAGAGTATCATCGGCTGGTGCTCGGACTCGACGGTAGCAGTGGCTTGTCTGAGAAGTGTGGCGTCTTCCCCTGTGCCCGTTTCTATCTCAAGGTTCGGAGAACGAGGATCTTTGGTTACAATGGCCAAACAGTCGTCCTCTTATACGATGACACGCGAGATTCTTCCGGTCGTGGACATCAGCTGTGATTACGATTGCTACAGGTACAATTTTCCTGATAAACCGTATACAACATTTCTCCCTAGTATCACTTATACATTCTCAATAACACATTTGCAACACGAAAATCTAAATAGAATCTAATACACCGAATTCTATGTATATTACAAAAAAAAGAGTAAAAAGCTGAAAATGTAAATTTTTGTTTCAGACACAACCTTCTCGAGGTAGGCTTGAGGAACCTCTATGGCACGGACTATCGTCCAGCAGACGTGGTCATGAACTCGATGCAGATGAACCATGTGGACGGGCACTCGGAAGCTATTCGATCGATAAATCAAATGGCAGGGCTCTTCGACTTCGTGAACGAAGACGAGGACGAAGGGATGAACTGTTTGGCGAGGAAACGCGAGGCAGAGTATCTTAATCCCTTGGACCACTTCGTGATCAAAGATTCAATGATGACGAGGCTTCCGTTAATGGACAAAAATATCGACACGAGAAATGTCACGGAGGATGACGATAAAACGAGGGAGAACGAAATGGAAGATTCGCAGAACGAAGATGATCGTAGTGAGACCACCACCGATATCATGTCCTCCAGCGAGGACAACCACGTGACCTTGAGGTCTGGTCGATCCAGAGAGAAGATCCTCGAGCGATCATGGAGACTGAGAGGCAAGATCAGGCCGTAAAACGGGTACTCGTTATCCTCTCCTGTGTATTACGGTCACGCGTCGGATTACCCGCAATCGGGAGATATCGATTAGCAAGAACTGCAAGTGACTTTGTGCTCGCTCACTAGGATGGAAGCGTGACTCTCCTCGAGGCGACGCACCTTCTCCACCCTTGGATCTCTTGGAAGGATCTTTGAAAACCCACAGCTACTTTCTCTTCGTACCATTCTCGATAGAAAGCCTAGACTGGGTGCAAAATCAAATCAAATTGAAATAAACCTTTCAGAATCCTCATCCACTTCACGAGATAACCATCCAAGAAGATCTTAGACTCGTGTCTACGATTAAAAAAAATTTGGAACGAGTCCTTGGTGATTTTCTCGCTTTCGTCCCTTTTTTTTTAGATAATAAGGAGCCCCTGTTACCGAGAGAGAGAATAAATACGATTCGTTGCACGTATCGAAACGCGGTATTCCTCGGTATCTAGTAGCATTGATGAGACCTGCCGTGTCGTGGAGTCGCGGACGTATACGGAATATGCAATCTCAGTTTTGCCATTCCGCGACTCCCCCATGGGCGGTGCTCCTTACAATGAGAAAGGAGAGGTGTGGGTGGAGGTGGGATGGATACGAAGGAAGCATCTCGTAGGACAGGGGCACATGCCAATTCCGTCTACTTATTGATCGCCACCTGGCAATGGGATATTGGCCATATTTGCTTGAACCTGCTTCGTCGCGCATTTGCGCACCCGTCCTCACACGCAGATTTTAACCCTTTGAGTGCTGAATAGTCGCGGCCTATGCGGTCCGTACGGACGGTGACGGTCGCCGTGGACGGAATACTTTTTCACTAGACTGAACTCTGTTGATGAACTATTCACGACGCAAATAGTAAAAAGTTATAGTAATCCTTTTGCACGAGATATAAATAATTAAAAGAGCGTTATTTTACAGTATTAATTATTATCTAACCATGTACTTGTATTCATCTCACACAAAAGTAATTGTAATACTTCTGTGCATGATGCAAGAATACAAGGTGAAACATTCCCGAGGATGCGCACTGTTGACCAATGAACGATTGCCCCCAAATCCTATAGGTTGGGTCGTTACGAGTTCGGTAATATCTTAAATTTATACTGAAATTTTTACACATTTATATTCACCTTATTTTTATACTTATCTTGTATTAGTTAATTTTGTGTAATTAATTACACCGCATTTTGGAGGGGTATTTATGGCTAACTTTTAAACTATATTTGAATGTCGCGCAACTTTTGGGGGCAAAATTCTATTGGCTGGCCGCCATTATGCGCAATGTTTCACCTTGTTTTCTTACATCATGCTTCTGTGTAGGTGATCGAAAAAACCGACAAACGCATTTATGCGCCTTCAGTCCTTGCCGGTAACTTACAATCAGACTAAACTCATATATGCGTCCTTAGTCCACACCGATAGCTTTCGTCAGACGCATATATGCATCTATAGTGCTCAAAGGGTTAATTAGACGAGAGGGATGATAATCAGTTGCTTTGATAAGTGATAAGAGTCAGTGGTGGAAAGATTTCTTTAAAGAAATGGTCGTCACCTGTGGTCACCATCTGTCGCTCCTACCTCCAAGACAGAACGATTTCAAGGTGGTGACGATGCAGAAGGGGTGAGAAGGGTGGTTGGAATAACGGGGTTTGGTCACGTTTGTCGAACAAGACCCGTGGAAGGGCGCTCCTTTGTGTTCACCGAACCTTCGTCGTTCGGAGCAATCCGGTATCGGCTTCACGCCGGCTAAGAGGATGAGGAAAAGGTGAAAGAAGTGGAGAACGCGCGCGTTTTACGAACAAAACGCAAGCTGTGCTCTTTTGTTCGCTCTTACTGCGCGAACTGGTCGCGCCCTTAGGACCAAAGCGGATCGTCGCTTTGAGAAAGAATCTGGGCTAGTCCAGGTCAGTGAATGTCCTTCGACTGACCTCTGTTTCTTCATACGTTTTATTCCTGCTGGGTCTTGATAGAGAGTGGACGTGGCACGACGATCATTCCAAATCGATTAACGGCAGAGACATTTTCGGAAAATACCATGGTTTCGAAAAATCAGATCCAGTCTTGGTTAGTGAATGTTCTTCGGCTGACTTCTTCACCTTTGTACATTTCATTTCAATATGTATATTAATTCAAAACTGATTAACAGCAAAGCAAACCTCGTCCTGTAAATTACGCCAAATATTAAGTAAAGCGAAATTTCCTTTCGCTTTACCTAATACAACGAATATTTCAGAAACTTATAAAACATCTCCGTTTTCGAAGGAAATTCCACGCTTAAATCCAAGAAGTTCGCCTCGACAAAGAAAGTCAACGGAATTTCGATCGATTAAAATATGCTCCTCGCATTTTCCATCTTCCACTTCTTTGAGCTCGATTAACGGAACGTAGCGAGCGACAGTTTGAGACAAGTGAGGAAATGGAGTTAAGAGGAAAACGAGAGGAACGGGAAGGTTAAAAAGAGCAAGAGGGTGGAATGGGGCGGGAGCGTGCGAAGGAAGAACGAGATGAGAGGGTGGGTGGAAGAAGGTTAGGGAGAACTGTGGAAACATGCAGCGGGCGCCAATAGGATTTCGCGACAAGTCGATTTGCCGGCGGAGCAAAGTTCTCGAGGCCTCGACGACGTCTTTTCACGCGTGCTTTCGGTAGCTCGCGCGAGCAACCTCATCTCTCTGGCCCCAGCCGGCGCGCCTCCAATGATGTCTGCGGGGAAATTCGAGAGTTTCGATTGTTAGTCGGCGGTGGGTGGAGAAAGGTGGGGAGCACGAGGTAGCAGGTACTTTCTTCGACCGTGAGAGGCGAGAAAGGAGGAGGAAGGAGGATTGGATGAGGACGCCGGCTCGTCTGTCTCGTAAGGCGCTATTCTACTTAGAGTTGTACTTACGCTCCTCGCGCTCATCGCGCTCCGGGTAAGTATCTCTCGAATTGTGCGTGGTGGGACTCGGTGGCGCGTCGGCTTGGCTGAGAAACCGTGAATGTAAAATTACGAATCGGGTCACGTAAAAATACCACTCGCTACGCGATACGTCTCGCCATTGCGGATCTACGATGAGATTATCGTTTGTAGAATCAATAGGATTTTATCGAGTTATTTTGACAAATTGTTCTATGTTGATTACAACGTATGCGAGAGGTCTTATTTTTAGGCACGACCGTAAAGGGAGTGACTTATGCAATCGCCATCCTGAAAACCGTTCGTATGTGTGTGTCTGTGTGTGTGTGTGTGTCCTTGTATATCCTCGATTTCGGAAAAACGGCTGAACCGATCGGGACGAAATTTGGCACAAAAATCAAGTACACTACTGTGAGTTCACAATAAGGTTTGGAGCCGCCATCTTGAACCGGTACAAAATGGCGGAAAGTTCAAATATCGAAAAATTCATATCTTTGGTACTATTCATTAGATCCCGATAAAATTTTACACGTACATGTACACGTATGCAATGACAATTACTGGAAATTATCAAATTTTTTGATTGGCCGAATCAAAAATGGCGGCTAATTCAAATCTTTAGTCCATTATTCCGGCGAAACGACTGAACTGATCCGAACAAAATTTGGCATGTACATCGAGTATATACCCATTTAGTGCCACGAAACTTTGTGTACCGCCATCTTCAACCGTTTCGAAATTGTGGGAAATTCAAGTATGGAAACGTGAGTTACGCGGTCGTGCCTATTGCAGAAAGCAAAGCTTTTCTGCACCCGGTAAGGCGAACGCGAAGCGCGAGCTCCCGGCGATCGTGCCGACCACTAATCACCACTAGTTTTTTTTTTGGTTAAGATGCGTGAGTGTTTTCTCGTCACCTTGATCAATTTTCGAGTGTCGCAGAGGTCGGTTATGCGAGAAGCTTGCGATAAAGTTTGATACGCGTGCGTGGAAAAAGTAGAAATGTGAGATACAGAAAATCGAGAATTTACGGTTTGTATCGTTGAGAATTGATAGAAGCCAAGTGACGGAGCAAGAGCGTGTGAAAGAATTGAAGGTGATTTTATGTGAATTGAGAACATTTTTATTTAAATGTTGAAAGAGACTGGAGTGTGCATGTGGAAGAAATCGAATTGACCAATGCTGAGTGTTAAAATCGAAATGGACGGAAAATTCGTTATTAACGCGCGTGTGAAAATCACGAAGTTCACGGCGAGACTCTGCGCACATTATCTTATATCGTTGGGTTTGCATCGACCCGAAGAGCAAATCTAATTCTACATTTCTTGGTTATATTTCGAGCAAGGAATTCTACTTTCGATCGAGGTATATTTTTTAATAAAATTAAAAAGATCACTTCATAGAGAGTTACAATTAATTCTTTACAGAATACGGTGAATCTCTTATCGAACACATCCATTTTCTCATATTTAAGATACTCTTCTTATTTCTCTTACGAGAAAGGTGCGACGTCGCGCGTGGGTCGACGAACGGATGTGACGCCACTGGTGGATAGGGTGAGCCAGCAGCGGGTACTTGTTCCATCATTTTTCTCGGGCTCCATTGCGCCGCCCTTTGGATCAGAAATTCGCCGTGGCCTTAGATGGAAATCAGCTCCGCTTCTCCACCTCCTCGCTTACTACTCTCTTTCTCGATCCTTCCGACTGCGCCGAGTCGTCCTTACTTCACGATCGTTTTATCGGTGACACCTTGAATCGGAGTAGGCGTGGAGGACTACGAAGACTACGACGCGAACGTCGAGGAGACGTCGAGCTAACGGAGGATTGATTGTTTCTCGGTGCACCACCGGGAGGAGTAAGTGGAGAGGAAAATAGTGAGGAAGGTGAATTCGCAGGTAGAAGTGCCACTAAGTGGACTATTTCCGGCCTGAGCATTTATATTCATCGGTAGTTCGAATCGTCCGTGGATTGAAAGAAGGGCTTGGCAGGAAGGACGAGAGAGATAAGCAGGGTACGAATGATAAGAACCATACGTAGCTTGAGTTTGCGTGAAAGTCCGGAGGTTAATACGAGGTCTAGAAAATTCTTTCTGTGCGTCGGTCGCTCTCTACGTTGCTCTTCTTCAAAGAACACGCGACACGTCGATCGACGATAAACCGGACGAGGATTTCCACTTCACTTTCAACGGAGAGCATAAAACTAGGATAATAAACGTAACGACGCAGGGGCAGAGGAGAAAGATCGGCCATCGTGGAAGATAGGAGTGCGATATAAGCTGGCCAATCGGGTGAGTCTATCACTTTTGGCCTCCGCCATTTATATTCATCGCCGTTGCGCGCCATTCCGAAGTTGCCAATAGTTTCTGCAGAGCTGCGACAAAGACTAGGATAGAGTCGAAGAAAGAAGACGACGAAGTGGTGGAACGTCGAGTAGACTTGAGGAAGGAAGAAGAGAATTTAGAAGGAAAGGAGAAGTGGAAGTGAAGCTCGAGAACGATGAGAAAAAGGAGAAGGTCCGAATGAAGGGCGCGGCACATAATGGAATAGGCAAATCTCGTTCCATTTCATTTTAACGGGAGGTAAGGGTGAGCGAAAGGTGGCCTTTATTTCCCAAGCATTGATCTCCATAAACATTTACAGCTGCCGAATGAATTTAGCGTGCGGACTCTTGGGACGAGAGAGATTGAAGGAGAGAGAAGGAGAGAGAGAAGAATGAAAAAGGGAGAAAGAGAGAAAGGAAGTGACGGAGAATACGATGGACTGGGGTTCCACCGACGACGGTTATTCTCCGGATAAAGAGCACCCGCGGCTACGCTTAATTAAAGCCTCGGATTATTCTCGAGATTCCACGCTCCGATCGGGCAGGATCTTCCAAGCGTCTCCGCCTCTCCGTCTCGTCTCCTCGGAGAGGAAAGCGAAAATAGAGACACTTTATCTTTACGCGACACTTTGGATGCGCCTCGAGTCCGCCTTCCATAATCGTGGAACGCATCGAAGAGAAGAATTCATTTCTTCCGCGGACGGTAAAACGTTCGATCGTGCAATGAGAAGTTTCGCAGATCGCTACAATTCGATCGAGAAAGAAAGCAAAAGTGCTATCGATTATTTCTCGAATTTCAACATTTTTCTAATTCCAAAACGAGAAGAAGAAAAACGCGGGATTACAACACGAATCGCAAATATAGAAGATGAGATTTTTCCCTTATTCGTGGACCATTCCGAACGACGAGGAGAAGAGGAACACGAGAATCTCCTTTCCACGCTTTCGCCGAGCGAAGAATTTACAATCTGTTACAACTTTAGCACCGCGTGAAATATTCCACGGCCCTAGCGCGAATCTCGAAATTCATCGGACAACTATCCCCATCGACCCTAAAATCCTAAGAATCGATTCTCCCCGATACCCTCGACCAAGCGGAATAACCAAGCGACACTTTCCAAAAATCTCCACACCCGGAGAAATCAAAACACGGCGTGCATGCGATCTCCTCCTGAACCATTTCCACCACCGTCTCTCTTTGCTACTTCGAGCATTTGGAAAACGCGACAAAAAGGTGGAAAGGAGCTCGTTCCATTCGACGACAGATTGTGTACGAGAGGGCTCCTTTTAAAATCGGGAACCGCTCTTTCGTGGCCACGCGGAAGGACAACCGTGGAGGATAGAGGGTGAAACGAGAAGAAGGGAGGACCGAGGTAGGAGAGGAGAGAATTTTAATATTATTTCTCCCTCGACACTGGACTCGTCCGGTGCAGGCTACAGAGCCGGTGGAGTTTGTTCGTTCAATTCTGCCCAGATCCTTTGGCCCTCCACCTCCACCTCCTCTTTCACCTCCTCCCTCTAACAGAGGTGCTTGACCGGGAATTGTCTGTTGACGCCGTATTTACGAGTCGCTTTTCCCTCCTCGAGGGAGGTCAGCCTCCCTGGTGGAAGTGAATGTGTATTTTCCTTTGCTCGGCAAGTCGAAACCTCCTCCTTCTCCTCCTCCACCTTTCTGGCGCATCTCCTCCTCATCCTCATTCTTGCTCCTCCATCCTCAAGGCCTCTTTACCGACCTACCTCTCTCTCCTCCTCCCTCAGACCTCTCGTTCTTTCGATTCTCCTCGTCTCCTCCCTTCGGCACCTTCGCTCCCAGTCGTCCCAGGCACCGTCGTCCTCCTTTTAATCTTTACGCCCCTTTTTCGAGAGATTTATCCTTCGTGATTCGTCGAGCGCTTCTTCGGCCTCGCGCTCCTCGCCCAAGACGGATAGACGAAATGAGGCGAAGGGCACACATTCTGTGTTTGTATCTGTGTCTGCGTGTGTGTGTGTGTGTCAAAGAGAAGGATAGAGAGAAGGAGAGGCGAAGAAACGAGAGAAGACGAGGAAGTGGAAAGGAACCCTGTCAAGCGTTCAGACAAAGGCCCGCCTCGAATGAGACAGTTCTGTTCTATTCCATTCTAGCCCATTCCGTTGCGACCCTCTTGCACACCTCCTCTCGTCCTCTCTTTCTCTGTGTGCATGTGCAGTCGCCGGAACCCCAAGTATTTTCTATGCTCAAACACCGACGCGCGCGCCCTGCAGTCGCGCAGGAGCACGCGCGAGGGAAAACGTGCGTGCGTGTTGCAATTGGTAGAAAAAGGTGCGTGGTTTAAGAAAAAAATAGATTTAATAATCTTTAATTGATATGTCTATGTCGTTCATGATCAATTCTGCTTAAAATTAAATTTAACCCTTTCGGTACGAAAGCTCGGTCCTCCGTGACTCTCTCGCTGTACGAGGGGCCGCACTGTGGGCACAAAGTCGTTTTTTAGTGCCAAAAGTCGTTCGACGGCTGAATTCTGATCCGACTGCGATGAAATTAGTCTTAAAATACGCGTTATTTATTGTACTATAGCGGAGACCTGCACTTTTTTTCATATTACAATTTGTTAACCTCTTCAGCTGGACAGATGTGCTACGCACGTCGCTTGTTATCCCCCTTCTAAAGCGGCAAAAACGTGTTAAGCCATTTCGAATTTTGAAATTTGCCTCACAGTTTCGTAACCAGCAAATCCGAAAATTCTTGTATATCAAGATTGAAGGAATTATGAACACTCTAACTAAAGAATGATTGCAAAAAGTTTAGAACAATTTCGATTTTGTATTAATTAACAAATTGCAATATCAAAAATAGTGCAGGTCTCCGCTATAGTACAATAAATAACGCGTATTTTAACACTAATTTCATCGCAATCGGTTCAAAATTCAGCCGTCGAACGACTTTTGGCACTAAAAAACGACTTTATGCCCACAGTGCGCCGCTCCGAAATGCACACATAGCACGTGGTCAGTCTTCTTTTGTTTGAAGATTTTCCTAAGCGTCAAATAAGAACGGTACTTGATAAAACAATGTTTTCTCTAACAACTGTTGTTTATAGTTTCCATATTAAACGACATTTATATAAAATTCTGTTAATTATATAAGTAACACTAGAATACATGCTATCACATGGATGCCGGATATATCCGGTGCTCGGGCACACAGGTCTTCAGATGAATGCCGGATATATCCGGCGCTCGTACCGAAAGGGTTAAACGAAAAAGGGGGTAAACTATATTACAAGAAGACTCATTAAATTTCTCAAATATTTACTTTATCACTTCTTTATCAGTACAAATCGTAGAATTGTGCTCCATGATTTTATAAAATTCCCTTCCTTCATTTCTCGCATTCTTCATACACTTTGTCACGCAGTTCGAGAAATCGCACTTCATCATTATTACGCGTCGAACCTCTCTTTCAGCTCGGTTAACGAGACTCTTCTTTTTACATCGGAGGTAGCCGCAATCGCGGATGACGAAATTTCAATCGACGAGACGTCGCGAGTGTAGATCCTCCGGTAAACGAGGGACGTGGGTGGGTTTGGGAATCGCGAGATGGTCGAATTTTGTCGGTGAATCGTGCGGGGTGGGGGTGGTCGTAGATAATGGCGGCGATGAGGCGGAAGAGAGGCGTTCGATCGGAGGAGTCACTTATCGGCTCGGAGGAAGCCGTTTAACGGTTCGTTACGAAAGAGCCCTTTCGTACCTTATCTCATTCCGACCCCTCGAATGTGAGGGGTGGGTGGCGTTGGAGGTAGGAATGTTAACGGTGGGTGACGGGGTTGAGTTGTGCGGAGACTAGGCTACTGGATGGAGAGGGACGAACGAATCTAGAAGAGGAGAGTGGGTGACCGGAGGGATGAAGAGTGGAAGGAGAAAGGGCGGAAGACCGCGAGATCATCTCGTAAGTGAGAAGGAAATGACGCGTTATTGGAAGAGAATAGTAGCGACTGAGAATTCTGGAGAGAGTCTTGTAAAAGGATCCTTTCTCCGAGTTTATTCGCGAGATCTTCGTAACGATGTTACCTTCACCGGATTTTTTCAATTTTCTTGAGCTTTTGTATTAAACGATAAAGATCCATGCGACCAAAGATTGTTTAGACAATTTCAGGAAATATTTTCAGACCGTTGTGTAGTGATTATTTGTTTCTTCTTTCTTTTTTTAATTTCATTTTCCGGTGCTTGAATTCTTCGCAGATTTTTCTTTTTATCGAGAAGAGCAATCCGATTCTATGTTGGAGGTAAATTACTGAGTGTTATGAGTGTGGTGTACATACGAGCTTCTACAGAGCACTCTCTGTATGCAAAACTTTTTGTTTATTGTTGACTTTTGTCATTTTCATAAAACGACGACCATATTTGATATGTGCATATCATATTTACATCCTTGTAAATATTCAATATTAATCCTAGACAACCGAGTTAAATACATTTTGTTCTCCTTAAAAAATTGATCTCACTCTAGCAGCCTTAAATCCAATTCTGGTCAACCTCAATGTCGTCTAATTTCTCTTCCTCTCTCGCCTGTTGACTTCGTCCCGCGCCACCCCCGAAGAGTTCCAGGATGCGGCAAATGGTCGCTGGTTTTACGAGGCTGTGGCGGCTGGGCTGCTCGAATTAAGTACGTTTTACACGTACGCGCGCGGATCGGGACGAACGTTCGAGCGTAAGGAGGAAGTTTATATTAATCGCACTGCACTTTCCGAAGTCGCGCTTGCCATTGGAATTGTCGAAGGTAAGGAGGAGCAGGACGATCGTTCGTTACGGCTCGTGATCGTCGGAGCTCGTGATTTCTGGAGCCAAAATTACGCGGGGTTTTAGTCGTACGTGATTGGATCCACCAGGAGTGATCGACGAATATAAATTTCCTCGATGGCTTATCGGTCGATTTTTTCAACGAACTTTTTCTACAAACCAAGTAGCACGAAGCATCTTCCAATAAAAGGATCTACGTACTTGATTAACAAAATATTTCTAATCCACATTCTGTTGCAAATCACAATTCTTATCTTATTTTCAATAGATCGTTCCACAAGAACTTTCTCTCTCACTATCTCTTCTTTTCTTCTTCTAGAAAACGTCTTCGAGCACAATCGATCTCGAGGATAAAGAATAGGCGACGGTCCGTCGCAGAATTAGTTACGAACGGGAATGGGAAAAGCCGAGAGAATACTCGTGAGACGTGTAGATCCACTGGAGGTATCGGTAAGCCGAAGAAAACTGAAAGGAGACGAAAAAGTGGGCGAGAGAAGGACGTCGAGACCGGAGTGGAACGAGGTTATGAGGAATGAGAGATAGAGAGATGAAGGAAGAGAAACTAGATACGGGTGGAACAGTGTCGCGAGGAGAAAGGAAGAAGGTGAGGAATTGCGTGGAGGAAAGGAGGGCAAATTCGTTGATGGAGGCGAGCGAGAGTTTTGTCGAGGAAAAACACGTCCCCGCCTATTTTCTGGCTAGAAGAAATTCTTTGTGTTTTTAAATTAAGTTAGCTCACGGTAAAGTAGCGTACACCGAAACTTTCTCTTTCTCGTGCTCCTCCTTTCACTCGCATTCTTCATCTCCCTTCACTTCCTTCTTCTTCTATCTATCCGCCTCATCTTCTCATTCTTTTCTCTCCCCACTAGTTCAGCTTCGGTCCTCGTCCCGCTTCTTGGATCCTTTTTGAACGCCTGACGGTGGAGGAGAGCTTAACTCAAGCTACTTCATTTCGGAAAATGCCCTCGGACTTTGTTGCGGGGAAGCGTTGAAGGCGCGAGCGTGCGGCTCCGCTTGCGTCTCTTCGCTTCGGGCGTAATGGAATTAACGTGTTGACGAGACACGAGCACCGCGTCCCCCGCGGCTAATTCTATTTACGATCCGCAAGGTTGTACGTTATTTTTGAGCGATTTCGTGAGAGACGACGGTAGCAGACGGCGCCGTTAAGAGCTACCAGGTACCGGTAGAATGGAGACACGTCGGAGCAATCGAGAAGATCGCAATTCTCAATCGATCCTCTTAATTCATACTCCTCGTGGATCCTTACGTACAGGATGTTGCGAACACATACACGGCAGTAGATCGGGTTGACTATGCATAAATCTGCAGGCGCTCGTTCTGCTGACCGGCAAGAGAGCGTGGAGGGGAGCAGCCTGCCGATCTACTGATGCTAGGTGGCACTGGACGAGGCTGGGGGTTGACGTTCTCGATTCGTGCCCCGTCTGTAAGGAGTACAATAAGAATATAGGCGTAATTGTAAGGAACGAGAGAGAGAGAGAGAGAGAGAGAAAGGACGAAGTAAGAGAGTGTAGAAATATAATATAGATGGCACGGGCGAGGTTTGGCATAGGAGAGAGTTACGGACCGAGAGAGAGAAAACACGGCATAAGAGAGAGAGAGAGAGAGAGAGAGAGAGAGAGAGAGAGAGAAATTACGAAGCCAACAGGTTGAATAGAATACCGGAGACATTTAAGCCGTGGACGTCTAAAAGCAACGATCGAGACATATAGAAATACTTGTCTAATAGAGGCTCAAATAATAATCAGTCCTGACGAAATACCTGTGGAGGACAAATAAAACATCAGGAGGTCTATCTCTCTCAAATAAGGTCCGTAACAGAATATATCGCTCTCCGTGCCACAAATTGAAGTTATTTATTTGATTGTTACGTAAAGAAAGACTAGTCACATCTTAATATTTATTTAATGATATGTGTATGTCTGATTTGTGTGCGTGTGGTAGGTATTTATAATATAGTGTAATGACGCCGGTTTCCGTGTTAATTTATTGGACTTTATTTTCATTTTTATGTAATTATTTATGTATATTTTATGTGACGGTTAACGACGGGCATTTGATTTTTATTGTTTGACTAGCCGATGTATATTTTAATAAAGTTGACGACGTGCCCTTTTTAATCTATTTATTATTATAATTATCGTAGAGAATATTTATTTATCTGAGCATTAAAATAAGAACACACCCGTTACACGTCTTTATAAGTGTTTTCCTTTTACAGCTTTGATCAGATCAGATCAGATCATATCACGTCAGTTCAGAAATTAGCATGTTCCTTTAGCTAAACTGAACTGATCAGATCACTTCTCCTCTTATCGCTGCTAATCTACCGACGGACTAAGATCAGTAGGTGATATTTTCGTGTCACTTGCGGTTACTCGCCTCCTATTGGTTCATACTAGGAAATTATTTTGAAAACTATGAGATGCTCATTTTCGCGGTGCACTTGCGCAATCTCAGCGCAATTTATGAACACAGATTGTAACAAAGAAGTGACTTGTCAATCATACAAACTAATGTGAGCGTACATAGAAGTTTTGAGCTTACTTATATTTTGATACGAACTGGTGTGAACCTAAATCCACGAAACAATTACGAGGAGAAGAGAAATATGAATGCCAGATCTGATCGATCTGATACATGCTTGTTCTATTCACTTATAGCGAATTCGGTCGGTTTACACTGACACTGAACTCGTGTTGCACTAAACAGCACGAGTGTTGCGCTAGGTCTGGCTTACACTACACTGAACCAATATCGCCCTAAACCGTACAAGTGTTGCACCAAGTGAGATTTACACTACACTGAACCGATGTTGCCCTAAACCGTACGAGTGCTGCACTAGATTGGAGCAACATTATATTGAACAAAGGTAGAAAGATTTTTCAATAAGGCTTCTTCAATATACGTTAACAATTTTTTGTAATATAAATTTACTTACCTCATTATTTGAATATTCGTTTATAACATCTAAGTAATTACTAATCTTCGGTCTTTTACTTCTTGTAACATAATTTTAGAAAATTCCCCTCCTTATCACTACTACTGCTCTCTAATATTTCATTTAAAACTATACATTTTTTGTACACATTTTAAATTTTCCGCCACTTGAAACTGGTGTACCAGACTGCATTGTCAAAATTGGCGGTGTAATAAATTGTGCACTCGTGCAATTTGTTTTGTGCAACCGAACACGAGATCAAGGCTACACAGAATTAGTGCAATACTCATCGAATACGGCATAGGATCTGCACTATAATAGTGCAATACAACCGAATACGATGAGTGCAACCACTGGAAGAGAGGGAATTGATTGAACACGCTGCACTGGGAAAGTTTGTACTCAGTGTACACCAGTGCAGACGATCGAATTCGCTATTACTGAAGTGACGTGAATATTTCAGATCATAAAATATCAAATCATATCAGATCACTTGTAAAAGGAAAGCACCTTATATTAACCGCACTTCAATTATATCGAATGCACTTTACCGACCGGTAAACTTTTTGAACTGCTTTTTCGTTAAGCAGATTGATAGACCGGTCGGTAAGCGTTGGGGTCAAAAAGCCGATTAATAGTTTGCCGGTCGGTAAAGTGCATTTTCGATATAATTGAAGTGCGGTTAACACGTTCCCTGCCGCGTGGGGCGTATGCGCCCCACGCTGAACTTTCCGTTCAAGCCATTTGGTATTATCATTGTAAAATGAAGAATTTTTAAAAAATTCAATATGCAGTCGATTACGGGCATCTTAGTACTACTGCTGATGCATGTTAAACTATACAACCTTTCCTTGATAATTATGATTTTTGCGGCATTTTATTTATTGTAAGGCATTCGCCAGAAACGAAATAATACAAGTGTAAAGCGTGGGGCGCATACGCCCCACGCGGCCTGAACGGAAAGTCTTCAAAAAACGGTCCGGCAGGGAACGTGTTAATATAAGGACGGGGCACGAATCGAGGCGCCAACCCCTGCGCCTCGTCCAGTGCCACTTAGCACCAGTAGATCGGCAGGCTACTCCCCTCCACGCTCTCTTGCCGGTCAGCAGAACGAGCGCCTGCAGATTTATGCATAGGCAACCCGACTTACTGCCGTGTATGTTTTCGCAACAGCCTGTACAAAATTATCAAACGAAAAAATGAAATCCCACGGTCTTATCCCCATCTCGGAATATTTAGCTCGTGGTAAAAGTTTCCTTCGCGGCGGAGAACCGCTTCACGAGTGGAGCGTGCTATGCTGAAAGTGGAAGAGGGAGAAAAGGAGTATACCCTTTATCGAAAAAAATGCAGCGGCGAGTTCGCTGATCATCGCAGGTTTCACTTAAAGAAAACGCCGCCTCTCACTTCCACCCCCGTTCTTCCTACTTCTCCACCCCCACCCGGTAAAGTTGAAAGGGAGAAAAGTTTTCGAGGGAAAGGAACTTCATTGCCAAAAGCGGTAATAGTCGACGAAGAGGAAGCAGTAACGACCCGTGGCAAAACGCGACGGGGGTGGTTCGGAGTCGAGGAGTGAGGGGAGGATGGAGCGAGACTTTTGCACGGCAATCAGAATAAAGCACGAACCATTCAAGTTGTGCGAGCTTTCATCGCGCGCGGCGGCAGTCCTGCGAGCTTCTCTGTCCCACCCCGTTCTTTACACCTTCCGCCACCCTCGAGCCTTTACCTCGCTGTCTCTTTTTCCTTGACCCTCCGCCTCCCTTTTCATCGGCCCTTCCTTTTTACCGACGCCTTCTCCGTGCTCCTCATCTCGCTTCCTCGCGTTTCCACCTTTCCAAGCTCACCTCCCTTCTTCTCCTTCGCCTTAAACCCTTCTGGACTATATATAAAGTGGTAGCACTAAATTGAAAACCGTGGCTTTGTCGGTGGCGGGCCACGACGACTACGACGACCACCACGGCGACAGCCACGTTGCGGCTTTTTCCTCTTTTCTCGTTTCGATACTCCTTCCTTCTCCCGCCAGACTCTCTTTCTCTCTTTCGCCCGTATTCCTTCGTCCTCCTTGGCTTCTCTACCCTTTTCTCCAGAACCATTCGCGTCCGTTTCCCTGACGTACGTAGGTAGCGAACGTAAGGTCCGGCGTCTTGACGTCCGCAGGATTGATCGACGCGGCGCAGTTGACATCGAGGCCCGATTTATTGGACGCGCTCGGCCTTTTGATGCTGCAGGTGCACCCTCTCTCTTTTTCAAAGGAACGAAGCCAAAGTTCAGTGTTGGAATGTACTAACCTTTTTGGAGTTTTCGTTCGTGGATCTTTTCATTCATTGGAAACGATAAATTGGCAAGGATTCGAAATTTTCGTTCTAGTTACAGAAACCTTTTCTCATTCGTACCACCACGTAACACTTTTAAAGAATCTCTCACCGAGTGTCTTATCATCTACATCACCAAGAAAAAGATTCTTTCTTCTCTGAAACGATTTTCCAGTTCTCCTTACGAGCAAAATTTCTTTTTTCACAGACCTCAACCTTAAGGTCACCACCGTCTCTCGCTTTAGCCGACCCCTGCAACGGGCTCTCAATTATTTATAATTTTTCCCACGCAACCCAGCCCTGCCTGCCACCCTCTCTCGATCGTCCCTCGTTAAATCCATTAAACCCTTAATCCCCCGTTAACGTTCTTCGCTCGAATTATTATGGTCGTGCGGCTTCGTCGTCAGGGGCGTAACAACTGGGGCACGGAATCGTCGCGAGGCAACGTTCAGCCGATATTATCCCGCGCGATGGTAGGGGAGGAGTGGAAAGGAGCGAGTAACTCATGACGATGACGACGACTACTGGAACGATGACGAGAGAGTGAACTGATTTGGAAGGAGGTGGGAGGTTAGGAAAGGAAGGGAGATCTAAGTGCGTGACTGCGGCGCATCGCCGCTATTCCGCTTCCCTCTGAATTTCGGTATTAAAACCACAATTAGACAGCCGGCATCTGAACTCGCGCAACCACGCCACTCAGGAGTTGTAATTAACATACAACCTGGCCTGGCTTCGTGCACATACATCTCCACCTTCTCTAAAATCCCCCACCCACACCACGACAACCATCACCACCACCACCTCTCCTACGTCCTCCTCCTTCGCAACCACCCACCGTCGATTCTCGAATACGAGAAACGAACGGGTGGTATGCACCTCGTGGACGTTGGAGGGAGACGGTGAAGGTTGGAGAAGGAGTAAGGTGGGACGTGGGTTGTGCATAGACGAATAGAGAGGGAGAGAGCGAGGGCAAGGGTTGAGAGACAGTTTAATGGTAGAATTGGCTGGCGGCAGGGGTGCGCGTGCTCAGTGCCGGATTAAGATCGGGAGTAACAATTTGTCTATGTAACTCCGTTGTTCTTATTAACGTTATTCAATTTGTCGAACGGTCTTTTGAATTTTTACTGTCGAATGTTGGTAAAAATCGAGGATGAAGAATTAATATAAAATTGTTGGGTTGCTGTTGGAAGAGTATCTTTTTAATTTGCAATTGTTATTAACTGGAGACGTGATAAATATGTGTGGAAGGAACTGAAAATTTATTGGCTCGGATTTTCCTAGTTTTGGATAGGTCGTGGGGTTTGGAAGTTTCTGCCTTCGTCCCTGAGATACCGGAAGCCCGTGGGTCGAAAGAGAGAGGGAGAGAGAGTGATTGAGAGAGAATGAGCAAGAGGTACAGAGACGAGGAGAGGGACGGAGGAAGAAGGTGCAGGAGGGAGAGAGGGAGGCGGTATAATTCCTCTATAACTAGAGCCCTGATTCCTACCACGGACGAGCATAGATGGTTATCAGGCCAGTGCATATAATATATGTGGAGGTCGGTTCGCCCGGAATTAATTAAGACTGTTCCGCAAACGTCGATTACTAACGTTCAGAAATCTCCGATAAGGACGCGGGGCTTTACTCATAGTTCAACGGGCCGTTCGGTAATTTATTCGATCGTTTTTTTGTCCAAGATCCGAAGGAAGCTGGAGAGAGGAGCGCAGAATACTTTTTTGTTACCTATAGGTGCTTTCCTTTTACAAGTGATCTGATATGATCTAATATTTTATGATCTGAAATATTCACGTCACTTCAGTAAGTGAATGGAACAAGCATGTAGCAGATCGATCAGATCTGGCATTCATATTTCTCTTCTCCTCGTAATTGTTTCGTGGATATAGGTTGGACACCAGTTCGTATCAAAATATAAGTAACCTCAAAACTTGTATCTACGCTCACACTAGTTTGTATGATTGATAAGTCACTTCTTTGTTACAAACTGTGTTTATTAATTGCGCTGAGATTGCACAAGTGCAGCGCGAAAATGACCATCTCATAGTTTTCAAAATAATTTCCTAGTATGAACCAATAAGAAGCGAGTAACCGCAAGTGATACAAAAATATCATCTGCTGATCTTACAAGGAAATGGCACGAGGTGTCCTCCTCGGATTTCAATGCCGTTGAAATATGTTGTAATCTAGATAAAAATAAGGGACACGTTTCTTTTTATACGTGCCCAATCGCACTTTTAGGGGGTGAAACACCCCTTTGAAAAAAATCCGTTTTCTTCTTTCGGACCAAATATTGTGAAATCTATACGAGATAGAAAAAAATGTTTCAGACAGAAGTTGAACAGTTTCAAAATCGCTTAATAATAGTTTTATCGATTGTTTAAAAAATGTTCAACTTTTCGACACACCCCTCCCCCCTCATAATTATTTTGCAATTTCAGAATTACAACATATTTCAACGGCATTGAAATCCAAGGGGGACACCTCGTGCCATTTCCTTGTTAGTCCATCGGCAGATCAGCAGCAGGTAAGGGGGCAAGTGATCTGATCACTTCGGTTTAGCTAAAGGAACATGCTAGTTTCTGAACTAATGTGATCTGATCTGATCTAATCCGATCAAAACGGTAAAAGGAAAGCGCCTTATGGTACATATCGAACAGTGCAAGTCTTAGATTCCTTCGTTAAAAAATGATTCTAATACTATCGCAAGATTAGCTCCACGAGATTCCAAAAGAATTCAATCGGGGCAATCTAAGTTTGCGTGGCACTCGCATTTTTATCAATCGAGGCAAACCCGCCGAGAGAACGAGAAAGAGAAAGAGAGAGAGAGAGCGCGCGCGAGAGCAGTACACAAATCCATTTGAAAATTTCCCGAGGCGTGTTCTTACCTATCTCTCAGGAGCGGAAGGAAATGCAGTAGAACGTTTATATTTCCGCGGCATTACCGGTTGCGCGCGGGAGGCCGAATAAAAATATGAGACTGTTCGGCGGATCCCCGGGTTCGCGTGTTTTCCTTTCAAACGAGGCCGCGCCAGATCCCAGAGCCTCCTACGCTATTCTTTTCCGCTTCTTTCTCCGCTACCGCTTATACATTAACTAATACGATAATGCGAACCGTTGATGCATCCAAGGAAGATCAGAAAACTACTCATCTAAACCCTTAAATCAACTCTATTAATCAACCGTGTTACAACATCCCAAAAATCCCGTTACAAAATCTCTCCGCATCCCAAAATCATCCTACGATTCCTTCCACGCTCCACTTCCAACCTTCTTCGGAGGTGGTAAAAATGAATTTTACACAGAAACGCAGTGACGAGTGTTTGTACATCGGAGGAAATCGGAGATGTACCGCGGGAGCCACAGGCTACTCCCGATTTTCGTAACGGAAGGGCTCGGCGTGGGGTGTCTATTTGAACACGCGATGGAAGTTGTTGCTGAGCGAAGATTTAGGGGGCAGCTCGAACTATCAATAGGATGGGCGAGAGTTGGCTGGCTGGCCCGTCGGCTACTCGACTCTACTCGCCGCACGGTTAGCGCATTGGCCACCCTGGCACTACCACTCGACCGTCCACACACTCGGCACTCTCGGCGGTGCTGCTGGCTGGCCACCGGTTATTGGCTCGCAGTAGCCCCCAAATTCTATATACATTAACGCTGCGCGGTCTCCACTATCCTGTCTCCAATCTCGCTGTTCCTTTCCACCCCTCCGCTCGTCTCGTCCCGAGGGCTTCTTCCCTTTCACCCATCCGGCCTTCCTCGGATACAGGGAGAAAGCCACGATACTCCATCTCCTTCCACTTCCGTTCGTCTCTTCCTCCTCTCTTCCGCTTCTCTCACCATTCTCGCTTCGCCTTCTCCTACGTTCCTCCCTTTGCTCCATTCGCGGCGCGCATCCGTTCTCCATCTTTGTCTCCTCTTTGTCCGCATCCCGTTATCGTTCCAGCTACGTTCCAATGTCAACGGATGATTAATTATCCCGTAGCGCGAAATAGTATTTGGCCATGGGGGATGCCGAGAAGAAGCTGAGAGCCAGAGACAGTGGGATGGCGAAGACTGTTTTATCGGTTCGTAGGAGGAGTAGAAGGACGAGTACTCTTGTCGAGGGATCGATAATTTCTGGGGTGAGATAAGGGTGTCGGTGATCTTTCTTGAAAACATTCTCGAGAAAATACTCTTTTCGAAAGAGTGTATTTTGAGTTGTGTAAAGAATATTAAAACGAGTTCCGAAGGATCGGTCGATCGGGTCGAGTCCCAGAAGGGATGATCCCACGAATTCTGCTATCGACAATTCGGTTGCGCTCTGCGTAGCTTAAACCACGGTCGCTGCACTTTAGTCGATTGCTTAATTTGATGTATCGCGCCCACCGCTGCCGCCGTCCACGGATTCGCGTATATGGCGCGTATTGCGGAATGAGCAGAAAACACATTCGAGTGCGGGCGGTGGAGAGCCGCGGGTGAAAGGGTGGAAGCGGAGTGGTAGTGGAGGAGGGTTTTGTTTGCCGACGTGATATCATTGTGGGCTTCCATTTCAGGCTTGATCGCGTGTGCACAAGCACGTGTTCCGAGGACGGATTTGCGAGCCGCGCCACGCGGCCACGGTTGGCCACGCGCGAGAGAGAGAAGGAGAGAAGAGATGGAGAGAGAGAAGGCACGAGCCTTCTCGTCGGTATTTGTTTGTTGTTTGTTTATGCGGACGCCTGCATGGAGTGCTCGCCGGTAATATACGCCCGTGGCGCCGATCGACACCCTTCACCACTCTTCTCCACTCTTCTCCACCCTTCTCCACCCTGCACCAACCTTCCTTTCCCGTTTTCCATGCAGTCCGATCGCCGCGCCCGCTATGGAAATGCGTCGCAGTGCCACTGGTAGGCTCCTACCAGTATTTTGGTAAATCGGCGTATCTCTCCCATCCGCGCGTCCTCCACGACACATCGAGGCCTCAAAGTTTCGATATTTCGAAGGAAATGCGCTCTGTGGACTTTTCGATTTTACTGTTGCAGAATTGTGAAGATGCTAGGGTTTGAAAATTTCTTTGGGGTCGTCAGTCTTCTTGATCTTCAGTTTTTTCGGTGAAACCGTTCGGCATCGTCAAGGTACAATTGGTCGAGTTTGGATATGAGTGGCAAGAATAATTGGAAAGCAAGAGGAGAGAGAGAGGAGAGTCCACCGCGCGTTGGTTGAGAACGGCGATTCATTCGCGGATCCTTCGCCACGGGAGGTTTTTAACGCATTGTTGTTTTGTAATTCCGAAGGTTGCGAAGTGGGTAGGGGCAGGGAGGAGCTCGGTGGGCGAAACAAAGCGAATGGCTCTCCAGAATGGGGGCCCAGGCTCTGTTGAAGTACTTGAAAGGAATCGAACGACGTACCAAAGTACATTGCATTATTCTTGGCCGTTGCACGTTGCAATCGTTAGATGCGATTCTTTTTTTCCTTTCGTTTTTAATTGTTTTCACAGTAGCATCCTACAACGATATCTCTGTAGGATGCTACTTATGCTCCGGGTTATTTGTCTTTCAAAGTTTATTTGTGGCACCGTGGTACGTCCTGGACGATAATATCTGGACGATAATAATTACTTGGATGATACGTGGACAATGAAATTGTAAATTCAATTTCCAGGAAAACCGAAGAAAGGATTCGAAGATGCCACTAGAGCCAGAGACGTCCTCGGGCCCAAGGAAAATTCGACAAAGAGGAGACGGATGGAAAGTCACGAGAACTTTTTTCCACTCTATCTCCGCGTGTTGTGTCGCGTCGAATTTCACGTGGCGCGTCGCGTGTCGTTGAGCCTGGAATTGATGTTCACAGTTATAGTTCGCCTTTACCGCGGTCTCTCGTGCGCCAGCTACATTTGCTCCGCCTCGGTGGGTTGCGCTCTCCTTCGGCCCGCGTAAATTTCGAACGCGTAATTGAAAAATGCGATTCGAGCTTGGAACGAGGGGAACTGTCGGTGGATGGAAGAGGGAGGAGAGTGAAACGAAACCACGACTGGTATAATTGAAAGGAGGTGCGAGGTCGAGGGATTAATCGAGGTCGGCCAAGTGATACGCCACGATCTTTTTCGTTATTCTACCTGAAAGATTCTTTTGACCTTCGCGTGTACGTGGATGGGGATGCTTGGAAGGAGTAAAAGAATGAACGAGAGAAAGGAGAGAGAAAGCACACGCCGAGGAAATTGAGACGATGCTCTGGCTGGTGGTAGCGAGACATATTGGAATTCCAGAGTATACCCGCGGATTTTTCTTCTCCTCCGCGCTCCTTCCTCTCTCTCTCTCTCTCTCTCTCTATCTCTCTCTCTCTCACTCTTTCTCTCCTTACCGTACTCGCTTTTCACGGTGGAAACCACCTTTCCCGTCGCGCCATCCGCCAACGTCGTCGTCCTCGTCGCCTCCACCGCTTCCGCAGGTTTCGGAACTGGGCCAACGCCGAAGATGTCGTCGTGCGTGATTGAATATCGATTATGTGTCGAGCACATAATCGATATTCCTCCGCTTGGTGGCTGTGCTTAGTCAAGGAAGAGCGAGGACGAAGAAGAAGACGAGAAGCGCGAAGGAAGAGGATCCTTCTCCCGTGCTCCTAGAGAAGAATCTCACGAGAACGAGCGAGTCTTCTCGCTCCGTTTACCAGCGGAGTTTTTCCGCGAAGCGTGGCCATTGCCGAATTTCTCGATCGCTCTTTCCCCCTTTCGATTCTCATGTCTTTATGCGCGTCTCTCGAGGTTGCTCGAGGTTTTTGCTTTGGAGGATTTTTTTCCCCATGAATAGGTTAGTTCTTAAGCGACACGATTTAAATTATTATTGTTAAGATCGGTATTATTAAATAGAGTAGAAATTGTTTATTGATTCGTCCAGTTAATCTCGAGGGCCCTGTAAAAAATATTCGGGTGAAAACAAGGGCGTGGAGATGCTCGAGGTAAACGAACGATAAACAGTAGAGAAGAAAGAATTCATTTGTGCCTTACCCCATATCGCCACATTGATTGGCAAAAAGAGCGGAAGCAATCAATTCCACCGCGAGCGCTTGTGCGCAGCTCGATTAATCCTATGTCTTCGCCGCTTAACTCCATCGAATCGCCTACACATAGAAGTTTTTCTCGATTTTAACCTTTCTCTGCTTGCCCCTCCCTCTCACCGTCCCACTTTCACCCTCCTCCATCCTATCCGGAGACTCGAAATCTAATGGTGGGTAATTCAAGGACCTTCTGCGGCACTCGAGATCCTTTCCATCGAGTCGAGCTGCCTCCATGCAGGAAGTGGATTGAATTCGTTCGACAATTCAGCTAATGCTCGATACTCCATTCGCTCTCTCTCTTTTTCTCTCCTCTCGCAACTCGTTTTAGTCGAGATTTCGAAGCCGAAAAGTCTGGCTCGAATTTGCGCTCTTCTCGAGCAAAATATTCCACCCCCTTCTCCTTCTTCAATTTATTGTTTAAAGTCTATTCTTTTCGCTCTGTCGTTGTTCCAGCTGTTCCTGCAAGTTCGCGCTTGCAGAACGAGTGGTGGAAATTCGCGACAAAGAAGAAGAAGAAGAAGAGAGAAACTCTTAGGAACAAATGTCCTCCCGATGTTTTTATCAGATTTGTGTTAATGCGGGATCGAATTGGTCCGAGCTCGGATTGGATTAAATCTCTCGAGGTTTATGTTAAGATCTAGGTTTGTGTAGAGGTTTTGCTGGCTTAGGTCTGCTCGAAGACTTTCAGCGGCACCGGGGATCCTTTTCATCGGATTGGACCGCCGGCCGGCGCTGCTGCCACTGCCGCGCCGCTGCGAAGGGAGTGGATTGAATTCCTTTGACAATTCGGCATGCAGTCGATACTCTCTCCCTTTCTCTCCACCTCTCTCTCTCTCTCTCTCTCTCTCTCTCTCTTTCTCTTTCTTACTCTCCTTCTCTCCATCCCCACACCTCTCCCCTTTTTCATTTTCGGTCGACCCTTCTGTTACCCCGTGGCAGATTCCAAAACCCGCTCAACCTGCCATTTCTCTTTTCTTCTTCCACCTTTGGCGCCCAGTTCCCTCTTCGCTTTCTCTTCTCGATCGGATTGGTCAATCTGCAAATTCCACGTCCAAGTTTACCGCGTAATCATGCTGTTTGAGATTTCGTAATTCGTGGCCGGGTCCTTCGCGGTACTCCACGCGAAACGTTTTCATCGACCTGCCACGGGAGTCGAGTAGATTCGATTCCTTCGCGAATGTTCGGCCTGCGTCTAATGCCCTTTCTCGTTCTTCCGTTACAAAAGCGTCCCTCTTTCTGTTTCCGCTTTTGCCTCCTTCCTCTTCGCGCTTTCCTCTCCGTTCCACGTTCCGCCGAGATTCAAATCTCAAGTCGATTGACTCGAGACCACTTTGGTGCCGATAGAGTCTCCTCTTCCTTGGCTCTGCTCCGAGCTGTCCTACCAGGGCGATACCATCGGAAAATAATCCCGAGGTTTCACGTCGGAAGCTCTCACGAGTCGTCCTACCGTGCCCACGAAGATGGGCGGAGTAATTGTCGATTGAATCAATTAACGTCACGATAGTCTTGTCGAGGTTGTCAGGAAATTATCTTTCGCGTTGATCGTTCTGTTATTTCGTAGGTTGTCGATGGAGATCGTAAGAAGGGATCTTCACCGATTTCTGCGCTCCCAGAAATTATTCACACCTTCCGTCTGCTCGAGTTCCTGTGCTCCAACCACGCGGAAAGGTCGCACCCTCTTGCATGGGTACCGCGCATGATTTTTCCCTCTCGTTATATTCCCCGTGTCGGCTCGTGCAAACACGCCGAAAGAAGAGCGAGATAAAACACGATTCTGGCCATATGGTGGCCGGAGGTTGGGCGACACTCGCGAAGGGAAATATTGACCCTGGCGGCAAAAGTTGCTCGCGAAATTTCAGCAAACCACATTTTTAATATCGCTCCGCGTCCCTTCGTAACTCACAGCATTACCTCGAACAATCGCCCGTTTCGTTCGGTTCTCTCATTCGTGCCTCGTCGTCTTCCTTTCCACCCATGAATCGGTAATGGACGTTTACTTTTGTCGCGGTAAATTTGGAGAACGATTAGCTAGATAGCAATCTCACTTAGCCCCGATTTTCTTCTCGAGCTTACTTATGCTTTTTCCTCGAATTCGATCGATCTTCGGCGATGGCCTCTTCGGAAGGCATTGTTTACGTAAGGACACCGAAGCGAGGATGGAACGGGGTTGGATCCCATCAAGGACGAGCTTCCTTTTTCCTCGCCTCCCTTTTTTCCATCCACCCTCACCCTCCCTTTTCCATCCACCGCAGGATTACCTTCGGGATGTTACCCTTAATCCGAGCGCGATGACTCTTTTCCATTCATTTACATTTTTCTCCCATGTCGATCGGTCAACGTCCTCTTCCGATAGGCTGCCACCAACCTCGAGAATTTTTCATTCCGCAAGTCTCGAGACGGTGTTATCCTACCGAGTGCGAACGAAATTTTCCATCCTCGACCACCGGTTTAGCATCACGTGAATCTTTCAGACTCGCAGACACAGAAAACCGGAGAATGAAATTCTCATGATTTGTACCGGCAGGCTATTCGTGACGAAATCAAAGTGGTAATGCGAGGGTAACTGACGCTCGGTTTTCCCGGATGATTCGATTTTTTTTCCATTTAAGCGATTACTTGGGTGGAACGGCCGCTTCGCGGGAATCGGGCATCGTCAAATTTATACCGCGCGAGCTTACAGCGCAACGCGCTGCATAGTACCGGAAAATACACCCACGCGCACATACACGTAATAATCCGAGTGGATTCGATTTTGGGCACGCCGTTTGCCGCGGCGAGTCTCCTCTCCCGCCATCATTGTCACCGGCGTTGGCAAACTTTGGTAAATTTCGGCTAAACATTTCGCTACACAATCACGCGCTTTCGTTTCACATCCCTGGACTACGCCCTCCCACGGGATTACCGTGTAGTTTAGAAATTTTGATAGGACCAATTGCTCAATTGGCGAGGATCCGTGTTTGTTACAGCGACTAATTTATCAAACCACGAGAGTGAATATTGATTTTGCCGATTGTCCACGGTAAATGGAAATAGTTCGTCGACATTTTTCTCACCGTGGTGCGTTGCACGAACGACTGCTTCTCGTCGTTCATTCGCATTTATCATAAATCCATCGAGGCCCCAAAGTTTTCGTTTCTCAAGCAATTAAAAGCTCGAGCGCGTTAGTGGGGTGGGTCTGCCGAAAACGTTGATATCTCTCTCTCTCTCTCTCTCTCTCTCTCTCTCTTCTACATTCTTTTATTCTTATCTCTTGCTCCCTTTGTCCTCTCTTCTCACGCTTGTCCGTTCCCCTTTGTCTCCGTCTCGAGCTTTCGTCCGAAGTGACGACAGCGTCGGCGCGACGTGTCTACGTTCATTTACGCTTCTCCCAAGAGAAAGAGCGAGAGAAAGAGGAAAAAGGGATGGAAAGAGAAGGAGAACGAAACAGTTCTCTTCCTTTATCTCTCCGTATCTCTCGCTATCTGTCCCGAGACAATTTCAGCTTACCCTCTCGCGAAGGCACTCCATCGAAGCTCTCTTCCTCTCTCTCTCTACTTCTTCGCGCCTTCTCCTTTCTCTTCCACTCTTCTTGTTTCTCCTCTCGCACGGCCACGATGGCCAGACTCCTTCCACTCGCGCTCCAGTATCCGCCGCGGTCTACGATTAACGTCGAAAATTCTCCCTTCTTATCGGCGAATCTCTCGCGGGAGGACACTTTAAAATTGAATCTGCAATTCCTTTCTTTTTTCTTATTCAAACCCTCGTTCGTCGTACTTTCGCTTATCGACGAGAATTCGTGAGTTTTCAGTTGGATTAAAGGAACGTAGATCGTTGTTTTTCGGGAGAGTAGAGGGTGGTTGGGTGGAATCGAGGTGTTAAGTAATCGTAAGAAAATTTCAGCTCGTTCGTGATATCTGACGGGACGCGGTGCACGGAAAACTGTTCTCTAATCGGCTTTAACCCTTTCGCTACTACGGGTGACTATAGTCACCCGCCACAAAACGTCGCCTGGACACGACGGGTGACTATAGGTCACGCGTCGCATCTATTACAGAAATGGAGCCAAAAATCAAGCCAAATGCTATCGACTCGCTTTTCTCTGTTCGCAAACAATTGCAAGCACTGTTGCAATGTTCATTTATTTCGATATTGTCTTGTCATTGGCCTCTGGCCCCGAATGCTGAAAACTGTGCGCGCTTAAAGCTAGCCACACACGCTCCGGTTTGCCAGAGAGGCCGAACTCCGCAGTTTAACCTGCACAGTTTTACCCGATTTCCGACGACGATGACGCGACTCCACACACCTTCCGGTTTGCTGGAGAGGCCGGCCTGCGCAGTCGGACTGTACAGTTTTACCCTAGTTCTACACACGCTCGGTAAAAATCGGTTGTATTTTTTTAATTACTATATTTTAAAATCATCCATGGAAGGCGACGCTATAGCTTTGGTGGGCTTAGCCGTGATTGCGAACAAACAAACCGAACCAACTGGTCGCACGATGGCACACACGCTCCGGTATGCCTGTACAGTCATAACTGCACAGGCCAAAAGAATCGTTTTTCGATTCTTTTCCGGCCGCCTGTACAGTCCTCGAAAACTGCGCGAACTTGTCACACACACGTTCCGTAAAAACTGTACAGTCCGACTGCGCAGGCCGGCCTCTCCGGCAAACCGGAGCGTGTGTGGCTAGCTTAATGCTCGCACTTTCGGCACGGTGCTCCGTTCCACGCAAGGCACTCCGCGGTGAGGACCGCCGTAGCGAAAGGGTTAAGGGACTTCAGACGTATGCCCGGCGACTTATGGATCGAAGCGGCCTCGACGCGCGCCACGGATGGAACACAATGCGAGCGCGCGCGATCGAGGCCAAGACATTCCGAAAGTAGCTGGGGAGCTCTGCCTCCCCTACCGCCCTTATACGCGGCTACTATTATTGCGTTATTACGTCGAACTTTACGGCATGTTAGAAATGTTTCGTTCCCCGTGGTCCCCCAAGCATTAAGAGGATCGCTTCGCTTTTGCCTCCCTCTCCGTCTCAACTTACCCTGCCTCAATGTGGCTTTCGTCGTTCGTTCCACGCCCTGGTTATCATGATTTTATTAACGTGCGTTTAAGCAATTCGCAGAGTAAATTCAATTCCAACGATTCGTCACTGGTAGAAGAATTATTCTTTCTCGAGGAGACTCGAGGTAATTCTTCATCCGAAGAGGATGGGTTTTGTGCGGGTTACGAAATTTCTCACGATTCTCCATAGGCTCAGAGCACTCTCTTTCCGTCGAGAGAACTCTGTATTACCTTCGAGAGTCATCCATGAGAGCTCGACTCGTTTGATGTTACCTGCGGAGAGTCTCTGCTCGCCTTGTAACAAGATTGGAAGCACATCCGAAGACTATGGCTGAGACAGTAATTATAAACGCAATTTGTTTCGAGGGTCGATGCACGCTTGCCCGAGAACGGCTTAAGGATCATTAGCGTCTTCTGCCTACGCGCTGCTTCTCCAAACTCCTGTTATTATTCGAGAGGAACGAGGAGGGGGACTGTTCTTTGAGAATCGTTGAAAATTTAAATCTCCCCTCCCTCCGCTTCCCTTGTCCTCGATTCAAAGTGAGGTAGAGTAAAAGAGACGAGTCGTCCTTCCCAAGTTACCCTATTTATAATTACGATTATTTCTTCGAAGTTCTTTCGAAGCCTTCGCTCTCTCGTTATATCGTCAGCTTTTAATTCACCTCGGGATTGGATCGCTGCCGTGCCAGAGAGAAATTACGATTTTAATTATGAAGCGAGATTCCTCACTTTCGCAGTTTTATGCGAGCCGTATCGAGCGGCTGGCGCTTCGAATTAACAGATTTTCTCACCTCAACTTTAGTTTGCGGCCTCTACGCGAACTTACCGCCTTAGAAGCCCGATACTACGGACTTAGACCGGGCAACGCTATCAATCAGCTAATAATATATGAGTTCCTCGACGTTGGCCTCTCCTCTCCTACCGCGCGAAGAGTCGACTAACTCGTGCCCTACGGGCACCGTGCTTGCCCTCGTCGTACTTTGCTACCGTCTCCTCCTCCTACCTCCGGAATGCATTATAATAGAGGTGAACCGCAACACGGCGGTAGCGGCGATCCATCGCGAACCCATCGTTCCACCAACGGATGTCCGAAACTTTGCCCAAACGATAGGTGGACACGTAAAATTCCTCAAAATTTCTCGAGCGTTCCCTCAGCTCGATATCGTTTAGTCGAGTATCTCGATGAGATTAATGAGATTAGCGAGATTTACGAGCATTCTCCTACTATAGGGAAGTTAACGGGTTAGTTTCAGTGCTGGATTCGTATCGTGAGGAAGTTTTAAATTTGCCGCTATTGAGTAAACGGAAATCGATCGTTACTTGGTTTAAAGAAATTGTGCCGCGGAAAGACAAATATTTATGTCGAATCTATACAAGAGCGACACGAGAATGGTAAGAAATAATTTGCAATTAACACCTTTCGATTCTGTCCGATTTAATTAGTCTCCTTGTCAGAACGTACGTGCCTTTCGCGTGAGTGAAAATTAATTTCGAAGGTGACAAACTGGAAAGCTGATAAGGCGCTCTTATGCCGTCACCATGACACCGTATACTCTCCTCGTGAAACTGAAATTTCTCCGGAAGAAAGTCACACCTCGTGCGATCATCTTGCGGAATGGTGTAGGAACGCGAGCGGACTCACTTCGAATTTTCCCCGCACAGAAGGAACTAATTCTATTTTCTGTTTTATTAATTCGCGATGCATTCTCGTGCGCGAAGTTAAATAAGAAAGTCGAGTTTTCACCTTCTCACTTGTTTCCTCCTGGAATTACCGTCGCGAGATATCAAGGAGCGAGCGCGCGATGCGAAAATAACATTAATTGGGTAAAAGTAAAAGTGAAATGAGAGAAATTTCTTTCAGATGCCTCGAAACTCTCTGCGAGGATGATGAAAATGGGAAAAGTACGGGAGGAGAAACTATGTGTTATTTGTATGTGTATGTAAATATATAAGAGCGGGAGAGAGGATGATAGGCGCAGCGACGCGCGTCGTGGTGATCCTGTAAGAGTGGAACCACTGGAAATAAGAAATGTCATTAAACTTTTCCACCCTCCCCCTACCACTCCTTCGCGACAGCTCCTTCCCTCGTTTCACGTGTCGATTCTCTTTTTTTCCTCACCCGCACAGTCTCCCTCCCTCTTCTCGTCCCCCATCGCCCCTATTTCTGCTCCTTCTGATTATTCTTCGCCGTCTCCTCCACCTCTTTCACCCTCTTTCCCATTTACAGTTCGGAGTCGCTGGTAGTTATCTGCATTGGAAATTCAGGGTTTCCTGGTGAAAGGGATGAGAGAAAGTGAGATGCTCGATGGACGGATGAAAAACGGGGAGCAAGGAGGAGCGAGAGAAAAAAATGCGGGGAAGAGGAGCAGAAGATGGTGGAGGAGAAGAAGAAGAAGAAGAAACCAAGAAGATGGCAGCGATCGTAGGAATGCGAAGGAGCTTCATTTCTTCTCTCTCTCTCTCTCTTCTTCTTCTTACCACAGTTTACTTTTCCTTTTTCTCTCTGCTCTCCTTTTAATTTCTTTTACTTCTCACCGCCGTCCAAGGAGTTCCTAATTGCGAGCTCTGATTGGTTATTCCGAGAGCCGCTTGCGCACGAGGCTCGATACCGCTTTTGTTAGTTTCGCGCATAAAGAGACTCCTACTGGTCGCGCTACACTTCCTCCCCACTAGTCTCTAACTTTCTTGTCTTTTTTCACGCTTCCGTACTCTCATCCACGCATAAAAGCCTCCCCGAACATTACACCGAGAGGGCGCGAAATTTCCTTTTATTCTCTCAAAACCTTCTTAACACGTTGGCTGCCGCGCGAATTTTACATGTAATGCCCGTGGCGCAGCGTCATTAATTATTTTAATTCTTTTTTTAACTTGAAATAGTATCTACAACAGGTAAATCGAGGCGTACAACTATTTCTTAATGATTTTACTGGAGGTGGCGGTGACTCCCACGGCAGTCAACATGTTAACGGAGCGCATTTGTTTAATCACCGTGGCACGATTTCCAGAAAAACTTCCTCCACGAGGGAGAAAACCAAAAATAATCTCGAAATCCATTATCCGACCGTTGCACGGTAACCGTAAATAGAATTCTCGCTCTTTTTCCTTTCTCCTCTTTCAATTCTTCGTCCCATCACCCCTACGATTCCCTCTAATAATTTCTCCCTCGTCTCGTATCGAGGATGCTTTCTGTCCTTGCTCCGCGCACCAGGATCCGCTGCTCTTTCGCGAATGCGAATCGAGAGGATCGTGACACGAGAACGACACGGAGAAGAGGGGGTGGTAGCATGCGTTCGTTGTAATACGATACGATGTCATGAATAATAATGTTTACTCCGCGACTGTTTCGCCAAGGCGGCGAGAGGAAGCAACGGCAATGGTGGCGGAAAGAAGCTGAGGGGTCGAGGGAGGATTGCACAGGGGGTGGATGTAGACCGCGCATAGCCCGGACTCGTCCGCCCGGCTGATTGCATCAAATAAAGTGCAGCGTCGCGGCTACGGAATTCCGTAGCAGGCGCCCTGGAAAATTCGAATTGGCATTATGGAGACGTGTCTCAGTTGGATCTCCATAGCCTCGCTCCTCCTCCGCCTCTTGGGGCCAGCGGTCCAGAGGATGTTCCCTACGAGGGCCACCTAACATCCACGGAGCTCGTTTAAGGGTGGCTTTTGAGGGATGAGCGAGGAACGAGGGCATTAGCGTGTGACCTAGAACGCGATAAGGGGCTTACATCCTCGGATGTCACGTGAGAATGTTAAAGGATCTTTTGCCTTGGTGGCGGTGAAAGAGAGAATTTCCAAAGAGAGAGAGAGAGAGAGAGAGAAAGAGACAGAGAGAGAGAGAGAGAGAGAGAGAGAGAGAGAGAGAGAGAGAGAGAGAGAGAGAGAGAGAGAGAGAGAGAGAGAGATAGATAGAAAAGAGTGTGTAGGAGGAAGGAAAATCCGTGAGAGGAGAAGTTGCGGCCTCGTTACAGACCGGTGAGAGCGAGCGACGCACGGTGCGGCCGATTAATTTCGGCCGATCGAGAGCTCACTCGCGGTATGATAATTAAAATTTGTTGTCGAATCACAATAATGCATTCCGGGGCCGGTGGAACGAACGCGAGACTGCGGGATGATGGGGTGGGTGTGGGTAAACGATAGGGGTGGGAAAAACGAGGAGGGAAGGTGGAGGTGAACGAGTGAGAGAACGAGAACGTGAGAGAGTGTGTGTGTGTGTGTGTGTGTGTGTGTGTGTATGAGAGTGAGAGTGAGCGAGAGAGAGAGAGAGAGAGCGAGGTGGTCAGAACGAAGGGTGGCTATGGAGTTATGCCGGAGAGAGTGGCTCAGGGGTTGGAAGCCGGAGCGGGGACGGACGTCGGCGCGCGGGAGCGGAAGGGGCGGAGGCGAGCGGTAATTCCGTTTCGTTAAGCAATTCCAGCGCGTTTCGTCCGATAACGTCCGACGGCCGGAGCCTCTCATAACGAATGAATTTATTCGCGCGCGAGTTTACGCGCGCGAGCCAGTAGCGCGAGGAGGGTGGCGAGGCCACTCGCACGCGCGCGTTCACGCGGAAAATTTACAGGGAGCGTTCGGGACACGCACGGGCCTCGAGCAACCACCTCCATCCACGCTTCTACCGCCTCCACCACCTCCACCACCTCCACCACCTCCACCACCTCCACCACCTCCACCACCCCCCGTCGTGGATAGATACGGCGGCTAACGCGCTTGTTCCAGCAGAATTTCGAAATCTTTTTATGGGCTCGTCTAGGTCCCGCTCTCCGGCTATTATCTGCTCGCTGGGGCTAAACTACCGAGCTTCCACCTTCCCTAAGTTCGCGGTCCACCGGCCATTACGCTTTATCTCACCGAGAATTAAGTTCCAAGGGGAAAAATTGTCGGAAGGGTTGGAGACGTCGAAAGAGTGACGCGTGAGAGAAAAGATTGTAGGATGTTTTGCTTGCGCGATTGGTCGAAGAATAATTTGAATGATTGCTTGTTTTCTGGTGCGGGTTGTAAAAAAGTGTGAAGTACTCTTTCTTCTTTTTGAATGCGCATGTTATTTTCTTGGCACTGAGAAATTTTCCAGTAACAACGTCACGTGGTAATTTCTGGTGCTGTATCTTTCTCGTCTTCTTTCTCTTGATTTTTCTCCTCCTCGTATTGCCCACGGGAAATGTTTGTACACACCTTCCCTTCTCTTTAAAGACCGTGTTGCTTTCCTGGTACCGTGAAACTTTCCAGCAACGACGTCACGCAGCAACTGCTTCTGCTTCACTCCCTTTCCTCTTCTCCGACTCTCCTTTGCTCTCGAGCTCGACGCAATTTCGAAACTTCCTCGATAACCGGCAATAGGGCTATTAAACGTGCGCCTATATCATCGAGGGGAAATATAGGACGAGGTGGACGGAAACCACCGAGGATTTTACGAGTACGATGAAACCGGGTATCGTTTCAAGGCCACGTCGGCCTAGACTTCACCCTCCGGCCGATCTGTTGTCGTTTCGCAATGGCACTTCGGTTTTGCGGGGATGGCTTGGTCGAAACCACTGGAACTAACATCGCGAGAAAGTTGGATACTCTCCCGAGAAGGTTAAATCCCATTCTCTTTCAGAAACAGAAACCTTCTCCACTTGACGCGATTAAACACTAGAATTCATCTTACTACTCGTAAATAATTTTCCAAGATTAACCCTTTGCCTGCTAAAGGCGTTATACGCCTTCGCAAGTCCGTCAATATATACGAAAGGCGTATATGTACGGCCTCACAAATCCATCAATAAATACGAAAGGCGTAAATATACGCCCTCTGTATTTTTTTACTATGACACCTTTATTATTGTAAGTAATAATAAAAACATCAAAAGTTATAGTAAAAAAATAAAAGTAAAACTATAACACCTTTATATTTAAATACCTATTATTATTGAAGGAATGCACAAATTAAGTTAAGTAAATTAAAATAATTTAAAAAGTTACTTAAGATAAAAAAAATGGATATTTTTAATTTATTTGCCATTATTATTTTTTAAACCCTAAGAATGGTATCAAATTTCCGGGTACTGTTTTGGTCACTAGTCTGTGGACAACCAGTCGCAGCGACTGACATGTGAAAAACGCGCGCCGTCCATATTGATGGATTCGTCCGAGAGCGCGCCGCAGTCGAAGGGTTAACTTTACGGAAAATTACTATCGTTACGAAGAAAAGAGAGACAAGAAAATATTCGGTGAATTCTGTCAGAGGGAGCTCCTGGGAATATCTTTTGCTCAGGTGCGTTGGACTGGTGCGCGGCGGGAAACTAATTCGAAAGTAAACAAACGAATAGTAGCGTGAAGCGACGATGGCCGGAAGTCAAACAGCGAGAGGCAGGGAATTGTTTGATTTAATGACATGCTCTTGGTAGAGAGAATGGGCAGGAACCATATTCTCCCCTCGCGCGACTGACCATCAAGCCCACGATTCGTTCGTGTTTGTATTAGGGGATAGTTAAAGTGTAGTCTACCTTCAGGGGCTGGCTCACCTGAATTATGGGAATTGGGGGAAGGTTAGGGACTCTTATGAGCCACCAATTCTATCGTACAAATGACGTGTCCCTGAGAATGCGTGGAACGCCATTTAAATAAGGTATCGCGGTCGTTTTTGCTTTTATCCTTCCGTGAAGATTCCTATTGGGGGTCCGGTAACGGATACGAGAGGAATGTCGACTGGGTTCGAGGAGTCGGGCGATTCAATCGTGGCGCCACGAAATTCGCGTAAACTTACGATACGATACGAGTTCGAGAAGGGTCGATACGAGTCCCTGGACACACTTGCAGAGAACGGCCTGACGTACGACGGGAAGTATCCTGGAGATGGCGACTGCCATTGGACAGTCGGGAGAATCGTTCGCCGTTAGTCCTTCCTCGAGGATCCTGAAAGGAGAATTAGGTGAAAATCTGCGAAAAGTGATTCTCGTGGAGGCAATTCTTTTCTTGCTGCGCGTTAGCAGAAATTTGCGTGGTCTTATTATTTCCGGTTGCCCAATAGTGACATAAGTAGTATTTTGAAAGGTTCTCAGACGGCTACCTACATCTTGGGTATCCATGAAAAATTCATCGATCATCCTGATCTAAATATAACGTTATATTTCACTTCCACTGCTAGAAAAGATACTAATGCACCTAAATCGAAAAGTGGAAAAACCAATGGAATATCTTACGCTTTTTACGCGATATTCGACTCGATATTCACGGCTCGTCAAAAACCCACACGCTCTTCCACGATCCACGATTCACAGTCGCTCGCAAATTTACCGCTTCGCCATTCACCAAATCCGCTCCCACGCGAGAGAAATTCCTGTCGACAGACGTCGACGCGGGAATAAATAAATAAAGTGGGCTTCGACGACGACGTTTCGTCACGACCACCCCCACGTCCCTCGCACCTTCGTAAATTCATAGGTAGGTGCAGATTCGGATAGGTCTTTTCGTTTATATTCTCCCAGTTATTTTGCTTTTGCGCCAGTCACGAGGAGCACGGGAACGACGAGGACGTCCACGACCGCGAGAGATTCCGAGACAGGTCTGTCTTCATCTTCTCCTTCTATCTCGACTCCTCTCTCGTCCACGAAACGCTCACCTCCTCGATATTCCACGCGCGTTCCTTGCAAACGAGATTCCGACCGGAAATAGAAGGAAGGGTTGGCAGAGGGGGCGAGGAAAATTTTTAGCGCGCCCCACGGAACGTCATAAAGAGGAAGCGTTACACGTAGGACGAGCTGTCTATTGAAGTTTCACGAGGTCGCGCGCGCATTATGCCGCCCACCATCCTCCGCTTCTTTTGCTCTTCTCTCCCCTTTCACCGGGCCCGAGATTTCGTCGACTCGTCGTACGGGGTCATCCCAATTTTCAGCAGAATCCTCGGGCACGCGAGCACGAGGACACGTGCATCCCTCTTGCGAATTCTTTTCCTCACATGTGGCTGTATCTAAATTCGCATCTCCTCTTTTTCGAATATGAACGGAAGTGGCACCGATTTTTGGATCGCACGGATTTTTAACCATCTCTGTTTCACGATTGTGTAAAAAAAATCAAACTAAATCACTTAACCTGAATTATGGCCGGTGCTAATGCCGAGACGCCATGGGCAGGCGCTCTTGTGAATTCTTTTCGTCACATGTGGCTGTATCTAAATTCGCTTCTCCTTTTTTTCAAATATGAACAGAAGTGGCACCGATTTTTGGATCGCACGGATTTTTAACCATCTCTGTTTCACGATTGTGTAAAAAAAATTCTAACTAAATCACTTAATCTGAATTATGGCCGGTGCTAATGCCGACACGCCATGGGCAGGCGCTCTTGCGAATTCTTTTCGTCACATGTGGCTGTATCTAAATTCGCTTCTTCCCTTTTTCGAATATGAACGGAAGTGGCGCCGATTTTTGGATCGCACGGATTTTTAACTGTCTCTGTTTCACGATTGTATAAAAAAATTCAAACTAAATCACTTAATCTGAATTATGGCCGGTGCTAATGCCGAGACGCCATGGGCAGGCGCTCTTGCGAATTATTTTCGTCACATATGACTGTATCTAAATTCGCTTCTTCCGTTTTTCGAATATGAACGGAAGTGGCACCGATTTTTGGATCGCACGGATTTTTAACCATCTCTGTTTCACGATTGTGTAAAAAAAATCAAACTAAATCACTTAACCTGAATTATGGCCGGTGCTAATGCCGAGACGCCATGGGCAGGCGCTCTTGCGAATTCTTTTCGTCACATGTGGCTGTATCTAAATTCGCTTCTCCTCTTTTTCGAATATGAACAGAAGTGGCACCGATTTTTGGATCGCACGGATTTTTAACCATCTCTGTTTCGCGATTGTGTAAAAAAAATTCAAACTAAATCACTTAACCTGAATTATGGCCGGTGCTAATGCCGAGACGCCATGGGCAGGCGCTCTTGCGAATTCTTTTCGTCACATGTGGCTGTATCTAAATTCGCTTCTTCCCTTCTTCGAATGCGAACAGAAGTGACACTGATTTTTGGATCGCATACATTCTTAACCGTCTCTGCTTCACGATTGTGTAAAAAAAATTCAAACTACATCATTTAACCTGATTTATGGCCGTAAAAAAAAAATCAATTAAACTAAATCACTTAATCTGAATTATGGTCGGTGCTAATCACGGGACGCCATGGGCAGGCGCTCTTGCAAATTCTTTTCGTCACACGTGGCTGTATCTAAATTCGCTTCGCTTCTCTCGACTGCGAACGGAAGTGACACCGATTTTTGGATGGCACGCATTTTTAACCGTCTCTGCTTCACGATAGTGTAAAAAAAAATCAAAGTGAATCACTTAACCTGAATTATAGCCGGTGCTAATCACGGGACACTAACAATAAGGGCAGGTACTCCTGCGAATACTTTTCGTTACACGTGTCTGTATCTAAATTCGCTTCTCCTCTCTCAAATACGAACGGAAGTAGCACCGATTTTTGGGATCGCACAGATTCTTAACCGTCTCTGCTTCACGATCGTCTAAAAAAATTCAAACTAACCCACTTAACCTGAATCGTGACCGGTGCTAATGACGGTACGCCAAAGGCAGCCGGTGCACTGGCAAAAAAATTCGCCGAAGAATTTCACGCTTTAACACAACACCGTCCCTCCTCGACCTCGTAATCTCTCTCAATAATCTAATCCCGTCGTCATCGACGTCTCTATACACCCCGTCCAGTAATTTATTCTGTCTTAGGCGGTGAAGGAGGCGAAGGAGGAGGAGGAAGTCAAGGAAGACGACGACGGGGTCAACGTTTCGCGTCATATTCGTCGACAAGGGATGGCACGGAGGGGATGGCGACAAAAAGCGTTAATAGTACATCAAAACTCGAGTGTCCGGGGGATGGGTTCACCGCGGAAGAATAAGAGGGGAGAGGAGAAGGACGTGGAGAAGGGTGAAGAACGAATGGTGGAAGGGACGCGGAAGGTCCAAGGGTGAGGTGGAAGGGAAGTGAGGAAAAAGCTAACATTAAGAGGCGCTGAGCTGGCGACACGGCAATCTCAGGAACTGGCTAGGAAAAAATTCAACCCCCGACCTCCTCTCACAGCGTCACGGCATCTCCCTTCACCTTCTTTTCCTCCTCGTTCACCACCACCTCGCAGGCTCGCGTCTCCCTTGCCATCCACTTCGCTCTTCTCCATCCCTGACGCGCTCGCTCTTCTTTCGTTCACCGTCTCACCGCGTCCTCTTCCTCTTCCTTCCCTCCTTTCCGCTCGCGTTGAAAAAAGAACTCGCTAAAAGGTCGTTAAGGTTAACACGCCGTGAGGAGGCGAGGTCTTGAAAGCGTTGCTTGCTTGTCTGCGGTTCGTTTCCGCGCTGGATAGGCCAAATGTGGCAGCCGTGAGAGCGAGAGAGGAAGTTAGAGAAGAAGAGAGAGAGGGAGAGAGAGAAGAAAGGGTGAGGGGTAGGGTTGTTTACGGTGGGAAGAAGACGTCCAGGACTACGGAGAGTGATGTTTGTCATATTACGGTCGCATTACTCCTCCCTTCTCGCTCCGAATACATACACGCGCGCGTTCTCGAGAATGTTCTCCCTCGCGATGACTGGGTGTCACGAGATTCTCGGGCTCCTTCCTCGTTTTGCCTCGCGTCTGCGGTTGGAATCGAAGTCGAATCGAGCGAATAAAACGAGCTCGTCGCTTCTTTACACAAATGCATCGTCAGCTTCGAGTTTTATAATGCGTTAATCTCCGACTTGATTATTACGCAACGAGAGGAATTCTCTTTCGAGCCTTCTGCTGATCCTCTATTTGAACTCCACTGCGCAAAGCCTTCACAATGGAATTCCCCTTAAAGTGTATCGTTCCACAGAGAGATATTCGCGATTAATCTCTCACGAGTCGCTCTCTCTGTTTTCCGTTTCCTCTCTTGACTCTCGTGGATCGAGGAGCCCGCGGAAAGGGAGAAATAAACGAAGTGGGAGAGAGCGAGACGGTAAAGAGATATGAGGATCCGTATCGCGTGCTTTAATGCACGACGGTCCCTACGCCACTCCGTTCGTTCCACACCCCCTCCCTTTTTCTTTTTACATCGACCCCCTTCTTTTTTGTACCTTGCTCTCTCGTAACGCGGAAATTAAACGAGGACAGACTCATTTCCGCGCTAACGTGCCCGTTCGTTGATAAATTAAAATTGGTGTTTCCTCCCTGTTAAGATACATCGTTCCGTCGTGAAAAAGCATTTAAGGGTGGAGCGTGTTGCTGCTATCTCTCCCTCTCTCTTTTTCTCTTCTCGCCGGACCGACGATTTCGCGTTTCCAACGAGGACGAAGAGAAATATTCTCGTTGACAATGAGCAGCGCGTTTGGATATGGTAAAAAGGGAAGGAAAAAAAGGAAAATAACGAGCCCCGGACGATAATGGGATTCGCGCGGAATTTATCGAGGTTGCGCCAAAATTTTCCTGACATCCCTCGGACACTCAGCCCCATTCTCTCTTCCCTTCCATTTTCGCTCCATTTTTCCATTTACCGGGACGATCGATTTTTCCATCCGACATGTAAAACTAGCGAGAAAAAATGCGACACCGCTCGTCGAGCATTTTTATTCCCACTTTCCATATCAACTGGGTCCATGATAATCACTTTTTCCTTTTCATCGTATTACCGGGGGCCCTACCCTTCCACTTTTTATCCTTTCGACGAATGAAATTTGCGCGCGAAAATTTTTCCGTTCGTTCCTCTCCCTCTCTCGCGCGCAAATCTGTTCTCGATGTTTCTCGCCTCCTTGATCCCACTCGGCTACCTCTCGTTTTCGCGAGTTCGCCAAATATTTTGCGGGGAGAAATTTTAAATTCGATGCCGCCGCCATCGTCGTCCTCGTCCTCGTCGTCTACCTAGTCTGCGTAATGTTTATCATATTACGGTCGTGACGGCATTTGGAGAGCTCCTTTTGTGTGCGTATGAATAGAGAGCGTCGCCCGAGCTGCTATCCCCCTCGACTCCACCCTCTCTCGCGGCTGCGCCACACCCGCGAATCCGGCAAGACGCTCAGACGAAACGCGAGTGTTCTCTTTAACGCACACGCGCTCCGAGAATTTTCTCGGGAATTTAAACAACCTAGTCGCTATTTAAAAACAGGCGAAAGAGTAAGAGAGGGTTGGTAGGAGTGAGGAGGAGTAGGGGAAGACGTTTCAACGAATGCGCACCCCTCCTGCCACTTTCCCGTACCGAGAATTATACGACGGGGTTAATCCTCGGGAACGTTTTACATTTTTACGCGAAAATTTACGGTGCTGCGACGCGATACGAGGAAAAAGAGAACGAGAGAAAGAGCAAGAGAAAGAGGACCGCAGACGCCGGTTCTTCTTTTGATTACTCTCTTTTTTTCCATTCGCCAGACCTTCTTTCGCGCTGTACCTAGAGCACACGCTTCTTGCTCTTTGTCGCGTGGAAATTACGCGGCGAATCGATCCTACGTAAATCGATACCCTACGAGTCTTTTACGACGTTGCATAGGGGTATCAATGAATTTATTTATGTATTTATTTATTTATTAACGAGACAAGTCTTATAGGATGACAAATATTAATAACAGTGCCAAAAACAAGAATACACAAGCAAAGAGAAAAGAGAAGATAAAATCACTGGGCACGGACGTAAAATTAAGCACGCATCCGTGCCTCGGATGAAGCCTTAACCCAACGGCTTACGTTGAACTAATTAATGTTTTAGCCAACTGTCCAATTATTATCTGTATTGCACATTCTGGAAATAGCATTGGTATGTCTTAATCTTGTACAGGAAAAAACAAGATCATAATAAATCGCGTGTACACAAATATGTAAGTAATTCTAAAGTGAATCTAATTATCGTCCCTCCATTTCCATTGGGGAGACTCCCTAAAACTTTCGCCTCAGTGGGGCATATATGCAGCTTTTGCGTCTGCGTGGGTCTGTGATGGAGTACGGCTTCCCTCTGGTCCTCTTCCCTCGTGGCACGCGACTCTGGCCAAGGCAGACGAGCGAGTATCGCCACACGTATAACCAAATGGAATTACACATATTCACTGGGCTCGAACAGCGCGCGGGGCCTCGAGCTTTCCGTATTCAAAACGCGCTATTAACGGCACAAGTGCCCTTCTGTTTCTCACTTCGGCTGGTGCCATATCGGATTACGTTTAGCCGAATTCTCAAGGCGGAAGTGATAAGCGGGGCGGCACGCCACGAGGAGCCCTCTAATTAGAGATTTACGATTGCGATTAGGGTGGAGAGAGGTTAATCGTCGTGGAAATTGTTGGATATTATTTTCCATCCCTTGGCCGTACACTTTACTGGCTGAAATGTCCCGCGAATAATTTGCAGAATCATTTCCACCGCGAAACACTTTACCCTAGAGTCGGACGGCAACGCCTCCAAAGTAGTATACCTGGGTTTTCTCGCCTCCCTTCCACGATTACCTATAATAATTCACTCACTTAAGGAGGACTACTTGGGCAAGTGGTAAGAGGTAGGTGGATAAGGGAGGAAGGGAAGAATCGGCGAAGTAGTCGCGGCTCCGACGAGGAATGTTAAAAGATCCAGTGAACGTACGTAGAGGATTACGCTACTGTGGGGGAACTGCATTTTAGCACCGACAAATTTTATTAGGTGGGGATCCCGGGATCCGGGACGCGAGAGGAGGGACGACTTGCGGGTGGAAGAAAATTTGCCTCGGAGTATAAAAAGGGTTCGAGGAAGAGAGCGCCCGCCTGAAGAGGGAGGGAGGGTGGTGGTGGGAGGAGGTGGAGGAGGAGAAGGCATTTCGTGCCTCGAGAGAAATCCTTAAAGCCATTTAAGCTCCCGCGGTGGCGCGCCGGATCTCACGTAACCGTGGAAGCGGGAGCGGAATAAGCGTTGAACGATGGATGAATAGGGGCTTAACTCTGCGGTCGCGCGGTTTGTACACGCGTTCGTTACCTCCGATGTGAATGGTTAATTCGCCGATTATCGTCGGGCCACCTCCTGCTCCTCTACCTGCACCACCACCGTCAGCCGTGTCTTCTCTTCTCTTCTCGTCTCTTCCTCCCCGCTTCTTCCATCCGTTCTCTCCCTTTCGCCGCACTCTTCCGTTCGACCGACGCCGCTCGCCTTCCCTGTCATTTCAAATTTCCCGCCATCCACGTTCTCACGAGTCACGGTTCGGACGATGGAAGTAGAGTGATTCTCTTTCGATCTTCGATCGTTTTTATAATGCGTTTAATAATGTGATTGGTTTATACGCGAATGGTATATTTGATGATTCTTCTCGAGCCATCTCCTGTTTCTTTATCTATAGGCTTATTTTCAGTCGTGTCCTCTCGTTTCTTGTTCTTCTTCACTTCTTTTACCTGTTCTTCCGTTTTGTCGCACTCTTTCGTTCGACCGGCGCCGCTCGCTTTCACTGCCATTTCAAATTTCCGCCATCCACGTATCCGCGAGTCACGGTTCGGACGATGGAAGTAGAGTGATTCTCTCTCGTTCTTCGATCGTTTTTATAATGCGTTTAAGAATGTGATTGGTTTATACGCGAATGGTATATTTGATGATTGTTCTCGAGCCACCTCCTGTTTCTTTATCTGTAGGCTTATCTTCAGTCGTGTCCTCTCTTTTCTTCTTCTTCATTTTTTCCATCTGTTTTTCCGTTTTGTCGCACTCTTCCGTTCGACCGGCGCCGCTCGCCTTCCTTGCCATTTCAAATTTCCCGCCATCCACGTTCTCACAAGTCACGGTTCGGACGATGGAAGTAGAATGATTCTCTTTCGTTCTTCGATCGTTTTTATAATGCGTTTAATAATGTGATTGGTTTATACGCGAATGGTTTATTCGTTGATTGTTCTCGAGCCACCTCCTGTTTCTTTATCTATAGGCTTATCTTCTGTCATGTTCTGTCTTTTCTTCTTCTTCGTCACTTTTTAGGCACGACCGTAAAGGGAGTGACTTATGCAATCGCCATCGCGAAAACCGTTCGTATGTATGTGTGTATGTGTGTGTGTGTGTGTCCGTGTATATCCTCGATTTCGGAAAAACGGCTGAACCGATCGGGACGAAATTTGGCACAAAAATCAAGTACACTACTGTGAGTTGACAATAAGGTTTGTGAGCCGCCATCTTGACCCAACACAAAATGGCGGGAGATTCAAAATTTGAAATAATTTAAATTTAATATTGCCGCCATTTCTAAACGGCTGAAGATAGCGGTACATAAAGTTTGCTGGCACCAAATAGATATATACTCAAAGTACATGCCAAATTTCGTTGCGGTCCGTTCAGCCGTTTGGCCGGAATACTGGACTAATGGAAATAGTGAAAAATTCATTAATCCATTAGTCCACTATTCTGGCCAAACGGCTGAACGGATTCCGACAAAATTTGGCATGCACATCAAGTATATACCCATTTGGTGCCACGAAACATTGTGTATGGACATATTCAACCATTTCGAAATGGTGCCAGTTTCATATCTTTAATTCACTATTTAATCATAGTATGAAAATCCCGTAATTTCGAAACGGTTGAAATGACCATGCATTAAGTTTTGTGGCACCAAATGGGTATATTTTTAATTAAACTATATGCCAAATTGTGTTTGAATCCGCGCAAGCGTCTCGCCGAAATACTGGATTAAAGATTTCAATTTGTCGCAATTTGTGAATGGTTGAAGATAACCATGCATAAAGTTTCACCGCAGCAAAGGTGTATATACTCTATGTACATGTCAAATTTTAGTTCGGATGCATTTAATTGTCCGGTTTTGATCATTTGGGCCTATTGCAGAAATGCTGCATTCCGTGGGTAAGCGCGAAGCGCGAGCACCCGACGAGGTTTGGGGGGGGGGGGGGGGTATGGCGCTTGAGCCAAGCGAAAGCGCAGAGGACTCTGTAGCATAGTTTAATATCTCAATACTTGAATTTTCCACAATTTCGAAACCTTTTGAAATTCGTGGGCGAGGGCGAAGCGCGAGCAAAGGCGATCTGGAGGGGGTTGGCGCTTGAGCGAAACGAAAGCGCAGGGGGCTCTGCCCCCTAGTTATAGTGTCCAATCTACATTTACTTAAAATTGTTAGTTTAACTCCGACAAAAATATTCATGTTAAAAATCTCAGAGCTATTCGGCAATTTTTTTTTACATTCAGGGTACCTAGAGGTACAAAAAAATATGGAGAATAAATTTATTTTCTTGTTTTACACAATTGTTTTCTGGGTCCAAATGAAAAAGGAAAAAATCGCTAATTTTTACGTTATTTTTATTCAGATGTCTCATGTCTATATGTTTTTACAAAAAAAAATCAATGATACCGTTCGATAGAGTAAACTTTCAGCTTTAAAAATCTTTTTTTACAATTGCGGTACGATGATTTTTAACGGAGTTATGAGCAATCAGATTCGGAACGATCACTTTTTATTTAATCCACGGTAACTCAGTAACAAAAAATCGTAGAAACAATTTCAAAAAATGATTTTGTAGGGAAAGCTTCACGCTTTCGCACCAGTATGTCAAAAACTTTGGCAGATTTTTTTTACGCACGAGACAGATCCACAAAGTGGGAAGAAAATTTTCGATTTTGTTCAGTGTGTTTTTCTGTATGTAAAAATTATCAAACTCACGGAAACCGAAAAAACACACAGTTCTTTCGAAAGTAGAGGTTTCAATCTTTAACACCTTTTTTGAAAATTTAAATTCCATTCATTTTTGACGAAGTTACAGCCACGTCAATTTTACATATTTTTGAAGAAAAATGAAGTGATCCTTTAATTTTTGCACTGACAATGAGTGTACATTAGAGAGAGAGAGAGAGAGAGAGAGAGAGAGAAAAAAGGAACGAAATAATATCGGCCCTGCCACGAGCATAGAATTTAGGAATTGAGTTATAGTTTATAAAATAGTAAATCTTTTATGTCATAGACAAGCAATCCTAAACCTTATACTTAAGTAGAAGAAATATCAAGTGTAATTGAGATAATAAATGAGGTGGAAATATACAAGCAAGAACAAAGGAAAATCCATACAACAACGCAATAATTATGAATTGAAACAAAAATAAAAAAGTATTACGGAAATACAAGGTGGATAGAACCCATACACTGAATTTTGAGGAATTCAGGCCAAGGAGTTAAAAGAGGGTTGGCGAGTTAACTTGGCTTGAGTACCGTTGTCCCTTAAAAATGCATGCACACATCCATATACGTATAATACATAACACACTCATATACGCACGTACGGGCGCTCACACATTTACCAATATTAGCTTACTTCTGAGGTTTGTAGAGCAGCATATAGCGGATTTTAAAATTCACAGTTGGCAACACTGCGCATGATATCACCATTCGGAATTCAGAAGTGCCGGCTGGCTATTAGACATACGAACGACTAACTTTGTCTCTCGGACGTTTAACTTTACCTGTACTTCGCTGTCTGATCCAATCTATAGAAAAGGGCCCGGATCCCGACACTGGAAAGGTAAGCCCTTGTTGTAATAACCATTCTGTCGTTTTATTGCATCGTGCACGGGCAAGCGTCTTGTCTTATCCTGGGGTAGCGTCTCTTTTGTTGACCGTCCGTTTCGTCTTTGGTCCCGGTAATTTCTTGTGTCTTTGCCTGATCCCGGTAATTACTTGTGCCTTTGCCTGACGCGGATTGCATTCGCGTGCCTTTTTGTCTATGTGCCGGTCCGATTCAGGGCCCAGTTTTCTTTCGTGTATTGTAAATAATAATTATAATAATAATCGAGACCGATCGGAAATCCCTCCGGCGAGTTATCCGCGTTACCTCTCTTCACCGGAGGTAAAAGCGTGTGAATTGTATTGCATCCGTTTTGGCGTGAATTGTGTAATTGTCTTTCGAGAATGTATCGTGCTTGCGCCTAACCGACACGCGGAAGGTGACCGGCGTGACAAAGGGTTCTCCTTACGCCTCACGAGACGACGCACAGTGGTCAAAAACGTTCTCTCGGTGGACAAAGTAGTCTGGACCGCGTAATTGTTGACCGATTCTAATCTTTTTTTTTTTTTAATTTGCTCGTTATGAATTGCTCCACAACTTTGTCGATTCGATTTTTTCAGTTAAAGCTTCAAATTAAAATGGCGGACTCAAAATTGTTATCAAAATGTTCGAGAAAAAGTATGTTTTATTCTATATCAATTAGGACATACTGAACAATTTTTCCTGTTTCACTATTAAAAAAAACCATGTACTTCTAACGAAATAGCTTTTATACAATGCGCTTGGTGCTGTATAAACTTATGTTTTTTTTCTGTTTTTATGATAAATATCATCCTGAAAATTGTTTAATATAGCCATGAAAATCCTTTATTAACAGGTCTGATGGTCCCCTTGTTAGATCAAATCATGGATGATCGCGAGTCCACCGGGCGTCCTAGTTGCCTTGGGGAGGGATTTCGGTTAGTCGCGTAACAACGGGATTTTCGTTACTAGGTCTAATTGTCATAAAAACACGAAGAACAGAAAATGTTTCGGCACCTCGCACAGCCATGCCTAACTGTTTAACAGAGGCTGGCATAAGCACCGCAGACCCATATTCATACCAACGGAGCGTATCTGTTTATTAAAGGATCGCGTAACACCCCGTACAGTTTAGGTCAAAAGTATTTGGACACTGACAAAATTTGGAAGATCTGTTAGTAAAGTAATGAAAAAAGGATTTGGTTGAATTTTCCATTCTGAACCATTATTATACTTTAAAATTCTATACGTATTTTACACGAGAAAGATTACATAAAATTCAGTCATCATACGGTTACATTTCTACATGTCCAATTTTTATAGTGTCCAATCTACATTTACTTAAAATTGTTAGCCTAACTCCGACAACGATATTCCGTAAATATGCATAATTAAAAGCGATGGTTACAACGGTGCTCAAGCGCTGAACATTAGGACGCCTTACATACGCTTTTTGAGCTACTTTTTGTACATCCAAAGATGCGATAAGTAGGTAAATTGCATTCATTTTAATTGAACATCATATAATTCCTCACTAACGAGTAAAAAATATGCATTAATTGTATATTTCATACTACACTTAGTACCGCACTCTACGTACACTGCGACAAAAAATGTACAGTCGTATAAAACCGAACAAGTAGACTCGCATGTGTTCAGTGGTTGCTCGAACCAAATCGTAAGTGCGTGAAGAACAAGGAGAACGATTGTGGAAATTATGCAAAAATATTTTCTCCGACGACAGTAAAATCTCCCACATTGGCGCTCAGCTCGGAATTGAAAAGAGACAATGTGGGTTAGTGGTGGAAAACTATCGACAGTGTTTCGATAGTTCTTTCTCAGGTCCCATTGGCCATTTATATTCAATCTTAAGGCGATTTTGGAATATCTGTATCCTACTCTCACATGTGAGTATCATATAATATACATATATGTGTCGGCTTAGAAAAAGATAACACTATATTTCATTTCGAATTTTAACGTCGTTTTTGTCTACGTGGTAACGCCTCTGCCAATAATATAAAATATAAATTTTGCGCTGTCTATTAAATTTGTACCTTTTTTGTGTAAGATTAAGTTAGATACCCCATATTTAAATGTTTAAAACAATCATTTTGGTGGATGCGGGGCGAAATGGTTATTCTCTGTAAAACTAAAAACGGATGGAACGAATTTTAAAAATTATATTTATGACCAATTTTAAGGTTACTTAATTTACTTACTTTTAATATTGTTTTTATCCTTTTTGACAAATTATATTTAAATGACATGACTTTCAAAACAAAATTTTAAACTGCAAACCATAGTAATTGTATTCTAAATAAGTCACTCCTTTTACGGCCGAGCCTAAAAATGAATGTATCAAAATATATTCACGGTCTAACTATCGGAAATTATTGATATGTAGTTCCGACTATCGGTAATTCACCAACACTAATTTGGGTAGAGGAGAAACTATTTCCGAGCTTTGAAATCAAACAAAGAAGAGGACGGCGAATACAGTAAGTATAAGGATGAAAAAAGAGCCGAGGCAAACGAGATATTTAGGTGCCAATGTGCAAAATGCTATAATAATAATGACACTTAAATAATATTTGTTCTCAATTCTTTTTGTTTGTAAAAATGTTCATAACACATTACTGAGATTCTTCCGATTAAAACGAGACCAAACGTGATATAGTTTTGATTATTAACAGTGTTAACTTATTTATCTAATTATACTAATTAATTTATTACACTAATTCATAATGTATATTAGACATGCCATTATTTCAATGTGATTAAAAATTCATTTTTAGGCACGACCGTAAAGGGAGTGACTTATGCAATCGCCATCCTGAAAACCGTTCGTATGTATGTGTGTATGTGTGTGTGTGTGTGTGTGTGTGTGTGTGTGTGTGTGTGTGTGTGTGTGTGTGTGTGTGTGTGTGTGTGTGTCCGTGTATATCCTCGATTTCGGGAAAACGGCTGAACCGATCGGGACGAAATTTGGCACAAAAATCAAGTACACTACTGTGAGTTGACAATAAGGTTTGTGAACCGCCATCTTGAACCGGTACAAAATGGCGGGAAGTTCAAATATTGAAAAATTCGTATCTTTGGTACTATTCAATGGATCCCGATAAAATTTTACACGTTTATGTACACGTACGCAATGACAATTACTGGAAATTTTCAAATTTTTTGGTTGGCCGAATCAAAAATGGCGACTAATTCAAATCTTTAGTCCATTATTCCGGCGAAATGACTGAACGGATTCGGACAAAATTTGACATGTACATCGAGTATATACCTATTTGGTGCCACGAAACTTTGTGTATCGCCATCTCGAACCGTTACAAAATGGCGGCAATATGCATGGTCATCTTGAAACGGCTGAACGGATTCGAACAAAATTTGGCATGTACATCAAGTATATACCCATTTGGTGCCACGAAACATTGTGTATGGGCATCTTCAACCATTTCGAAATGGTGCCAGTTTCAAATCTTTAATTCACTATTTTATAATTATAGTTTGAAAATCCCGTAATTTCGAAACGGTTGAAGATGACCATGCATAAAATTTTGTGGCACCAAATGGATATATTTTTTTAAACTATATGCCAAATTGTGTTTGAATCCGCGCAAGCGTCTCGCCGGAATAATGGATTAAAGATTTCAATTTGTCGCAATTTCTGAATGGTTGAAGATAACTATGCATAAAGTTTCACCGCAGCAAAGGTGTATATACTCTATGTACATGTCAAATTTTGGTTCGGATGCATTTAATTGTCCGGTTTTGATCACTTGGGCCTATTGCAGAAATGCTGCATTTCGTGGGCGAGCGCGAAGCGCGAGCATCCGATGACCTCAGGGGGTATGGCGCTTGAGCGAAGCGAAAGCGCAGAGGACTCTGTAGCATAGTTTAATATCTCAATACTTGAATTTTCCACAATTTCGAAACCTTTTGAAATTCGTGGGCGAGCGCGAAGCGCGAGTGCCGCGGTCGTGCCTATTGCAGAAAAGCGAAGCTTTTCTGCACCCGTTAAGGCGAGCGCGAAGCGCGAGCAAAGGCGATCTTGAGGGGGTTGGCGCTTGAGCGAAGCGAAAGCGCAGGGGGCTTGCCCCCTAGTTCTAATGCCATTCCGCCGATAATAAAGTAAAATGTAGTATTAAAGTATTAAACGTACCATTAAGTATTAAATATGTAAGTAAATGTGGTCCAAATTATATTCTGTGTGATGTCCATTGTGCTCCGAAAAATGTCACTAATACGTTGGAAAAATGTATAAGTGCAAAAGAGTAAAATTAAGTAAAGAAGTCGTAAATTAACGACAAGCGAACTGCGTCGGATTCTGATAACATACTTATATTGTACGCTTGAGTGATTCCGATGAAGATACCGAAGGTGTAAGAACGACGTATACCGTGGCGTTGTTTACGGTGGCGTAAGTAAAGCACCGCGGACAATGCGGAAAGACCATCGGTAGGAACAATGTAGGAGAATTTACTATAATAAATAGTAAACAATTAAAGTGTATGCACTTTGTACCTGAAACATTGGCTCAAATGTATTAGATGATTGATCAAAGTTTATTATTACATTTCAGATGACGTTAGGATGCATTTTAATTCTACTTCTCATGGGTACGACCTACGCAGTACAATTCCAAAAAAGTCTAACAGAACGAAAGATTTTCTCTAAGGACCCATTGGAGAAAAAAGAAGATTTTTGGTACTCGCGCATACCTTCTTTATCGATCATCTTCGCCGAATCTCCGTCTTTACCGGATGGAGCGTGCAAAAATCAGACTCAAAGATATTTGCGCGAATTGAGAAAGGGTACACTTTGGGCAGTGAAAAGTAAGTATCATTTTACATATTAACGATAGACTGAAACCCATTCTTCTCGACGATTAAACATGTTGGTTCAAAAACATTTTTATAAGGCTCCGAAGCTTAGACGAATAAAGACACTTCAGAAAGTATTCTAATCTTTTACCATAATATCCCTTCAGTTTAATTGCGAATAGCTTCTCTGAACGATATACTTCGTCAGAATAAGTGGTATTCTCCTGGTAAAAAAAGACTGATTTGCTTCAGTGTTCGACGCGTCTACAAAGTTTCCCGACCAAATAATTCCTGGATACAAGCAACAATTCGGAAACTTCGACGAATGTTATTATCTTCATGCTGACATCCCACCCGAAGAGAACGACTCCAATATCTCAGAGATCCGTGGCAGATAGTGTCAACTTGAATTTGACTATGGACTCGACCCTGAATTTTTCGATTCTCTTGACGATCATATCTGGAAATTACATAAAGTACGACGAACATCACTTATTTAACATTTTGAGATAATTTGCTTAATTTTCTAGATGGCTTCAATCACCTCGCGTTTAATGCGTGTCGAATCTGTTTATGTTTCGATGTATAAAGCTGAGCGTCCATTAGGTCAGTCAGGGAGCGCGGCGCGGCGCGGCGCAGCGCGGCGCAGCACCGCGCTCCAGAAAAATGCATGTAAATGAATGGGGATCCGTCCACTAGGTCGGCAGAGCAGCTCGGCGCGGCGCGACGCAGCGCGGAATTTCCGCGCTCTGCTGACCGTCCATTAGGTCAGTCAGAGAGCGCGGCGCAGCCCGCGCTCCAGAAAAATACATGTAAATGAATCCGTCCACTAGGTCGGCAGAGCTGCGCGGCGCGGTGGGGGTCAGCGCGGTCAGCGCGCTTTTTGGAGATCTCTCGAGGTTTCTCCAGATCGGCGCTACACCGCGCGTGCCGCAACACCATTTCGCCGTCATTTAGTAGTAGTGCGAATGGATTTTGATAAGTTCGGGAATCTTCAAGTATTATCGAGACACTTGCTACGTACAGTATTTAAAAAGTTCGTTGCTGAAGGATTGCACTGTCTGTTACGGTAAAATAAAAAATATTCTTTAATAAGATTTATAAATTTCTTTTCACTATATTTGCACAATTGTAACTTTAGTTCTCGAAAAATAACCTAGTTATCGAAAAATAACAATACATCGTTTGCAAATATGAGTCTTATGGCCATAGAGAAAGTGTAATGTACTTGGAGGCAAATAAAGCCCAGCGTTTATTTAGGCCTACATTGCTACATTTATACACAGAGTGTCCCCATTTTAAATGTCAAAACTTCTGGAAAGCGTAGAGGACCGACATATTAAAAAAAGTCCCTTCCTGATGTGCTCGTTTTCCTACACTTTCGAGAAAATTGGAAAAAAGGAACTTTCAGTTTTAGTATTTGCGTATATTTATTCACACTTAGTCATTTATATTATATGGTACTCAGTGCTCTTGTATTTGTGTACATCCTTGCATTTGCCTGGGAAATAATCAATTCTTGAGATATCTCGAAGCAAATTCCTATTATTATACAGCTAATTGCTTAAATCTCTAGAATACACCTTCGATTAGGAACGAAATTTGTTGAACATCTTACGAAACGAGCGGTACGTCGTACAAAAGTTCGGCAAACACGAAGATCCATTTCAAATATTCAGTGCCGGTGATGACATGCAACCGTGTGTAAAAGAACACATATTTTTATTTAACTGTACTTTTTAATAGCGCATTAGTTGTCTGTATACCTATAAAATACCATTCCAAAATAAACTGAATTTGCAGAAAATAACTATTTTCTCAATTCGTCATAATACAAAATAAATGTACTGATTATGAACCAGATGTTTTGAAGTAGCAAATAGGAACGTATGAAAAATATTATCTTGCACTAATCTTAATTAATTTAGTAAGTAAGCAGTTTAAATAGTTATACAACTTTTCAGAAATACATTTCTATTGTCGTCTATTCTGAAGAAATAAGACCAACCTCTACTATCGAATACACTGCGTATATTTTTATATTCTTATCTTTTATCTTTTTATTAATGAACAATATATTTTTTCTCTGTTGGCTAAAAGAAACGAATTTTACATTTTTAATACAACATTTTCGTTGTGCGAAGCGAACATTTTACTAACTGGGAAGGAAAATAATATTGAATTGGAGTTAATACTAGATTTACGGAAATTAGTCAATTTGATTATGGAGATTTTAAATTTCTCCAAATTTCCCGAGCAAAGTACTAGATGGCATGCACGTACTGTTAATTGGAATGAATATATGCACATACGGGTTCTACTTATTTTATCGTTTCTCTTTACTAACTTCGTCACTAATTTTTAAAGCGAACGGACATAGAATTGCGTTACATTTTAAAAGCATTCTAGTCTCTTTCATTTAAGGAAATTTTACAGTACATTTGTTTTGTGTTATGACGAATTGCGAACATAGTTATTTACTTTAAATTCAGTTTATTTTATAATATTTTAGTTAATTGCAGGCAATTAATGCGCTATTAAAATTAAAAGTTAAATAAAAATATGTGTTTTTAGGCACGACCGTAAAGGGAGTGACTTATGCAATCGCCATCGCGAAAACCGTTCGGGTGTGTGTGTGTGTGTGCGTGTGTGTGTGCGTGTGTCTGCCCGTGTATATCCTCGATTTCGGAAAAACGACTGACCCGATCGGGACGAAATTTGGCACAAAAATCAAGTACACTACTGTGAGTTCACAATACGGTTTGTGAGCCGCCATCTTGAACCGGTACAAAATGGCGGCAAATTCAAATTCCGTATAAAATTTAAATTTGCCGCCATTTCTAAACGGCTGAAGATAACGATACATAAAATTTTCTGGCACCAAATGGATATATACTCAAAGTACATGCCAAATTTCGTTGTGATCCGTTCAGCCGTTTAGCCGAAATACTGGACTAATGGAAATTGTGAAATTTCATTAATCCATTAGTCCAGTATTCCGGCCAAACGACTAAACGGATTGCAAAATTTGGCATGCACGTCAAGTACATACCCATGTGGTGCCACGAAACTTTATGTACCGCCATCTTCAACCGTTTCGAAATTGTGGGAAATTCAAGTATGGAAACGTGAGTTACGCGGTCATGCCTATTCCAGAAAGCGAAGCTTTTCTGCACCCGGTACGGCGAACGCGAAGCGCGAGGACCCCGCGATCGGCACGACCACTAGTTATAAATTGGTATTTTTCGATAACTAGATTATTTTTCGACGACTGAAGTTGTAATTATGCAAATATAGTGAAAAAGAATGTGGCATTGTGTAAACTTTTACTTTTTTCATAGTAGAAAAAGTATTTTTAATTCTTGTTAAACAATATATTTAATTTAGCATCGCAAAGGGTATAAATCCTTCAGCAACCAACTTTTCAGATAATGTACGCATCATGTAACTCGATAGTAATTGTAGATACCGAACTTGCCAAAATTCGTCCTATTGTCCAAAGATAAGAGAATGGCGCGGCGCGGTGTGGCATCGATCTCAGAGAGCCGCGAGATTTCCAAAGGCGTGCTGACCGCCTTGCGCCGCGCTGCGCCGCGCTCCTTGACTGACCCAATGGACGGACCACAGCGGAATGTCCACGCTGCGCCGCGCCGCGCCGCGCTCCCTGACTGACCTAATGGACGCTCAGCTTAAATCGTTGGATCCTTATGCAGGAGAATGCAGACTCGCGATGGAAACAGTGGGGTTATGCGAGATTAGGTTTGTGTGTTCCATCCGTCTGTACCGCGAAAAACGTGGAGACAAGCTTAAAAGCACCAATGGATGCACTGGCACAGACGACGAACATCGAAGTGCGAGTTGCTGTGCCATCGCACTTTTCTCAAACCATAACGGAAGCACCGCGTTTCTCCACAGGGGCAACGTGCTACTGGTAATAAAAAATGAAACCAATTCATTGCCAATTGGAAAAAATCGTGGAGATGGTGGCATAAAGAGCTGATCGTTTAAAACAAAATTCTTTTTGCAGCGCCGTCGTCTTAGTTTTAATAGGCCTTGTAATAACAGCCACGTCGTGTGACATTCTGCTTTCCGCGGAAAAATCGTCCCAAGGTTCGTCGGCAGTCAATTTTCTGATGTGCTTCTCGGCTCGCAAAAACATAAGGAGCATTATGAGTACTTCTGAGACCGAAGCCAACCTCGGTGGTGTTAATGTGCTGCGCATCTTATTTACAATTGGGGTTATCGGCTTCAGCAGCAGTCTGCGATGGATGGTCCACTACAAGGGAAACGCCAAGCGCCAAGAAGTAAATATTTCGTTTAGAACTAGCTTTCAAATAATCTACAAATAAACCAAATGTTCCTTCTTATACAGACTGCCTTGTATCGATTTTTCACAATTACTCAAATTGGGTTCCTTAGTACGGATGGATTATTCACTCTAGCAGGATTATTGCAAGCTTATTCTTTCTTGAAGAACGAACGCGCAGGAAAATCTCCAACGTTCATTTCCGCTTTGATTTTCCGATACTTAAGGTACACAAGTTTACTGTATTTTTTCCCAACTATAAGAAGAGAACTTTTCTAAGTGCGATAAAAATTGTCGAATGTACCGGTGTAACTTTATGTAATGAGTAAATATTGCCCATCGTAGATTCTTGCCTTGTTACGCAGCAGTCTTATTCTTCGTTGTTTACGTTTTTCCGACCATCGATACCGGACCATTGTGGAAGCAGATAATCGAATACGAGTGTAACGAGTGCGCCGGATATTGGTGGGCCAATCTGCTTTATATTCATAATTACGTGTATCCTGACCATACCGTAAGTATCATCTTACAATTTACCACGTGTTCACAAGAAAACTGTATTTCTTTATACGCGCATCTGTATTGCAGTGCATGCTGCACACGTGGTCGATGAGCGTTCAATTTCATGCGTGGATACTTACATTCTGTTTAATGAAAGTACTCCAAAAAGTACCAGCAAAACTGCGCTATTTCTTTCTCTGTCTCGTGGTCTTCATCTCAGAATCGGAGTATCTATGTGGCAGTGAGCCCCACGAAAACCCAGCGACACTGCTTTTTGCGCTGAAGTTAGTAGGTATTATTCCGTATATTTCGTGTAGAAATCATCCTGTTGTTTCAATGGTGACATAAGAAAGATCGACAATATTATCGGACCATTTGTAGCAGAAACAATCTGAGACTCAGCTCCGATTATCACAATGGCTGCTTGATGACGCATCTTCGCCTTAGAAGCCATTTATATGGAATTCTGGCTGGCGTTCTCATACACGATTGTCAGTATTACGGATGGAGAAAATCGAAGGTCAGTCCGAAGAATTATAAGGCAGTTGCACAGGAAATGATATTTGCCATTAGATATTCAGCAAATAATCTTGCATAGCATTTTAGATCAGTTTTCATGAAATCTAGGGACCGCCTTGAAATAGCATGAGTTCTCGTTCCAGATACTGTCCCGCATATTGTTTACGCTAGGGGTCACACTTCCTGCATTGTTTATGTTGTGTATGTACCTGACGACTTATGAAGATAAACCGCCAAGTAAACTACAGTTTACATTCTTCACCGGTTCCTATGGCACATTCTTCGCCATATGTGTGTGCAATATAGTTATCTCACTGTTCACTGTGGGACAAGGATTAGGTGACGTCGAAACGCAACCACGCATATGATTCTACATGAAGAGAAATATTGAGGTTTGAAGGTAAAATTAAACTTTTTTCCAGATAACGTCCGATCTTGTTTGACTCCGAGCTGGGCAGGACCATTGGCCAAACTCATGTATCCCGCGTACATGAGTCATTTTGTGTTGGCTATGTACGCAATGGCAGCCAGTACGCATGGCAACCCTACCTTTTACAATATGGTGAGGAAAACCATAAACTTCCATCTATTATAGCTCATTTGTACATTTTATTTCTTACGTTGTCGGTATCCTTGCATTCAATACACGAATGTTCATTAGGTTTAAGTTTCGTTTTATTGAAGATTTTGCTGATTGAAGCAATTCGTGTTACAGCTTTCATATCAGCTTCGCGATGTCTTCTGTTCTCTATGGATAGCGCTATTTATCATGCTTATATTCCACATGCCTGCTATGAATATTTTCAAGATGGTTTCCGAAAACAAGGGAGATGATGCTAAAAGGTACTTACAATATTTCAGTAACGCTCTCGTTACGAGAAATCGGGAACGTTTGATTTATTGATGCTTTTATTGTTACCGTAATAGAATGGCGAGTATGAGTAAGGGAGAGTGAACCGCTGCGTGGGATGAGGCAATAACTCTGTGGCTATAAGGAAACACGCCGCATCTCATAATTCCAACAATTTTGAATCTATGCATTAAGGAGGGATTTCAGTTTTTTTTTGTGTTACTGAATATATTGCCTTGTTTCGTTTTTGTTTTAAAAAGAAAATTTTGCGGTCAAGTACTTGCAAGTTTTCAGCATATATGTATTAATATTTAGGTTATATAAAAAAAAAGTTCTGAGTATATTCCATGGATAACATCATGTATAACATTTTGTTATTTCAAAGTTCGCGTTTCAATGGTAATTGTGTATAAAGGGGGCCTCCCACCGATTGAATTTATCTTGAAATATGTTATTGAGAAAGTCTTCCTGTGTCGTTTCATATACATATACATATATCAATATGGGTCGGACACAAATAGTTCACGCTTATGATAACTTAGACGCCTTAATTTAACTACAGTTTATAGTACATAGTATTTTTCACAGTTTAAATTATTAGATGGATTTCTGCGTGTAACGCACGTTAGCATATGTGGGAGGCCCTCGTCCTCACGTCGTCCTCGATTGAAACAAATTTTACCAGAAACTGCAGTTAAATTAAGGCACCTAAGTTATCGTAATCTCCCCGTTTCTTGTCCTGTATCTTCAAAACTATTTCTGTCTGACGCTTATAAATATATATGAAACGACTCAGGAATACTTTCCCAACGATATATTTGAAGATAAATTCAATCGGAGGGGAGGTCTTCTCTATACATAATTATCAAATTGTTTTACGAAATAGGCCCTAATTCTAAATAAGTTACTTCCTTTGCGGTCGTGCCTAAAAAGTAGCAAAATGTCACATAGAAAAAAAGAAAATGCACGTCAAGAGAAAGTATTGTTTGAACGCTTTATATCGGATGCACCAAATAACACTGCAGATGAAAATGAACTTATAATTAGTGATAAGAGCGCATATATGCGTCGTATAAAGTGTTTTGCACTCCTTAAACAAATTTCAACATTTTAATATATTTTAGAAATTGCGTTGCATAAGCTCGACATTCGAGTTGACGTAAGAAATGTGACGTCGAGCCACACTCGACGTAGGAGTGCAAAGGGTTAAAGAGGGTCAGCGTCCGTGTATCTGAAGGGGCCGTTACGACGGGTCCTGGCAGATCCTGGAGATAATTGCAGTGCTCCATTCGATCAACCGTATTTATGGAGTTATAATGTAAACTATGTTGCTTTGCTACATAGGTACGCCAAAGTGGCGCCGATCACAGTGAAATTTCTCGGCCTCCCTAGACGCATAAGCGTTGACTCTCTTCAACAATGTCTCCTCGGTGGTACTAGCAATAAAGCCGCGTCTACACTGGGCGAACGAACAGCGAACGAAGACCGAACGCGAACGTTCAGTGTTCGCGGGTCATTCGCCTATTTTTAAAAGTAATAACGTATGACTCGCGTTCGCTGATAGTTCGCTGCTCGTTCGCTGCGAGATGCGATGCGCGTCCTACCGAGCCTAGAAAATGAGTGGAACGAGTAGCGAACAAGCGAACGCAGCAAAACGTTCTCGGACACGTCCACATTGCGCGCGAACCGCGCACGAATGTTTAGGCACGACCGTAAAGGGAGTGACTTATGCAATCGCCATCGCGAAAACCGTTCGTATGTGTGTGTGTGTGTGTGTGTCCGTGTAGATCCTCGATTTCGGAAAAACGGCTGAACCGATCGGGACGAAATTTGGCACAAAAATCAAGCACACTACTGTGAGTTGACAATAAGGTTTATGAGCCGCCATCTTGAACCAACACAAAATGGCGGGAGATTCAAAATTTGAAAAAAATGTAATTTAAATTTAATATTGCTGCCATTTCTAAACAGCTGAAGATAGCGATACATAAAGTTTGCTGGCACCAAACAGATATATACTCAAAGTACATGTCAAATTTCGTTGCGATCCGTTCAGCCGTTTCGCCGGAATACTGGATCATAGTGAAAAATTCATTAATCCATTAGTCCAGTATTCCGGCCAAACGGCTGAACGGATCCGAACAAAATTTGGCATGTACAAGTATATACCCATTTGGTGCCAGGAAACTTTATGTATAGCCATCTTAAGCCTTTTCGAAATCGCGGCAAATTTATTTTTTAATCCACTATTTCAGCAAGAAAGTTGATTAGTCCACTATTCCGGCAAAACGGCTGAACGGATTCGGACAAAATTTGGCATGTACATCAAGTATATACCCATTTGGTGCCACGAAACATTGTGTATGGGCATCTTCAATCATTTCGAAATGGTGCCAGTTTCATATCTTTAATTCACTATTTTATAATCATAGTATGAAAATCCCGTAATTTCGAAACGGTTGAAGATGACCATGCATTAAGTTTTGTGGCACCAAATGGGTATATTTTTAATTAAACTATATGCCAAATTGTGTTTGAATCCGCGCAAGCGTCTCGCCGAAATACTGGATTAAAGATTTCAATTTGTCGCAATTTGTGAATGGTTGAAGATAACCATGCGTAAAGTTTCACCGCAGCAAAGGTGTATATACTCTATGTACATGTCAAATTTTGGTTCGGATGCATATAATTGTCCGGTTTTGATCACTTGGGTCTATTGCAGAAATGCTGCATTCCGTGGGCGAGCGCGAAGCGCGAGCACCCGACGCGCTTGGGGGGGTATGGCGCTTGAGCGAAGCGAAAGCGCAGAGTACTCTGTAGCATAGTTTAATATCTCAATACTTGAATTTTCCACAATTTCGAAACCTTTTGAAATTCGTGGGCGAGGGCGAAGCGCGAGCAAAGGCGATCTGGAGGGGGTTGGCGCTTGAGCGAAGCGAAAGCGCAGGGGGCTCTGCCCCCTAGTTCCATCTGTTCTTCCATTTTGTCGCACTCTTCCGTTCGACCGGCGCTGCTCGCCTTCGCTGCCATTTCAAATTTCCCGCCATCCACGTTCCCACTAGTCACGGTTCGGACGATGGAAGTAGAGTGATTCTTTCTCATTCTTCGATCGTTTTTATAATGCGTTTAAGAATGTGATTGGTTTATACGCGAATGGTATATTTGATGAATGTTCTCGAGCCACCTCCTGTTTCTTTATCTGTAGGCTTATCTTCAGTCGTTTCCTCTCTTTTCTTCTTCTTCTTCACTTCTTCCATCTGTTCTTCCCTGTTGTCACACTCTTCCGTTCGACCATTCTCATTTTAAATTTCCCGCCACTCGCTTCTTCTCGACTCGAGCTTCAAGATTCGATATTCAACGTTCTCGTCTTTCTGGACGGAGTGGTGAATAAATAACGATTTTTTTACCCTCTTGTTTATCATTCTTCCACTAGGGTCGCATAGACAAATGATTATGAATAACGAGTGGGTGTTCCTTTCGCGTGAACCCGCTCATTAGTCGCCACTCTCGACGCAGAAATAGGAGGGTGGGGCGAGGATGCCGATGGCGCGTTCTCGATGGAAACGTTCTCTCGAATGGCGTGCACTCTAGTGTGGGATGGAAAAAAAGGAAGATCGACTAGGAAGCGAAACGGCGCCGCCAGGGTGGAAGGAGACTGGGGATAGAGGGACGATAGGAGCAGAATCTGGGAGGTGGGAGGTGGCCGAGGGCGAGTCGGACGAGAGCAGCGTGAGATTCTCAGATAAAATATCCAATTTAAAGTTTCATCGTAATTTTACGATTCTTGGAAGTAAATTAATAGTATTATCTACCGGCACTTCCAACCGCCTCACCTTCTTTCCTCCTCCTTTCGCGCGCCGTCCACCTCCATTTCGCTTCACCTCTTGCCTTCTCTCTCTCTCTTTCTTTCTCTCTCTCTATTTCTCTCTCACCTAACCGCGCCCTCGCGAGCGGAACTTTGAAAATAAGCAGCCTATTACTCATTACTCGCCACGCTTATCGGCCGGTTGTTCGGAACCGTTCCGAGAGGTCATTCCGAGTTTTAGAGAATGACGGGGTGGTTCTCCTCCGGCGCCCTTCTCTCTTATTTGTTTTTCCCTCGGATATTTCCTAATCACCCCCGGAATCGCCTATCTCGCAATTGGAACGAGTTTCTCGCGATTTCTTATCTCCTACCTCCTATCGTATACTTTCCTTTTTTTTCTCCTCTCTCGTGAGAAATTCGCGGGACCGATTAAATCAACGTCAGCCGAAGGATTCAATTCACGCTACGATTGACAATTAAATTTCTCGTCGACTAGGAATAATCCTCGGTTATCGTGGAGAGTGCTTGCCAGGGCACGTCGGCTGGGGCTGACAATAAAATAATCGTAAGTATCCGTGAAGCACCGTGGCGTGGAAAGACGAAGGTGGCACGTGTGGGAGCAGCTGACGAATGCGCCAGTAGCTCGTGCGACAGGAGTGTTGGTAATGCCGAGAGAGTCGGCAAGTCAGTGGCAGAAATCTCCAGGGTGAATATATGGCTCGGATCTGTAATTTTTATACGCTCCTTCGTCCTCTTCGTCGCTTTCTTCTTCTCGCCTTTTCTTTCACCTCTTCTCCTTACCCATCTGCCGTCCCAATTCTCTCTATCGACCTTTATAACAATTTATCGCTCCTTATTTCTCTCGTCGTCCACCCTGGTCTGTTCCAGTTCACGCACAACGTGCTCTACACGTTGACGAGGATAATACTTTTAGTAACCATCGTAAATATTCCAAGGATCCGTCGACCATGTCGTTCTTACGTCCAAAACGTCTTCTCCCAATTCTCAACATCATCTAACTCCTTGACAACGATACGACCTCGATGGCTCGTCGATTAATCGAAGGACCGTCGTCCTGACGGTCCCAGGGTATAATCCTGTCGCGCCTAACTGAATTACTGGCTCGGACTTCTCATTGAATATCATCGTTTCTGAACCGTGTGCTCCTGTTCTCGTGTGCGCGTGCGATAGGAGAAGGCTTTAAGGGAGGATGAAAAATGAGAGGGAGGTAGGGAAGTGGAAGGCGGAAGGTTGCATGCCGGTGCATCGGTGGTGCAACGATTATATGCCCTCTTCTCCTTCACCAGCTCCTCCTCCTCTTTCTTCACCTCCTTCCGCTCGCCTCGTGGTTGCATGACAAGTAAAGCGGTTCCTGTGTCGCGATTCAGCTGGAAAAAGAGCTGGGCTGGGTTCTCTTTCTCTCTCTATTCCTCTCTCTCTCTCTCTCTCTCTCTTTCTCACACACACGACTCGCGTGACCGAAACGATCCCTCGTCGATCGGATTCGCCGATATCGTTTATGTGGTGGATCGAGATGCCCGGTCAGCTACCCACCGGGCGAGCGAGCGAATCGCAAAGTACACAAGGAAGGAGGAGAACCCTCCCGCGGGATCTCGGTGAGAATCGGGGGCCCATGATCGTTCGCTCGCTCCTTCCTTCCAGGCGTGTAACGGGTGTCCGTGGAAGCCGAGGAAGGCTCTTATTTTCCTTGGATTGTCCGGGACGCGCGTCATGGCATGACCTCTTCCACCCTTCCCTTCTCACTTTCTTCGTATCTCTCCTCCCTCGTTCCTTCTCCCCGAGTTCACTCGCCATCCACCTTCAACGCCCGGCCCCTTGTCGTCGCGATGCAATTCGATCTAATGAGAGTATCGGGACGGTTCTCCGCCACCGCTCGAATCTGCGGTCCCGCGGAATCGAGACAGGAGATGTCTTGTAATTTCGTGGCTAGCCGACTGGAAGCCCTACGACTAGGGGTATTCCATGGTTATAGGTTCTGAGGTCTTGGTGGGGACGTATCGAAAGAAACTTGGGAACGTTAATTGGTAATATGGTTAAGACGATTAAGGCGAGGACTCGATTGAAATATCGAACGGTCCTTGTGAACTAATTTTCCTCGAAACGAGTGTGTATTTAAAGCACGATTTTTCCAAGGAAATCCTCTTGGCTCTCCGTGATACTCTCACGCGGAATTCCATCGATAATGCGCGCGCGCGCGTGTCACGCAAGAAAATCCGACACGCCCTGCTGGCGCGTATATATCCCTCGATGAGGATCTTAATATCCGCTTATGGACCGTCCTAATTGGTTTATTTTCGAAAGCGTCCCGGTAAATTTGAATTATGGGCTTTTAATGTCGCCTCTCTGGCATCGACCATCTTCGAACCTCCTCTACCTCTCTCTCTTTCTCTTTGTCTCTCTACCTCCCTCGTTTCCTCTCCATCGTGCCCACCCTCTCCTCACCCCATTCACCCCATCTCTCTGTGCTTCTCGTACCCTAGTCAATTTCGGCCGATAGACACACACGACAGCTGCAACGTTTATACTGAGCTGCCGTGCATACCCTTAATATCCGCCGCAACCTGTAATTAAGGCCCCGCTTCCCATTAGGCTCGGTTCCGTGGATGCGTTGCCCCTTTGCGCCTCCCACCACCGCCTTCTCCTTCACCCATCCTCACCACTCTCTCTTCCTCTCTCTCTTCCACTCTCCTCACTCCATAGAAATCCCCACCCCTTTTTTTTTATTCCACCCGGAAGACCAGGCACTCCGGCACATCCTTCCTTCCTTCGATCGATAAAAGGATCGAGATCCCACGGGGCAAGAAAATTTCTCCGGACGCTCTTAAAACGTATCGCTTCCACCCTGTTCTTCCAGGCGCGCGCGTGTATCGCGTCCAGTCACGCACCGTGCGCCACGGACGTTCAGCAAGATCTCAAATTCGATCGACGTCCTTCCTCCCAAAGGAAAGAGGAACATTTCTTCGGAAGATCGATGCCAGTCCATTGATATTAAGATTCATAGCTTTAAGGCTTCTCATCTTTTATTTCGACGAGGATAATCGACGTGGCGCGTGGAGAAAGATCGATTAAAAAAAGCTCGAAGACAACGCGCTGCTCACGGACCTTCTCTTCCTTCTACCCGAGCATGCATATATTTATGAGCACGTGAAAAGTTCCTCGCGATCCTCCCTCCTTCTACGGTGTAATGAAATATTTATTGGTACATGGCGCATGACGCGACGCTTCTCTCTCCTTTGGCCGATTCTTCTCGCAGTGTTCTCTTGCGATCTTGTGAGAGGTCTTTTTCTACTTTCTCTTCCCTCTTCCTCTTTCCGCCTCGCACATCGCGGTGACTGATTTTAATCCGTCATATACTATGTACTCGGCTCGCGGCTCGACGAGTAAAAGCCTCTCGCGCCTCCTCGTGCAATGATATTACAAGGTATGGAGATGTGGAGGTACGCGGGGGATCATCCCTCCCATTCACCTCCATCGCACATCCTCCACACCTCCCGTTTCTATCCAAGCCCCATAAGCGAGCCGGTCCTTCCTCGTCGCGCCATGATATATCATAAGTTCCATTACCGAGCGCTGCGTTACATTATCGCGCTCGCGTTTCGGCTATAATGGCGTTTCTAGGGTGAAATAGACGCGGGCCCATCCTCCTGCTCCGCGTGGTACTCGCGATATTCAAGGACCACGTAATTTGGGCCAGGGTAATTTTTTTCATCTTAAGACACTGACTGGTACAAGGTAAAATAGGCTATTCTAATTCTTTACCGTACTTCGTAGTCGCCATACTCGAGAGTCGTAATTTGGGCTAGAATTTTTTTATCCGAGTTAGTGATTGGTCTAGGGTAAAATAGATGTTTCTACTTTGTTTTGGTATTTAGTGTGGTAGTCGGATGATTCGCGTAGGTATTGTATAATTTGGGTAGGTACAATTTTTTTATTCGCGAGATGATTATTGGTAAAGCAAAGAATTATTGTGTTTTTGATTTTGTATGGTTAATAGTTTTCTTTTAAAGAGTGCTGAGAATTTCTTTGGCAATTTTATCGTGCCGTCTGCTTCGATGGAGTGGAAGTAGGACGAGTAGGAGCGCGTTGCTTATGGTAGAACATAATTTGGGGAATCCTCCGATTCGTCGACATCCCCGTAACGAGGAACGAAGGATTTTCGTCGCTCCTGCTTCGCACCCTTCTATCTCGGGGAGAAGAAATTTCTTTCTGGGTCTCGATGACGTAGCGCCTCGACGTTACGCTGTAACGTAATGCGATAGCATTCGTCAGGATCGACTCGATTGGATTACTCGACAATTTTCGGTTTTCCGGAAACTTCTCCAGGGGCTTCCACGGCGAATTTCGAATCCTATCGAGAAAACTCTAGGATCCTCTCACTCTTTTTCTCTCCCTCGCATTCTCGCGCTTCTACACACAAGACCCTCGCTTCTTGTTCCCACGCGTCGTTCGACCTCGAATTTACCGACGGGGCCCACGCCTGATTGAACTAGCATATTTTACAAGCCCTGTCTTGTTTCACCTTTATCTCGTCGAGTCCCCCGTGGGATCCTGCGACGTGAAAACGGCCAGGAGCATATTTTACTTGCCGTGGAATCAGTGACAATTTACAGTGCTCTCCTTTCCAGAGAATTTTACATACTTCCTAAACTCGTCTCGTCGATGGTCACGTTTTTTAAGAGAGGAGGAGAATCTTACGACGAATTCACTCGATAACTCGTACCTTTCTTCCTCAACTATTGTGCTTCGGTTTCTTCTGAACCGGCCACCCGTTATAATAATAGCTATGTGGATATTAAACGTATTCGGAATGTTTGCTGCTGCTACCGAAGAAGGACGAGGAGGAGGTAGAGAGTTCCGTGACTCGGTATTAGGGGATCTTCCAATATGGGACCATCCTGTCTGCAGCTTCGTCTTATCCAGGACTGTCTCTTCGTTCCACCAACAAGAGTTTCGCCCACGCCGCATGCACCCACGTCTACTACCACCACCGTCACGCGTGACATCACGCCAGGCCGTGTTATCCGGGCTGGTATTATGCGTTTAGAAATATCATAATATCGGCGACGTGTTTCTGCGATATTGAATTTTGAGGAAAAGCCCGTGGAGGATATCGTCCGGTGAGAATTCACGCGATACTTATCTTCCTCGTTTCTTCGTTCTCGTTCGTCCTTCGTCCTCCAGGAGTGTGGAAGAATCGAACGAGGCCGAGATGTAAAAATATTATGAGAGACGACGACTCGACATTCGAAGATGTCAGACTGTTTCCATTGCTGGATCTCTCCTTCTTTTATTTTGCAGAGGGAAGAAGAAAGAAGGGTGGTGCTTATTTCGTAATTGAGAGATCGATATCTGTCTTTTTAAATTAAAAATATGAACTAAAGACTCTTTCCGTGAAATCGCACGAGGTGTTCTTTAAAATTCAGTTTTACCATTCTTCGAATTTCGCCTGGCCGAAGGAAGCCTCGTATAAAAGTTTGGAAAATCGATTATCCACACCACCTTCGCGAATTATTCGTGAAAGATTCTGCTGGCAAGTAATGCCTGCTTTTATCGTCTCGTCTTGAGGATTCGACGAGGGAGAAGGAGGAGGTGGAGGGTCCTTTGTGGGTTCATTCGAATTCGAGAGAGGACTCTGAAGACTGCCATAATTTCCAGACGAGCCCGGAGCCCTTAACGGATCGCTCGCAAGAAGTGCGACGAGTTTAGGGACATAGAAAAGTGAAATTAGAAGAAGAGGACGGAAGATCGGATAATCAAGATCGCAGTAAATTTTTCAGTAATCATTTTAAGATGGAGAGGAGCAAAATTTGGAGTAAACAAAATTAGAAAAATTCCAGCAAGACTTGCGGCGAAATATCGTGGTACGAAAATTTCCCTAGGTTTTTGTGGGCAGAGCGTCGGAAGCGTTGGAGAGAGCGTAGAAACGGGATCAATAGAGGATCGTAGCTTTAACGGCAAATACGGCTGGCTCCCTATCGACATGGGAGAGATATGATGAATGCAACGTTCAAACTACCGAAACGTCTGTCACTGTCAGTAGCCAACTGCTACCGGTAGCCTTAAAGCGACGTTCGGATTGGACGTACCACCCCTCGCGCTTCATTTGTCGTTAATTTTCCCTCGACGAATATCTCCGCCTCTCTCGCTTCATCGTCCCTTTCGATTATTTTTTTCCCATACCTCGTCCGCCTTTCTTCGTTTTCCTTCTTTTTTTTTATACCTTGTTCCTCGCTTCGCGAAACACGAGACTTATCGAAGGAAACCACAGGCCTCGATAACTGTCGATCTTTTTACAATAATAATCCACGGTTCGACTTTCGATCGTAAAGAATACCGAACTCGATCCACCCGTGTTATTAACGAATAATAATACTCGCGAGTTAAAACGGTAGTTAAAAATTACGAGGGCATGTTTTACAAGGGTGGTAGGAAAGTTGCGAGGGGGTGGTGGGTAATTCGCGCGAGGAGCTATGTATAGTAATTTAATCGAGAAGCTATTAAATTTCGTAGACGCCGTAAGCACCCGCGGTACTCGTGAGTCGCCTCACCGTAACCAGATTCATTCTTCACCGCCCTCCCACCTCACCTTTTTTTCCTTCGCCCCAGCGACGACGGTTCAATTAACGCTGGAAGAACCAGGGCGAAATCTCCGCTTCCTCTCGCGAGGCTAGGAGCGTAATGGGGACGGTGATTTGGCGGTGGAAAATGTTTCTTAAAATTACCGTCCCTCGCACCGTGCCTCTATTATCGCTGATTTGTGGCACCCGGGGTACATATTATGCCCTCCTATCGCGAGTTCGTCTCGGACGCGAGCAGACTCTACCAGCGAGAAGAGAAATATCGAGATTAATTAAGGTGAGACTGGAGGAGACCGATCGTACGGTAGCGCCGACTTATCCGTAATCCTCGAGAAAAGTGCTAATACGTTCGTGACCGGTCGCCTTCGTCGAAAGAAGTGGACCCGACGATCTCCTTCTCCCCTTCTCCTTCCTGACTTTATTCGCAATCACCGCAACAGAATCCCTTCAGCGGCCCCTTCGCCTTAACCTTCGTGAAAAATTCTCCTCCACCGTGCCCGGTGAATTTATCCGTAGAAATTTAAGAAAGATTCTCCATCCGTCCCGTCTCTTTACTCGCTCCCAGGCTCTCATCAGTTTTTCTTCACCGCCGTCGTTCTCTGTCCTCTCGGCTCCTCTTACTCTCCTTCTTCTTCCTTCTTCCTTTCCGTCGGTCTCCTTCTCGGTCCGTCGCGGCAGGACCGACGCCCAATCCTTAAAAAGCAGTGCTCTTTGAGACCTTGGAAAAAGTTGAAAAGCTCCCCTGCATGCTCTTCCTCTTCCTCATTCCACTTTCTTCTCGCTGAGATCCCTCCTACTTTTCCTTGCCTTTCCACCAGTCGACGACACCATCGACGACTTCCTTTCCCTCCCCCTCCGCGTTCTCAAGGAATCGTCCAGATTAACTTTATATAACTTCGTCCCCTCGGCCGCGTGTAAATCAAAGGATGCAATTAATCGGATCTTGATTGCAATACTTCGCGGACTTTCAATATCCCACCTCCACCTCCTCCTCTTTCTCATCCTCTTCCTTCGGTCCGGTTGAGGAGAGGTCGCGCCAAGTCGGGCTCCTCTTCGTGGATTCACCTGCCGCTCAGGATCTCCTCTCTTTTACATTCGGTCGACGGTCCGCGAGGAATGAGAAACTCGTCGGTGAGAAGAAAAGAAGACGGCGAAGGTAGGGGTTCGTCTCTTGGCCCACGACGATCGCCGCGTTATTTTCCTAAACCAAACCATACCTTTGCCTCCTTCACCCCGAAAGCGGCTTTCAAACTTTATTGGGCTCATTCCGTCGATTCTTGGGCCGCCTTTGCGGCGGATCTTTAAATGGATTCTCCCCGGAGAGGGTCTGAAAGTGATAAAAAAGAAATTCTTTGGACGATCTCTTCTCTCTAATCCGACCTCCCATTTTTTTTTTCTCCTTTAAGAATCTTTAACTCTGTGACAAAATTCCTGCACTTGGTCCTCTGTAATTATCACCTATGCAACGAACAATCGTCCTCAAATAGTTTGTTTCTCGAATTGTCCAAACTTCTCGCACCCTGCCCCGAAAAACGACTCTTCGTACCTCATTGGATAGTCCCCAACGCGAACCTACCATATTCACCTCCACGTCGTATAAAAGGAATTAACACTGGATGCGCATTTGTGCACGAGCCTGCACGAGCCACGAGGACGCGAGGTGTGTGGGGTAGGGAGAGGGTGAGCGTCTTGGAGAATCGTCCTAGGGAAGGATCAAGGCACCGCTGATTCGCCCGCCGAGACTCGGTTGGCATAGCTGATAACCCCCGCTTTCTGCGACTCCTTGGCCCTTCCGGGTGTCGAAGTTGCCCGCGGAACGAGGATCGCGAGGACCAGAGTGGTGGAGGAGAAGAAGTGAGAGAAAGCGTCTCTGGGTGGAAGGAAGAGGGATGGAGAAAACAAGAGAGAGAGAGACAGAGAGGGAGAGAACGTCGGATGGGCCGAGAGGGAAACAAATAGCGAAGGAGGGGTTGGAGAGTAGGGGTGAGTAGCCAAACTTCCTTTTCCGTGCTGGAAGTTCGAGGAAGCTCGTCGAGGCTCGCCATTGGGTGACAATGAGCCACCGGGTAACCACTGACTCCTCTCTACGTCTCTCTTTCTCTCTCTCTTCTCTCCTTCTCTCTCTTACTCTCTTACTCTCTCTCTCTCTCTTTCACACACTCGTAGACCCACACATTCCACCCTCTCCACTCGTTGCTGTTGCGTTGCCGTTGAGAATTAGACGCTGCTCCGAGCTAGCTTTCCTAGCGAGCCTGGACCCAACGTGGTAGACTCCTCTAACAAGGATTCCGGCGCCTTTGAAGCTCCCCTACGGCGCGGCGCGCGCACTGTGCTCTCCGCTAGTCCAACTGCATAATGAGTCTTTCTACTTACGCGACACCCACCGCGCCGCAACATCCTTCCTTCCGCTTTTCTCTCGTCCTACCGTGCACGTCCTCCGTCCCTCATGCGGCCAATCTTCCTCGCTCCATTCGCCTGGCTCTCGGTTCGATGAATCTCTTCCTAAGCAGTCGTCTTCTGGGTTCGTGCTTCTGCTTTCGTCTCTATTTTATTCATCGAAAGAGATTTTCACGAATGATAGTCGTCGATGATTGGTCGAGATGCTCATTGAAAAGGAAAGATCGTACATTGGTTATTATCGTGGAGGATGGTTGTTCCAAGATTCAGGAGTATTTGTTATCATCGTTAAGCTAGGATATTTTTATTGGGAGGCATTTTTATTGTTGTGGAAGGTAACGAAAGCGTTTCGAGATTTCGAAGCGTTGGTGATAATTGTTAAGTCGAATTAGTAAGCGCGAGCATGGTGAAGGAACAGTCTGGCGAAGAAAGTTTGGAAGTAACGTTATATCGTGCTAGGGCGCGTTACATTTAACTGTGATTATGTTTCAAGGAGTTAAGTTACGGTTTGGCGCTGGCTACCAGTGTTTGACACGGTGCTCGGCCGCTTAGCGGCACGGCGCTTTAAAAGTAAAAATTACGGGCTGCGGAGTAGTCGACGATGTTGTTACGGCCGGCAAAAAGGGCAACTTTTCTTTTTCGGCTCTCCAAATAACGCGGGGTGCAAGCGATTTTGAGGTATTGAGCGCGCGAGAGGTGGAAAAAAGTGGCGCGTGCGAAACACAAAGACGCGCCCGTGTATCGGAGAAAACACTTTCCAATTATACATTTTTCAATAGCACGTGAAAACACGAGAGCGAAAGAAAATTGTTGGAACGAGGGTGAATGAAATTGAACTAGGTTTCAGGAAATAGATCGCACCTTTACACTCCTACCGTCCCACACCCGGAAAAAGAGGAAAGAAAGGAAAATTACATTTCATTCTCCGTCACAAGTGGAACATATTCTCACCCCGGCTATCATCACTCCATTTCAATATACTTTATCGGAATCGATTTCATCGTGATACTAGCCCGAGGGAGGAAAATTCGTCGAAATACAAACGTGGAAACCACCGACTGACGCTCGATTGGAAAAAAAATCTTGGGAAGAGAGATCCAGTTAAAGCCCCACGCGTCACCCTCCTCAGGTCCCGCGAAATTAAAATCGAGATGTAATTCTGCCTCGGTTACAGCGTTTGTCGAATTTCAGGGGGTTTCATCGATAGTATCGATACCGCCGAAAGGGATCGAGAGTGGAAGGAAAAAGGCGACAACGAGCAGGACGCTTTGTTCGGCTCATTGTTCCACAGCGCATATTTTTCCGTATTTTCCAAACGAGAATCCTTCCATCCCCTCCCTCTCTCTCTCTCTTTCTCACTCTCAATTCTCGGACTCTCTCAGTCTTCGAATCAGGGCATGCCCTCGGTGGCACTAATTTTTCGAGCGATCCAATCGGGATTACAATTTCCATCGCAACGCAAACGCGAAGGTCTTCTCTTTCGTCCGAAAACCTCGAAGGACGCGAGGAAAATGATTTGTACGCTCGCAAAGTGCTTCTCTACCCTCTATCCTTCCCTCCACACCGGAGAGCATCACCTCTCGTCATCTTCTCTTCCCGGTTCTCCCTCTACCTCATTCAACCCCCTCGATTCTCCATTCTCCACTCTCTTTCTTTCTCTCTCTAACGCGCGCAGATCGAGTCTACCCACTTTTTCCCTCTTAGCCTCTCCTCGTGCGCCACGGGGACCGACGACGACGATAGAGAGGAAGATGGAGGATGAGAGAGGACGGAGAGGAGGGGGTGGAAAAAATCGGATTGTCCGGTTTGTTGGACCGACAGCGCTGACTCCGCAGGCTCAGCCGGTAATACATCAGGGGCTTACCGACCCCTCAAACGTAAAATACCCATCTAACCCATCCTCCTCCTCGACCCATTCCCTCCGTCCTCCCCTCGTCCCTCTCTCACCGTCGCTCTCTTTCATTCTCCCTTTTTCAGCGCGCAAGCCGCGCCGCTGGCCGCTCAAATTCTTTCGTATATCCCGTGTACAACCGTATGCGTTCCACACACGTATGGAACACGCGTAGAGGCTCTCTCGCGCGCACACGAGCACGGCAGTAACGCTCACCAACACGGAGGAAACGTGCCTCGTGGCCCAAAGGACACACAGAGTCCCAACGGGCGCCGAGCCGCCCCGGCCGCCGTCGGAAATGCGCACCTTGCAGGCGAGGATTTAGGAATTACATAATGGGAGAATGAGAGAGGGAGGGAGGAGCGTGTACAGGGCTGGCATTCATATTCCCTGGAAATTCTCGCGCGCTCCACTGGTCGAAGCAAATTTCCGCAATTCGCGTTTCTTCATCTCGCCGGCGTCGCGGGATTATTTTCGAAATTGGTAAACGTTGCGGCTGACCTTACGTCGTCGTTTCGAGCCCCCGTTTCCAGGACGAGTGGTGATAAACTGTTTTACGAGGAAGTGACGTGGTCGAATGCGCGGTGATGGCGCATGATTTTACGAAGATCGACGAGTCGTGGAGGCTTAACGGCGAAGTTGGAAAAGCGGAATGGGCTTGGAAAAAATGTCAAGGTGCTCTAAGCTAAGAATAAAAATGCTTGAAAAAAGCGAAGGGTAGGAGTGTGCCTAGGAGGTTACACGTGTAACGCGTGGGTAAAGGTCGACGAGGGATCAGGTTTTAGGAAAATGTCACGGCACGCATTACACGTTCTGTATTCTGACAATAAGACGTGTAATAATCGGGGTCGCTTTTTCTGCTTTGGCGAAGGGGAGCTTCTTATCGAAATGTCTCTTATCGTTTCACGCGAATGTTGGCTTCTGCTGTTAGAATTAAGGCTGTGAGAATATGAAAGAGAGGAAGAGAGGGAGAAAGGGAGATGGAGCGTGCAATCTTGCGAGCCGACGAGAGGGCATCCTCCCCGTGGAGCATTCAGCGTGATCCCTCTTCGCGCATCTGCGCCCGACAATAAGAGCGCGGTGGTGCACGCTCGCTCGTTGGGTCACGCGTGTACGCGCTCCCAAATTGACACTTACACAGGGAAGCATGGATAACGCGCGAGAGAACTGTGTACGCGCCACGGCGGCTTAGCATTTTCTGTTTTCTCTGCTCTTGGTGTCCTCTTTCTCTTCTCCACTCTCCGATTCTTCTCTTCTTCTTGTTCAGTCTTTGCTATCTTTTAAAAGTAGAAGTGTTTTCGTCGATCTTTAATCTGTTGTTTATTAAGAGATTCTTTTTTTTCCCGTTCTTCTTCTTCTCTTCTCGATCGGTTTCTTTCCGTTTCTCATTAACACTTTGATTGTCATGATGGTCATATGTGAACAGTCACGATTTTTCCTGTGACGCCACGGTGGTCCCTGGGTGACCTCTAGAAAAATGATTAAAACAATTATTATACTAATCTCAATTTACAGCACTTGAAAAAATTGTATGTTTACAAAAAAGTATAAAAGAAATCAGCATGGCAGTCAAAGTGTTAATCGTTTGCAATTGTAATAAGGAATAACGGCGATGGTCATAAAATAATATACTCGACCATACGAAAAGCACAAGTGGTTTATTCGTCCATCCTTTTCGATTTTCGCCAAACGACTATCAGTCGTACAATGCGCTATCGAATTCCGAGGAGTTTTTCAAAAGTTCCTTTCCTCCGTGTCCACGATGTCGATACGCCATACACTAACACACGCTTACTACACTCACTACATAATTTACCACTAACAATTTTTCACGTGCGCATTCACGTACGTACGTGCACCTTGTCTTCGTCCTTTCTTTCTTTTCCTTTTCCTTACCATTCCTCCTTCTCACTTTCCTAACCGTCTGCTCTCGCCATATTCTCCTCCACAATTCCGTACCTCACCCCAAACAGCAGCAGGGAGGGAAACCATAGAAATTCTACTAAGGAGCGACTCACGGGACGACGGAAAAGAATATTAAAGGAAACGTCAGGATGCGCGTTTTCATATTTCGACGTTGCGGTGGCGACTTCTCGGAGAGTGGAAGGGGGTGGCACGAAGCGGAGACAAGACGCGCGCGCAGGGTGGAAGAGAAAGCGTATGGAATCGCACGAGAACGAAACGAAGAGAGAATAAGCGAGAGAAAAAGAAGGGTGAGAGGAGAGTGAGTTTCCAAAAGCGAATGTCGGAAAAATGCGCGGACGAGTTCAAAGACCTCTACCCTTCGAACTTCCTTCTTTTTCTCATTCTTAAGCGACGTGCTTCTCCTTTTCATCTCTTCTCTTACCGAACGCTTCACGGGATAAACGGTCTTAGACAGCGGCGGGGTAATTCGATCTGAGGTTACATCGGTGAAGGGAGAGGACGACGTTTGAAGCGTGGGACGACACTAGGGTGGATGGTGGCGAGGAGAAAGTGCTTCGAGAGGTGGTAACTCGAGGGTCCTCTTCGTCATTGGTACGAAGGATGACGAGCAGTGACGAGGTGCGAAGAGATGAAAAGAGTTGGACGGTGCGATGGGCACTCCCATCAATTGGCCCACCTTTGTATATTTGGAAAGAGTGGTGGAGAGAGAGAGAGGGACCGTAATTTGCACACTGCACTTTTGAAAGGCACAAGGGCCCGTGTTTTTCTGCCTTAACCAACTTCAAAGGAATTTTCAATAAATCGTGGCACACTCGCGCCGCGCTCGAGCCCAGTGCCATGCCGCGTCAATATTTATTAACTTGAGAATGTGCATTTTAACGAGACAATAACTTTTGGGAGTCGCTCGGCATCGACGAATTTTTTTTTTTTCTAGGAAAGAGAATATTGGCAATAACGAATCTGATTTTTAGGCACGACCGTAAAGGGAGTGACTTATGCAATCGCCATCCTGAAAACCGTTCGGATGTGTGTGTGTGTGTGTGTGTGTGTGTGTGTGTGTATCCTCGATTTCGGAAAAACGGCTGAACCGATCGGGACGAAATTTGGCACAAAAATCAAGTACATTACTGTGAGTTCACAATAAGGTTTGTGAGCCGCCATCTTGAACCGGTACGAAATGGCGGCAAATTCAAGTATCGAAAAATTCATATCTTTGGTACTATTCATTGGATCCCGATAAAATTTTACACATACATGTACACGTATGCAATGATTCCCTCTTCGTCCACGATCTTTTATTTAGTCCTTTTTTTTTGCGGGGCTTGGTCTCCGGTGGAATTTGATTGGGTAAAAGAAATTTCAAGGTGAATCGCGCGGAACGAAAACAGCTGAGCGAGTATTCCGCAGAGTAAACAACCCTGGGATTAATGTTTGAGCCCAACTTCTGGGGCTGGAACTTTTTAAAGAAAATTTCTCCGTCCTCCTCTCCTTCTCGTCTTATCGCGAAGGTAGAAGGAGCCTGGAAGGACGAAGAGAGGAAGAAGAAAGGATGGAAACGAAAATCGTCGGTATTCATGGAGTAAATCCAAGCTGCATCCTCCTCCTCCTCATCCCCCTTTCTCGTCACCCTGGTCGAACGTCTTTTGTCTCTGACGGCGTTGATTGAAGTTTGTCTTCCGTCAGGAAAGATCGTCGCCGCCACTTCCAGCGTTATTCTATTACGCGCGTCGCGTGTCAGCCATCGAATAAAGGGTAAATAAAAAAAAGGGGTAGAAAGGAGGGAGGAATGGCTGGCGACAGGGTTGGTAAAAAGAAGGTAAGCAAAAGGGGGCTTGAAGAGGTGGTGGTGGCGCGTGCGATCGGGTGAGAAGAAGGGAAGGTAAGAGAATGGAATATAGGGGAGAGAGGAAAAGACGAAGGTGAGGAGAGGAAATCTTGAGAAGGTGAGAGGAGAGGGGTGGAAAAATAAAAAGTGCGAGAGAAGGACCAAGAGCGAGAGGAGAAGGAGAGGAGAAGTGGGGATGAAGAAGGTGAGAAGCAAGAGCACGACGTCAATCGGTAGGAAGGAGCAGGCAGGGCCACGAAAATGCAGGAGTGAAGAAGGGGTTAGAGGCGAAAGTGTCGAGGGGATGGAAGAAGCCGAGACGACGCCTACGTCGTTGTCGTCGGCGTTTTCGACGTCGCGCTCGCAGGACGATGGTGTGCGATGGCAATGGTGGTGGTGGTGAACGCCGGTTGGCACGTGCCGATTTTCATACGCGACCCTCCTCCGTGTGACGTGTGATTTCTCGCTTTCCAGCCGATCGACCCCGTGGAACCGCCTCACGTCTAACACCTCGTCTCTCTCCCTCTTCTCCGCCTCGCCTCTCTTCCGTCCTCCTTTGATCCTCCCACGCAAAGGAGATTCCTTTTTCAATCCCGTCCTCGTGGCTGTCCTCGTGAGGAATCGAGATATCGCCGTTACCTCGGAAACAATTTGGTCGCGGAGATAAAGCCGATGTAATGTAACGTGTCGGCTGACAGTAGGGGGTGGAGGTGGAAACAAGGAGGGATGGAAAATGGACTTGGCGCGTTGTCACTCCTCGATCGGGGCTTTTCTCTCCACGATTGCGTCGTTCCACGCGAAGCGACGTTTCACGGATAGAGTGGGGGGTAATTCTTTCTCTCCGAGCCACTTTCCTTTTTCTTTTTGTTTTTTTCGTCTCTCTTTGGGAACGATCCAAGAAATCGTCTCGGTGCGTGAACGCGCGTCGGATTCTTCTGCCGTGAGGAGAGATGACGGGGGGTGACGACGCGCGAATTCGAATTCTCACCGACGACGAATATCGAGTTACTCGGGAAATTGCCTGGATCTTTAATAGTCGCACGGTGGTGAAGAACAGATTGAAAATTAATCCGAGTTTGAACTTTGATCCTTTTCATTTGTAACGATAATTCCTTCGGTTTTCGTGTTTTTTCATTTTTCGAGAACGTTTCAAGAAATAGTGCCCACGAAATTTTGAAATTTTACCGGGGGCGGAAAAAATAAGTCACTCCCTTTACGGTCGTGCCTAAAAATCAAGGAACGGACGTGCGAGTGCAATCTCTGAATCAACAACGAATATAAAATTCTTTCCGAATGAATATTAAATCTTTGCCACTCGCACGGTCCGCGCGAGGAGGAATGGAAACGAGTCTGGAAGCTTGTTGGGATTTTTCTTTTTTCGTTAAAAAAAAACGTTACGGGCTCGACGGCACAATTAGAGGGCAGCAGCGCCACGGCGGGTGGCGTAATGCGGTGTACCGACGAAAACGCGCGTCGTTCCGCAACGTCACATGCAATACGACAGGAGGGGGTGGACGCGCGTGGTGCGCATCGACGGTTCGCAGCGCGCAGTTAAATCAAAAGCAATTAAACTAATCGGCGTTACGCGCGCTCGCAGTGTTCGGGCATTAGGAAAGTGGCCGAAATTTAGCGGTAAATTTTGCAGACTCCACTTGATATTCTTTGACACCGCGATGGCAAGTGCTTGTAATGGGACGGTGAATGGGAGGGCTGGTCTGGTCCAGTGACGTAATTCCTTTAAGCTAAACGAACACACGCGAAATATCGGCATTACAACATTTTTCCACCCGTCCGCTCCGATCCTCACGCTCCGTCGGTGGAATTTTACGCGATGTCCACTTGCATCTACGAAAATGGTATTTTCGAAAAAGGGATGTTAATGGCCGAGAATCATCGGAAACGATTATCTACCCCGTCAGTTTCACGAATAAAATTTTATGGCTGTGAGAAAAATGTGGATTTTATAAGAAGTAACTTCTGGGCACCTCCTTTCTCGTCCTAGTTGGATGCGCGTCAAGAAAACGTCTTCTCACCCTCGCAGCGACGTTAGACTTGGCAGTATGTTTTTTATTTCGCATGGTTATATAGCCCGTTCAGTGGCTCGTCGATCCTGCCTCTACCCACTCTGCCTTCCCTCCGTCAAGGATCCAGTCGAGCATAGTATAATATTAGAAATTGTCACCGCGAACGTAAAATCCCAGGAGATCTGCCCTTTTACACCCTAAAAACAAAAAAACGAAAAAAAAGAAACAATTCACAATCCCAACCCGCTGGAACGTTTCGCAAACTGGGAGATAGATCGCTCGAATTCAGGACGATCCGATATCGGTGGAACGAAATAATTATAACGATCGGCAACGCAGTAACGAGAGAACGTGGAGAGATAATTGTTCGTAAATATTTCAGTCCGCACCACCCCACTCCACGTAGCTCGAACTAAATTAATCAAATTAATGATCAATTCGAGCGTTCGCTCAGCTGGTCACGCATACTCTTACCTCCTCTTCCGGCTCGTTAATTCGCGATCGTCGGCCCCTCTGGCCGGATATTCCCACGCTTTTCCACCGTCGTTAATAGTCGCGGTCGTCTCGAAAATAACGAGCCCTCACCAGCGGCCCCTTTTGCCCCGAGTCGTCGACGGACAGTCCCTCGTAATCGGGACGAATCGTTAAGAATAAATCACAACGAGAGACCGCGAGCGGTTTTGCGGAGGCCGGCATTATTCGACGCTGGCATTATTATTATTTTCGAGGGTGGTGATGCTGCAGGTGCGCGCAACACCTTTCCCAAGAGATAGAGCTGAAAGGGAGGGGGAGTGGAAGCATCCAGGGCTTCGTCGCCCGAAAGCTTAACAAACCTAATTTCGTTTCGCGAAACGCTTCACCGGTAGAATCGGCCTCTTTTCTGGTTTTATTATTTTTCCTCCTCCTCTTACGCTCTCCTCTCTCTGTCTCCCTCTCTCTTCTCTTCTACCGTAACTCGTCCTTCTCCTCCCGGTGCGCACCCTCCGGGACGAGAATCACCCCGCGGCGCCGCTCGCCGATATTTTAAAGCATTGATAAAGAAGGGATGCCGTTCCTGTTTCGGCTGGGGCGTCGTCTGCGGCGTCGCGAGGGGGTGGAAAGGCGATCTGCCGAGTGGATCAGAGGAGATCGTGGAAAGACGCGGGTGGCGACGGGCGCAGACCGGAGGAGGAGGTAGCTCGTTGAGGAGACACAAAGGGCCATGAGGGTACCCGAGGGTAGATTCTAATGATGACGGTGTGCCCCGCGGCAAATATCTTCACCGATAGCTGGAAAGGTGGGTGGCCAGGTCCTCATCCCTCGCTTCCACCCCCGAAGCGCACCTCGTGCCTCACTTTATACCCCTTTATACCCTCTTACACAGCCCACGAGGCCCTCATCCCTTTTTTTTTCTTCCTTTATCCTTTTCCTTCCTCCGTCCTTTCTCCGCCCTTCCTCTCCACCATCCTGCTCAAGAAGAATCGGAGGAACCTCCGCGGCGTAAAAGAATGAGACCGTGCGAGTAATGCGGTTCTCATAGCGGTTATTATTTTCGCCAGTTATTCCTCACCCGGTATTTCTCCTGTGCGTTTTCCACCCTCCCTTATTCTCTTACTTCGTTCTACCTTCCGAGGCTGTTCTCCGCGGATACGGAACTCTCCGCGCATCTCTCACTCTCCGGACAATCTCTTTTCCGCCCTCCTCGTTCCTTTCGACGCTCGCGCTAGCTTTCTCAAATACTTCGAGGGTTCGGGGAAGAGTCGCAATTGCGACGAGCCGACGGGGTAAACACGCCGTTTAGACCCCTTTAGCGAGAGGTTATTTTATTTTCACCATCTCTCTCCTTCTACCTCTTGGAATGTAGCTCTTTTGCCCGGTCCAGATCGATAGGTTTCGATATTCTTGGGTGCATCGACCAATTGCTTATCCTCCACCGTGCTATTTCACTTTTTAATCCGATACGCGGTTTAAACGTTGCCACTTACAGGGTTGCAGAGGTTACCGGAGGCGTCTGTCGCTCGCACTTTTCCCTTCCCAGCCGTGCTTCGACGTTTAATCGAACTGCCAGGCTCTCTCTCTCTCTTCGAAGCTTTCATCTCTTTTTTTCTACATCCACCCTACACTTTACTACGTCGCATTCGATCTTCTTATTTCGCGCGTTCGACGTTTTGCAAGAATGTGGCGAAATTTCGAGAGATGAATTTCGACGAGCGGAAGAGAGAAATGCCGAGGATGGAGCGCGCATCCCCGGGCTTTCACAGACACTTTTCTCTCGTTGGGACCAAGCGTTACGCTCGCCAACTGGTTATTGGATTCGAGCGGATCGAATGCTGTTTGATTTTGGTTACTGTCATGTACCCGTGGAACTCGCTCGTGGAACCGAACGACGGTACACTCTCTCTCTCTCTCTCTCTCTCTCTCTCTCGATTTATCCCGATATGCGCGTTGGCCGGTGCCATTCCCTCGGGGAAGTCGCCGGTTGCGCGCGGTACGCCGTCAGATAAAAAATGATGGATCCTCGGTTGCGTTTCGACTAATCACGGCGCGCCCGGTGCTCCTGCGTTTTTCTCGTTTCGCTCGCCGACTCCTCGCTCGCCTTTCGATCGTTGCCCTCTCTCGCGCGCTCTCTCGTCGTATACATTTATTTCGTACGATTTAAATATTTTCCAGATATCCGCGCGATCTACTGGATCCTAGGAATTTACCGCGATAAGGATATTGAATTTCGAAAGACCGTCCGCTAATGAATTACGTTACTTACGCTCGAGATTGGAAAGTCGAAATTTCGGAGACTCCGATGATTGGATTGGACGAGCTGGACGCTAATTAGGCGCTGTCTCTCGACAATGTGGCAATTGTTTGAGGGAAACTTGGAGTGCGTTGTATGCCGATATTAACCCTTCGAGGATGAGCGATACGAATCTGTCGGTGGGTGTGTAAACTTGTCCGGTCCTTAAGGGGCTTGTGCATGCAAATGTTACCCGTGTCGAGGGGTACTGCGTTAAGACGAGCGGGACACATTGTTGTGCGGGGCCGGCATTCAATTTACATGAATCCGGCAATCCGACGTTAATGCTCCGCAAAGACGCGTCCTCCTTCGGTCTGGTCTCGCGAGGGGAGGATAGGAATAAAGGGAGGGTTTGAGAGAGGAGGATTCGCTCATTAGATTTCACCCCCCTACAAGAAAATTCACAATCTCAAAAAGCAAAGGAAGAATACTGCACACAGCATCGTAGATTTCATATCTAGAAAAGGGATTTTCAAGAAAGATTAATTCGACGATCGATTCATCTCGGTTCGGTGAAGTAAAGAAGAAGAGGAGTCTGAGAAGAAAGAACGAAAGAAGATGAAGGAGGAAACATTTAATAAGCCACGGAATTGGGAATGGCGCGGCTCGCGAGGTGTCTTTATAAGCGTCGGGACGGCTTAGGGCTTAGCGAACGCCTTCGCTACTATCGTCGCGGAGGGATTAACTGTTTTCTTCCCTCGCGAACTGTTATCTCCTTCCTCGTTTCTCGTATTAGTGGCGAACGCTCGAGAAGAGTCAGTCACGTGGTCGCACGTGCACGAGGAGGCGAGACGTGGCGTGGCGCGGGTTCTCTACTTATCGTCTTTAGGAGTCGGCGCGTAAGATAGTCGGGGTGAGAGAAGAGGGTTGGCGAAGAAGCTCGAGGAAGATAGCAGGAGAAATGAGTAAGAGCGAGAGAGAGAGAGAAAGAGAGAGAGAGGGAGAAGAGAAGCGTAAGTATTCCCTCGGTGTTTAGTATTCCGGCGCCATTTGATTCCTCGGCTTCGGTACGTGGGCCGCATTGTTTTCGAGTCTGACGTCTCACTACTATGGCGAGTTAAAGGGAGGTCTGAGGGAGAGGGCGCGGGCAGGACGCGAGACGTAAGGGTGGGTAGTTGAGTTTCGTGGGAACTCGCCCAAGGTATATTATCGTGGCGTGCGCCGGGCACTTTTACCCTCCTCTTACCTCTTCGCCGATATTACTCTCTCCCTCGTACCCTCTAGGTCTCCCGTATTCGCTCCTTTTGTCTGTTCTCCGTCCATCCCTTCCAGCGAAAGGTGGAAGTCTCCCTTTCACTTCTCACCCTTCTCCACTCGCGACTCCACTGTTCTCCAAATTTGTTACACCGGTGTGCTGGGGATCGTCGTTCGAGCGGGGTCAAACGTTGTTTGGTGCGTCGAAGGGACGTGATCCGAACGAGCGGTCCACGTGTCCCGAAGAGCGACGTATTCTCCGACTTCTTCCTTCTCTTTCTTTTATCGATCTTTTTCTCCAATAGTTTCCATGCTTTTCGCTTATTCTCGCGATTGCCTCGCTATTTCGATGACGCGGGGTAGCGGACTCGCGCCATTGTTTGCCACGGTAGATTCCGCTACATTAAATGTTAATTCATCCATGGAAATCAGCTTATCCATGGAATCGGCTTATAAGCCAAACGGCCAATAACGATCAGCTCCCGCGTACATTGGACGCCCAATGTTTCGTTCTACTCAATACACTCCCTTCATCGTTGTTCCTCGTTTCGACCCCTCCAGCTTTTACGGGCATTCTCAACCCTCCGCTTTTGAATATCGCGAAGGAATTCGAGCGCGCGCTAAGCGCTTCCGTACGATTTGGCGCCGTTCGCTCGTTCGGATCGGATTTGTAAAAATCGAAACGATAACAAATGGGTGGAAATGCGGAACGATACGATTTGTTTATCGATCTGCATAAATCTCCTTTTTAAAAATCCACTGGGTCATTCGGTCGTTCCCCACTGTGTATTCATTCGGAAATAAGCTTCTTCCAGACTGGTTAAAAAATAGACTGGACGAAATTCGCGGGAATTGAAAGTGTAGAAATCTCGATGAACGTTCTACGCTTAAGCTAAATTGATCTACCGAGTCCTAACGACGACAGGCCTCTACCTTTTGCCTTACCTCTCGCCACCCTTCCTGGCTCCTTCTCATATCTTCTCCACCCTCTCACCTCACCGAGCATACATTACGCTAATTCCGGGGTCATGCCACTCCACTCCCACCCTCAGGCTCTGCCGTGACATTAGTACGAACCAACCACACGGCCACCGCGGATAGTAAATCTCGTTGGCGCGGGCGGCGTGCCACCTCCGTGCCATCTTTCCGTCTCCTCACCCCGTTCCTTCCTTCTCTCCTTCGTTCACCCATTCTCTGACTCTCCCGTTTCCTTCATCGCTCTCCTATTTTCGTCTTCTCTCATTCTCCACCCCCTCTCGACTCACCTATTCTCTCCACTATTCTCGACCCTCCTCCTCTCCCTCTCACCTTTCCTTCCTCGTCCTCTCGCTCCTAGGACTTTGTCTAACCCTTTCCACGCGCTCCGTCCTCGAAGGTGCACCCTTCGCCTTCCGCAGACCGCAATCCCTGCGTTGTAACCGTGGAACGCACATACTTGCGACTCGAGACACGTGGCCCTTCTACGAGGCTAGGCGCACGTGTGCGCGTCCCCGACGCGGCTGGTTTTGCTCGTAAACTTGCGGGCTCCGAGGAGCCGAGTCGAGAGTCGATAACCGCGACTCGTTCCTCGGGCTTGTATGTTTGTTCCTCCGTGTGCGCTGTGAGCTGTGTGCGCGAGTGCCTGTGTCGTCGTCGATTAAGTAATATCCTCGGTGAGATACGATCGCGTCTAATCGTAGCGGGCGAGCAGAAGCGAGAACTTGGATGGGGATGGAGAGATAAGCGAGCTACCACGGTTTAAATTCTCTTACGAGGCCTCTTCGATCTCTATCTCCTAATGACAATTGAATTATTCGTTAGGAAGGAAGTGTATTGGAAGGACAGAAATTATCGTAGGTTACTGGAGACGCGTGTGCTGCTGAAAAAATTACCAACAAATCGGAAGTGCTCTGTATATACGTCGTTGTTGCGGAAGGTGTAGTTTGTAGGTTAAACTTAACGAGTTTGATTTAATGGATCGAGGAGATTTCTAGCTTGGGTCGAGAGCAGATTTACTTTCGATTCACGAAGATCTCGTGGGACCACTCTAACCCCTGCGGTCCATGCGAAGCTCTTAGGATTTCTTCCGTGACTCAATACTCACGTTTTACGATCGTCCCTCTGTAGCGTGCAGGATTCGGGGACGAGACCAACTGGAAATCAGCTCCACAGGACTCGATCGTATCTAGGGGGTGGACGAACCCCCTCACCTGGTCCACAGACCCTCCCCACACCTCTGGCACCACCGTAATAATCTATCTTCCAGAAGTCAGCTCCATTCCTATCGCCAGAGTTCACCGTAGTTAGGCGCTTTCTCGCTTCCCTGTTCCCCTCTAACCTTCTGCCGACAGTGGACGATGCGAAAGGTTGTAGATAACGTCCTGTTCATTAGGCGACGCGGCGACGCCCGGCGTCGTTCGTGAGAGGTCATTGTGAGAGAGGTGACGAGAGCGAAGGAGAAGAAAGAGAGAGAGACAGAGTGAGAAGTTTATATCCATCTTGAGCAGAACGAGGGGCACGAACTTCAAATGTCCTCGTTTTTTCGGCAAAAAGTGATTCGAGCACTCCGAACGGCCTCGAGTAATTTAAAAGAGACTCGAGGTTTTTTAATGATTCAAAGAGTAAGCGTAGAACTTAAATTTTTCTGAAGAATTGTTAGAGTAGGATGGTAAATCTAGTCTCTTGGAATTTTTGCTCCTAATGTTTCGTTAAGTTCGAAAGCAGTCCAGAAGGGAAGGAACGTTCGATAATCGATAGAGAAGTCGATTGGTTTGAGCTTCGTGGCCTAGGACCCGTTCGCCTTCTAAAACCGGTGTTAAGAGAAAACAATTTCACGGGAAGAGAATCTCGAAGAGAAAGTCGTTCAACAGGTCCACGTCCCAACTTTTCTTTAGCCTTTATTATTCCTGCTGGAGCGAGGCCGACGTGTCGCTTTCTGTCGTTCGCATTATACAGGGTATTTCACCTAACTTGACCACCTTAAATATATTGCTTATTTTGTATGATAGAAAAAATGTTCGGGGGAGAAAAATATTCTGTTCGAAGGCGCTAATATGGTGATGGGCCGAATTTTTTTCTCAAGGTCATTTTTTTCGAGATTTCAAGGTCATCGTATTTTTTTTAAATGGGACTACATATTTTCACTACAACGGTCTTATAGCCTATAAAAAAACAAATCCATCGAGGTGCAATATGTTGACCTTCACATTACCTTTAGCGAGAACATCATGAAATGTTTGTCAGTAATTTCAGTACGCGTTCAGGGACGGTAAATGAAGGAATTTCAATTTTATTGGAACAGTTTTAAGTTAAATCTTTATTTTAAAAGGTTTTCAAAATGTGCACCATGAATCTGGAGGCGGTAAATAAATTTTTGCTTTACATTTTTAAGTTGTTCTGCAGTAATTGGGGAGACCTAAAAAGTAAAGTTTACTACGATGTTCCCACAACAGCAGAAAACATGCAACAAAGGGTTCTACATGAATGTAAATCAATTACTGCGGTACAACTTAAAAATGTACAGCAAGAATTTATTTACCGCTTCCAAAAATGTATCCATGTTCATGGTGCACATTTTGAAAACCTTCTAAAATAAAGATTTAACTTAAAACTGTTCCAATAAAATTGAAATTCCATCATTTACCGTCCCCGAACGCGTACTGAAATTACTGACAAACATTTCATGATGTTCTCGCTAAAGGTAATGTGAAGGTCAACATATTGCACCTCGATGGATTTGTTTTTTTATAGGCTATAAGACCGTTGTAGTGAAAATATGTAGTCCCCTTTAAAAAAAATACGATGACCTTGAAATCTCGAAAAAAATGACCTTGAGAAAAAAATTCGGCCCATCACCATATTAGCGCCTTCGAACAGAATATTTTTCTCCCCCTAACATTTTTTCTATCATCCAAAATAAGCGATATATTTAAGGTGGTCAAGTTAGGTGAAATACCCTGTATAACGTACCTCGTATTTCGACCACAATTTATGGACAATATTTTGCGCGTCGTACGAGTTAACGCGTGCCCGAATCATTTGCATTGTTTGCCTCGATTATACAGTCTGTAATTCGACAATTATTCGAGCAAATTGGTAACACGCGAAGCGGATCGAGCGAGTGAGCGGTAATGGGGAGAAAAAGGATTGGGATTTATTTAGTTATCCCGTGATTACTGATTATCTCGTTGGGTCGATGAAGGGAGGAACAGAAAATCGATCTTTCGAGTCCTTTTTTTTTAGTTTCTTTTTCATGCTTCGGCCTTTACGCGACTACAACCAATTCGACTGGTCGACTACACCCTTGCTTGTTCACTTTTACGTCGGCTCGAGGCCGTCACTTGGGAGCATTCGGCCGGGCGTCATTTACATAACCGCGTTAAAGCGGGTATATTTCGTTTCCATCGGGCTAAAAATAGTACACGGAGACCCCCCGAGGCACCCGAGCCGGATGGTCCAATCTAAATAACCGGAAATATTCTAATGCCATTGAATGTATTCGCACCCCTCCTGTTGCGGCGGGTGGCTAAGGGTTGAAAACAGTTACCGGCGCGCTTCTCTTCCGTTATCTCCTTATCGAGTTCCCTCTACCCAGTTCTCTCGTGTATTCGCGAAATATTTCCCCGCTGCTGTCGCACGTTCGCACGAGTAAACTTCTTCGTTCTTAAAATTGATCTCGAGTCAGAGAATCCTGAGAAAAGCATCACTCGATATGCGAATAAATCTATTCCCGTTTTCAAAAAGAATCGCTTAACGACGTTCCGCAAAATTCACTTCTTCTCACCAACGTTGGTCTTCGAAGCAATGTTTATCCTAAAGTCTCATAGGATTTTTAATCATTCTCATCTGTCGAGAGAATCGCAAGTCCTTTAAATTACACACGACGTAAAATTCGTCGATAAGACATTACCTCCGGTAAGGGAAAAACTTTACGTGGAAACGAATTCTCGCTCGACGAGCCCTAATGAGATGCTACGAAAAAGTCATCACGCTATCTCGACCTCTCTCGCCAGCCTCCCGAGGAATCGTGAATTCGAGCGTGAGACTATAGAGACACAAATTCCCTCTATTCGTTCGCCCCCTGTGTAGAGAATACTAATGTCGAAGTGGAGAACGCGGAGAGACGTCGTGAACGAGGTATTATCGTGGAACGGTGGAGAAGCTTGGAGGAAAAGTCGCGGAGTCAATGCACAGGCATAAATTACGCAATTCTCACCCCCTTCGACCCCTCACAGCCGGCGCTCTCTTTACCGTGAGCGCCGTGCCCGCCGATTCGTACGCGTTTAAGATAGGTAATGGAAGTTTAATGCGCGCTCGCGCCCACGGGCTCGGTAATAATAAATAACCCGACGATAAGGCGCGCGATAAGAGGGTGCGAGGTCGAACTTTCCGTTTAAAGGTTAAGGGATGAAGGTGGGAGAGTCCGCGCGGTATGACGGGGCCGCCGAGTGAGGATAAAGCTCGTGAGAGGGAGCGGGAAGGTGGAAGTACGAGAAACGAGGAAGAAGGGATGGAAAGAGGGTGGTCGAAAGGGGTGGAAACCGTTTGCAGAAGCTGATGAAAGGAGGGCGGTTTCTGGTCGCGTCGACCTGTGCGTCGATTTCCTTCCACCTTCTCCTTCACCCTCCTACAGTCCTCCCTACCTCCCGGCCAAATGACAAACTAAGATAACTCGAATAAATATAAAAGCGAACGCCCGACTTTTCTCTAAGCGAAAATCGATGAGGTTTTATTGTGCGTCGTCGACGACGAGGGGGTTGGTTTCCAGGGGGTGGTATCGCGGGGTGAACTCTTCGCGGCCTCTCGCTGCCTCCTCACCCCACTCGACGCGCGAACCCTTCCACCATCGTGAGCTCGATGCCTCGGTAGTCTTCGTCGTAGGACTGCTCGCCTTCCGCGGACTTTATCATTTCCTTCTCCACCACCCTCCGGTTTCTCTACTTCTCGAAATGATCGGAATTCGATAATACCACCGGCGTAGATCGGCGTCGATATCGATAAGTGGGTCATAGCGTCGACAATGGGCGTCGGGGCGCGATAAACAAACAGGGATCCGAGAAGGGGTGGTAGAGGGTGGAGAAGAGGGGGTGAACCGAGGACGAATGTAAATTCGTTCGCGATAGAATCGTCTATGGGATCCTGGACGTGGAACCTTCCACGTTTTCTCACTCGAGTTCACCTTTTACCATCGCGAGTTCTCCTCTCTCTCTTCGACTTCACCACCGCGATGGACTCTCATTTCGTTCCTCTTATACGCGTTATTAAGCCTGGAGACCTTTTCTCGAGTACCGATCATCTTCTCTGGGCACTCAAGCTCCTCGGCAAGCTAAATAAGATGATAAAATAAAGGCGCTCGATCGTTATCCGATATCATGGTGGGTAGAGGCATAACGCGTGAACGATTAAAGCGCGAAGATTGTGGGAGAGGGGGTGAATTTAATTTCTCACACCCCGAACGCGCTTTCTACGAAGAGTCTTTGTTCGTTGGTGGAGAGTGCTTCATTGTCCTGGCACGAGCAACAATGCGTGAGTGCCACACAATTTCCACACGAGGCTGCCACTCGCGTGAAAGGATCGAGCGGTGATGATTACCCCACTTCGACGAAGCCACCGCGTCTCGCGAATTACCTTCGGTGACTTCGTTCGAGCGGAAGCAGTAATTTTCGGTTGAAAAATGAATCGCGTGGAGAAGAGGTGACTGCGCCGGGGCGCTGGAAGGAAAAGGAGAAATGAAAATGCAAGATGGAAAGAGACCCAGTAAAATGGAACCAGAGTCTCCTGTTCGTCGCGAAGTTTTCTCGATTGCGTTTCTAAAAAAGCTGCTGGATTTATATCTCGAATTTTACAAACGAGACGGAAAATTCTTAGTTAGCATAGCGGTAAAAGATTCGAATAGAAGGAGAAATTACTCAGAATTTTCTTTACATTTTTCTTTCTGCGTCCTCGCTCTCCTTTCGTGCAACACCACGCGTCCTTTTTGCGGAATAGAGAGATCGCAACAGGTGCGTCTATTTCAACTATCGACCGGGTGGTTCGATTAGAAAATGGTCCCTCGTTCGTCTTCTAAATTCTCTCTTTCTCTCTACCTCGTGCGACTAATTCATCGCCGTGATTCCGCTGACGCGTACCTTCGCGGGGTGGTGATGGAGGCAAAGCCTCCGTGGGGCCGTGCGGGCTTATCCTCCGGATGAGTCATAAAAAATTAAGAACTCCCTCGACCCAGCTCGGGTCTATCTCGATGCGAGAGAAAAGATACGACATCCACGTTACGTCTTCACCTCCGTTACCTCGCGCCGTTCCACCGATAATACACTCCGGATCGCGCCCTTACACTAACCATCCCCTACGATCGACGAGTCGTAAAGGGTGAGTTTTAATTTCGACCTCCCGCGAAATGAAGGGAAAACGAAGGGCGAACGCGAGAGAAAGGGAAGGTGATTCGGTGATGGGGATGAAGGGGTGGAAAAATGGGGTGGCGTACGAGAGACGTTAAAAACTTATCGTCGTCCTTCTCGCTTTATGCCCAACCGGTGGACGAAGGCCCTACCTGTCGGTGGAATGGGTAAGCCACCCCCATAGGGACGGGAGAAAGTCGAAAGTAGGACGAGAAGGGGGTGGATAAGGGGTGCGTGATCCGAGAAGGTGGGTAAGAACGTGGAGGAGGAGATGGGTGGTGGAAAGTGGTCGATCATGACTCCACAACGTGCCAAGGAATTATGGATACCATTATACGAGAAAGATTAGAGGTCCTCGTAATATTTTTATTACCTCATTTCACACGTACGGTCTCTTGCCTCGGTGCTGGAGGATGGGCCACGCGTTTCTCAGCCACGAGGCGTGTGTACGCGGAGGTGAGGGATGAAAAAGTGTGGAAGAGGAGATTCTAGAGAGAGAGAGAGAGAGAGAGAGAGAGAGAGAGAGAGAGAGAGAGAGAAGGAAAGAAGAGAGAGAAGCAACAAAGAAGAAATTGCGGTAGGGCGGCCGATCGTATCGGTAAGGAGAGCAAGCTTTTCTCTAGCATTAAGAGAAGGAAAGCGGTACACGGCAGCGCGCAAAGATCGTTACGAGGGATTTGGCGGACAAAAATCCTATTTCTCTCGTTACAGGCGCCGCTACAAGCGGCTGCGCCGGTGTTGGTAGTCGTGAGCTTGGTCTTGGAGCAGAAGGAGGCGGGAACGGAAGTACGCGGCCACTGCCGTATCGCATTGGGCCGCTCTATCGCAGGTAATTAGATTCGAGAGCCCTCGTCGATTCTCTAGCGAGGAAACTCGCAGTCTTACCCTGGAAACGGGAGAATCTCGTGTATCTCGGGCTAAACTTTTATCTAGAGGCTGGAAAATATCGTGGAAATTATCCGACATCGATCCCCGTCCCGCAACAGACAGATCGCGAACGATTCCATGAAATTATTTAACGCCGGTCGAGCTTCGTTCGTGAGCTCGTGACTAATCGTAACGTGTGTTCGAGGAGTTTGTCGACGAATAAGTATCGTCGATTGTGGAATTGGAAATTGTGCGTGCTTGAGGTTTGCTTCGAGGTGATATTTCTCGTCACGTATCTACAGAAGGTTCTTCAAAATTTGGCATCCGTAAGGAATATAAAAAATATGAGATATAATATAAAATAGGTATGTTAATTTTTAGCGTGTATTGTAGCTTTGGAATTATTTTGCGAAGATATATTCTCGTCCGTTTCTTACTTCCTCGATCGTTTTAATAGTTTCTCTTGTGGAAAAGATCTCGCTACTTTTTTGCCTTCAATTTACCGTGCTTTCTCGACGAGAGGCTAAATATGTTTTGGCGGACGGCCTGTCGCCTCGGGGACCGCCTCGTCAGAGACGAGGAAAAAAAACGTAATTAGCGTTATTGAGGTGGGGCTGCTCGATTGCGCGGGCCGAAGAAGGGGAGAGTAAAAAGACTTTTAGCTAAAGCGTCCCCGGCTTCTCGTGGCCAGGCGTAAGAACCTTAATACTTCCATAATCGGGCGGGTGCTATCAATGGGTGAAAAATTATGGTACGGCTTTACTCACTTCTTATCGTGCTTCTTCCTTTTTCCACGATCCCCACGCCTCGAGCCCGTTAAACTTAGAACGCGTTATAACTGTTTCACTGTCCAGTCACAATCGTAATCCTCGACCGAGCCAGTTCGTGATAATCGCTTCAGTTCTGATAAAAGAGAAGGACGAATTGAAGCGCTGAGAGATTCAGATGTACACGCTTTACCTTTTACAAACGCGGATACGCACTCGAGGAAGCTCATAATTCACCTGAATTGTTTTACAATTCTTCGAACAAGAAAAATCTTAAGATTTGAATCTTCAAAAAAAATGGGGAGAGTGTAATTAAAGTATCGATTAATTATTGTGGGGTTGTATATATTAGCCGCGAAGAACATTCAGTGTCACGTTTCGACGACTGTTTAGGACTAAGTTTATTATTAGGACGGTTTAGGTTTAAGTTTATGACTACGCCTGTTTAGGCTCAAGCGAGAAAGCGCTCGACCCAAGGGCCCGTTGAGTGCGCAAGGAGTGAGGCCCACGTGCGTGGCACGTGAGGTGGACTGTGGGTGGACAGAGTGGTGCGAGTGGGTGCAGTGATGGAATGGGAGAGTTGCTTAGACCACCGAAGGGTGCAGATCAGAGAGTTGTGTTGACCACCGAAGGGTGCAGATCGTACCGTGGAGTTGGAGATCGTGAAGGATAGATCTTAGCGTAGCGTTGACTTAAGAGTAGCGTTGAGCTGAGAGTAGCGTTGAGCTGAGAGTAGCGTTGATTTGAGAGTAGCGTTGAGCTGAGAGTAGCGTTGAGTTGAACATACGTTGTGTGATATAGAGTATAGCGAAGACTAGAGTGAAATCTTACTGTATATTGTCTTCTCAACCACACATTTTCCATATTACGCAAATTACAATAGACCAATTCTTGAACCTGCTATAACCACCATCTTTTTAATAAATTCCTACATTATCTTCGACAGCCCGGATAAAATCGCTTCTAATTTTTTTACTCATACATGAGCATTGACAAGTTGTTTGGTTGCAACGAATCAAAACTTGCTTGGCGAATAATCTTCGTTCCGTTGTTTCGCGCGACAAGAGATACGCGTAATAAAGCGAATAAGAAAGGAAATTTAAAAAATAGAGCAGCCTCGCCCTATCGATTTGCGGCTTACCTTTACTGGCGGGTCATCGATACATCTCGTTAAGCAAATAAAATCTTTTACAGTCTCTGTCAACAGTCTCGTTTTCGCCGAGCGTATAGCCTTCGCATCGATTTGAGCTCCCGATTCGTCACTCGATTTCACGGAGCTTTATTACACCACCTATACCGAGGGGCACCGTTAGCTGCCCTCTTTCCGCCTGCCAACTCCCCCTGGAAATCCTTCCTCGAGTCTGCCACACACGTTCCCTTTTCTATTGCGAGACTCGATCGTGCACGGCACGTCGTCGTCGTCCCTGTTCTCGCGCCAGTCAGAAGATTAATGTTTTTGATTTAATCTTTCGCCAATGAAACACATTCAGCCTGGATTCGAAGAAAAATTTTATTCGAGATAGTTCAAATCAGCTCACAATGATGTTCTCGATTTAATCTTTCGCCAATGAAAAACATTCAGCCTGGATTCGAAGCAAAATTTCATTCGAGATACCTCAAATGAGGTCACAATGTTGAGGAATGGAAAACGCGTCCAATTTGCACCTATCTGGAATATTGATACTTTTCTTTTTTTAATTCTTCCCAATTGTAACGATCGATCTTTGCGTCTCACGTCCATCGAACGATCTTGTCCCGCTCGCGAGTCCACCAAGAGTTCACAACTTTTTCTTTCCCCGTCGTTCTTATTTTCGCAGTTCGAGAACAGAATGGGCCACCGAACGAGAGAACGAGCGCGAGAAGAAGAAATACTCACCGGCTTCGCCTCCATTGAGTGCGCGCCGTTAGCGGCCCAAGTGCCATTCTGTTCCTCGGTTCACCGGATCTTCGGATTGCAGTCTGTATTCGGTACTCCCTTCGTCCTTCCTCTCATCCTTTCCGGTTACTTTTTCAAACGGCCTTTCTCTCTCTCGGATATTCGAGACGCGAGGAATGTAATTCGCGGGGACGTTTCGCGAATCCAGATCGAAGGAAAGGATGAAGATTTTGAGTGTGGAAATTTTTCATCGCTCTGCATTTCGGAAGATGTCCTTTGTTCTGGCTCGGAGTCGTTTCCACACTCGATTCTTTTTAGATTTATCGTTGACTCGGTGACTAACAATTACTGGGGAGTAGGTCAATACGTGCAATTTTTCACAACACTCCACTTTTGCGAGTAAGTAGGACCCAGAGCTTGATTTCGAGTGCTAAATGTTTTTTTTTTTATGAAAGGAATTCTCGTATTTCTTGATTTTTTTATAAGCGCCTTCACTTCGGAAGAAAAATCAAAATTGGTCGATCACGAGAGCCGTGCGGATGAAATCCTTCGAAGATTCTATTTTGCATTAGAAGTAGTCCCTAAGGTGCCACGTCACGCGGCACTGCTCGAGGATCCTCATTATTAATAGTCTCCCCTCGAATACTGATGCTGACGAGGGAGATTATCAGCATCTATGAAAGGCCCTCGAAGCCTTTTGGCATCTCCTGAATATTCGTCGCTCTCGTTCACAAGAAGCGAATAACCTCCAGACGGTGTCTCCGTGGTGTCTCAAATTTGCATAAACTCGATCGATACTCGTGGAAATTATAGCGCGATGGGCATCAATCTTTCGAGGGTGCATCGTAAAGTCTCGCACAATTCGGAACAATTGAATCCTTCACTGGTCCATTTTACTGCGTCCAGGCGCGAGAATCGATTTCTACAGCCAATAGAAGGTAAGAGAGATTCGTCCGTATGGTCGACGATTTAAAAAAACTTTATCGCAATACTGGTCCCGTGTTCTGTCGAATAAACGAAATCGGCGTGATAAAAAGGAAGGATCCAAATGGACATACGAAACGGAAGAGTATTCGTACACCCTAATTTCAAGGCTGGATCGTAAGTCAGTCGACTTCGATTGCCGATTTCCACGATTTACGGTGTACACGGGCCACGCGTGCACCCGCGGGTCCTCGCCTCCTTCTCCTCCACCGCTCGCTCGTTTCATTTATATGCCAATGCGCCACGTGTGTTTTCCATTTGACACGACCGCCGAACCAATTTAATAAATTGAAGCAGGCGGGGCCGGACCGCTCGCTCCCCCCTCCTGCTAACGAAATGGAAAAATCGACCGAACCAATTTGGAATGATACGAGGCGCGAATGAATAAAAATGATCGGGGTCATAGTGGGCATAGATGCATCGCTCTCGGCAAATTATTAGAGGGAGAGAGAAGAAGTAAGAGAAAGCGAAAGAGAGAGTGTGTGTGTGTGTGTGTGAGAGAGAGAGAGAGAGAGAGAGCAGCCTGTTAGCAGCTGCCGTTTTACCCATGAATTCGATGTCGAATCAATTCCCGGTCTAAGGAAATACGCGGCCGAATATTATTCTTTACAAATGCTCATAGTGCGATTATAAACTTTCATACGACAAATTAATACGAGGTCCTCGCGAATGGAGCCCGTTAAATTTGTTCAATCGCACGACTCGATCGAATCGCTACTAATTGCCTTCGCCATTCTCTATTCTCCACTTTCATTTATAACCCCCGTCATTGTTTTCCCACTCTCGTCTCTCCTCTCGCGGAATATCTCGCGGATCTTTTCCTCGAAGGAGAATCTGTCGGGAGGGAAACACATCCTTTCTCCCGAGGACATGCGCGGTGATCGAATCGGATGCGATCGAAGTCTCCTTGTAAATCCTTTTTCTCTGTCTCGTCTCCTCCGTCGTCCTCGAAATTCCATAAAGTCCTGGCGGAACGAGGGCGACGCCAGGAAGAGGTGGGAGGAAAAAGTTGCGAGGAGGGATGGAGGAACGTGGAGGTAAGAGGAAGGAGGGACGGTGAAATCCTGTCGGGGTGGGACATGCGCGTGGCACCGAAAATGCTCGAAACTTTTACGAAACAAACCCCTTCGGTGAGAGAGGAGGTGGAGAGGAGGGTAGAACGAAGAGAGGAGGAAGAGACGAGAGGAGGCGCCAGCTCGGTGGAAGAAAGTTTTGAATTCACTTCGCTCTTTACGATCGACAAAGAATGTCCCCTTCTCGTTCATCTCTCTCCTCCTTTCTCCCATCCTCCACTGCCTCTCCTCTCCTCCACGCTCCACTTTTCTCGCGAGAAAAACTTTTTAGGCGGACCGCCCGCCGTTGGCTTTCATACGCGGTGGAATCGCGCGGACCTTCGTCGCCGCCGGAGCTGCCGGGCGCCAGGGCAAAGGTGGAAAACTCTCGGAAGCGGAGGATGCCCGCGAGACGATCAAAGATGAATTTGCGACGATAAATGGGGGACCATCCTGGAAGGATACTGCTTGAGAAACATGTTTATCGCTTCTACCGAGTTGCGATACCACGTCGGCCACTTCCACGGCCCACTTTCGCGATCCTCGCAGAGTGTTCGTGGAATTTTTCACGTCTACGTGGAAACGTAGAATTTTTTCAATAAAAACAAAATTTAACACACCCTCACCGCGAACGAGCTCGCGTCTTATCGTTAGAGATGATCTTGCTTCACGAGAATTCGCAAGAATTCAGATCCTTCCTTCGGCTTCCTCGCGCGCGGTTTCGCTCCATTCCCAAGCGCGTATATCTCTAGAAAAATTTGTTGTAATAATATGGCCGGCTGCTCGTCCTCTCTACGAAAATATTCTCCTCGAAGGGAGTCACAAAGCGAAGATGGGACTAGCGCGCTTCGGGGCATACGGGAATGTTCCGCGTGCTTCCACCGTTTATTGCATTGTCGCGCAAATTCTTAAAATATCTACGAGTCCTTGGGTTGTGCGTTTCGCCGATAAACGAGCGAGTGGAAGGAACTGTGCTCTTGAGGTTGAATGCAAATCGGAGAAAAAAGAGAGAAAGAAACGAACCTCTTACCGACGAATCTTCAAGGCCAAAATGGTCAGCCCATGTCCACGAAGACTAGACTGCAGTGTCCAGGACTACGAGTCCTTGGTTTGTGCGTTTCGCCGATAAAGAAACGAGTAAAAGGAACTCTGCTATCGAGGTTGAATGGAAATCGGAGAAAAAAGAGAGAAAGAAACGAACCTCTTACCGACGAATCTTCAAGGCCAAAATGGTCAGCCCATGTCCACGAAGACTAGACTGCAGTGTCCAGGACTACGAGTCCTTGGTTTGTGCGTTTCGCCGATAAAGAAACGAGTAAAAGGAACTCTGCTCTCGAAGTTGAATGCAAATCGAAGAAAAAATGAAAGAAGGAAACGAACCACTTACCGACGAATCTTCAAGGCCAAAATGGTCAGCCCATGTCCACGAAGACTAGACTGCAGTCTCCAGGACTACGAGTCCTTGGTTTGTGCGTTTCGCCGATAAAGAAACGAGTAAAAGGAACTCTGCTCTCGAGGTTGAATGGAAATCGAAGAAAAAAAGAAAGAAGGAAACGAACCACTTACCGACGAATCTTCAAGGCCAAAATGGTCAGCCCATGTCTACGAAGACTAGACTCCAATCTCCAGGACTATGAGTCCTTGGTTTGTGCGTTTCGCCGATAAAGAAACGAGTAAAAGGAACTCTGCTCTCGAAGTTGAATGCAAATCGAAGAAAAAAAGAAAGAAGGAAACGAACCACTTACCGACGAATCTTCAAGGCCAAAATGATCAGCCCATGTCCACGAAGACCAGACTCCAGTCTCCAGGACTTTGACTCGCGGCTCGTCGTTCCTCCACACGCAGAAATTCGAGTAAACAGATTCTTTGAGCGGAATTCGGGATCGATAGTGGCGTCGGCCTATTCGTTCCATCCGACCACTCGCTTCCACCCCCGATCGGGGATTTGCGAGTGGGTGGATGCCTGCCACAAGGGGACGGAAGGAGATAGAGGAGAGAGGAACACGGTAGAAGAACCTTTGCACCACCCTCCTTCCAACCCCCTCTGCTGTGATAAGGACGAGGAGCCTAGCGTGGCCAGTTTGTATAGATCATAGTTCCGAGTTTGGGATTTTGTTTTGGTAGGAACGGCAGTGCGGCGCGCGCGCGCGCGCGCTCGATGTGTTTGGATAGCGGAACAGAGCCCAGTTCGGTGGCTTTGGGGCTGAGGAAGAGTGGATGGGGGATGATGGAAGAAGAGAGAAACAGAGAAGGAGAGAGAAAGAGAGAGTGAGTGAGAAACAACGTGAGATTGTATTTTCGTCTACCCGAAAGAGCGAGAGGAGGTAAAATCGACCAGGGTGAATTGGAGAGAGAAAGAGAAGGGTTGGAGGGTGAGTCGGGATAAATCGAGGTGGCGGCGGTGGAGGCGGTGGCGGAGGAACGGCAGACAAGAGAAGGACGAGGGGTGGGGGGGGGGTGGCGCTACTACTGGCGGTGATACCGCTGGCTCCGAATTCCGAGGAGGATGGGGCCGAGCGAGTACCGCCACCCCCTTGCCGCCACCCTCGATGCCATACTCTTCGGTTAGGGGGATGAACCGCGCGGGGACGAAGAGAGAGGAGAAGCTTCGGGGGTGGTCGGGCCGGAAGAGCCGTTGGGGCACGAGGGATGAGGGTGGACCGATGCCGGGGGTGAGTTCAGGGGGGTGGAAAAGGGGTGGCGAGCCCGGTTGGCGCCAGTTACAGGGAGATGCAGACAGAAAGACGCCGCGCATCGTAACTCCGGCGCCAGATATTCTATACGTCTTGGGACGAGGGGTTGCACATTTCCACCTCTCTCTCGCTTTCAGCAGCCAACCCCTCTCACCAAAGACACTTAACCGTTCCTCTTCGTCTTCTCGTGTTTGTCTCGTCGGATGTCAGGCGGTAGAATAGCCGAGCAAAAAAATCCTTACCATCGGCGCGCTTGGATAACGGGGTCGTATCCCCATTGTCGGATACCGGAGTGGATTTATGAATCCTCGTGGGCGTTGGTTCAGCTGGCACTGCCGACGATCGGCGCGAGATCGCGCATGGTGTAGGGACGATACGGGAATTTGTTGGCCGGGTAAAATAGGAAGAAGGGGGTTGAAAGATCTGGAATACATTCGAGAAACGATCTCGAAGGTTAAACAGCCCCGGTGCAGCTTTGCGCCTTGGTAACTTTTCCGCTTTTCTTGAAAGAACCAGCACACTCGCCACTTTCATTTCCTACTTCTGGACGGAAGGACGAAGAGGTACGGAAGGTGCGGGGTGGAAGAAGGGTGGGCTCGATCGCTCGATTCCGTTCATTGCCAGAAAGTTATGAGCCCCGGGCTTAAGGAGAGGAGAAGCTCCCGAGTATGAGTCACTACTACTCACGGTGCCGTAAGCAGTCGAGAGAGATCGAGTAGAAAAGGAGCGCAAGCACGTCGTAAACGCGGCGCCAGATACTTTATACCGACCCTCTTATATTCTGTGTATAGGGGGTGTGGGAGGGGGGTTGTGCTGGGGGTTGAAGGGGCAGAGTGGAGCCGTGGGGTGGGCAATGCCGGCCTGTACAGTCCCCGAGGAAAATTTCGTTATCGCGATAAAGATGTTGCCTTCTCCTTCTACCCTCTCCTTCCTCTCGTCCGGGCTGCTTGTACAGAGGGTGGCGCCGATAAAAAGCTCGTAACACGATTGCCTCGGTGTTACGTCATTCGCGTGGAAGTAGAAGGGTAGTAGACCGGAGGAGAACAATGCGTGTTAATGGTGTTTCTCGATTCGCCCTTTCTTCGAGATCCACCCTAACTCAAGTATTTTCATCTCTTTCCAAAGGGTTGCTTGTTTTTTTTCAATGGACACCTTATATCTGCGGTTTAACGAAGCGGTGAAGCGACGCGTAATCGTTTAATTATCTCCTCGCCCTTCTTCCTTACTATTCCCAGGGATTACGAAGAATCTTATTCCCCGACTACTTTTGCCCTCTGCGATACTAAAAAAATGTTCAGTCTCCCGAAGTAGTTCTCGTAAAACGTTTAAATTTCGATTAACGTAAAAAATATGTCCGAGAAGGGCAAGGGGCGGTTCTCGTAGACCTCGGACATTGCTGGGGTACTTTCGAGGGTGGAAAATGTGCCTTGGTGAATTTTCGCGGAAAGAGTCTGCTTTCTTCTTGCTCTCCTTCTTTCTCGTCCTCGGTTCTTCTCTAATGTAATCCGCGGGACCTCCAAGTACATCATAAACTCCGATTGCGCGATGGCGTGGCGCACAATAAGAGAAATTGGGGAATGCGGGGGTGGATGGTGGTTCCTCGAAGACGAAGAAGGGAGGATAGAGATGCAACGAGGGGACAACGACTTTGCTTCTCTTCTCTCCTTCCTCTCAGACCCACTGAGGGAAGAGACGCTCTCCAGCCACCGGGTTTTACGCCTCCCCCTTTATATTCTCCGCGCCGTTCATCAGGCCGATCGTTCGGCACTGGGTATATTCTTTTAAACTGATTAGAACGGGCTCGCTTCCTCGCAGCCCGTCAGGAATACTATTTGCATGGAAATGGCGCGCCACAGAAAGAGAAGAGGGAGAGACTCTCACCGTCACTTTTTCCCTCCCTCGTGTACGTCCTTACCTTAGCACCGCGTTAAAATCCGCGAAGCAGCAATAGCGAAACGAAAGTAACGCGAGTATGATAACCGCACGGGGTGACGGGTGGCCGAAGGATTAAATTCGAGAATGAAAAGTGGGCGATGAATTTTCGAGGCTTTGCTCGCGCGTATATTTTTGCCGGGAGCTGTTTTTTCCCCGGAGAAGATGTCGAAGCATGGCTTTAAAATTTGCTTTACACCCTTTGCAGAATGTTTTTAGAACCATTTTTCTCCACTTCAGTTGATATTTTACATCGGACAATTCTCAAAACTGGATAATTTGACTGCCACAATTGCGTATCTAGTAGAAACTACGTGAATGTACTTTTGTAATTTTTATCAAAATTACCCTCCCGCATCCAAACTCACGGAGAACCATGGAAATTTTCACGGCTGTTTTTCCGGACGCACGCAACGAGCATGTTAATTTGAACTCTCCCCATTTCTCTTCCTTGTTTTTCTAGTTTTCATTTCCTCTCTCTCTCTCTCTCTCTCTCTCTCTCTCTCTCACAAACACACACACACACACTTCCTCTCACTCTCTTATCTCAGAACACCCGCGTGCGTCGGCTCGTCCTAAAAGATGCAGAAGCTTCCGACGGTCTTAAGGCCCCGCGGACCTCGCGAGCCCCGTGGCGTTTCGCCGGACGGAAATTTCTGAATTATGAAGGACGCCCCTTTGAATAATGAAGTCGCGCGCGTACGATGGAGAGCCTGGCCTGCCCGACGTCCATCCTCTCGACGGTGGTCCAAGCGCGTCCCGACGCCGATGCTGGCACCGCAACGCGCCATCCCTCTCCACCCCTGCAACACGCGCGCGTGCACGCGCGCGCTTAACATATTTATCGCGGGCTCGTAGTTCACGGTAATTTCGGGAGACCTTATTGCGTTAAACGGAAGTTTCCACGTGTCGTGCCGACGATGCACGCGAGTTGGTCCAAGCACGCGCGCGCGCATGGGAAAATGGCGTGTGCATTTGCGTGTCGGCGCGAGAGTGCGCGGAGAACGGCAGATGCGACTTTAATTGTGCGCGTAGTATAACGCAGTACATATGTAACCTGACGCGACCTCCAACCCCCTTCTACCATCCGCGATAGCACGTAATACATATGTATGAGTGCGTGGCACATTATGTACATGTATAATGCAGTAGCAACATTCGTACTTCTTGCATTCATACATCTTGTTTACCTACGCCCCCGGCCCTATCCGCCGGTTGGTTACATGCCGTTTAATGCAAAATAAACGCGAAACCCGCGCGAGCGCCCGCGTGTCGTCGATGCGCTTCGTCAGAACGAAGCGAGGGTGCGTGCGCGCGAGTTGCATAATGCGACGGGTGGAATCGCTTGTTTGACTGGCGTCGCGAATTCCTCTCGGTAACGAGGACGCGCGATCCATTCAATTCTGGACGACGAGAATGGGAAGAGAAAAGAAATCATATAAAGGAAAAGGGCTAACCGACCCCTATTCTCTTGCGTAGAATCGCGCGCGCACAATGGTCCGTGGGCGAGGGAAGTTTAAATGTTCTTTCTTTACTTTTTTACTTCGCGCTTTCTCTTCAATTTCTCTCTCTCTCTCTCTCTCTTATAATGATCGACTTTTTACTGTACACGTGCGTCGATGTACTAACCGTATGTTACATTGTGTATTATCTAGCCTTTTGTTATCTTTTGCTTTAATGTCCACATGGATTCTACGGTCTCCGGATATGGACAATTTTACATCTATCTTTCTTTCATCCTTTCTGCTTTGTTTCGACGCGTTTAAATTAGACAAATTCTCCGGAAGCATTGCCGCCATTTGTATCTTGTTCTGGAGGACCTCATTTTCATCCTCTCCTGCCCTCGCTCGGGAGCATTAAAAATATTCGAGTGGCGTCGTATAATTATTTCGAGCGAGGGGTGGCCGCCGTCGCCGCCGAGGCCGCGCGGACAATTAAGCGCGTGCGCTTCTCGCCCCCGCGAAGCTTTCGTAAGCGCCGCGGTAAGCGTCGCTTCGTTATCAGCGGCCTGGAAACGTGACTTTTTGGATTTTCGAAACTCCGCATGCACTCTGGACTGGGCGCGTGTGAATGCTCGGTGGTGAATGGGTGCAACAAGGCACGATGAGGAAGAGTGGGGTAGAGACAAAAGTGAAGCTGCGGTGTAGGGGAGTCGGAGATCCGCGGAGAGTGAGGGGGTGAGGGTAACGAGGGTTAAAGTGTGAGTACTCGTCAATTATGAAACGCGCTCTCTTTCTCTCTCCATGTCCACTTCACCATCGAGGAAAATTGCGCCCCATTAAGGAAAGTACTACGTGTCCGAACGAAATTCTGCCGACCGACCCATCCACCCCCGCCTCGTGACCATTTCGGAAGGTAAAAACAGAGGCGCAATAGCGCAGAGATAAATTGGCGAAACCCGCGCGTTAACGCTCCGCGAGCGTAGCCCTCCATCGATGAAATTATTTTTTAGCAACCTCCACTCCTCTCCTTTCCTTCTTTTCCATCGTTCTCAACCCATGGCTTCGTCCCTCGATTTCTATTCTTCCTTGTACTTTTATCAAGAAAATGAAACAGGGAGAAACAACAGAATTAATCAGCAAGGAGAAACAGTGGCTATCTATTGAATAATTCAATTCGTTTTGCTCTCGAGGGGGTGAGAGAGACTGGCGAGATCGAAGTAATCCCGCAGATGTGCTTGGAGGGTGAAATTACATTTGCGATGATGTAGCTGGATGTAACGGGATTCTTTTTTTTTCCCAAGTTTTACACTTTCCCACGGGCGGTGCACCCCGAGAGATGGGAAAATTCAAGGGGACGTTGACGTGCAAGATTAACGTCGAATTGCCCGTCTGGCAGGATTTAAAAATGTGCCGGTGGTAATAATTCCACGTCGACCGTTTAATTCCCCGATACTGTCCATTCTCGTTATTACCTTTAAATCCATAACGATCGATCGAATGCCAAATAGATCGGCTCGTTTAATCGTTCGGTATCCGTCGGAGAATTCTAGGACGTTTATGAATTATCTAAGAAGCTTCTCGGATAAGAGCTGAGTCCTCGGGTACTATCTAATCAGGACAGCGCCCATTGAAATCGAAGCGGCTCGGTTTTCACCTCGGAGGACTACCCGAGTAATTATCGCGCGCGTTAACGTAGTTACTCGCGAATGAATTAAGCGTAAAACGCCATTCCCTGTAATACATCTCGTCGATCTCTGCTCCGACTTATCTCGATTCTCTTACCTAGGCAGGCCAGAGTGAGCGCGCGCGCGTTTAATGCGGAAATTTATTCCACAGTTAATGCGTTAATCTCCACGCGAGATTAGATTGCATTTAATTTCGTCGGCTTCCTACGGTTAATTTTACTCGGCGCAGTTTCGTGCAATTTTCAACGATACCGCGATTAATGAGGAATTATGAAAATACATCTGAATTCACCACCTTCGGAATTGTCTCGCTACGAGGTATTACATCACGGATTACATTATATATAAAGCGCGATTCTATCCTTACGGGAATGGTCTTGCCTCTGTCTTATTTCAAGCAATTTCGCTTCGAGCATGGGCCCTTCCGCGTAACGTGACGTAAGCTCCCGCGTAATCGAGAACCTAATTAACTGGGCTCACTCTCTCTCGCCAGAAGCGCGCTCCTTTCCAGGTGGAATGGTAAGGACTTAATTACAGGAGAATCACTTGCGATCTTCGATTATAGAATATCATCTTCGATTTCACTCGCGTTTGAAATTTCGCTCGAACGATCGCGAAACTCTCGCGAATCCCTTCAGTCGTGGCGAAGTGAAAAACGAAGGATATTGAGATGGTGAGTAAAAAAAGAAGCGAGACTGTCCTCTTGTTCGATCGAGGGAAATTCTGACCCTTGTCCTCCTCTCGCTAGCGCATCGATGTCGAACCATCGATTGGGTCGAATGGACGAAACTCTTGGCACCGAATCAACCGTGCTTCGAGGGCTTCCCTTTTTCGAACGTGGTGAAGGAAGGTTGCGAGAGGATCGCCGTGGGGAACCACAGTGGGCCGTAAATGTGGCCGGTGTGCCACTGGGATACTTCGAAAGGAAGAAGAGAAAGAGAAAGGGACTGGACGAAGGAAATTCGTCTCTCGGCAGTGCGGGGCCTCGAGAGGAGCAGCGAAGTGTGATAACCCCATGAAAGTTTTACGGGTAAATAAAGACCAATACACGAAACAGCGCGGCGCGTCATAAAAATTTTACGGTCCGAACGAGGGGGGCATGAGAAAGGTGGGGGCCACCTGAATCCCTTCCTTCTTTCTTGCCTTCTTTCTTCTCCTCCCACCTGCTTCCTCTCCTCTTTTTTTTTCTCTCCCTCTTCTTCTCCCTCATTGATTTCACCACCTTCTTCTCGAGGAAGTACTTCTCTCCGAGCTCCGTTTCTCACTTCCGCCTTCCTCTCATCCTCCACCAACCTGTATTCCTAAAACTTGGCGCTCGCGTGTCGTTAAACTACTTTCTTCTCCGTTTTTATCGTCCGACGTGATTTCGCGAATAGACCACTAGTCCCGCGAGAGGAAGCTGTTCTCTCACTCGCGTCTCCGACACGATCGTCCACGTGCTTCGACGGAGGTTGGACAAACACGATCGGAATTCGTGAATGCGTTTTTATTATTCCTCGCTTATCGTCCACGAGACCTGACCCTACTCTTAATTTCTCCTCGCGATAGTTTCGTTCTCCAAAGGTAAATCCTGTTTTCATCGCGCAGATGAAATCTCCCGCGAATTTCAATGACCGTCAATCCGAGAACCGACGGAAATTATGAAATTCTAGATGCGCGCTTCGAAAATCGTCCGAGCGTCTTCGCACGTTTATTAAATTTTCTTTACGATTTTAATCCCATAAAAACTTCGTTCTAACCATCTCTTGGCAAAGTTCGAGTTGCGAATCTTCAGGACGGCCAGCCGAGAAATCGAGAGAAGCCACCGCGCGCACATCGTCGTCGATGATTCTCGAGCGCGACGGTGTGGTGGGCACCTCGAACCCCCGATTCACCGAGAAAATTGTTTCCGATTTGAAAAGTTTCCGGTTTCCTGGTCCGCATTAGCATACGCGATATACATCGGTTCGGTCGTCGCCTACGACGCGGTGGTCCTCGACGTCGTTTTGCAATGGCGCTCTCTCCTCGTTAGACCCGTCGTTATTCATGATGCGATGTGTTTATTATGCGGGGCATGCCGGTGAAGGAAAGAGGGAAAGGGCGAGGGAAATAGGAAGGATGGAACAGCGAGAGGAGGCACGACAGCAACGAGAGAATTTGCTCACTGACCCAACCGAGAGAGGCGAACAGTGAATATTCCTTCCTATTGCAATTCCTCGCAAATTTTTTTTCACCAACCCCTCCCAGAGTCCACGGAGTTGCGCGCACACCTCGTCGTCCCTTTCGAAGAAATTTTTCTCGAATACCATCGCAGGTGTTTTCGTCTCACGCTTATTGAATTAATTTACTTTTTGGTTACCGTGGAGCGAAGACGTGGAGACACGAATTTTAAGACAAATTTCGAGGAGGATATAACGAATCTATTTGCGATATCCTTCATCTGTCGTACGTTGACTTCGATTAAACGAGATCTTAGGTGATTAGTTCGTTAATTATTCGATAATTTTGCGTTTTAAATTGAGGAAATTTACCGTGTCGAAGGTAGACGTGAGACTTGCTATTTTCTTTTCGGGACAGTCTGTGGATATGTATTTGCTTAATAAGAAGTAACCTAATTTAAGCGATGGAAGTTCGATCGTTGAAATAATCTTTAGAATTTAGCACCGACCTCACGATGCGAAGTGTTGCGTAGAATAACTTTTGGTTTAAGGCAACTTTGATTTCCTCGGCATTTAGGCGCAAATCCTCGCGCATCTTAAACAATGTAAGAAATTTCGAAGAAAATTTATCGACGTCGTGGGGAAAAAAAGGGGGATGGTGGAGGATCGCGAGGCGGTAGGGGGATGATACCGTAAATTTCGTCGGAGCTTTTCTTCTCGATAATTCTCCTTGGAGTCGATGGAGAAAAAAATCCATCGTTCTCCCCGCGCCGGATCCTAACGACATTAAATAAACGTTGTAGGTCTCGGAAGATTTCAATTCACCTCCGGTAATCGAATAGTTTTAAGAGCGTCCTTTGAGATCGATCTGCAATCCCGTAAAGATAAAAAATGGTCAAGTGTCGAGAGTCACGAAGAGGTAGTCGAGAACAGGTGGAGAGAGGGTAGAAGGTCGTGATGGCGAGGAGAGAGGGAAAGGAGGACGCGAAGAAGGAAGGAGAGAGGAGTGAGAGAGGAAGGGAGGAAGAGGGCGCGAGCAAGAGAGGAGTAGACGGTGAAACTTGTTCTCGTGGGAGTCCAAATCACATCCTTAATTTCCATAAAAGAGTTCGAGGACTCTCTCCCTTTCTGGCCGACCCTCTTTTCTCTCTCTTCTTCTCCTTCACCCCCTCTCTCCATTTTCCCTCATTTTCCACCGATTCATCTACGTCCCTCTCTTCTCGTCCCACTCTCCCTTCCTCACTGTTTCACGGTGCCAACCTCTCCTTTTATCCGCTCGCTCTCTTCACTCGAGTACCCTACGATGCACCACCCGAGCCCGTCTCTTTCCTCATTGTACACTCCCTGACTCACCCTTTTTTTCTCCCGGGGAAGCTTTAAGCTTCGTAAGCATATCTTCCGCACGCTCTTTCCTACCATCGTGCGGCTCTCTGCCCTACTCAGCACATCCTCGACCTTCCTTTTCTTTCTCTCTCTCTTTCGGTCTTTCGTCTCTCACGTTATTACATTTTTCCGTGGAACATTACACGCGCGCGAATCTCGCGTGCCATCGTGTCCTCGTGGGTTGTCGACGTGGGCGAACACATTGGGTAATTATGCTACTGTAATTCGTATTTGTACATATTTCGACGGAAAATTTCACGGATGACCCGTGATAAAGAATCTTTGTGGATACGAAAAATATAGGATGAAATCATCGTGAAGTCTCGATGATCCGTGAGACAGGAGGTTGGAATCATTTCGAGAAATCCGAGGATATTCGAGTTCTGGAATTTTTCACAGTCGTGCCTTCTTCCGCGCGAGACAAATTTACGACCTTCGCTCTTTTGACGCCGAGCACGCTCCGACGTCAAACTATTCTCGAGAACTTTCGATTACCTTCTCAAGCTAATCCAGCGTCGTTCTCGTCCCGGTTATCCCCCAAGCTGAAATTGGCATGTACTTCAAAAACGTTTCCCAAATTCGTTAAATCGAATACACTTACCTTTGCCCCCGAGGCTTCTCGGGGGCGTCCTCGAAACTTGTCACCCTCTCGTCGTGGTAGTCGGGGAACGATTAATTAAGGGCGAGGCGCGAGGTCTTCCGAGCGAGGCGCAAACTTTCGCCCACAGTGGCGACCCACTTTCGCCAGAATAATTTGTCAATGTGCTCTCGGATTTTTGATGGCTTCCGAGAGCACGGGAGCCGATCTTCCCTGTCGTCGAGCGAGTCTCGTCCTTGACGCTTTTGTCGTAGACGTAGTCACGGACGAGGATCGTTCGAGGAGCAAAGGGAAAAAAAAAGAAGAAAACTCGAGAGGAAAGAAGAGATAAACTTTCGGAAGGATTTTTGGCTCACCCCTCTCACGTACAATATAACGCTGCGTTTATTAATTACTTGTTATTCGTTATCCAGAATCGTTGAACGTTCATCCTCGTATGATACAATTTTTTATCTCTTGTACACACACACACTCTCTCTCTCTCGCTCTTTCTCTCCCTTTCTCTCTCTCTCTCTCTCTCGTTCTCTGCCCACGGTTTCCACCCTCTTCACTTTTCGCCGCCAACACCAAACCCTACGTATCAGCCCACAGCCGCAACTCGTCCCACTTCGCATTCTTTTAATTAATTTTGCTCTAGATGTCTCGTATCTCCGCTTAACTCATATTTACGTAGTTGTATGTGTTGTCACTCCCTGTGTTCATGCGTGTGTGTGCGTGTCTGTGTGTATAATTAGGATCCGTGGGTGTCCGTCTGTCTGTCTCCGTCTCGTGTTCTGTATTCTGCGGGTATTGCGTTGGCTATGTGCGCGCATTCACGTGCGTTTATATACAAAAGCGTTTGGATTATTCGTCCATCATCTGGCTAAGCTACCGAGAGCACAATATCTCCACCTAACTCGGTTGGTCTAGTTTCTCGCGACTTTTATTCACCGCCACCAAGACCCCTCTCTCTCTCACACCCTACCTCTCACGCGCTCTTTCTCTTTCCGCTTTCCACGTTTCACTCGCATTCTTACTCCTCTTATCGCCCATTAACCTCCTTCTTCATCCACGTCACTCTCCTTCCTCTCTTCCACAATTTTCTTTCCGCCATTACAACCCTCCCTCTCACTCTCCCTTACCGCCTCACACTCTCTTTCTACCCGTTCACGCTATTTTCCAGCTATTACGAAATTACTCGCTCTGCCATTTCTCCGCTCGCTCCTTCCGAACCTATTCTCAAGGGACGTCGCGACGCACTCGCCCTTCGTTTGTCCTCCCACTCTTCTCTTCTTCACCTTCTCTCTTCGTCCTCCCCACGGGCACTCCTCTCGCACAGTTCCATAGGTTCCCTCCCTTCGAGTCACACCTCTCGATCTCGCGCACCGATTCAAATAATTGACGTCGATTTCCCGAGTGGTACCGGCGCGGCCCAAGCTCTTCGATTCATCGATTCCGCAGGATCGATATTCTCTAGGTGAGAAGGTCTCTTCTCAGTGGAATCCTCAGCCTCGGTGAAGGTTCAACGATCTTCGGTCAATTTTGCACCCCACGCGCTAACGGAGACTCGCTCCTCTTCTTCTTCTTTCCTTCCTCGTCCTTGGCGGGACGAAAATTATGGACGATCGTTATTGACGGACGTGAGGTGAGAAGAAACGCGGGGAGTTTCTCGTCGCTTACGATTTTTCCTTTCTTACTTATTTTTTTTTTTTTTTTCCATGCCCGACGATCGAGAATCGACGAGGAGAGGCGCGTGGTGGGCTCGCGCGTCGGCCCTCGTTACGAACCGAATCGATGGATTTAATTTACGCCCGAGTAATTTCTACCGTGTCCGAGTAATTTGCGCGAATCGACGTTGATTCGAAAAAATTATGCCGCTGCCTCCAACCAATTGGCTCCTTTCCTGCGTACGGCGGAAATGCGAATTATTCCGCGATCGCGGGAATTTTGCGAATCGTTTGCCAAAGTCGCGCTCTCTATCGAGGAGGAACGGCTCGCGGTGCATCGTTGATGAAAATGAAAAATACTTTTCCTGTGAAAGGTTTCGTTCTTTGAGAAAGATACGGTGCCCGCGCGCTCTCTCGCCTTTTCCACGATCTGCAAGAGACTCTTACTTCCGAGTCACTTGTTTTTCGTCACACACTTCTCTCTCGATGATGATGATTTTCATCTTCCCCCTTCGAAACCTAGTCCATCGACTCGCGACTACAAGGGGCACTCGCTATGTACGGGATCAATGACAATCTGCACTATATTGGAAAACACGTAAAGCTCTCTCTGTTGATTATTTGATGTCCCTTAATTAAAAGTCGTACGCGCGATTAGCAGCACGGCGCGCACAATTCCATTCGTTTCCATTCTCTCGGCATTCTGTTCTCTCTTTTTTTTTTTCTTTATTTCTTTTTTTTTCTTTAAATTCTTCATCCTTCCATCTGGGATGGATCGTATCATTGACGTCGCGATCGCGAGAACTATCTCTCTCTCTCTCTCTCTCTCTCTCTCTCTCTCTCTCTCTCGAAATAGAATTTTTTCCGATTGTCTCTCTCTCTTTCTCTTTCGGGAGAGTCCGGAAAATCTCGCGACCCAACGTCGAGCGACACTTCTCACCAAAAGTCCTTCGCGACACCCTTCACGAACGCTTTTATTTTCTCCGACGAAGAAAACGTCCCTTTCGCGACCTTCTTCTCGTCCTGGAACTCGTGCAGGCCCCCGCGCGCCGTTGAGTCGCGCAGGCTGAAGAGGAAGAAAGGCTAGCCCCCGCCTTTTCCATTTCTTTTGTTTCTTCGCTCCTTCTTCTCTTCTCTCTCTCTCTCTCTCTCTCTCTCTTTCTCTCTCTCGTAATTCCAATTCTTTCTGGATTTTCAGTTTCTCCGATTCTCTCTTTCTCTTGCGAGTCTCACTTTTCTTATTTACTTTCTCACTTCCTCCCTCAGTCTACGGTCCCTCACCCCAAGCGCCGGGCGGGGGTTCGCCTCAGACAACGCTGTGCGACAGGGAGTCTTCGACCCGCCACGTGTTGGCTGGAAAGAAAAAGTCATCTTTTCAAATTCTCATTAAGAGGATTCCTTCGCGATGTGGCACGAAGTTTTGGGGCGCGTTCAGCATGGATAATGCCCTTGTGTTACCTCTATAATGCATGTCCTTCGCCATCGATGGGCACTTCACGTTCTCCCGCTGCAGAAAACAGAAAAGCACAAAGGAAACTCGTGAGACCTTTTCGTTTTGCGACAGACTGTGAGTGTTAATTCTAAGCAAATGTTCTCGCCATTACAAAAATATCATAAGATATTTTTCTTAACCCTAGGTTTACGGTAACCCGTCAATTTGACGGGTTTAAATGGGAAATTCTGTTCATAAAGAAAATTCCGTAAACCTATAAGCAAATGTTTTCATGATTACAAAAATATCATAAGATATTTTTCTTAATCCTAGGTTTACGGTAACCTGTTAATTTGACGGGTTTAAATGGGAAATTCTGCTTATAAAGAAAATTCCGTAAACCTAGCAAATGTTCTCGCGATTACAGACATATCATAAGATATCTTTCTTAACTCTATACGGAGAAAAACACTATGGTTGCTACATCCACATACTCTCTGGGTATAGAAGAAATGAATGTGAAATAAAATTAAACTGATATTATATTAAAATTTGCTGTTGATACATGCTCATGTATTTAGTTGTCACAACTGTAATACTAATGATATGTAATGTTCTGTTGGTATATATTCAGATATGGTTGCCACAACCAAAGGAATATTGTTATCTTTCGGTCGTGGTCTGAGGAACAAATATTATGGTTAAGAGATCCATAATGTTTAGTTGTGCGATATACAGCCAATGAAAGTAGACGCGCGACAAATGACATCTTACAATTAGTGGATTACGCGTACGACGCTGCGAGCGTTGCGAGTCCTGACGAGTCTCGATGCATATACACATTATCAACTATGGACGAAGCTTGTGAGCTATTTTTACAAAGCATTGGATTTAAGGAATATGTTCCTATTTTCAAAGGTACGAGAAATTTTGAGGTTACATTTCATATTTAACCGTTTGCTCCACACTTAAACGTGTAGGGTAGGGTACGCGCGCTGGGACACGCTTTTAGCGACATCGGCAGCGCCGATTCTTTGTTTGATGGTTCCGAACGCCTCGACGTAAGATGTCGAGAGTGTGTGCGTGTGTGTGGAAGAACGACGTGCAAAGTCAGTCCGCTTTTGACCATCGAAGAGCGAAGACTTTTGTTTTAATAAACCACGTTAACCTATAGTCTTCCTATTAAACTTCCCATCTGTCCGCCTACAAACGGTTAACATAATATTAGGTTATAACACAAAACTTAACGATGTACGTGTGATTGAGTAAATATGTATACACATATTCATATAAATATATTTTATCAATATTATTTTTCAATTCTAATTAATGTATTATAAATATGACACGGTTGTTATATCTGTAAGCTTGTAGATATCTCATTAGTATCATACGGTTGCAATATCTGTATCTCGGCTATCATTACTAAGGTTGTAGCAACCGTACAAGTCACAACCAGAGTATTATGGTTCCTATAACCAATGTATATGCATAAGCGAAAAATAACATTCACATTTTGTTGTGGCAACCATAGTTAGGCAAGTAACATCTGTAGTGTTTTCTCCGTAGGTTTACGGTAATCTGTTAATGTGACTAGTTTAAATGGTAAATTCTGCTTCTAAAGAAAGTTCTAGCGTTAATCATGGCTAAATATTCGAATCCACTGGCCCGCTATATATTGGCGTGCGAAGCTGTGCAGGAAACGCGTTCGAAATATCGTTACATAGCTTAGTGAGATCCTTCGCGTTACATTCGCCGTTACCAACGCGCGCTCGCGGCCGCGTTTCAATGGCGTGGACGCGTTAAGCCACGTCGAATTAATACATCGCGTGGAGAATTTAATCCTACCGCGGATAACGCGAGCACGATGCCCGCTCGTAATCGACGATTATTAATTTCACACCGCGCTTATATTCGTGCGCGTTCTCGGGGAAAGTAAAGTAATGCTAATCACGAATCTACGTACGATCTATCTCACGAACGGATGGAAATTTTGTAGTACCTTACGAAAATCGATGTTCGTCCGCACGGTTCTGTTGTGGATTTCTTGTACCGGCCTCGTGTTGTTCCCGAGCGGTGCTTTAGGAGCGGCGAGAGGACCCTGCATCAGTTTCCTCAAAACGTAGAGCTGCAACGGAAGAGATAAATAATCACACCGATGAAAGCAGAAAGAGAAACGCGATGGAGCACGAGTGGTGGAGGAAAGCGAGTAAAATATTGCGCTCTCTCGTATCTTCTCCTCGTAATCGAGATATTTTTTTTTTAACATCCAACAATATCTCGAAGTTTCCCATTGTAATTATACCCTACTCGCGACCTCCCTCGCTTCGAGTTCCTACCCCGCGAGGAATCCCATTTCACGAGAGTTTTAATAACTCGCGAGCTATATATGAGATTTCAGAGCAGACGCGATACTTTATGGAGTTCCGTGAAGTTTTATGCTCTTCCGCGCCCTTTCTTTTCTTCTTCTTTCTACTCGCTCTCGCCAACCACGTCTCTACCTCGCAGAAATGTTTCTTAAGATACGCGAGGTGATGGAGATTTATCGATACAGAAGGGACGAAAAGTGGAGAAACGATATTGTAGGATTGGATGGAGATACGACGCAATTAACGATTGGAATTTTCTGCGCGCGGTGAAGTGACTTGAGCAGAATTTTAGCGGAGAGAAAAAAGAATATTTCTTTACCTCTTTCGCGGTGATGTAAATGGGCTTGTTGAGAATCAACCAGACCGCAGTTTCCCAACAGCCTGGATGTGTCGTACTTCCCTCGTACGTCATGTAGTCCTCCGTTTTGGGCAGGAGAGTGCTCAGCGACAAATGGCGCACGGGTGCCCGGTCACCTGCGAGGCGGCGAGAGAAAAAAAATGGACAATCGATTAGCAGAGATTCGAAAAATGCTTGTGGGAAATTAACGCAATAGTCCCACTTAATTGGCAACGATTGTCGTCCCGGAATTCCTCCTATCACCGACAAATCACGCGAACCTTCCTAATTGCGCGTCGCATTCCCAATGCTCGAATCCTCCTTCCCTCTCCGTGTTCTACGACCACCCCTGGCCAAATTCTCAAGCATTCCGCTCACGAATTTCCTCGTATTGGCTCCTGGAATGCCTCTAGGGCTTACAAGGCGCTGAAGAAAATTTCCTTTTATTCGAGAAGAAAAATAATCACCCAAGACGATCTGGAATTGTCACCGGGAGAACACGATTCTCGCAAAATGTGTATTTGGAACAACAAGACGGGAGGACGTGAACGAGGAACGTAGACTTTGAAGTCAGTGGGAATTATCGGAGCACCTCGTAGGCCCTGGGTGCACACTGTACGTATAGATATGTATATACACAGGTAGTTACTACGACGATGTTACGAACATGGGTAGCGCACACGTATATTATATACTTGGTCCTGACATAACTTCCTGTCGACGTACGCGTGCGAAACTCGCGCGAGAGCGAGATGCCAGCCAGAGGCAGGTGGATGGTTCCCGAACGTGTGCGCCAGGCTTTTGCTACGGTAGGCGCAGTCAGGACGAATCCGGTCCACGTTCCGTTCGCCAATTTTTCTCTCCTCCCAGAAGGTCCACCGTCGAATGGTGATCGAAAGTGGGCAATTTACCGGGAGCTCAATTTTTCGAGATACGCGAGGCATTTGGCACTGCACTTCCTCGACTCGCGATGCAACGTGTTCGTAGACGAAAAGAAGAGTGAAAACAGGTAAAAAGAAAGATTAGCGACAAGGAGACAGAAATTGAACGTCGAAATTGTTTAACGATTGTAAATGGAATAAGAACAGCCCTTCTCGAGATTCTTCTTGCGAGCTCTCCTCATTCTGTGTCGAACTCGAATCTGTTTTATGCGACAAGAATAATTTCTTGTGTACTCCAGGAAAATCTTCCTTTTGGTAAACGAAGAACAATCCACTTGCATTCTACCACTTCGAGTTCAAAGATACGCACACGCTGTGGTCCATCTGCTGTTCGCATTGCCACACGGAGCTTTATGAAAATTTATCGCTCTCCCTTCACCCCATGTTTTGACTTCACGGAAATGCGAGTTCCTTAGGTTCTAGGCACGCGCGTAGGGTCCCTGCATTATGTAGGTACCTGCGTTTCCGCATAACTCTCTGTCAATAGACGCTTGATATGTGTGCACGCGCGTGCGTGCATGGCCCGCATGTGTGTACAAGTTTATTCACGGATTCGCATATGCACGCGTCTATATGGATTCCTCCGTGGCGCGGTTCGTGCACGCCAATTTCGCCCGGTAACCCTTCCACCCTTTCCAGACATCCCTTCCACTCTTCGTGCTGTTCTGCTCTCTTTCACGTTTGCACGGCGTCTTCGTCGGAATTTAGATTGTGCGACGGAAGACACCGATTCTCATAGTCTCCGATCCTCTCCACTGGAGCGGAATAACTTTTCTCCAAGGAGCGCGAGTTCTCGTGCTTTCCATTCCACGCTCTGTTCCTTCGTCCATGCGTCACACCTCTTCTTTACTTTTCCAAAACAAAATTTTCTTAAAACACTACGAACTATACACACAGCGTGTCTTTAATTATCCTCGCAATTTTCAGTTTACGCGAAGTCTCTCGCAATTCCGTGTATTCGTCCTTCGGAATCTCGCGCACGTGTCCTTCGTAAAATCTCCATCCCACTGTCGTTCCATCTCGTTTCGAGAATCATTTAAATCTCGAAGTGGCTCGTAGCACTACGACAAATAAAGGAATTCATAAGCTAGCCGCGTTTTCATCTGCAGTCGGAGTATCAGACTGTATCTTGAAGCTCAAAACGCGCGGCTAGTTCTCTCACGAGTAAACGACGCGCACGCACGCTAAGGGATGGAAGGGGCGAACGAGCGTGGCCCGCCTGTTTCTCGTATCGAGGCATCGTGACATTAAGGGCGTAGGGAGAAACGAGTCGCGAGTTCTCAAACGGCAGGCTGACACAAAGGGCGAGCGCGTAACTCGTGGCAGCCTTCTTCCGCCGTTCTTCACTTCCGCTACTTCTTTCCTCTCTTTTCAACGTCTCTTCTCCCCCCCCTCTCTCTCTCTCTCTCTCTCTCTTTCTCCGAGATCTTTCTCGCGTCAGTCGATCTTCTTCACCCCACGGTGATTCGACGACCTCCCTTCACCCTCCTCCACATCTTTCCACCGCGAAGGAAGCGGATTCTTAGGAAGGTCGTCATTCAGCGCGCTTAGAAGGCGGAAAGTAGGAGCTGTCAACCTTTTCTACCCCCGTGAGTTCCACCCTGAAACCACCCTCTGGCACTCTTCCTCCTTCTCTCCTCCATTCCACCCGCGTGGTACCATCAGCCTCCTTTTCTCTCGCACCACCTTCGTCTCTCTCCAGCTCGTTTCATCGTAGGCAGAAGGAAAATGGAAAAACGTTAAGGGGTGGAATGGCAGGAGCAGAAGCATCAGCAGGCTCAATGTACAGGAGAGGCTCTTTGTATACCACTACTCCCTTCCTCTCGCGAAGGAGTCTCACCACCCCCTTGGGCTGTGCGTGTACGCGCACTTTATTTTTATTTATTGCGTCTCCTGATTTCCTTCGCGGATGGAGCAGCCTAGAGGAGGAGACATCGAGAGGACGCAGAATGGTATCACGAGGAGGTGAAGTAGGAAGAGATGGACGGAAAATGGAAAGGAACGGTGGAAGGGTGGAAAGATAGGGGGTAAGAGCAGGGTGGCCAGATGGAAAGGAAAGCAGCGCCGTGACGACAAATAATAACGAGGCGCCGAGGAGTGGAAAAATATCAACTGCTCGGATATCACGACGGCGTATAACGGCGAAGCGGAGAACGTCGAGGGTGAGTTGGAGAAGGACCTCTTGTGATTAATGAAATGCATTAACTCTCTTGCTTTCGTCCCCTCGACGGATAAAGGGGCATGGTCGCAAGGAATGGCGGAGAGAGGAGGAAAAGAGGAGTAGGAGATGGAAGGAGACAAAGGGGCCTGTCCACTAGCGCTCACTCCACGCTCCGATCGCTCACGCACTCTCCAGCGATTCCTACCATCATCGTGCCAGTGTCCTTTCCCCAAAATTCCTACGCTCAAAGCGCTCCGCCACTTGCTTTCGATTCGGTTTAGAGCGAGTGGCCTTCTACTCGCTCTGCCTTTGACACGAGATCGGAAAGTAAACTGTAATGAGAGAGAGAGGTAGAGAGTGAAATTAAGTTGATCTCGTATGGCGAATCTGGAGATTCTCGAGAAATCGCTTACGCGAGAAATCGAGTGATTCATCGATTCCAACGAGATTCCGGGGCAAGCGCATGGCCATTTCTTTTTCCTCTTTCTACCTCTCTTTCTCTCCCTTTCGCAGCTTCTACCCCTCGAGAGGCATTATTTTGCTACGAGTGCTGCCAACTCCATGCCAACCGACAGTCTCGGGAGTCCGCGAGGAGGAGAGGAAGGCTGAATCGGAAAAATGCTTGCGCAAGACGCGAACGCGCCTCCTAGTGCTCGCGACTCTTTTCTCTTCTCTCCGCTGGTATCCTTCTTTTTCCATCGGCCTTTCTTTTTCTCTCACCCCTTGATTTTCTTCGGGTTTCTTTCTTATTTCCAGCTTCCTTTTTTTTCCCTTCCGTTCGCTTTGATCCCCCGGCCCTCTTTCTATTACTCCCCTTTTCCGGCTTGCTCCCCTTTCCGAGTCGCTTTCTCTCTTTTTCTTCCCACTTTTTCTTTCATTTCCTACGCCGAACCACGACGTATCTTTGCTCCCTCCGTCAAGCCGAGCTGAAGTTAAGAGTTGCGCGGATCTTGAAATAAGGATCTTTGTTTATTTTTCTCGTTCTCTCTCTCTCTCTCTCTCTCTCTTTATGTTACTGGCTTGTTGCATAATTAAGATTTAACGCGCGGACGCTTTTTGATGCGAGAAGATTTTGTAACGTTAGAATCGAGTAATATATTCTTCAGCAAAAGGAATAAATTGTAATTATGAATTTTTTATTTGAGAAGAATGTCGATCTGGGAAAATTCGATAGATTTCATCCAACTTCGTTCGATAATACGGAAGACCGAGAAACATTCTGTGCGTCGTTGCACCTCGACCTAAAGAGATTTGCCGAATTACTCGATCCTCTTTTGCGAGAATTCGGAGGTTCCTCGAATTTCGTGCGAACGCCGTGCGAGTTAATTACCAATTTTGTTAATGAACGGAAGCCCCTTCCTTAGTTCAATTTCGTTGTTTCACCGCGCACGTCGAACACGAAGAGAGAAAGAGAGTGAGAGAGAACGTTGTTCCCGCGGCGGCTCGACAAGTGAATTTCGATATTTTCAATCGGATATCTTACGGCGATTAATAGAAATTCAATGTTTCGATTCGATGTACCTCGAAGCTGATTGAATTCACGATCCGAAAGTAATCACGACGTCGGATTGAAATTCGGCGATAACGCGGCGCGCTTCCCCTTCGATTCTCATTATCCTCGGGAACGATGGATGGAATCACCCTTACCACCCTAAAGTGGCGGGCCTCCCCGATCGACTCGAGATCGAATCGAAATCAATATTCATTTCCGAAGTGCTTCTTAATTCGTCCAACTTCCGCGCGAGCTGGTAAGGTCACCTCCGGTCCCTCCCTCCGCACCACCCTCACGCTGAGTAAGTGGATAGTACGAATTAACGGAAATCCACATCGTCGTCTTTTAAATGAAACACCAATCCAATCGATTGCCGACGACTAATCTTCATTATCACGGGCGATGAAATTTATGAGATACAGTTCGATCTTCCGTTCACTCGACTAACGTGGCGGAAGAACATCCAGGAAACGTCCTACAACTTTTCCATTACGTTCTTACACGCGCGGACCTACCCTCGTCACAGTATTTAACACTAGAAGTACCGACTGGTCAAAATGATCGGGTGCGTCAACTTTTCACAAGAATTTCTCTTTAACATTAGAACTACCAATATTGGTTTTCGTATGGAAACTTCTTTTGTTGACCGTTCATTTTAACAGAGAGAGCGTTTATTTTATCATTAGAGTTACCATTTATTTTTTTCATATGGAAACTTCCTTCGTCGACCGTTCATTTTGACAGACTTGGTAGTTCTAGTGTTAAAACAATATTTCCACGAGAACCGAGGTACCTGGGTGTTACTAAAAAAACAAAGCGAGATTAATAACTCACCGATTAAAAACACAACGTTTCATTTTTCACGAGCTCAAAGTGATAAACGTGTCGAGCTTCGTTGACAGCGTGTACAAAAAAATGTAGAGTGCTTACGCATTTTTGAAAAATATTCTACAAAGAACTTTCGATACTCGTAATTAGCGCTTCGATCAAAGCTTCTTTCTCCTCCATCCTAGAAATATGCACGTGGTGCCTTCCCTTTGGAACACTTCCGCGACATTACACGAATCGACAGAAATCCACGGTAGGTCGCTCTCCAATCTATTATGGAGGACATTCACCCCCTGCCACCCCTCCGCTGGCCGTCACTGATATTTCCGGTGGGCGGCAAATTTCCTCGACGCGGAGAGCGCACGGCGTTTGGCGCGTCCTTCGGCGACCCACACACAACCAGAGAGACCCGAAGCAAACACAAACGTAGGAAGCTTACGCGTGCGCGGGAGCACAAGTCGAGTATCGTCCGGAACAACGTGAGGAGCTCTTAGGAAAATTGACCGACCCTAATGGCCCGGGCACACCGAGGGATAATGATGATGACAGCGGCGATAATCGCAATATAAGAACAACACACCGGCGCGCACCGATCCTCGCCTCATCCTTCCACCTCCAGCACCACCTTCTCCTCCTTTTGCTCTATTCGCCGTTCACCCCTCGTCCAACCGTCCAAACTCGCCCTTCAAACGACGCTCTACCTTCGCGTGCACACACGCGTAGTAACGAGTGGAGGAGAGAAGGTTGGCAGAGGTGGTGTATTAAGGTCGCGCGGCTCGATTTCTCGAAACAAGCCCGGGGAACGTTTAGACGCTCGTCGAATAATTGAGAAAATGAAGAGGAGAAGCACGGACGAGGTAGGGACGAGGGATATTATTCTTGGGACGGTTAGTCGATGTTTGTGTGGGTAGTTTCCTCCCTTGTTGCGGGATCGATCAGGAGTTTGCATGGTAAGGATAGTCCCTGAGCAGTCGAGCGGAATCGTCACGATATTAATGTCAACTGATTTAGGGAACTTATCGAGAAGGACTGAGGCCTTCGTCCGAACGGTTTCAGGTACTTCGTGGAAGGAGAAGGATATAGTTGGAGGAAGGAAGGGAGAAAAGTAGAAGTGGAGGAAGAATAAATAAACGGAGGGAGAAAAAAGGAGAGTCCGCACGCTCGCGTCGTAAAAGTCAAGCTGCCCCGTGCTCGAGCGGACAGAATTAAATTCAATTCTCGCGTGGAAAAAAATTGTCGGGGTGGCGAGAAAAAAATTATTCAAGTCGCACGACGTTCTCCGTGCGTAATTATTCGTCCGAGTTTTTCACCCGTACTTCGATATCTTCCTTGTTGTTCTTCTTTAATTCCTTCCTCGTCGAGTTACATCGATCGAGAGACACAAGGTTCTACGAGAAACCTTGGAAAAAGAATCTAGTTCACCAAATCGATTGACGACGCGCTTCGCAACTTATTCCAAAACGAATTTATACCCTTGCAACCCGGGATACTGGGCTATCTCGAGGGCTCAAGTAAAAATCGGTTTCTCTTGGATTTTTATTGGCTCACGTCCGTTACGAAATCTCTGCTGCGGGCAGGTGGACAGGAGGAGACGCGACGACGGACATTGTTAGAGGATAGGTTGAAACACATTTTATCCGTGTATGCTGACGACGTTACGCGTCACCCTTGCGAACATTTTGGATTTCAAATAGCCCACCGTTCTTCTCTTCCTCCTGCGGAATTCCTGTCCTGGGATTTGTAGCTTGTACCAAAGAGGATCGCGTTTTATAAAACCCTCAGCATGACTGCCGCCCTCCCACCACTCGGCCACATAAAGCATACTTCCGGGTATCTTCTTCCGGGATATTCGTTTCGACGAAGAGGGGAGAATATGGCGAAATAGTTTCGTTTCAAATTAAAAAATATGTCGCCTCTCTCACGAGGATTTAACTCTTCGCGGGGCTCAATATCGATTGCCAGGGACCGGATAGGCGCGCGCGCGCGCGCTTAATCGAGCCCGATTCCGATACTCCACGGAAATTGTTTTATTTTCCATTTTCATCGACGGCCTTAAAATGTTCACGATGACGTTCCACGTTTAAAAAATCATTTCACTCCCTGACGAAGCTAATCACGCACAGTCACCTTTTTGTTATTCTCTTTTCTCCCCCGGGGATGCACCTGTTAATTCTTACGAGAGTAACGTTATCGGGAGGAGCTTCGTACAAGAGAGAATTCCTTTTTGCAAATTCGTCCAGGATTTATACGACGTTTCGTGGTCCGTTTGCTAACGACAGACACACCGTAGTGCGTTTGACCCGTTCGCTTGGACCTCTTTTCCCCTTCTGCCAATCCCCTCTATTCCCTCCGAGCCTTCGTAGTCGGTAGTTACTCCCGTTTCCACGGAACGAGGAGTGGCGAAAAAAAGAATCGCCTTTCGAGTCCTCCCACGGCGAGGATGGTCTGTCACCGTGATAAATTCCCACCCACCAATTCCCGCGGTCGCCCGAAAAATATTTCTATCGACTGGCGTGCGCGCTCTCGCAGGAGGGTAGACGAAAAAGGCGGAGAGAGGAAAGAATGAATGGTGGGTGGAGGAGGAACGAAAGAACTGAAATGGGCTCGAGAGGGATGGTGATCGAGAGAGAAAGAGGAAAAAGCGTGTGTGTGCGAGAGAGAGAGAGAAGCTTTTTCTCTTGGAAATCGAACAAGGGTAGAAACCCTGGGCAGAGCCTGGCAAGAGGGACACCCAAAATCAAGGGCCTCCAAGAGTGAAAGGGACGAAAGGCAGAGGGGTAGGAGCACCCCGTAGGGGTGGCGGATCTCTCGCGAGCAAAGTGGCTGGAGGATCTGCAAACTGGTTTCTGGCATCTCGTTGTACGGTGAAACGTCACGTCTGAAAGAAAGAGGCGCGCCTGGATACCGGAGAGGGATGACGGGGAGTTGGAAGAAAAAGGGGGTGGAAACTCGACCCGCGACGCCGACGATGTTGTGTATGCGCTGGCTGGAAGAGCGGAGAGGAAAGAGAGAAGAAGATGAGAAAGGGAAGGGCAGACGAGAAGAGAGAGAGAGAGAGAGAGAGAGAGAGAGAGAGATGGTGAGAGACGGAGAGGAGTAGGCAAACAGACGGAGAACCACAAGGTGGATGAAGAGGAAGGGGTGGAAGGGCGAGGAGCGTGGGGCGAGTAGCTATAAAATACAATTTCAGGAGTGTCGGTTTAATACCACGCATACCTCGCGAATATTTCATCTATTATCTACATTTCCTAGGTACGTAGGCATTCGCCTAGGCACACTTCCACCCCCGCTACCCCTTGCTGTATACAGGGGCTTGGGTAGCTTCGTGTAACGGTTGCCGGTGCCCCGAGTAAATGGGTATCTGCATTTATACGCGCGAATACGCTTCCACCACGCGAATACCTTCCCTCTCCACCCTATCTCTCAGAGTAATGTTATTCTCTCTAACTTTCTTCTCGCCTGCACCCCTCATCCTCACAACTCGCCTATTTATTCGTAGCCTCGTCTGTCTCCATATACACGCATTTCTCATATTCTTCCGTTCCACCACCCCTCTCCACCATCCCTCCGCTGCATTCTTACGCGTCGTGCACCCCCGACACAATTGTTTTTCCTCCCTCGTAAATACGTCGCGGTTTACGCAGGATTCACGTCATTCGAGATTCCTCCTTTCTTCCTCCGCTTCCTCCACTTCTTCTTCATCCCCCCCGCCCTTGGATTCTCGCTGTCCCTCGCGAAATCCGCGCGTCGAAACGGCGACGTCTCGTCGCGCCAATTTCCATCGACGTTGACGCTTAAAATGACGTCAGGCGATTTTGTCCGCGTATTTTCACATTGGCAGGGGACGCGAGTGTCGCTTGAAAGATCGACTCTCTTCAACGACAGTTTCCTCTCTCTCTCTCTATCTATCTCTCTATTCCACCGTCGACTGAGGGATAAGACGATAATTGCCGCGAGAGAGGACGATGCTATCGTCGCGAGAACGGGACGCACAATCGACGCGCATACTCGCTCACGTTCGCGCGCACACACGCGCCGTGGATACCTACGGGAGAGCGTGGGCTACGTGCACGACAATGGAATACTTAGATCCTGGTGTTGCTCCTCCCTCTCGCCATTTTCCATTGTCTTATGATTTATGTGCCCTGGTCGCGGTGTCAACAGGGTATTGATTAAAATACACACACGTATACACAGTCCTAAAAGCGTGTGGGGAGTGCACGCATGGGAATATGCACTAGCTACTCTCACACCCTCGCGTCCGCGTGCAACACAAGTGGACTGGGGAATGCATACGCGCGCTTTAAGGGGGCGGAGAGGGTGTGAGCGCGCCGATGCGCACGGAGCGGGCGTATACATAGATTTATGTACACACCGGCACGCGGGAGGGCATGTGACACCATCGTCCCTTGTAAATCGACCTCACGCCGTTCCCTCCCCTCCCACCATCTCCCTTTTTCTCCTCGTCTAACTGCCTGACTCTGTCCTCCGTTGGATTCCCTCTCTCGCACCACCTTCTCTCTCGCCGGTGGCGCTGATCGTGTTAACCCTGTAAAAAGTTTCAGGCACGCTTCCAGGTCGAACCGTTTAACAAGAGATACCCCGAGAGTGCCGCTCACCCCGCCATCGTCGGCACTCCGCGTTGTTATGGCGCTGGTCTTCCAAATTCTTCGACATTTTCGGTAGTCTACGTGCCAGCTGATGGTCCGCGGCACTTTCTGCTGGCTCTTGGGTTCGGTTGTGGGTATTATGTGGGGTCTAGTTCTAGAAGTTTAAGGAATGATGCTTTGCAGGTGGACCTTTTTTCTATGCAGAAGTAAATAATCAAAATTGGTCCGTGTGACCAGAGAGGGAAATTGTACATAGAGGGTTGAGAATGAATCAAAGTTCCACGTGGAATTCAGATCGTGAACTGTGGGTAGAAGCTAGTTCATACGATATTTCGTGTAACTTACGAGAAGTCGTCTGATCGACGTGTGAGTCGAAGGAGGGTTGAAACTCTTCAAAACGGGGAATTCATCCTCCTATTTTCTTGAAAAAGTGTATTCGTTCTTTCTCAATCGGAAGGTGGATGTTTCGTCGGGGTCGAAGTGACTCGTTACCCTTGCCCAGGAGTTTTCCTTGGTCTCCCTACCTTCCTTTCTTTCTCTCACTCTCATTTCCACGTTCTTGCAACTTTTCACCCTCTCGAGTCAGGCAGTCGCGCTACACCGCGTTCGTCACCGTGACGAATTCCACGACCATTGCCATCCCTTCCTCTCTCTCTCTCTCTCTCTCTCTCTCTCTCTCTCTACCTTTTTCACGTCGACCTCGGCCACTGTCGACTGCCTTCACCGTCCTTCCACCTTCTCCTCAACCTCCTCCATTTCTTCTCGCCACGCGACTGGCTGCCTCCGCGCTGGTCCTTCATTCTTTCTTTCTTCCCTCTCTCTCTCCACCCCTCTCTCTGCTTCTTTCTTCGTGGCGCAGCAGCATTTTATTTATTATCCGCGCTAACCCCGCCAAGCGCGAGAGGGGGCGAGCATTACGCCAACTTTCCTACCGCGAGTCGGGCTGCTGGAAGAAGCCGAGTCCAGGCGCTGGTATCTGGTGCGTGAAGACGCGTATTCATCCTGACGTGACTCCCACCTTCTCCTCCTCTTCACGGTACCAGCACCATCCTCTCTCTCGGAACCTTTCGTCTAGCTTCACTCGCAGTAGCTTCGACGCTCGGGGCCCAGGCCCGACCTCTTCGTCTCGTTTCCTTCCTCCTCCTCCTTCTTCTGCCTTTCTACATCCCTGAATTTTCCAGCGTTACTCCCGCCTTAGCACGAGACCTTTCGGCGGGCCGCCCACTAATTGCGAGCCTCGCCTTTTCAGACCACCAACGTGTCACGGATAAGGAAGCCCCCACCTCTTCCACCTTTTCCTTCTTCTTCCATCCGTCGACGACGTCCCGTTCCGTCTCGTCGTGCCTTTGACCCGGTATTTTTAATTTTGTCCAAATTACGAAGCGCGCGTGTACCGGTGGCCTAGCTCCTCACTTTTTCTTTCCACTCGTCTCCCTATCTCTCTATTCTACCTATGCCTTCGCGCGCTCGTTGCCCACACTCGAAAGGCGACGGAGGTAATTAGGACAATAAAAGGAAACTCACCAGGCATTGCCTATGATCCTTTGATCGCGAGGTGACCGAACGTGGAGAGCGGAGGAATCGCGCATTTATGCAGCCTTGAAAGGGCTTGGGCAGTATTTTTGTTCAGTGGAAAAGTCACGGGAGATTCTTCTCACGAAAGAGCAATTATTTTTTGTAGCGTAGAAGTCATTTTGCAAAGTTCTTTAAAAGCTGAGGAGTATTGCGATATTTCTCGAGGTACGTGGAAAATTAAGAAATACCTAGTCCAGTTAATTATACTCTATCCTATCCTCTGTACAATAAATCATACCGATCGTTTTTATGAAAAGATCAATGCGATTCAGGTATGATCAACAAGAACGTAAAACATCGTGCGTTTGTCAAATTCCGCGGATCTCGTCGTGCGTTTTTGCTTGTGTCCTTCCCCATCGGAAAATCACGTTTGCTGACGAGCAATGCGATATTGCTCGAGGTACGTCGATAATTAGGAAATACCTAGTCTAATTAATCGTACTCTATCCTATCCTCTGTACAATAAATCACATCGATCGTCTTTATCAAAAGATCAATGCGATTCAGGTATAATCAACAAGAACGTAAAACATCGTGCGTTTGCCAAATTCGCGAAATTCCGCGGATCTCGTCGTGCGCTTTTGCCCGTGTCCTTCCCCACCGGAAAATCACGTTTGCTGACGAGCAATGCGATATTGCTCGAGGTACGTGGATAATTAAGAAATACCTAGTCTAATTAATCGTACTCTATCCTATCCTCTGTACAATAAATCACATCGATCGTCTTTATCAAAAGATCAATGCGATTCAGGTATAATCAACAAGAACGTAAAACATCGTGCGTTTGCCAAATTCGCGAAATTCCGCGGGTCTCGTCGCGCGCTTTTGCTCGTGTCCTTCTCCACCGGAAGATCACGTTTACTGACGAGCAATGCGATATTTCTCGAGGTATGTGGATCATTAAGAAATACCTAGTCCAATTAATTATACTCTATCCCATAGTTTCTCAACCTTATTTAGCCCACCGCCAACTTTGGGAATATGTTTTATTCTAGCGCCCCCCTAAAGAAGAATGTTTCAATGGGAGCAATTAAAACGCGTGATTTTTTTTGTCTTTTTTAGACTATATTTTTTTAATCTGCCCACGCGAGGTCTTCTACTGTCCCCCTGAAAGTCTCAAACGCCCACAAGGGGGCGTTATAGCCCGCTTTGAGAATCTATGCTCTATCCTATCCTCTTTACAATAAATCACATTGATCGTCTTTATGAAAAGATCAATGCGATTCAGGTATAATCAGCAAGAACGTAAAACATCGTGCGTTTGCCAAATTCGCGAAATTCCGCGGATCTCGTCGTGCGCTTTTGCCCGTGTCCTTCCCCACCGGAAAATCACGTACGTAGCCAATTACCGCGCGAGCGTTTCATTCGCTGGGCGCGGGCCGGCGACCAAAAACGCGAGTATTAAATTGAAACTTGGCCCCACGGTCCCAACCCCCTACCTGTCGGCCGATAATGCGCGAGCTATACGCCGAGGACCGATAGAATCTCTCGCGCATCGTCGCGCTCGACTGGCTCGCTTACCTCGATGCATGACCTTGCTGAACACGCTCGTTATTATCTGCAGCTCCGGATTCAGCGTCTCGCCGAGCTAGAACAGAAAACAATCTTCCATGTGTATCCGTCCACGAGCTCCACCTCCTCACCATATCTCCCTTCGCTCTTCTTCTCTCGCGTACATTCACGCGTACGAGTCGAAGTCCACGGAATAGCCACAGTGGCACACACACACGTAGACGCACACTCACATGCACGCACAGTTACACAGAAGCATATACAGGAGCCGCATAGGACTTCCGTACTTTGGCGGTCTCTGCCCACCACCCTCTTTCACCTCTCGACCCTTTCCTTCCTTCCTTCGTCTCTCCTTTCTTCTCCTCCTCATCCTCCACCTCACACCCACCTCTCCACCTCTCCTTCTACTTCCGCTTCTCTTCCTCCTCGAGGCTATATCAGCCCTAATACGTTTTCCATCGATTTCCCATGAAAAGGGGTTGTTCGGCGTTGCTAAGTGCACCGCATAAAGAGGTAAAGGCAAAGAGTCGTTTCGAAAGTTCCACACTGGGCGCCATTAAAGGTAACCATAAAAGCCACCTAAATCGGCCTCGGACTCGAAAGTAACGATAAATAATAGAAGTTGATCCGTGGCCGTTCGCTCGTCCGCGCGTGCGAGGGAGATAGTCCGTCGTTCCCAAAGTTTCATGCTTTCCTCCCTCGTTTTCCACCCTCTCCGCGACCCTCGGATATATCGGCGCTTGCCACCATCGCCCTCAACCCTCTTCCGAAACTCCGGTGAAATCTCGCGATCGTCGAGTCTCTTTGCGATCTGGCGATCTGCGATTTCTCCGACAAATAATGGGGGGGTGGAAAGGGGGTGGAAATGTTCTTCCACGAGCAGACGAGAATGTCGAATCGACTGTGGGAGTTGGGGCTCGAAGCCGACGATGGTCGAGGAATGCACGGAATTTTCATGAACGTGGAGGATGGGGTTGAAGGGGGTTGGTGGAGGGTGAAAAGTTGCGTAACGCTCCAACCCCTCAGGAGTTTCCGTGTGACGGAGTCGTTGCTCGTATTCTTTACGAGGGCGGATCGCGCGAGGGGCTTGAATGTGCGTGGTGCCACTCCAAAGTCGAGAATATTTACGACGCGATTGCGCGAGACGAAAGGTGCCGGCGATGCTGGCTAAGAATGGATGCTGCGAGTCTTAAACTTATCTCGCAACGATACTGGAGTCTTAAACTCGTCTGAGATTCTCACGCTCCTACGCAAAGAGAACAAGAGGATCCCTCCTGGAGTGTCCTTTTTACGAAGTCCATTGTGAACGAGCGAGAATTATAGCGTCGATGAGAGGCTCTATTAATTTCAAGGTTAATAAGGAGGGTTCGCGGACGAGATACGAGAAGTGAATTACGAGTAACGTCAATGGGGCTTCGAGGCGAGTATTAATATTGCGTTTAATTTGGTGCTCCATGGCGTCGACAACTTCACGAGTAAATTGAATCTTGACGGAGGGTTTCTTAAATTAATTTCATTCGTTGGCCCTCGGTAGGAGAGATTCTTTCGCGTTCTACGAACTAATGGAAATTACATCGTTTAACTATGGTGACCAAGTGTCTTCTACCTTTCTCTCTCTCCTTTGAACTCTGAGTTGTAACGTTTCTCGTTTAATCGGCAACTTCGAAATTCGTTGTTACGTGAGAAAATATCCGACGGCTCATTTGGGTCCTCGGAGGAGATCCGGATGGTGGTACCACCGTGGTATCCGCTCATTTGGATCTCATCCCCCAGGTACCCCCCGGGGTGTAATCCGTTTGAATTACAGTCGTCAACCCCTCGTCCCCTCTTCTACCATTACGATCCACTCGTCGAGAGATCGAGTACCTCTTAAGGGCTGCTTCTCGAACGGAGCCTCTTGGGCGGAAATTGACCCGGGATTATTCAAAATTCTTCTTCGACACCCGACTCTTTCCAATCTCGATGAAAATTTCGTTTTCCATGTTTTTTTTTAGAAAATTTGCTAATTCGTGCATAGAGGCACGATCAAGGAGAGAAGAAAATAAAGAACACTCTGACAGAGAAAAAAAGATTTTCATTTCGCTCATTGCGTCGAAGCTTGTGGACTAGAAAAGTATGTCCTGTTGTGAAAAAAACATTCGAACGAACGAAGGGATGAGAAAAAAGGATGAGGAGGAAGAAAGATGAGGAAGAGAGAGAAAGAGAGGCAGGGAGGTTAGTCTTCGAAAGTTTGGAATTTACTGCCGAGGTAAGTACCCCGAAGGCGACGAAAGGACGGTCCAGCTCGTTGGAGAACCGCATCTCGCGTTTGTTCTTCCAATAATTATTTGTGTCCGCTGACAGCCATAACAATAGTAATCGCGCGCGGAACACTAAAAAACGAAGCCCGTGGTAATTTTGAAAACTACGGAAAAAGCAATCAAGGATGTTTATCTTAAATTAAAAGTCTATTCTTTCCCTCGAGAGTTTTACCGTTACGACTTTAGTTGGCGATTCGATTTGCTTCTCGGAGGAATTATTTCGCGAAACCTCAGTGTGGCGCGTTTATTTCGAACGAAGGCGAGTATACTTCAGGTAAAAATGCATCGTGCCGTGGAAGGGCGCAGGGGCCACGTCGAGAAGACGATGAATTATGAAAAATGTCGTGTAAAAGCGTCGACGCTACATCGTAGGATTTTTATCCCGGAGATTTTCATCGCAAGAAACTCCAAAGCCCTTCTTCCCGTTCCTCCATTTTCCTCTCGTTTCTTCGACTCCTTCCCGTCCTCCTCTTTTCCTCTCTCGTGTGAGTTTTTGCCGAAAGTTTCTCGGCCCACCTAACGGCGCGCAAGGGGACGCGTCTCGAATGTATGGGGAGAGAAGAAAGAGCCACGAATATTCGAGTATTTATTCGATTCCGTGGCCCATTGTTGTCGTTTCGGTAAGGGCGGAACGACGCAACGCGCATTTGGTCGGTGGGAAAATATTTTCCGCGTGTGAATCGCACAGAAGAGCCGAAGGGAGAAGTGTCGAGAGAACGATGGTTTTCTACTTCTACGAAGATTTGCGTGGGGTGCTGAGAAAAGGGTTGAATCTGTTTCTTTTTTCTTTCTTTTTTTGGTAATCGTGAAGTGGGTGGAAAAAAATATTTCCCTTGCGATTTTACCGGCAGGTACTTTAACTTGTATTCAAGTGCACGATAGTCTTCTCTTCGTTATAAATGAGAAAGCACGCAAATTAAGTTCTTAATTGTTTCTCCGCTCGGAGCCAACTGGCCACGAATAATCAATGAAATGGTCAAAATTGAATGAGAACAGTTTATCCACGCTTCGGACCATTTCGTGAGAATGAAAATGCAACGGTTTATCTTAGCATTAAAATCGAAGAGAAGCAAATCAACCACAAGCCCCTTCGCGCCGGAACTGGACGGAATAAGTTTCTTGGAATTAAAGATTCTTCCAGAACGAGGGAAAGGAATATTAAAAAGTGGAGGATGAGTAAGTGGAAGGACTCGTAGACGATGGACACTTAGGCCGTTAGATGGGTGGTCGAGAGAAGGGGACGGAAATTCGAGAAAGTAGAAGGAACCACGGAGTTCGAAATTCGCGAATCCATTAAGAGTGATTTCAATGTAAATGATTTTTCCACCCGTAGCTCTCCACCACGATGTTTCTCTAACGCCTCGAATAAAATAATTTAATATCAAACATAGAGTCTCACCGTCTCGCCAGCTTCGTAAACGAGACACCTCTCGCGTAATTACTCTAATTAGCTTTCTCGATCCACCAACTTCTCACCGTCCATTCACCTTTTCGCTCCCACCTTCTCGTCTCCCTTGTTCGCCTACACTTTCACATTCGACTTTTTCTCACCTTCTCTCCATTTACGCTTCCTCCTTTCTCAAGCGTCGACAAAAAACAAACAGACGAGATGTTGGCGAGAGGGGCTCGGTAACCGGGGGTGGAAAGATGTCTTGCGACACCGGAAGCTTGGAAATTTACTTAACGAGTTACTCGCGACGTACGGTTAAAATTGAAAACAGTTACCGGGGGCACGTCGTCCCCGCCGTCGTCGTCCCGCTGGAAATTGCCTCGACTTAAGGCGACGTCGTGGCGTCGGGACGCCCCAACGAACTCGGACTGTTGCGGGAGGGGCGGAGAACCGTGAAGAAGGATGTCGGGAGTAACGCGAATCTTAACTACCGACATAATTGTCAATTTACGTACTTCTGAGAACTGATTAAGCCGCGAGTTACAACGAGTCGTCCCCGCGTCACGCCACGCTGCACTGTGGCTAACCGAGTGAAATCTCGTCTGCTTCCTCGTCTTTCACCATCGCGTCTCTTTCCTCCCTTATGCACCCTCGAGGAAACTCCAACGATTTCTTCAGTGCATTTGAGCAATGGTAAGCATCCTTGTGCAACCTGCACTCGATCGTTCTTCTTTGGGATATGGAAATATTTCTTTTTAGCGGTCCAAAAAGGAAAAGCGAAGACGCTTTTGACGGTGACATAATTGTGAATTTATGTTGAAGTTTGAAAGTTGGTTCGGTCGAGAAGGAAAAGGTCGATACTTCATAAATGCTTTTGAGTAATCGCAAGCATATCCTGCGTAAGCTGCACTCGATCGTTTTTCTTTTGAGCGTGGAAAACAATTTTCGTGCAACGAGAGAAGGAAAGCGAGAAAAAGCAATGTTACGGTGATGGATTTATGTACTTTTGACGACTGATTCAATCGAGTCGAGAGAAACCAATAGTTTTCGAATGCGTTTCAGCATTCTCGCGTTGCTCAATCGTTTTTCTCTCGAGTGTTAAGAAAAATTTTCTTAGACGACGAGAGGGGGCAAAATAGACTGGACAAATTCTCTGAATAAAGAAACACACTCACCTGCACCATGAGAGAAATTGCCACCAGGCCCTGACTTTTGTGTTGAGCCTCGCTCATGTTGTGGTAAAGCGCCGCATTGAATCCGTACACCTGTATCTGCAATTGACAAGAAGAAATTATTATTATTTATAATAATGGATACGGTATTTACTTATAAGAACAGTAATAATTAGAAAAAGAGTAACAATTAGTTCTGTCGCGTGAGTTCGTGCGTTCGATAAAAGATAAATCGCCTACGTAGCAAATATTCTATAGATTCTATTGTTCGGCAAATTCTTCACTTTTGCTTGCCCTCTCGATTTTTCCCTCAATAGTTTCCTTTCAACTGCATGCACTAAGTCCGTGATCTTTCCGTTGCCGGTCGATGCCCGAGCACGCAGAAAGCTCCCATGCCATCGTCCTATGTGAATATAAAGAACGGAGGGCAAATACGCAGGGAAAAGGGACGATTAAGCTCGTTTCTCCTTGTCTCGCAATATGTTCCCGGTTGTGTTGCTCCTCAAAGGCATTTCTGGTCGCGCACTGCAGGCTATTTGAAATATTTATGATGCCGGAAGTTGCGTCTCTCGAGAGAAAGAGACGTGCACGACTAAGGATATATAGCACAGAAGAAGAGGAAGAGAGTACAGGAGAATAAAAAATCGATGGACGCAAAATGACGTTTTATTAATATTCCCTGCCTCTTCGATCCCTTTCTCTCGAGCACCAAAGAACATCGGTATTTCAGCAAACTCTGTTCCTTAAAGTTCAGGAATTAAATTCCCGCCACTTTTCACTTTTCTATAGAAAAAAATACCGCGTTGAACGGAAAACAGAAATCTTGACTGTCTAATAAAAGAATACAGTTTCCTATAAATGCTTAGATTTTACGGTTTCGAGAGAGATTCTCGATAGAGAGCTCGAAAATGCCAGAACACTCGCGTTACGAACAATAGCGAATAAAAATCGCTCCAAGACGTCTCTGGAGTACGTGTATCTCGATCCCGCGAAAACTTTTGTAAATTCGAATCGCTCGTGCCTCGAGGAGAGCGGACAGTTTATAATATTGATTTATTTACACGGACAAGCGCGTAAATACGGCACGCCTGCGGTTGCGATATACGCCCGTTTGTTCATAAATTTCAGGCCGGAGCGTAGTCACGGCGCCTGGACATTTATACATGACAATGAATGTCCTTCCACGTTTCCCTCTCCCTCTTTCTCTCTCTCTCTCTCTCTCTCTCTCTCCTCAACGAACACCGTGGAATAAAATCAAATTTAACAGCGCGCGTAGAAAATCCGCTGGTAACGTCAAACGGCCCTCCGCCACGCGGCAGACGCACGATGCTCTCGCGAGCGTGTCGTGACACGCGCGACGATATAATCGGCCTTGCATACTTTATGCTTCACGCGTGCTACCGCCCCGTTTCGTTAGTCCCTCTGTGCTCGCGCCGTTCTATCCGCCCTCCATAGTCCACGCGCGAATCTCGTTGACGCGGTATTTCGTTCGAAAAAAAAAGAACCGTGCGAGGAGTGGTGAAAAAAAAGGAAGAGCGCTGGACACAGAGAGGAGCACCATTCCATCGAACTGGTAGAATTGCGCGCGAGCGATGAAGCCCAATTAAAAATTCAAGACGTTTTCGACCGCCAACGTGCGTCGCACCGGGGGATTATCCACGCATTATGATTTTTTTCCTTTTCAGGTCGTCTATTCGAGATATCGCAGAGAAGTATTGCAGAAGTATTGATTTATTTAAGCAATGGGCATTGTGCAAAAATCCTGAGGGGTCCGACGGGATTTTTCTGAATTTTTTACGAGCCTCGTTTCGTGGTCTTAATTCGATTTCCTCTCGTTCACGAGAAACTACATCGCCAATTTGGAAGCGGCGCGATTCTCGTGGCGGAAGAGAATTATGTCAAACGGATTCGACAAATTATCCGAATCATATTCAATTTTACAGAACAATTACCGGCGAATTAAACTGGAATTAATTACTCGAGAGTTACGCGCCCGTGATTTCATTTTCCTATTGGCTGCTTGCGATGGTATCTCGTTCTAGTGAAATACAGGAAGAATGCGGGCGAGGTATTTCACGGGGATAATGATCGATGATTCTCGATTCGTAGAACGATAAATGGAGGAGCGGGAACCCTGATTAAGTCGAGATCAAATTTACAGGATATTATTAGTCTCGTACGCTAACTAGATTATCCGCTTGGTTCGCATAGTTTGGAGAATTCTGAGGAACGCACGGGAACGAGAAGGAATGGGAGCGACCGTTGACGTTTGAATAAAGTATGAAACGCTCGTGTTTCCACGTTTGCCGCGGTAAACTGTAAAAATTCATCCGTTTGTTCTCCTATTATCATCGGCGTCCCGAAGCGCGGAGAACAAACGTGCGTAATTCTTTAATCCGTTGTCGACTACATAACCACCGCGTAGAAAAGCGTTGATAGCATTTCGCGTTTCGACAAAATTTTCACCAGCGAATAACATACTTCAGCTCTGATAATCTCGCGAAGAGTATAAATTCTAGAAAAAAATCCATCGATCCTTCCATTCCTTTCTTTTTGCAAAGATCTCGATTCGTCGCTCGCGCACTCCTTTCTCATTTCAAAATGAATTCGACGCAGAGGGAAGCTTCCACATTACAGATTCACCGGCCTATAAATTGTCCCCAAAATATATTCTCTCATCGATAGGATCGTTCGACTCTTCGGCCTTGCTTCGTTCCTCCTACCCTTCTACTCGTCTCTCGTTCGATGGAACTTTCACCTCGAATCGCGCGCGCCTCGTGCACGCACACGGGCGCGCGGAAAACGCGCTTGACGTATCGTCCATAAATATCCATCCGGCTCTTCGCGCAACGTGCGCAACGCGCGCGCATTCTGCCACCGGCCCATTGGTTGGCGCGTCGCGTTGCATTTCGCTTGATGAAGCGAGCAAGCGAGCGCGTGGCGCGTCGCGCCGAGCCGAACGATATACGAGGGGAAAAGTAAACTCGTTCCCGATTGTTTACTTCGCTATATGCGGTCTCGATTTCTCGCTTCCGTTCGATTAATGCGCACATGTTTATCGTTCCACGTTCTACCATCTGCTTGCCCATCGATTAACGCCCCCTCATTGCTGTCGTTATAATCATTTTTCTTTAACCTGTTAACTGGTCACGACGAAATATTACGTCATACAGGGACTACTACACCGAGAGAAAAGTATATGATATATCTAATTATAAAGGCATAGTAACAAAATTATAGTTGGAAATATCATATTTATGGTAAATGTTACCATAATGCCGGTAATAATTACGATAGAGGCATAGTATAACCAACTATGTTATGCTTTTACCCAAAATTATGGTTATTTCGACTAAAAATATAGTACGGTTGAAAATATATAATGGCAAGAGAAGTAACTATTTTATATAGTTAATATTACCAGAATATTTCATAGATAGTGATAGAACTAACTATATTCACACAGCACATTTTACTATACACTTGATAACAAGAACAAAGGTAATAGTTAATAATATAACCATTTGTATAAATCGTTTATTCTACTATATTTTCTATGGTTAAGTGAACTATAAACATATGTTTGACCCCAAATTTAACTATAAAATATAGTGAGATTATAGTAAACTCAAATATTTTTTTCTCTCAGTGTACTGCAATGAGCATGACGAAATATTTCGTCATACACGAACTACTACTGCAATGGGCATGACGAAAAAAGTCCCCATTGTGAAACGAGTTGCACCAAATTTTATTCCCCGGTTAACAGGTTAACGTTAAATAATAATCAAAAGGCGCGATTCTGTTTAGTACGGTTTCTCCACTTCGTGCTTTTGGAGAACGATTGAAATGATACGGAGAGGAGCTCAAAGAGGCGAGATTGCGCGAGTGGAAGGAGAGGATAGAGTATTGAGTGAGAGAGAGAGACAGAGGATAAGGAGAGAGGAAGAAGGAGAAAAGTGATTCGTCCACGTGCTCCCCGTTTTCTTCCCTCCTCCGAGTGTCAACGTAAGTTCACTGCGTCTAATCAAAGTCTGACTCGCGCTAGTTCGGACGGGAGAGAGTGGATTTTCCTTCCCTTTTCACTTTCACGCCCAGGGTCCTATCCCCTCTTTGTAATTTCCTTTCGTCTTTGTCATTCGTCTTTCGTGTCGTCGCGTAACATGGCTCTCCCTTTCTCTTACGGACAAAAGTAAGAGAGTGAGAGAAGAAGAAAAAAGATAAAGAAAACAACTAATCCTCGTGTGCCAATCATTTTTCGTAATTATTCCTCAAAATTAATGTATCAAGATGCATAACTGAAATAGAGATCACGGTTCTCTATAAAAATCCAGACAAGAGAAGTGAGAATAACAAGAGAAAGAGAGAATCGTTCGAGGAAATCTCGAGTATTCAGATGCATAACAGAAATACAGATCGCGGTTTCTCTATAAACATCCAGACAAGAGAAGTGAGAATAACAAGAGAAAGAGAGGATCCTTCGAGAAAGTCTCGAGATCCGTTATCGCCTCGGGGACAAATTCTGTGGTGTTAGTCCTTGATCAAAATGAAATCGAGTGGCAACTAAAGAGAGACGGCAAAAATCCTGGAAACGAAGGCAGAAGAAAAGAAAGAAGGAGAGAAGAGGACAGGCAGGAACGGCGAAGCTTTCCAGAAATTTCGTCGCGTCCTAGAAATTCGGAATTCACTGAGAGTGCGCGTGGGCGTGTGAGAGTGCGAAGTGTAGAGTTGACCCTCCCTATCGAGTGTCAGCTCTACGTGCATCCCTTTCTCTCTTTCACTTTCTCTCTTTTCCATTTTCCTTCTCGCTCAGCTCGTCTCCTTCTCCACCTCTTCGTTCTTCTCCAAGTTCTCCTCTCTCTCTCTCTTTCTCTCTCTCTCTTCTTGAAAGCTTCTCTCTTCCGCGCACCCTTCACTTCCCTCTCCTCTTCGTGTTACCCGCCACTTTAAAGCCACTAGAGCATAATCACCGCCCTTCGCGAAGATTGCCGGAAACCTGCAGACGCAGTCGTGCGGCGCCGCCGGACGACGCGATGAGCGTAACGCTCCGCTCATTTTCTCCACACTCCTTCCTTCCCACTCCGTTTTCTATCTCTTGTCTCCCCTCTTTCATCTTGCACCGTTACTCCGCGCGCTCGATAAGACCGCAAGCTTCTCCGTAGCGTCGATGAACCCTGAGAAATTTTCAATCGCAAGAAGAATTCCTATAGAAGAATTTTCCATAATTTATTACTGTACGTTTGGGGTAATTGTGGATTTTTTTTTTCATGCTATTTTGCATTCACTCAGGCCTGCAAATTCCTTGGCTTTACCGTGCGCCAACCCTTTCCATAGTCTTCAATTATACTAATTAATCCGACCCATTGATCACACGAGGGTACAGTGCACCTTTGTTCGGCCGAGCTTTAACCCATACAACTACCGCGGTAGAACCAAAATCGTGATCCTTGGACGCGCGCATTAATATGCAGATGCTCGTGTGTTTCGCCGGATTTGTAACATTCGCATGTAAATGCGCGAGAGTCATGGTTGGGTGGTTGGAAAAACGGTCAAGGTCGTTCGATGCACCCACCATTGTGCAGCGAACCCTTTCAAGCCTCGCACACGAATACACTCCAGTCTCTGTTTCTCCCGGTCTTTCAGAATTGAAGTGGTTACCGAGTTCCGAGTTGCGCCGTTTGTCTCGAATGTTCATTGAGGAACGAGCCGTAATCTTTTGGAGTCTCGTTTAAGAATGTCGGATGATTCATCGACCTCTACCCCCTCTCGAGCAAGTGCATCGTTAAGTTGTCCAATTACAAGCGCCGAGGTGCACGATCTGCGCTTTAAATGCGTCGGTGGAGTACCTCCGAGGAGGAACGGGAAGACAGAGGGTTTAAAAGACGGAGTACATAAAAGTCACCGTAACATTCTAACTGGTTCATTAGCACTCGTATGCGACCTGTCCGCGCCGAGGACAGTCGAGAGACTGATGTTTCCTTGAATTATCTTTGTAGCCGTTGACTACACGAGGGGTGGGTACTACTTTGTCCAAGTTTAGGGTTACAGTAGCGAGACGGTGCGGTCGTTCACTCGGACGCCAGTGGTAATTTCGTTTTGTAGTCAGACCCCCCAGCACGTGTTACTTTGAAACGTGCCACCGCGAGATTGTTAGTGTTATCAGCGCAATTTCCTATTTCTGCTTTACGAATTTATGGACTTTACTGAAGTATATTAAATATTTATTTACGAATCAACGTTGAATCATCGGAGACTTCAAAATTAAGATAACATTCAAATACAAAGTTTCATCTACAGGGTGTCCCAGTCTAACTTTGACAGTAAAATATCTCGAAAAGTGAGCCCAACAGACAAAAATGTTTCAGGCAAAAGTTGTATGGTTTCGAGGGGGACATAAGATGGTACTATTTGGTTTGACCTTGAAAAGTAATTTAAAGGTTATATGAAGGTTACCTTCAATTTCTTAAATGGAACCTACTATTTCTTGTTATATATTACTGTAGGGTATATAGAGAGCTTTCCAAAACACTATAATAGAATAATTTTTCATTGAGTAATTTTTGAGTTATGAGGCTCCAAACATAAAGTACATTTTGAACATGAATCTTGCTTTCGCTAGCCGGATTAACCTCGATCTTGCTTTTGTTAGCCGGATTAGCCTCCATCGTGAGAGGCAAAAGGGACTCACGTTAAGCATACGAGAGATTTTGTACTTTGTGTTTGGAGCCTCATAACTCAAAAATTACTCAATGAAAAGTTATTCTATTATAGTGTTTTGGAAAGCTCTCGAGATAACCTACAGGAGTATGTAACAAGAAATAGTAGGTTCCATTTAAGAAATTAAAGGTAACCTTCATATGACCTTCAAATTACTCTTCAAGGTTAAACCAATGATACCTTCTTATGTCCCCCTCGAAACCATACAACTTTTACCTGAAACATTTTTGTCTGTTGGACTCACTTTTCGAGATATTTTACTGTCAAATTTAGAGTGGGACACCCTGTATAATAAATCTTTTTTGAAATCGAATAATTCTGATTCTTTCATTTTACTATTATCATCATTTCTACGCGCCAAGAGTAAGGCAACAATAAGCATGGTTAAGGTACATGACAGTATTCAGCTGGATTTTTTTTAGTTCTTTTTTTACTCCAAAATTTCATCTGCTCTTTTCGATCCAAACTGCAACGAGATTAACTCGACGACGAAGTGGCTGCACGAGCACCGGCGCAGGGTCTAAGAAAATTGGCAGTCCCCGGAGCACCGCGCCAAGTGCTTGGACCGTGGAGAAAAAAATTAGAGATCTCGAGCCGGTGGCTGTGGTGGTGCGGTCGTAGTGGCGCGGCGCTCGCCTTTTAGCAGGAACGAGCGGGCGCCCGCACTCGTCACGGCAAACAATAACAATGCCTCGAGAGTCGTTCAACTATAAACGGCCACTACAATTACGGGGAGCGCGCTCAAGCGGACCCTCGACTGCTTAAACCTGCGCCTAGAATAATTAAGCGAATTTGCTCCCCTACGATTTTGGATTTGCGCTCGACCACCTCTTTCTCATTCATTTCCCTTTTCCACTATCCACTCGTTTAGTCGCAATTTCGCTTACGATTTTCGTTCCTGTTTTGTCCGACATTTCACAGCTTTCCGCGGTTTAAGGCAATTTTGATAATGCGAGCAGAGAAGTAAACTAAGAGATGGACAAAAAATTGGAATAATTGAATTAATTTAGTTTATCAGTCGAGGTTGTTTGGTCTACCGAGCTGAGGATTTTACGATCATTAATTGTGTCACGTTTCGTCATTTTGCTCGGGTGCTTTGCGTTTCTCCGATGGAACATTTCTCCTCGTTACAGAAAAATTGCGCGTGTCCTCGAAAAGATCGGAATAAGAAGAGAAACACGAGGGAACGAATGTACCTGTTAATAGGAGTGGATTGTTATACCAATTAATTACATTATCCTCTACCACTTCTTCTTTCAAACGAATTTACGTAGTACCCAAATGAATCGCAAATTTCCTTGGTTAGCCATCATTCGGCCGGAAAATTCCAGCAGAGAGAATTTTAAATTACACATCATTGGCTCGATGCGAATTTTCATTCTTTCCATCTCACATTTTTTTAATCGAGCATTATCGCGAAACGAAGCTCATTTTCCATTATCCCGCGGAAGAATCGAAAAACCCACGGAACATACGATGATTATCGCGCTCCATGAATAATGTAATTCGTTGGAAAAAAAAGAAGGAATTTAAATCGTTCGCGCGAAACGAACGGAAAGTCCATTAATACTGATACCGAGCGCCTAGGAATCAAGTGGAAAGTTCCGTCGTTGAAACTCGACTGGGTGGTAGTTTGCAATCGCGCCGAAACGCAAACGCGCTTGCGGGATCCACCCCTTGGCCTCTCGCCCTCTTCATTAAACTCCCCATAGATCATTCGCGGCACACGCTCCCGTGGCATCGTCTTCGCCGCGGTCACCGCCTCTCGTTCCCATTTTTCCACTTTTCCAATTTGTCACCGCGAGATTAATTTTCGCGCTCGGTTCTCTCTGGCCAGCCTGGCGGGGAGGTTGATCCGCTCGCGTGCCTCGTCTCGAGAGGAGAGCATCTCGCGCGCAGCACGGAACTCGATATTATTAATGCCGTTATCGTTCCTTTGTTGCCCTCTGCCCTTTCTCTCGGCATCCGGCCACTAGTTCGCAGCTTAACCGATGGAGGGTGAAAATTGGGGAAGCTCGCGCACGCGTTTCGTGCCGAGGGTAAATTCATGGGAAGGCCGAGAAAAATCCACGATGCAAAATTTATGGCCCTCCATTCACAGCCGATAGTTCGCCCACCATTTTGCTATGATATTGTAAAATTGCGTGGACTCGACGAACATTTCTTTTTTCTTCCTCTCGTCGTCCCTCGAATGAATTTTCTCCACGAGACTCTATTTCTCTTGCATTTCGAGCCATGTACCTTTCGTCATCTCATTTCTTCCTCTCTTTCTCTTATCCTCGTGTCTTCCATTGTGCGTCCCTTCCCTTTTCCGGGCTCTTCGCATTTTCCATCCATTCATATTGCATACCACCCCCTATGCGCCCTATATCGATCCGCACGCACGGCTAAGTACACAGCGACATAAAATGAGAAGGTACAAGAAAATTCATGCCGGGCTACCAGAGACCCGGATATACCTACGATCGTATACAATACGAGGAGGTACTAAACAAGTCTGATTGTATCGAGCAATCCGATTTCTTACGTCTATCCAGTCGTCCTATTATTCCCTTCTTACGTCTCTCCGAGCCTTATGTACCCTTCACCCTACAACCTTCACCTTCTCCGCTCTTTCTCATTCCTCCTTCTCTCCTCGCGATTCTTCCAGCGTCTTGGAAGTTATCGCACGGAGGAGCGAGAGCTTAAGGTAATTGAAGTGCGGCTTGATCCGCGCGAATTCCGCGCGGTCGCTCGCTCCGATGCGAAGCTCGACCGCTTGGCTCAACCCCGTCGTCTCTCCCTCTACTATTCAGGCATGCTTGCCGGGCCGGCCGACTGGCCGATCCTCCCTACAAATTGAACCAATTATGCCTGTCAATTTGTTTCCACTCCGGTGCCATAATAATTGCACTTCGAATCCCGTCCCGCGTTGTTTGACCATTAGCAGATATATCCAGGCTGTCAGGACGCTCGCAAATACCGGACGGGAAGGGAGAAGGATAGAGAGACAGATGGAGAAGGAGAGAGAAAGGTAACCGCTCACTCGCGTATCAAAAGGGTCCACTGGATCCTGTCCGCTCCTGGCCTGCTCCTGCCGCGCGCCGCTTACGCTCAATCCGAACCCCCTCCACTTCCGTTTCACCATCGGTCCATTCCGTTTGACGGGATTATCGGCCAGTCGGTCGGATACTTTGGATTTACCGATACGCCTCTCACCATATCCCTCGCACTCCAGCTCCTGCCATCCCGGGCACACCTGCTGGCACCGTCCACCTCCGATCGTGTGTCGCGCGGATAATTCAAATTCCAAGCGTGACGCTTGCGAGTCCATCTTTGGCTCCTTGATTTTCGATTGTTCACGGAGTGGACGCTACGATGGAGGATCCTTCGACATCAGGTCTTGAATTTCGGATCTCGGAATTGACTAGTCGGAGACTATGAGACGATCGAATTATTCGACGACTTAATTACGCCGAGTTCGATCGAATCGACTCGAAGTCGGGACGATTGCGAGCTATCGATTGGAGGGAATCTCAATCGCGGTCGAATTTCATCGGTTGCCTTTCACCCTGTAATATCCGTGTCGCAAATGACCGTAGATTATTCCGGCAAGGCGAGGACAAAGTCACCATTACCCCTTCTTCCATTCCTTTCCTTCGTCTTGGCGACATCTCACTCACCTATTATCGTGGAAGTCTCGCGAGAGTACTGGCGCGGCGCCGTAGGTGAGAGGAAGGTGTGCGAAAGGGAAGGAAAGGGGGAACCACACTTTGCGCGAATCGATTTTACAGGAAAAGGCGCAAATGGAAATCTCTCGCGACCATTCTTCGGGAAATTCGATCAGGCCCCCCGGAATCCTTACTTTTCTCGAGGAATCAGGGGCGACTCGAGCGCCGTCGAATTGCATTGGACGGGCAAGAGGTGGAGGAGAAGAGAGAGAGACGAGGAGGTAGGTGAAGGAGGACGTGGCGAAAAGCCGAGGAGTCTGTCGCAGGAGTGTAGAAGCGCGAGAGGAAGGAGAGGAAAATACGACGTTTCCGGGCTTCGGAGCGGGCGGACCAATCGTGGGTAATATTTTAGTTTTCTCAGTCTCGGGTTGACCATGGGATTGAAAGATTTTTGGAGAAATGTGGGCTCCAAAGGAAGTGGAGAATGTGTCGTGGGGTTTTTTTTTTTTCAGAACCGACTTTCTCTCTTCATTCTTACATCGCGGAAACCTTGCATTATTTTCCATACCCGTATTATATCCGCATATCCTGTACTCGACAAGAATAATCCGATTGTTACTTTACAAAGTGGCCAGTCGAGAATGGCGTTGAACGTGTTAACAGGGGAAATAGAAGCGACTCGAAATTCATTGGGAATCCACTTGCCCGCCCTTCGCGGCCAATTCGAAAATGCATGAACCGTGTTCATAAGGATTTTCTCACGAGGACGGTCGGAAGACAAGAGAGTGGTGAATGGGGAATCGTTGTCTTTGAGATTCGGAGTGTGGTCAGGATGCGGTTCGGGTTACTCGGCGGGTACCTTGTTGCTTCGTCGATCGTCGAGGGTGGGTTAGCAATTGGGGTGGTTCGCCATGGAATCCTAAGCTTTGGCGGTTCGCTACGATATCACGAGCTAGCTAAAACCCTCGGCAACCAAAGATCTCTCTCTCTCTCTCTCTCTCTCTCTCTCTATCTCTCTCAAAACACTCTCAACCAAAACCGCTTCGTTGCTCGTTCATCCTCGCGCCCCTTCCTGCACCCTTTCGCACGATCCGCCGTAAAAGCGAAAGACAGCGACGAGGCCATCGTTTCGCGAATGAGATTTACGATAGGTGCTCGCGGTGGGAACGAGAGAGAGGTGGACGATGAGAATCGAGTGGAGAATGAGGAGGTGGAGAAGAGGCTGGATGCGCGGCCGCTTTGTGCGAGAGCCCGCGACACAACCAGACTGGCTGCTGTGTCCGTGGGATAATGGGGGTGGGCGGTCGAGGTTAGCCCAATTTAACCCTCGTGCGCCCGCGCACCCCGTATGACCATAAATTTGTGAGCGCTCCTGACAGCCTGCTCCTCCCCACCTCCTCTGTCACCTTCTCCGGCCGCCCCTTCTCGGCGAATATGCGTGTACATCCGTTTAGGCGGAGGTGACGCCGCGGGAGGCGACGAGGACGAAGGACAGGGATGGACCATTGGAGGAGCACTCGAGGCACTCCATCAGCTGCTCCTCGAGTAGGCTTTCGGCATCAAAGCGGCCCGTCGCTCAAACATGCCGGTAATGGGTCAGACTCGCTCGAGTGCCACAGCCCTTGGAATCCCCTTGTCCTCCGCGTAGGGCTTTCAAAGCGACCCTTCTCTCCCACCGCTTCTGTTCGCCACCTATTCAGCTTTCTCTCCCTCTCTCTCTCCGTCGTTCTGCAGGTCTCTCTCTCTATCTCTCTCTTTATCGCGCGTGGATCCCTTCGTTCGTGTCCTCTCTATTCCTCCACTTGTCTCTTTCCTTCTTCTTCTCCTCGTCTTCCTTATCCTCCACTTTCTTCGGCCACGTTGCTACCCCGCTACGACTGGTGCCACCCTGCGAAACACGACGCAGTCGAGACGACGCTCCAGGAGGCACAGGTGGAAGCAGCAGGAAGCTGGGAGTGCGAATCGTTCGATGTGATTTCTCGTGGAATTTCACGAAGGGGAAGGGACGTTTCCGAATGAGTTACTATGGCGAAGACGGTGGTTGACGCGAGGTGTTTGCACAGGTTTGTAAATAAGTAAGTACGTACGTAACTGTAATTATTTAACCATGAATTTGTATAGCATTCGTGATATGGACACGCGAAAGACGTGGTTGATTGAATCTGTCAGTGTACAGATTAGTATTTAGAAGGAAATCAGATATCGTAAGGTACTTCTCGAGTGGAGCCACAGTGATCAAATTGTAATCGTTTCACTAGCAGACAATGGACGGTACTCCGCAATTATCATGGCGGAACGACAAGCGAATCGTCGAGGCGAGAAGCACCCGAATCGGTGCGAGAAGGACCCTCGACTATGACAGAAACAAAAGGGAAAAGGTGAGTGAGGCACTACGATCGTCCGATCATTCGTTCTAATTAACATCTGTTTACCGAGCTCGTTCGACGACGCATTTTCACGTTCTACCCTCTATTGCCGGCACCACCGCAACCCCCAACGTCTCGACGCTTCCACTCCCATCGACGTCGTCTCTCTCTCTCGGGGTACATTGTCATTTCCCAACGACGCTCGTGAATAATCCCAGGCAACTCGTGCCGCCCAATCCCCGTCCTTCCTCACCCAACGATTCAATTCAGACTTATGAATGCATTAGGACTTCTTGATTATTGGGAATCGATAATTACCTCCGCTCGTGTCGGCGACTGTCCTTCTTCGGAGGGTTACGCTGGCTTCTTCGTCGCCTCTCCTTCGTCCTACCTTCTTCGATCTTTTTCACTTCCTATTTTAAAGAAGACGAAGAAGAAGCGCGCGAGACTCCCCTCGGCGCCAGTATCGATACGGATATTAATCGATTTTTCTCCCGATCGGCCCAAGATCGTCACGAACGGCCAGCGACAGGCGCCAACCCTCGAGGAGAGAGTTCCCTCGTCGACGAAGAAGAAAAGAAGAAGGTGGGGGGACGTATATTCGGAGAACTTTTAATTAGAAGTTATTTTTCATTTACGCGACTTTTCTCCGAGCCCACCCTTCTCCTCGGTTACGAGACTGACGTCGGCCTCGGGTCCTTCGCTTGTTTCTCATCTCCGAGCACGCTACTTCTTCTCCTCCGCGCTTTTTCTTCCTCGTCCTCATCGTCGAGGTTCGTCCCCGAGCTTCGTTATCCATTTCGCCGGAAGGAATAGTTTTCTTCGCAATAAAGTAACCGAATTGGCGGAGGGTAATTTAAAAGTGTAAGGGGTCGAGTTTGAAGGAAGAGGAACGAAGAAGATGAAGGAGAGAGAGAAAAAAAAATGAGAAACTTCTTTTCGTTTTTAGAAAGAGAGGGAGAGTAATCTGTCTGTTTGATAACGAAAAATAAATCCACGAGAGAGAAGGTGTTTCAACGATTGGAATTTCACGCGTAATGTTTCCGACGACGCTGCTCCGGGCTCTCTTTATGCGCCGGGGCGTATTTGTCGGCCTCGCTTCGCACATCGATTCGAATGACGCTCTTCCGCGATTCGTCATCGCGATACTCATCTGATTTGGTCGAATTAGGCGTGAGTGGGGGAACGGCTGTGCACCGCAGGGGACATTGCGGCAGGGACACGCGGCGAAATGACAGCAGGTCGTTCGCAATATGTATCAAAAGAGAGAGAGAAAGAGAGAGAGAGGGAGTTGAATCGCGAGCGTGGAATTACGGAGGGCTTCGACGAGCCTGAATTTCCGCAGGTCGCTTTTGGGCGTTGCGCACTTTGTTTAATAAACCAGCGGTCGATACCACTTTTGCCTTGTCCTCCGCCACCCCACTTTCCGCTCGACCCGATAACGGGTGAAGATCAACCCTCGATGCGCGGCTTCGGGCTCAATTAATCGTGCAAGTTCTATGGTGGTTTCGATCCGTTGAAATTCAATTTGATTATTTCCCGTCAAAATGTCGAGATTTTCTCCCTTTCGTGTGTTTCGTCTCTCACGGATTAAAAGTGGAAAAAGGGTTTAATTAACTATCGCCAATGTGTGTGTGTGTGTGTTTTTTCGGCGACGGCGCGTCCCTTTTCGCTCGTGGACTAATTAAAATTTTTCAAAATCGAAGGTATTCGATTTTCCCACCAGTCGCGGCTGATTCGAAAGAAATTCTCTTGCTGCGCGAGCGGAAAATTTTGCGGCCGCTACGATCGTCGTGGTACGCGTGCGGAGTGAATAATCTTGTCGAGAGACGGGTGTCATTCGCGAAAAAAGAATCGAGGAGGTGGGAAAGAGCGGAGGAGGAAAAGAAAAAGAGACGAGATGGCGGTAGGACGCGGTTAATTGTGTCGCCGTCACGTCGCGTTTAACGAATGTTTAATTTGTCTCGTTACGAGGCGGCCCCGTAATGAATTTCAATTAATTATATCGTCCAGCCATCGGCTTGGCTCCGCTGATATTTGCGTTTCAGCTGGAGGGCTGTGCTTCGGTATAGCACGCGAGACAGGAGCGTCGATTGTTAGTCAACGACTGCTCTCGCAATATTATTAGAATCCTTGAGAATAACTATGAACTATGTAGATCTCCGAAACGTCTATCTCACGATCGAAACATGACTATAAGAGGATCGTGCGAATTCTTTCGTAAATCTAAAACTATCTCTCGCTTTAATCTCCAGCAAACTTTCGAAGATCGCGATTGTAACCACAATCGAAGACGAGAAGAACCGAGGCGCGAAAAAATGTATCTACTACTGGGTTACGCAAGTTGCAGGAACGTGAGTGGGTGGACGACCGGGACCGAGCGTCGGTGAATCGTCGGGAAAAAAAAAAATCCTCGCAAAAATGAAAACGAGATGTCCTCGTTCGCGCCACAACAGGATGATACTGTGCAGCGCGAAAATTCATCCCGTTTTTAGTCACGCGTTACTTCGTGATCGAGAGACCGAAAGCACGAGGTAGCAGATTCATCGCGGTAGGAAAAAATGGCACGTACGCCAGTGGTGAGTATTGATCGGGAGTTGATCGTTTTCGAGCGAGAAAAAAAAGCACAAAAAAAAAACCAAACACAAGAGAAAAAATCCAAAATCGGATGTCCCGAAAGATGTTAAGACGTCGAAGCATACTTTTCTTGAAAAAGTAAAATACGCTCGGTGGCCTGTCGGTTGTGTTCTTCTTTTTTTTATCGACGAAGAAGGTAAGAAGCGCACGGTAATCGAATGACTGCGTAGCTACGCCACGCGCCACAGTCATAATTTAATTGGTTACTTCGCTGAGTTCTAATTAATTAGCGTCTGTCCCTGTCGAGACTATTCATCGTTGTCGCGGCTGCATTTGCCCGCCGCCTGTGTATATCTCGTTCCCCTATCCCGCGAGCGAAAGCGGAGAGGTGAGAACGAAGAAGAAAGAAAATTGATGGTCGCACGCGTTACAGCGAGTGTGCGAGAGCGAAATGGAGAGAGAGATGAGAGTGAGATAGAACGTTGATTGGCCAAACGAGAGAAAGGGAATAGGCTATCAGCCGTATAGAAATCGTAACGCGCATTAATTCGCAATTAATAGTCAAATGACCATCGGCCTGCGGTTTCGGGTGCCGGCAGTGAGTAATATCGATCCCGATGAAAAATTCAGGGACTTTTAAATTCGCGGTTGCGGAAATCCCTGATCGGGCTGACCATTCGGTGGTAATCCGAAAGCGATATCTCTGCTCTCTAGAGCTCTCTCTCTCTCTCTTTCTCTACACTCTTTTCCGTGTCTCTCTCTCTCAGAATTCTTCGCTTCGTTCTTGTCGAATCCGTTTCTTTCTGCCTCATACCTGTCAGAGACACGCGCGCGTAAATTCGACAGTGCTCACACTTTTATCACCGTTGTCTCATTTAATTTTTTCTCGTCGACCAATCATCCGCGGATTACACGCCCGTGCTCGTTTAAAAATGTTGCGCGCCTCAATTCTGTAATTACGTTCGATGCACGGGAAAAAGGATGCGTGGAAACTTTTTTTGGTTCTCGACTCTTGCCGCGCGCGGCAAAAAGTTCGCCATCGTTCGTTTCCAATGGAGGAGAATGAATAAAAAAATAGAAAAAGGCAAGCTTTTAATCACGCACGCGAAGATCGAAAGCTCGAAACGAGAGTATGGAGACGCGCCATGTATACCAGAGACGAATTAGTTCCATCGGAAGCGAACGAAAAGCCAATCGATAATATTACTTCCTCCTTCCTTCTCTCTGTCTCCAAAATTTCATCTCTCCAATGCTCGTGCCCACTTTATCCCTTCCATGCTTTCGGCACACGCTCTCCGCCGCGAAACTTCGCGTCTCTCGAATCAACGAGGACTCACCTCGGCGGGGAATGCATAGTTGTTGACGCGGTGCTCCGATCCGTAGGTATCGTCCATCCCGTAATGAATATAGATCTCCTCGAATTGGTAGTGATAGGCGAGTGGGCCCTCGGATATGTTCACGCGTCCCTTCGCGTCCCTATCCGCCCTGAAGACCAGGGACTGGCCGGTGTTGTGCAAATCGCCGGAAACCTGAAAGCGCGGAAAATTGATTTAAGGGTTTTTTTTTGGTTATTTTCAAGCTGGAACAAAAGAGCACGGGAGTGGTGATGGCGAACGAAATTGAAATTGGACATTGCAACGATCGACGGAGAATGAAAAGATTCTCTTCTTACAATTAATTGCCATTATTTTTTTGAAAATCTGTTGAACCGAGAGGAAACAGGGTCGAATTAAAATTTACAGAAAAAATCCATCGATCGCAAACGAGCGACGAGAGCGACGATGATACCAAAAATACGCCGTGGTTATGGTAGAACGTTAAAGAGACGTTCGAGATTAATCGAATATTTCAGCGGTCGTAAGGGGCTGCTTAAATTATTTCACGGGTCATTAGGCAGAAAATCATCTGGTTGAAAGGCTGCTCCCGACCGACGTCACTTCTCGCATGGATCGTTTCCACGCGAAAAATCGACTGGTAAATTATCAATCCACGAAAATATCCTGCTTCCATCGTGGCTGATTAATCGTACGAGCTTGAGGATCGTTCGTCGTAAAGAGCGAGGGTAAAGAGAGCGCGTGGAAACGACTGTGTCGGCTCGCGTGCCGTTTACTTAACGAGGATTCACGGTGATAACATTAACGTGCTCGTCGTGGGGTGTCGACGTTTCGAGGCCGATAAGAATCGAGACGGGAAGCGAAAGACTCTCGAGAGGAGAGGAGAGTTAATTGGAAGTAAGACGTAGATATGCCAGGTGGTGAGATTCCGTGGGAAGGTGAAAAGAAGAAAAGAAGAAGAACAGCGAGAAGATCTTTGGTATGGAATGAAGAAGCGAGTAGAGGTGTAGGAGCGAGGAGAGAGCAAGTGAGAGGAGAAAGAGTAGAAAAGAAAAGGAGAAGAAGAGTAGGTTTTCGGCCGAAGAGAAGACGACGCGCCGACCGAGTCCATTTTCTTCTACGTCCCGTGGAAGCTGAATTATGGCGTCATCAGTTAGAAATAATGAGGTAACCTCTAGCGTAGGAGGCCGACAGGGTGGCGCTAGCAAAGACACGTCGGCAAAAGTCGCCTCCACCCCAAGATAACTTATTATTTCGCAATAGATTTCCGCCCACCTTGGCTCGCGCCAGTACCCGTCCAGTTTCCTATCCTCTCCCCTTTTCTATAATCTCTCTTCGTTCGCTGCTCTTTCTTTATCTCAACGAAAAAGTTAAAAAGAACAAATCTTCATCATCTTGAAGCTTCATCCGCGAAAGCTTCAAGAAGAATCGCGCCAATTATTTTATCAGATTCGATTCTTCTCGTAAGCATCCATTTCTTGTTTACTCCTTGCCTTTTGAAACTCGTCGATACCAAGAAAAGATCGTCGATTCAAATGAGGAAAGGAAAGCAGATTCGTTCGAAAAATCGTCGATTTTTCGGCCGCAAAGCGGTGGTTCGGCCGAATGAGGAGCCAAAGAGGAATGACAGACACGGCAGGTCCGGACCGTGCCGCCTCTCCCTCTCCACCGTTATTTTTCCTCTCCCAAGTGTTTTTTCCGAATGAAATACCGGCAAGCGAACGTGCTGGCGATAGATTTGTACGGGACGAACTGCCTCTCTCGTCGTGGCCCTCGCTCTGCTACCCCTCGCGAAAGGATCGTCCGTCGATGTTTTGCTCCCTCAAACAAACGTCATGGGTGGCGTCGAGTCGTGCAAAAAAAAAAAAGCTGCGACTTTATTGGACGAAACGATTCGCGCCCGAGCGGAAATTATCGCGATCGAAATACGCGCTCGGCTCCGCGATTCAGACGTAAAGTTAATAAACGAATGGTCGTAAATTATTTCGTTAACGTCGTTGGAAATTAAAGGAGGGCCTGCGAGGTCCGGTTATTTTTCCGCGGTACGTAAGACGCTTACGAAAGCAATAAGGTACCCGGGTAGATGTAACGGAACGGTTGGTTTTGAACCATCGTTATCGTCCAATTATCTATATGACTGCCGTAAATGAACGAGCCTGTATCGCGCAAGCTTCGCTCATTTATATATCCGCCATATATCTCGCCGTGTTAGCCACTGGAACTCGCGACGCGATAAATTAGGATCTCGTTGGAATTTCTTGCGTGGCCCGGCATTCGTCATGGCAAAATTGTTCTTTGTCGAGTGATCTACGGACCTGCATATTTCATTGATCCGATGAGATACCGAAGTCGAGTCGGTCCAACTCGGGCAGTGGATCGCTAACAATTGCTTGTTCAATCTTTCGTTGTTCTCTGTTGGGTTTTCTAAATATTCTAAACACTCTTGACTAATGAGACATCATAGTTGAGTCTTACCAGAATGAACAGTGGGTTACTAACAATGGCATCTACTTATGTGGCAGTGATTGTAAAAGTGGTCTAACGATAAGTCGATAATTACGAAATGCGAATTTTACTATTTAACACTAAAGCTACCAAACGCAGGTCAAAATGACCGATTAACAAGGGAAATCCCCATATGGAAAAAATCTTCGGTAGGTTTAGTGTTAAGTACACACAGCAAACACTACAGATGTTACTTGCCTAACTATGGTTGCCACAACAAAATGTGAATGTTATTTTTCGCTTATGCATATACATTGGTTATAGGAACCATAATACTCTGGTTGTGACTTGTACGGTTGCTACAACCTTAGTAATGGTAGCCGAGATACAGATATTGCAACCGTATGATACTAATGAGATATCTACAAGCTTACAGATATAACAACCGTGTGATATTTATAATACATTAATTAGAATTGAAAAATAATATTGATAAAATATACACGGAGAAAACACTACAGATGTTACTTGCCTAACTATGGTTGCCACAACAAAATGTGAATGTTATTTTTCGCTTATGCATATACATTAGTTATAGGAACCATAATACTCTGGTTGTGACTTGTACGGTTGCTACAACCTTAGTAATGGTAGCCGAGATACAGATATTGCAACCGTATGATACTAATGAGATATCTATAAGCTTATAGATATAACAACCGTGTGATATTGATAATACATCAATTAGAATTGAAATATAATATTGATAAAATATATTTATATGAATATGTGTATACATATTTATTCAATCACACGTACATCGTTAAGTTTTGTGTTATAACCTAATATTATGTTAACCGTTTGTAGGCGGACAGATGGGAAGTTTAATAGGAAGACTATAGGTTAACGTGGTTTATTAAAACAAAAGTCTTCGCTCTTCGATGGTCAAAAGCGGACTGACTTCGCACGTCGTTCTTCCACACACACGCACACACTCTCGACATCTTACGTCGAGGCGTTCGGAACCATCAAACAAAGAATCGGCGCTGCCGATGTCGCTAAAAGCGTGTCCCAGCGCGCGTACCCTAACCCTACACGTTTAAGTGTGGGGCAAACGGTTAAATATGAAATGTAACCTCAAAATTTCTCTTACCTTTGAAAATAGGAACATATTCCTTAAATCTAATGCTTTGTAAAAATAGCTCACAAGCTTCGTCCATATTTGATAATGTGTATATGCATCGAGAGTCGTCAGGACTCGCAACGCTCGCAGCGTCGTACGCGTAATCCACTAATTGTAAGATGTCATTTGTCGCGCGGCTACTTTCATTGTTTGTATATCGCACAACTAAACATTATGGATCTCTTAACCATAATATTTGTTCCTCAGACCACGAGCGAAAGATAACAATATTCCTTTGGTTGTGGCAACCATATCTGAATACATACCAACAAAACATTACATATCATTAGTATTACAGTTGTGACAACTGAATACATGAGCATGTATGAACAGCAAATTTTAATATAATATCAGTTTAATTTTATTTCACATTCATTTCTTCTATATCCAGAGAGGATGTAGCAACCATAGTATTTTTCTCCGTGTAGGATTATTTTCATTTACCTGATTAAAGTATGGAATCATATATGAATCAAACTTTTCTAACTTGGGCCACTCTCATCGGCACATACAACCTCTCGTTATCTTGAGTCAAGGTTTCTAAATACACATAATACTAAACACTTTCGATCGTCGTTTTCTTCCTCACTCTCTAAATACGCCTTCTCATCTCACCCTCGTTTACTCGTATTCTCCACTGCCAGTTTTCAGCCTCTACACACCTCCACCTCCATTGGAGTAGCACCGGTCGCCGCGGATAATAACGTCGCGCGCCCTGGGCCACTCCTCGGCCATAAGATCCGCGGCCCATTAAGGGAATTAAATCACAGCCCCGGGTAAATATTAAAAGTCCTATAAGTAAATTGATAATTAACCGACTTTCCTTCGAGGGTGGGATACCCCCCTTTATCGTCCTCGGTCGGAGGGTTGGGTACGGAGGAATTGAGCGGGACGGAAGAGTGGAGTCTTCCTTAGCAATTTATCACGAGCAGTCGACGGCTCTCCACCATCGGTGACAGAGAAAAATGAAGATAGGCAGACCGGTTTCCTTTCGAAAGGGAGTCAATGGTGCATAACTCATTATTTCGCGATAGATTTCCGCCTCTTCGGTAGGTAGGAGGCGGTGGAGGAGCATCTTCTCCTGAACAACTTTCTCTCCTTCTCCTTCTCTCTCTCTCTCTCTCTCTCTCTGCCCCAGTCTTTTCTTACTTCACTTCGTTTAGCCTTTTTTCAAGGCTCCTCTTCCACCTCCATCGTTCTCACTCTCCTCCTTCACCTCCTTCCTTCTCCTCCTTCCGAGGACGACTGCGGAACTTAGATCAATGGGGCCCGTACCGGAAGAAGGCTCACGGCACGGTAATTCCACGGCGATCCCGAAGGCGGCACAAAGGGCGCCCCTTCTTTCCACGAAACTCAAAGTTCGGCCGAGGGTTGAGGGTGGGTCTCTGTGTGCGAGTGAGAAGCGGAGGTGTGCCCTCGGGGGTGGATCATCCCTACCGCCTCGCTCCACCTCGAGGGGTTGTTCCAGGAAGTCGTTCGGGGCCGAACAATCGTCATTCCGAATTCTGGTGGCTGCCGGCGCGCCGTGGAGTCGCGTTTTGTTCTCTCGGGAGCTGCAGAATTCAGGAGGGCGCGAGAAGGCCAACACGGGGGTGGGAGAAGGTCGCGCGACGGACGCGGAGGGAATAGGCGGCTGGAAATATAAGAGGAGCGGTCCCGACGAATCTTCTTAAAGTTTGCCGCCTTTCTACGTCGAGAAGCTCTCTCGAGAGACGCCTCTCGATAATTAATACGCACCTGCCGGACTTTTTGTCGGAAGGGTGGGACGATTGTAGAAACGCGAATGGCGAGAAATCATTTTTCATCTCCGATCGGTTTCTCGTGCGCGAGTCGTTCGCGCGAAAAAAGGGAATGTTTTTTCGGTGAGCGCAAAATTGGAGAATCCCTATGCGAATGGACACGAGGAGAATGAAAAAGGACGACATTGCTGACAACGCGCGCTCACCCTTCCGTTCCAACAAACCGTTATTTATGTAACACGTACCATCGCTCGTCGTTCTTTCAACCACCACCACCACGCCACGTTGCCGCAAGAAAAGTACGCGGCTTCTCCTCCAGTGTTATCCCAACTTCGAAGAATCAGCCAACTTCTCCACTTCTCGTGTTGTATGTAAATTACTCTTCTTCGACTTTCGCGGGGCCCTCGCGCCCTGGGAATATGGTACCTTCTAATGTTTGCATAACATCGTGGGATTTCCACGACGCGCGGGCGCGCTTCGCTTCTACACCCGTTGGAATTTCCGGCCAGGTGGTAAAGAATGACCGAGAGACAAGGGGAGAAAATTCGGCGGAAAATTATCGGGCGTATTAGCGAATTGTTGGAAAGGCACCGATCGAACACAATTGAAAAAGGATATTTCCACTTTGAAGAGTGTGAGAATCGCTCGGAAAATATATTTCTCGCCGCCGCTAAACAGAAGCGATATCAAAAAACCGACGATTGGAAAAAGGGTGGTGGAGAACGCATGGTAAAGAATGACCGAGAGACAAGGGGAGAAAATTCGGCGGAAAATTATCGGGCGTATTAGCGAATTGTTGGAAAGGCACCGATCGAACACAATTGAAAAAGGATATTTCCACTTTGAAGAGTGTGAGAATCGTTCGGAAAATATATTTCTCGACGCCGCTAAACAGAAGCGATATCAAAAAACCGACGATTGGAAAAAGGGTGCTGGAGAACGCGTGGTTCGAACGAGCGCAAAAAGAAAAGAGAGAGAGAGAGAGAGGAGAAAAAAAAGAGCGAAGGCCGCTAACGTAGCCGCGCAAAATTCCATTTCCTCCCTCTGACCCTCCTCGGTTGCAGCTGGTCGCGCGACGATAATTTAATCGCGGACGTATCAGTAATTCCGTGCGTCCGGCCTTTAGACACCGAGGTACGCGCGGGGGCTCACGGTATGAAATCGTTCGCTCGCTCGCGTCGCGTCGCATAGATGGCGCCGCGACGCGCCCCTACCCCTCGCGAATTTCCGGTCCACCCCCGAATTGTCATTTGAAATTTCATTTGGCGCCGGGGCAGTTTCGCGTTTTGTTCCCGCGGGAATGACCCGACTGGAGGGGTCGCATGGTAGTTACAGAGAGAGGGGCGGTTCGCCAGTTGGGGGACGAGGATTGAAAATTGAGCAAGAGAGCCTACGGGTGGAGAGGTGAAGCAGGAGGGCGCGCAGAGATAGATAGAGAGAGAGAGAGAGAGAGAGAGAGAGGGGAGAAGGAGTGAATCGAAAACTGGCCGCTTGCGAGCAAGAGCAAGAGAGAGAGAACTAAATCCTCTTAAAGCCTCGTACCTACGCGACGACGAGTTGGATGCAACGTTGTTGCTCGATAATTAATACGAATTCGGCGTGTCGATGGGTCCTCGTGGAGAATCGGCTGCTGCAGGCTGGTCACGTAGGTCGTGTCCTAATTCCAAAAGCTACCTCCCTCTCCTCTTCGTCCTCGTCCACCACCTCTTCATCCTCTCACACATCCAACTCCCAGTCTTCGTCCTTCATTCTAATCCTTTTTTCCCGCATTCTCCTCAACTGCATCCTACTTACTCCACTCCTCTTCTCCTCCTTGACACTCTTCGTTCACAGACACCCGAAATTCATCTTTGTCTCTCCGTCTCCAGCATCCCTCTTTCGTCGAAACCACCCTCCTACGTAACGCTTCCAGTTTCGCAGCATGGAACAATGGGTGCCGCTTAACCGTATCCGCAACCCCACGTAGACTCCCCTCCTTCTGTTTATACGGCGGTTACGAGCGATTTGTTCTTCCGGCGCAGGAGGGGGCTCGGTAATCGTAATTGGGGGATGAATACCAATTCATCTTTGGTGCGTGCTCGGATGTCTTCGTTAGGAGAGAGAAAGGACGTAGGAAATAATAATTCGTCGAGGTTATACACGGACGTTGGAGCAAGCATAAAGGCTAACAATAAGAGGCAGAGTGGAGTATATCGTGTGTAACGGAAACGACAATTGTTATTTCTCTCGTGTCGATGCTCAGATTAAATTCGATCGAAATCTATCTGTATATTAGGCGTTACCAACGCCCGACTGCTCGCCGAACACTTGTCTCCCCACCCGACGTCTGTGAGTAATCAAACACCGAGTAATTACCGACGAGACTCGAATTTTCAATGAGAGTGCCGGAAACCGATCGGTAGAGGGGCGCCCATCGAGTGAGCAACGGACGCCCATTAACTCGATAGGCCGTTTCGCGTATAGATAGGGGTGGGGAGAGTTGGAGGAGGGTGAGGAGAGGAGTGACAACTTCATCGCCGTGTTAACGTCCAATTGCCTCGTCGAAGAATTACCGCGCGGATTCGTTTCCAAAGGGGGTGGAGAGGGTGGTTAGCGCGTGCGCAATTAGCATCGTAATTGAATTGATAATTTATCGTTTCTAGCGCTCGTTCTGGGAAAGAGGACGAGGTGGAGAAAGAGCATCGTGTAAACGGAACCACCCCCGACGTTTCTGCTGCTAACGGTGGTGGAAGCTTCGTACACGAGCGCTTAAGCGTATATTTGTCAGCCCCGTTGGAAAAATAATGAAAACATCTCGGTACCGCGCAAAAGCGCTCGCGCGCGCGCGCGAATTTGAAATTTCTCTCGGTGAAAGTTAAACGTATTCCCACCGCTTCTCCTCGTCCCGCTTTCTCTTTAGAGGCAGCCAATGGACGTAGCCGACCGACCAACCGCCACCCTTGCCGCCGATACGTTAATTAACGCGTAATGAATTTCCCATCGTTCGACGACGCGTTCTCCACCTACCCCCGCCCGCCACCCAACTTTCCAGCCCCGTGTCATCGGCAGTCTGTCGTTGACCGGCAACGTTCGATCGTTCGAACAAATATATTCTAAAAACCGATTAAACGAACGCGCGCATCCCCTCTTCCTCCAGCCTCCCCATCGTCAAAGTATCGAGGAGGTGTGCATTTACCGCGGAACATCGGCACGGCAAATACGATAACATTTATGCTAAACTTAACGAGAGGCTGGGTGTCTGGCAACGCGCACGGTGAATGAATCGTTCTCTCGTCGGGGCGAATCGATGAAATTAAAAGTGACGAGGCTACGGCCGGATAATTGCAAGTCTGGAAAACGCCACCAGACTAGGGGTTCGGTGAACGAGGTTTTTTTTCATACGAGAACGGGGGTTATTAGGAAATTTTAAATTGCGACACGATTATGGACACGTGTACGCGGAGAATGGGAGATTTATGAATTCCACGCGCGAGCGACTGGGTACAGTGGAGGGGAAGAAAGTGAAGGCAAGAGGAAAAAAAATACCAATTTTCGAATCGCGCTAAAACGCAAACTGCATTTATCGGGGAATTACCGCAGGGCGGCCACTGTCCCACCACGACTGGCGTCCCTCGCTCGATTTCACGCGGCTCGACGACGCTTTCTCTTTCTCTCTTTCTCTTTCACTCTCTCTCCGTTCACCTCACCCCATGTCCACCGTCCCGATACTCCCCTGGAACAATTCGTACCTACCGTCGTCTCGGTGCCGCGAGTGGTGGGCGGTTTATGTGGCGCGGGTCGCGCAGTTCAAAAAGAGATTAGAGAGAAACTGACCGAACGGAATTAGAATCCCCTTCAAACGCGAGCCCCCTGATGGCGAAATTACAGTATCCGTTCGTTCCGCTGCTGACACTGGTGCTGGATGGCGAGGCGGGGCCGTCCAGGTTCTATAGATATTCACGGGGGAGCGGAAGTATGTGTAATGGACGATCACTGAGAGATAGAAGGAGAGAGAAACGAACCTGTGATAAAGAGCACACGAGAAAGATACAAACTCGACGGTGCGCTGAAAAGAGATAGGAGGGAGAAGATAGCGGGCTGAGGTAAAATGGAGAACAGTGGGGAACGGAGGATGAAGGAGAGGAAAATGAGAGAGGAAGAAAGGGGGATAGAAACGCTATTAGGTAGGATAAGAGAAGGATATGGGGTAGAAAGGAGGAGAGAAAGGACAGTGAAACGAAGCTCGTAGATGCACGTAAAGAGGAAGATGGGACTCGAAGAGGAGAATTTTCTCTCTCTCTTTCTCTTTCTCTTTCACTCTCTCTCTCTCTCTCTCTCTCATGAAATTCTCTAGAAGGCAGGAAGGCGATGGAAACTCTACTGAACCGAAGACGTACGTTCGACTCCCAGAGGCGGCGGCGGTGGCTCGCGGTTCGTTCTATTGTTTAATTTAAGTGCCAAAGTTTTAACCGGGTTAAACGCCGTATAAATTCAGGCGAACCACCTGTGTGTGCGTGCGCGTGTATATTTCCGCGCGCCGGTGTGCGGGATATCGCGCGTCTATGTATCCGTTAGTGTGTGCTTCGGTGTGTGCACACGCGTTTCTCCTCTCGGGATCGAGGATGGCACCGGTCTCCGAAACGGCCCCGGACCACCGCACCGCCGCCATTTAAATAGCGCGCGCACACGGAAGGAACCAGCTGGACGTCACTGCGGTTTCCGGTGTGCGGTGTTAAAACCACCCGTGGCGCCCCTCGGCCTTCAACGAAGGCATCCGCTCTTCGCTTCTCGTTCAAAAGCTCCTGTATATTCGGCGAATATTTTCAATTCTCGAGAACCCTTTGTATCCACGAATATCACAAGAGAGAACGAACCCGGGAGATGCGTTTCAATATTTAAATCTCTTTACATTCCACTCTTAGTCGTCCTTCGTAGGATCCTCGAACCCTACTGTTGACTTTATTATTCAAATTCTTATTCAACTAAAATATAAAAATAATAGGCCGTAGGTAAGACGCGTACTGGAGAATTCGCCGTTTCGTGTATAATAAAAATTAAATCGAAGTGAACTTTATTTTCTCAACTTTTATATCTTCAAAGAGAAACACGCACACACGTATGGCTTCCAGAAGATCGTGTGGACGATTTAAAGGAAATGGATACGCTGTCTCGCGTCGTTGGGACACTTGAAGGGAACCGTGGTACAGTCTGGTAAGGGCATGCTCGAGAGAGGAAGTCTATTGCACTTTTCGCGAGCGAGGTGCCAATGGTGGTAGTGGTCCGCGGGGCCAAACAATGAGAGAGCGTCCAGACGGTGCACGGTGAACCTCCTAGCAGAACACGAAACGCATCCGACTCGTTGGACCACTGAAAGCGCGTCTACTGTCCTTGGAAAAAGGGCAAAGGGAGGAGGAACGGTGACCCAGGGGTCGTTACGAGATAACGACTACATTTCCCTCTCTTTTTTCTTCCTCACCTTTTTCATCAAGATTCTTCGTCGACTACGGTGTGCAATTTCTCCGCTCGAACTGTCGGCGGATCAATATTTTTCGCCGATTTCGTATGTAAGGAATTAAAATGAAAAATTAGCGTGATTGACCGTAATGACTGTAATTGAGGGAATATCGCGATACGCGGTGACAGACGGATATTTCGAGCTTCGCAATTATTGGCATTATTTTACGACGACCTGTGCGCAGCGAATTATCGGGACAGCCGGACTTGTTTATAAACCGTATACGTATTTTCCTGAAAATTTGTCGTTGCCTTAAGTAATTTAAATATTTGCGTTTGAAATTACGACTTTGCCAAGCAATTCGTTCCGCCTCTTACTTCAATTCCTGTTTACCTTATTTTGCGGAGAATATTAATATTCATTAAGAAGCAAAGAAGAGAGAAAAACGTCCGCTTTCGCGAGGATTCTTCGAGCAAGTTCATTGACCGACGCAGGTGAGTATAGAAAAAAATAATTTAATTCCTCGAAAACTACGGAGGAGGTATGAAAGTGGAATATCGAGGAGTGATACGAGAAGGGACGAGAGAGTGAAAGAGACGCGGACAGAAACGAGAGAGATTATGATAAAAGGATCTCTTAACCGAGTACTAATTCTATAGTGTACAGAAGGATGGAGAAAGCGTCGGTGAAAGATACCGAGAGAGAAGGAAAGAGAGACCAGAAAGCTCAGAGCGGGTCAGTAAGAGAAGAAGAGAGAGAGAAACTTCGTGTGTTTGAGGGAGAGAGGGTGATAAGCAAAGAAAGGAAGAAGATGCAAAGCAACTGAAAGGGGAAGCAAGAACAAACCGACTCGTACGCCAGTTTAATCTCCACGCAAATATTTCCCCGTTAGATTATCCTCCGGTACACGCATAAAACGTTGTTTGTCGTTTGATTAATAAATAATTCCTCTCCGCGGCGTACACCGTGTTCCGTCCTGTGTAACGATGGTTTACAAATCGGGTGTACGCATTGTCGCTCGTTTTACAAACTCGGCCGACGAGCGAGCTTCGACGAATTAAAACAATAACGCGTAAATTCCGGCCGGGCTGACGCGAAAAACGAGCACGCGGAGGTCATCGTTGAAAGCTTCACGTTGTTATATAATATGCGTGTAATCGAAGCCCCTCCGGATATTCCGGTGCCTCGTGTTGGTCAATCGCAACGCAGTTTGGAGCTTACCGTTTTTGGTGGAAGGAAAAACGGAGCTTACTCGCTGATCTTATCGAAGCTTCGAGCTTTTCGCGTTTTCTCCTCTCTCTCTCTCTCCGCAGCCACTGTATTTTTCCTCGTCTCCTTCCGTGCTGAGAATTCTCCGAAACACTCGCGTGCCCGAAAACACCGCGCGTGACTTTCTCGTCACCCCGCCATTGAGAGCACGATCGAACCGGGAATGTTTCCTTTGTTAAACTGCAACGCAAGTGCTTGACTGGAACTGGCGCGTGGCTAACTCGTAGCATATGCCAAAGGGGATTTGGAGGGGGTGGGTCACGTGCACAGCTAGTCGATTGTTGACGTTCAAGGTGGCGCGAGGATGGGAGAACAATGGTCGATGGTGGGGGGAGCTCGAAGCATGGAAGCTCCACTGTGGCCATGGGCTTGCACGACGTCGATTCGCTCGTTCAAGAGAAAGGAGGGTTTGCCTCCGTAAGATCTTCATTGAGGAAAGGTCGATCGGATTTCAGCTAACGGGATGAGAGGAAATTTTCGCGTATTACCGGAGAAGGGGATGAGATTATTCCTCGTTCGTGAATTAAATTTCGAGAAAGCCTGTTACGCGAAATCAAATATTAAAATTAGAAAAGGCATTGAATTTGTAAATCAGAAAAGGTTAATAAAGGTGTTTGAAAAAATCGCCAGTTACACAATTAGCAACGATCTTAAATTTCGACAATGTCGAATATTGAAAATCGAGAAGAGCAGATAGAATTCGACCTTTCCATAATCCTTTAAACGAAGAAGTGCACAGTGAAAGAATCGACGTAAGGAACAAAATACCCTTGGGCTTCGATCGCAAAGTTCTCGTCGAGTCCTCGAAGCGATTAAGCGTAAAGCACCAAGTCGACTGGTTCGCGTTGCTCAAAGGAGTCTCTTAGGCGTCGAGAGGGTTAACTAAGAAGTAGAGTAAGAGGAAGAGGAGAGAAGCAGATGGAAGAAGAGAGTAAAAGAGAGGTATCCGATGCAACGCGCGAGAAGAAGGCGAGGCCTATCGCTTTGGTAATCGTCGAGTTTACGAATCTCCTCCTTCCCTCTCCACCACCGACGGGACGTCACGGTGGAAGCGCGCGGCGGCGAATAAATGTTTACTTAATGGAAAATTAGCGTCCTACTGAGAGAGCCCTCTGGAATTGCCGCGGAAAGAAATTGCGGAGATGGCTCCTGGGCGTCGGAGTTATGAGAGGAGCGGTTGGAAGGGTGGAAAGCGAAAGAGAGGTGGAGGAGAAGGAGAAGAGGCAGAAGGAGAGGGCGAGAGGAGGGACGCGGAAGGTAGGGCCCGGTTAAATAGCCCGACCTGGTAATTAATGGCTTTATTATCGTATCAACGAGTTCTCGTCTAGCGGAAAAATGGACAGCGAGAAAAGTGAGGAGGAGGAGGGTGGGAGGAAGCCTAACGACGAATTTAAAATCCATTACTGAGCATGGCGAGAGGAGGTGGAGGTGGTGGCGACTGTAGTGGGCAACCTTCACCCCTTTTCATCATCCTCCCTCTCCACCTCTCCTTCACTAAAGTGTGCAAGCCAACTGGTTCCTTCTCCTCCGAGTCAAAACCACTCGGCGCGAGTCCCTCTCGTTTCATCGCCTCCACCACTTGCCTTCGTCAAAAGTAAAACCACCGCCTACTCGCGAGAGGAGCGCAGAGCTTGTCTCGCTCGTGGTGGATTAATCATTCGGGGAACATTAGTTTGGGCATTAGCCGCACCGCGGCACGCTCCAGTTATTAACACTCGCGGAGGGTGGTTGAAGGCCACCCCATCACCGAGCCCTCCGGATGCGATTTGTTAAATTCTCCTGCTATCGCTTCCGCGGTGAGAGAATTTCCGCGGGACGCGTCGCGGTAATGGGCCGCGGATGTAATTGTCTCGAATTACAACTCGGTTGCTGAGGCAGAGGTGGCGCCGGAGGGTGGAAAGGAGCTCGTGACTTCGTTTCGCTCGGGGAGTTCTGCGAACGAAAATTTAGCGCGTGCAACGTCGGATTGGGCCAAACTCCGTTGGTGCACCCCGCCTCCTCCACCTCCTCTTTCTGCCTCTCTCACTGCCTCTCGGCGAGAACGCTCGGTCAAGGTGGACCTCGAAATTGCCTCGAAATTGAAGCGCGATCGGGCGCGATCGCGTTAGTGGAGTGTCACGAACAATTTTCCGAAACGCAAATTACGATCAGAGGCTCCTGCCTGGATGGAACACGATTACGGCGTATCATCGACGAATTTGTCGATAAAAGGATCGAGGATTTTGGTTGGTATTCTTGAGGGACATTTTTTTGAAAAATTACGAGTGGAAAGATTTCTAGGAATTTGTGGAAAGATGTGGGCACGAGTGCTCGTAGCCAGATGGCGTCGAGCGGTAAGCCACGCGATAATTCACCGGGAGGAGCTTTAGGGTCGATGATAGTTTGATTGTTTCGCTCTATTATTTTGTAGAATGGAGAGAGGCGAATTTAGATAGATCCGTAGAGCATTGCTACTGTTAAGAGAGAGTTGCACGAGTAAGACGGAAGGCACGAATTTTCATCGTGTCAGTACATTCGCGCGTCGTTGAGTTTTATTCGTCGAGCTTCTCCTGCGAAGTTTAACGGGGTAAATATTCGTAAAGCGTCTTTACTTCGACGAGAGAGACACGACTGGATGCATTTACTTTATCATGGAGGAGAGACGAAAATCCAAAAATTCTCCGACCCTCTTTGGTGCTTTCTCAAAGGCGAGAATATTAAATAAAACAAAGACAGTTTAAAAAGCTCCGAGAAAATTCGGGAAAATTAAAGTAGCTTTACTCGAAAAGACACGGCGGAATTTGCGATCTTCTAATGAGGATTGTGAAATATAATCATCGAGCGTCGCTTCCACCCTTTTCATTCTCATTGTACGAGAGCAAGGGACGCGCCGAAAATTCCAGTTCGAATCGCGTTCACAGCGGGCGATTCGTTTAATTACGTCACGCGGTCCTGGTCGCGGTGGCAGCCTATAAATTTATCGCGCATAACATAATGACGTCGTTGTCACGATCGTTATCGGAACGGGACGGCGTTTCATTTGATTTAATTACAACGTCGTCGTCGGTTTCGTCGAATTATTAAACCCGATTTACGTAATCCATTGGAAGCCGCGTGGCGCGTTGATTATTAGCGAATTTATTTGTAATTCGTTTCAACGCCCTAAACTTTATATTCCTTTGCGCGCGTTTTCATTCCCGACCTATCAGCAGGCGTATCTCATTACTTTCGCAAAAGGGGTGACGGAGCTTTTGCTCGGTAATTTTTAAAAAATTCTACTCTCTCTTTGATTTAATACATAATCGAGTTTGCCATTGAAATACCCGAGGAATTTCCTTCCACTTCCCCTCGAAGTTTTCTCCGAAGCCACAAATCCCGCGCCATATTTTATTTCGCCACTTCCATCGCAAGGTAAATTGATTCGAATCAACGAGGAAGCACTTCTCGACCATATCTTTCACCAGGACAGCGCTTCGTTCACCCCTAATTAAACACATCCTGAGTGAAACGCCCGCGTGGCGACGTAACGACCGATTTATGGCGCCCGGAACGCTTCACCTCTCGCCCTTCGCTCGGACCAACCCTAACTATTTTACATTTTATACGAGGGGCTCTAGCCGATAACTCGCACCTTCGCGCCACTCACCGCCCCGTCAAAGTTGCGTCCACGTCGCTTGAGAAAGTATCGCGTCACTCGGCGGGGACCGATATCGGCCCGATCGTTAAGCCGATGGAAAATCCATCGGGCCGAAATGACAAGACAAATTGTCGAGCCAAAGATTGATATTCGACTATCGGCGGCGCGGTACGGCCATCGTGTAAAATAACAACGGGATATTTTGTCAGGGTCACGGTACAGGAGAAAATTTCTCTCCCAAGCTCTTCCGATACTCTTTTCAAAGTAACACTCGCAGCGTCATCGAAGCAAACAATTTTAACAATAATTTCGACAATATTTTCCGGGACGATGCTTGAAAGAAGAAGAAAAAAAATATTCTTCCCGCGAGATCTCGTTGGTCCCCTAGTGACCCGAGCTTTTTTTCTACCTACGGGTAAAATAATATTCAATAATAATTCTCTACCCCCTTACATGCTCGAGGGATCTCGCGTGAAGCCGCAAACGAGAGAAGCTAATCAATGACGAAATAAAAAAATTCCCACACCGCCTTTGATCCCTCGAGGAGCTTCCGTCGACCCCTCGGCCCGATCGCAAGAGTGCTTTCGTGCATCCCTCGACACCCAAGCAACCAACCGACCAACCGACAAACCACCCAACCAAACAACCTCTCGTCCACCATGGCCCATCGAGTACTCACCTACCAACCCTACGCACACCCCGTCCCATATATTTATCAGGCTTCGTCGTCTTATCGTTTCACCCCAATTGACATTAAATTCGTTAGTGGTAAGTGGTAACACTGTGGACGAACTTTTAAATTTAATTCGTTCGCTCGTTCACTCGGATCTCTTTTGAGGATCGGAGTCTCCTCGACGTCCATTGGGACGAATCGAGGCCGCTGACTAACGAGCGTCCATCGGACAGTCCCGAGTCTTTCATCTTCATTTGGAGGCGTCCTCGGGAGGAGGAACGTCATCGCGGAGACTCCAATTCTCCACGGTTCTCGTCCTCGACGTTTCTCTCCTCCCGAGGCTCGTCCATTCTAGCGCGGAAAGTTTACGGAGGGGTGCGGTTGAAAAAGGATGCACGGATCGTTCGCCACCACCCCCGGAGGTGAGTCAGGGTGCGCGTGATCGCGCGGAACGAAGGGTTCGATGGATTTACCCTCTCCTTATCCACGCGTAACGGCCTCAGGTGAGGGTCGAACAGCAACGTGCTCGGTTCGATGTTGATCGGGCTCTGACGTTGGCCCTTCGTGCAGAGTGACCACTGCGGATTTATCAGGCCCCAGAAACCGGGTCCTGAAACAAAGAAAAATAACGATCCATTAGTATCGAGATCAGATGCGAGTGCTTTAATTATCTATATCTATATCTATATCTATACTAATATAATAAAGCCCAAGAGTTTGTTTTTAGGCACGACCGTAAAGGGAGTGACTTATGCAATCGCCATCCTGAAAACCGTTCGTGTGTGTGTGTGTGTGTGTGTGTGTGTGTGTGTGTGTGTGTGTGTGTGTGTGCCGTGTATATCCTCGATTTCGGAAAAACGACAGAACCGATCGGGACGAAATTTGGCACAGAAATCAAGTACATTACTGTGAGTTCACAATAAGGTTTGTGAGCCGCCATCTTGAACCGGTACAAAATGGCGGCAAATTCAAATATCGAAAAATTCATGTATTTGGTACTATTCATTGGATCCCGATAAAATTTTACACATACATGTACACGTATACAATGACAATTACTGGAAATTTTCAAATTCTTCGATTGGCCGAATCAAAAATGGCGGCTAAGTCAAATCTTTAGTCCAGTATTCCGGCAAAACGACTGAACGGATCCGAACAAATTTTGGCATGTACATCGAGTATATACCCATTTGGTGCCACGAAACTTTATGTACCGCCATCTTCAACCGTTTCAAAATTATGGGAAATTCAAGTATGGAAACGTTAGTTACGCGGTCGTGCCTATGGCAGAAAGCGAAGCTTTTCTGCACCCGGTAAGGCGAGCGCGAAGCGCGAGCACCCGGCGATCGTGCCGACCACTAACCACCACTAGTTTTGTTTGAACGCGCTAATCTCTGGAACTATCAGTCGGATTTGAAAAATTCTTTTTGCATTTGATAGCCCAATTCTTGAGGAAGGTTATAGGCTATTAGCATCACGCACGACCCTTAGGAGCCAAGCAAAAAGAAATCTAGGGGGTAGGGCCCCCTGCGCTTTAAATTAAACGGCGGATGAAACCGCGGGGCACAGCTACCATCTTTGTAATAAATAATTTTTTTCTTTTTTCATTGTTTTTCATTTCGTTTCTTTAAACTTCTTCAATTCTTTTTTTCTTTTCCACTTAATCAGACTGAGTCACAGCAACGCGTGGCCGGGTACAGCGAGTGTAGGATAATATGACGAGTCGTTAAGAATTTCTCGCAGTTTATAACTGATCTTTTAATCCGTGTAATTAATTAATGGAATTATTTCTTTGCGAGGGGTTAATTCGACGAAGGAACTTCTCGTGGATTATAATAATTCGTGGTCCTTTGGTACGAATATGTTTCCTCTACGAAACCTCATTCGTCGTGTCAGTAGTAATGGAACCGTGTCAACCGTCCATTACCCGAGGATTCGTGGTTGAATCTCAATACGCGCCTGTTCGTAACTTTCGACAAGCGAGTATTCCCTTTTAACAAATAACGTTCACCTGCACCAGGTAGAGACCTGTAAAATTACAAGGACCTTTGGGCTCATCCCTCTTCCTGGACGTTCCTGGAGGATCGAGAACTTTTTCGGGCGCAGGAGGAGGAGGAACACGAGCGTCACGAGCGGCGGGGACGTTTCGAAATTTGAAATTTTTATAATTCCAACTTTTCTGAACGGGGGAGGGTAGACGGCCGACTGTGTTTCCGATCCCTCGCTTACACGAGCACGCTCGCTGCCTCCCTGCCCTCTCTCCGACAACTTTTATTCGGTAAAAAGGATTTTGAACTCGTTCCATCGTTTGGACGCCTGGGACCTCGCCACGGCGAGAGTGACCCCAGTTGCCCTTCTCCTCCTCTTTCTTTTCCTCGTTTCACCGTCCTTCCTTTACTCGTCTCAGGCATCACGTGCCTCCCTTTTCGGGCGTCCCTCTGAGAAATTTAACTTGGCCGAAGAAACGATTATCCTCCTCCTTCTCTTCACAAATTTCTAAGCAACAAAGAATCACGAATGTCCTTCACTTCTGTAGGAAATTATGGTGGTGATGTAATTGGTTGAGAATTCGTTTGTTGCGATTGATGTAACATGTAATTAGGTAGACAATTCAGTAAGATTACGATGCTGCTCTACACTATATCCTATAACACATTTCTCTATCCTCACTGATGTCCAACTGAAGAATATCTACTCTGCATCTCACTACGCTATCTTCATTACTCTGTGAGCATCCTTCGGTGTCCACCTCAACTCTACCCTCGCTACGATGTACCATTCCCTCTGTATCCACTCGCAGCACTCTGTCTACCCTCATTCATCTACCACGTTCGTGGACCTCACATTCGACGCACTCATCAGGCTTCGGGACCTAGTATACCCGCTTAATCCTAAACATTCCGACACCAGTGTTACGGAAGCGCGGCACCGGAGTCGGTCAACGAACAAATAGGACTCGGAAGTATAAAAGGAATAGGTTTATTGAACATTTGGAGGTAGCGAGAAAGTGTGTAGTAGTCAACGGTAGTCGAGAGATTGCCAGCAATGGAGGTTGTTTACAGTGTTGCCAGAATTTTTTAACCTAAAGTCGCCGTATTTACTGTCAGAAGACGTCCAAAATCTCCAATTTAAAAAAAAGGAATAAGCTGTTAGGTGGCGTCATCTTGTGGTTAGGATTAATATGAACTTTTATAGTCACATTTCATTAGGTCGGTTTTATGTACTCTCAAATGGGTTTATTGCAAATGCAATAAACTTCAAAACATTTTAAAGTCGCTCAATTCATCGCCAGTCGCCAATGTGAAAATAGTGTTGCCACCAAGCTCTTCCAAGTCGCCCAATTGGCGATAAATCGCCACACCTGGCAACACTGGTTGTTTATCGAGATAGTCTCTTATGTTTGTTTGGTAACGCGTTGCTATCCAATGTACTGATAAGCTGTTATATTACAGTTTCGCGAATAATTGCCGTTTTAACATTTTATAATTCTTCTTATGGACGCGAAATATTAAAAAGCAGAATATTAATCAATAAATAATATTGGTTTAATGTAATAGAATTCAGTGTTTTGAACATTTTATGACACTTCGTCAGAACTGCATGCCTAACGAAAAACTTCGCTGTTCTCGGTGTACGTCGCGACTGTATTCCTACCGTACGGTACGGCCGGTGCGTGTCAAAGTCTGCCGTAGTCAAAGAGTTAAAACCCTATACTTCTATCGAAATATATAAAGAGTGTACTGAAACGACGCATCGTTCTTCGAAAGAAATTAGGGGTGGAATGAAGATGGAAAAGGGCCAATGGCAAGGAGAATTTCCTAAACCCATGATCCGAGGGACAGGTAGGGTCGGACATTCCAAGAGGTTACGTAATAAATTATAGCTCGTAGAAACAAGCAGCCACGTTCTCACTGGCCGTTAAGAGCGGACTGTGGGCGGCAGTGGCGGAGGCCGTGGGTGGCGAGAGCGCGGGAATCTGGCACCGTGACGGCACGCGACGACCGCGGCGAGCAGGCCACGCACGCTCGCGCTCTCACCACGAGTATGGCGTCGCGACGCCTCCCGCACGAGCGTCGAGGCATACCTCGTATTGTGAGCGCGCGTACGTTGGTTCACCCCTTCTCCACTCGCGCCACTACGTTCTCCTATACGCGTCTCTGTGCCGATACGTGCCGTGCCTTTCCCAACCCCCACCCTCAGCTTCTTCGCATCCCCGTCGACCACCACCCTTCGCGGGCCGCCTCTCGTGCCGACGTTGAAACGAGACTGCCACTGGAGGTGGAACGTCGTGGCACGCGAGCATAATTAAAAATTACGGTCCCTTAGATAAGCCACGGTATCGGTGGCAAGTTTAAAGAACGACCGAGAAGGGGTTGGATAAAAAAGAATAAGAAGCTAGAGGGTCTCTTCCTTGTTTCTTAGATCTTCCTTTAAAAATGGTGAAAAGGTTCGTGTAAATTGTGAATCGGTTAAGTTACGGAGAGGAGGAAAGTTAGAGAACGTGCTTTTTTTTAGGGGGTTCCACTGTGACAGGGTCGTTACGTTTTTAACCCTTTGACTGCTAAAACCGTATATATACGCCTTCACAAGTCCATCGATATATACGAAAGGCGTATATGTACGCCCTCACAAATCCATCATTATACACGAAAGGCGTAAATATACGTCCTCTGTATTTTTAATTTATTTGCCATTATTATTTTTTAAACCCTAAGAATGATATCAAATTTCTGGGTAGGTACTGTTTTGGTCACTAGTCAGTGGATAACCAGTCGCGGCGACTGTCATGCGAAAAATGCCATATTGATGGATTCGTCCGGGAGCGCGCCGCAGTCAAAGGGTTAAAGATAAAATACTAGGAATTATTCGTTGTTTTTAACTGTTCGATGTGAGATAAGAAAGCAGATCGTCAGCATATTACCTTACGATGGAAAAATCTTTCCAGGATGTATCGTGAGCGTCTGCAGCCAGGCTGGGCGAAGAATGAAAATTTATAAGAGCTCGCTTGGAGCAAATGAGGCGGCGCATCGCTCCCGATGGTGACAAAGGACCATGGGTGGGCTCGACTGAAAATGCTTCTCGTCGCTTCCGCGTGCCGGCGCGTTGTCATTCGTCAGGCGGACACGCGCGTCGTGCGTGCGCTTCTCTCAGTTCCATTGTGGAACGAGGGGTGGAAGCTGATGGTAGGACGAGAGAAAACTTTGTAAATAGTCCTCTCACCCAGGCACGCACTCACGTCTCTCGATTCTCGATTCTCCTTTTCCTCCTGGCCAAATTTCGCACTTCGAGCATCCTTTGAAAATTAATCGCGAAGCGATCGACCTCTCGAAATTGTCCGAAGATTCTTCGAAGCGAATTGGGAAATTTCTCCGGATCAATGGGTTTTCACTGCGGAGCGCCGTTTATAAGGGCCAAATTGAACGTGGAGGATGCGCCGCGTGCACGAAGCCATCGATAATTACATCGGCCACGTCGTTGTAATTATATTGAAGGGCTCGCGCGTGTACGCTCATGCGAATTCCGCGAATCCCCCGAGGAACGTCACGTCGCGGACGTCAAATGGTCGTAAACATCGCGCCAATGTCATTCGCGCGCTCGCCTGGGAGTTGAATCGCCCTAAGGCCATTTTCGATTTCGAATGGAGATTTTTGAAAGATTTGTACCTTCGAAAGATTCCTTCAACAACTCATAATTAACGAATATCGTTTCTTTACCATAAAAAGAAGTCCATACGATTGACTTAATAAATTTCCAGTAAAATTTGCGACGCGCTTGAAAGAAGAAGACTGGATCATTGTCGCGCTATGTTAATCCTTTAGTTTCACGAGATTTTAAGCGAAGGAATCTCGTGATTCTCTTTTTCCCTTTCTCCCTCGGTGGCCTCGGGATTTGATATTGTAATGAGGTGTAATGTAATGTAACTTCGGAGTAACGAGAATGTGGAATTGTTTTCATTTCAGCCTTCACCCCTCGCTTCTCTCTCTCTCTTTCTCTCTTTCTTCCTCTCGTGCACGGTCCCCCTCCGCTCTGGGGCAAGTTATTACTCAGGAAATTATACGCGGCTCTACGCTCGCCGGGGGCCACGCGAGAGTTCGAGCGGTGCATTTAAATGTTTTCATATTGCGGGCGGCTTTGCCAGAGATATATTTTCCAGAGATCGAGCCCCCGCGCGCATCTCCCCTCCTCTATCGGCGATGTTTATCGCGCGGGAACGCACCCGGACGCGTGCGCCACGTGCGCGCGAGACCTCGTCCCACGGGAGTACCTTAAAGCGTTAAACGATGTATCGTAACGCTCGAAAGTTTTCAAAGTGGACACACAGTATTTAAAATTCTACCCTCGTGATGAAATCACCCTACGTGGGGAGAAAAAATTCACCAACGCGTTAAAACCCGACGAAACAAAAATGATCCAGTCGTGTTCCAGCCACGCAACTTAACCACTCTCGACTTCACCGGCAATATCACTCGCTAATATCTCGCGAGCAAGCATCACGATCGCGATAATAATTCGAGACGCTTTTCAATTTCCTCGATTAGTTTCGCGCGTACGCTGGAAAATTATAAATGCCAAGTTGCGCCAAGCCTCGCGATCGAACGATCAAAGCGCAGCCTGGCTGATAATTCGCGCGCTCCTCCCTCCACACGCTCGTTCCACCACTCTTTTACTCCTATTGACAACGTCGCGTAGCCCCTTTCGCATTTCAAACCCACGGAATATCGACGAACGTACCTACCTTCTCGTGCGATTCGCAAACCTCCCGAAAAAAGATTCTAAAAATATATTTACGTACGCGCGAGTATAAAAATCGAAAATCCGATTCCACCACAAAATCGTCCGTTCCAATATAAATCGAAGAAGACGCTTGGAGAGGGAAGAAAGAGAGTAGGTTACGAAGGAAAATATTCCTTTTCCGCGAACGGATATCTTCTCGAGACAAAAATACCTAGGTGAAGAAAAACGAGCGAGTCGATGGATTTTCCGCGATGTGTGTGAGGCTAGGAAAACTCCGTACCTGGGCTACGGTTGCTAAGGAGAGAGGAGAACGAAAGGACAGAATGTCCGTCGGAGAGCTTCCTAAATCCCGAGCGAAGGTTCTCGAGTGAGAGCGCGTGGTATCCGGTCCGCAATCTCGTCGGCGAGGGGCCATCGCGGAGCGTCTGGATATAATTAGAAAATTAGTGCACACTGGTCGAGGTCCGCGCGCGAGGGTGCAATGGGAATGGGTATGGACATGGGTCGGTTGTGGCGTGGGTAAGGGGGTGGTGGTGGTGGCGAGGGTAAGCGAATTGGATAGCAGGCAGGAAGCAAAGGAGATGGAGCCCTGCAGGAGGCGACGCCGGCGGTGGCTACTCACGGGATAACCGGAGGATGAGACAAGTAATGGAATAATGGCGGGCAGATGGAGTGATTACTTTCTTATCACCTGCAGGCAGGTAGGCACAGCCCATAGCATTCATCGCGAACTGGCCCCGAGAGTATGGCTGAGAGAATGGAAAGAGAGGAAGCGAAGAAGCGAAGAAGAGAGAAACTCGATGGGAAGAAGGAAAAGGGAGAAGGGCCAGGGGCAGCTTACTCGGTATATAATCAGCCACGAAGAAGGCAGACCGGTCGGGGTTACGGAGAGGCTTGTAACAACCCCATTATTGAAACTTCAGGAGCGAGGAGCAATCATTCTGCAATTAGCAAAAGTGATTAAGTGTGGAAGTCAACACTGGTTCTGGTGGAGAAGCTTGGCTGGCTGCTGGTCCTGGTCCACCGGCGCTCGGGCCATCGTAGTTCGCGTCTGCGGGGACGGATCTTCCTTTCTCATTCTCATTCTCTCTCCCTCTCTCGTGTCTTTCGCTCTTTCCCTTTTATTTCTCTCGCACTCGTCGCCCCATTCTTTTCTCTTTTTTCCTCGCATGCCTCACGCTCCCTTCCGCGCGAGCCATTGCCACTCCCCGCGTCCCACTCCGACACCTGTTTCAATTATCCACCTGTCTCATCTCCCAGAAGAGAATTCTCCCAGGGGCACCTAATAATTCGTAACGAGGGGACAATGAAAAAACAAGAAATCCACTTTCTCTCTCTTTTCTTCTCTCTGTCTCTCTCTCTCTGGTTTTCACTCGTTACCGTAATCTTCTAGCCCCTCTTCCTCCTCCATGCCCACCTCTTCCTACCCTCGTTAACCGACATAATTATGGGTCGACTCGCGCCAGGAATAATTGTCTGAGATTTTTTGCCTCTCCCCTTTCTATCACGTCCCGTCTCTCCTGACGACCGTTCTTCTTCTTCTCGTCCTCCCGCTTCTTCGTCCTGCTCCTCTTCCACTCGTGCTTTTTCCCATCGTGGCCCTGGGAGCCGAGCCAGATCCCTTTCACCGATAAGGAGGACGTTTAAGGACGAGGACGGGATTAATCAAGGGTGGATTAGCTCTCCTGGGATTTTTCGATAAAAACAATTAATCGACGACTCCGGAGAGTGTTTGGAAAATCTGGCAAGCTTCGACGAAGAAACTCTCGGGCGTTACGGAAATTTTCCAACGGGGAATTGAAATCCTCGCAGGCGAGGAATTTAGATCGAATAATTTAGATGCGCTTTGGAAGTTTCGCGGTTGGCAGTCTCTTGTTCGACTTAGCGCGCAAGTGTACGTGTATTAATAAAGATGCATCTTGTCTCCATCACCATGCTTTCTTCTTTCTCTTCTCGTGAATTGATTCTCCTTCACGTTTTTTTCCAGACGGGGAGACAAAAGAAAGAAAAACTCTCGACGCCAATGGCCGAACTATCTCGCTCTTTTCGAGAGAGAGAAAAAAAGAAGGAGAGAAACGTAATTTTCGTTGCTCCGAAATCCTACGTTTGTTAGAGGGCGCGCGCGTGTTCACTGGGCCCACACTTAACATAACTCTTAACGACTCAACGGTGAAAAACTCCCGGTGCTCCTCGCGATATTCCTCGTGAAAAATTCTCTTTGCTCGCCTCCTGCGAGGAAAAAAAAACCTTTCGAGGCAGGTGCGCCGAGTATGGCGGACGTTCTCGCGCATGGGTGTGCCAATCTGCGCGTTTTCACACAGTGGCGTAAGGTACGCGAGACTATTCCAAATTTTCCCTTCAAGGGCACACCGTCTGGAGAGGAAACATTTCAATTGCGCCGGTATCGTTCGAACGACCTCAAACGAAAATATCCTCACGATAATCCCTTCCTAGCGAACAGAAAATCCGATCACCGTTTAAGAAAGCGAAATTTCGTCCCCAGAATTATTTTAAACGACTCGAAAAGAATTTCGGCACGCGTGGCACGTGCCTCGTTCTAACCACACGGCGTCATCAAGCTCCATTTCAAAGATCCACCCGTATGCGAGAGTGAAGTAGCAAAAGAGGCCTGGTTGCTCTAACGAGTTCGTCACGAGGACGAGTCCCAGAAAATATTAATGACTCATCTCAACGACAAGCAGGAGGGGGTGTAGCCGCGTCGTATAAACCGGGACGAGGCTTACTCTCTATTAGCGTGTGGATTTTTCTTGTTCTGCTAGGGCGAGAGAAAAGAAGAGGAAATATTCGTCGCTCGACTGATTCTCTCTAGGCGAGAGGAGAGTAAGGACAAAAGATTCGGTGTGTGAGTGGTACGGGATACTCGATTGGTGGGGTGTGAGAGGGATGGGGCGAAATATATTCATGTATGCATATGAATTCAGCCCTTGGTAGGCCGCGTCGGAGCGTCGCGACGCCCAGATACGCCGATGTCTGCGGACTAAAGCCCCGTTGAAAAACATCTTAATTGGACTTCACGCCCTACCTTCTCTCCCGCTGTCGTTTCAGTGCCAAACACCTACCCCACTCCACCTCCAACCCCATCCCTCTTTTCTCACCCTCTCGGATGAGCTCCGCCTCTCACCCTCGTGGTGACAGTCACAGTCGTACTCGCGGTTAGCCGTGTTCTCTCTCTTCTTCCTCTCGCCTTTTTTCTCCTTCCTTTCGGCCCCGTCCCGTAAATCTACTTCTCGCTGACTCTCCCCTTTTTCCTTCCTACCCCAAACGTTTTACCGTATCGCGATATTCACCATGTAAAATGGAACGATCTTTTTCTACGCGATCAGATTATTCAATTATTCTACTCAGCGGATTTTATTTGCACGATTTTATATTTCTTTTTTTTCGTGGGTTACAGGAGCAAGACACAGGGGCAATGATCTTCGTTGAAATTGTTCCGAGTATAGGTGCACGCGCATCCTCCTGATCGTTGGATTTTTCGCATCGACGAATTCTCCTTTGGAGTGTCAGTCGTATAGTTCTTCTTTCTTCGAAACAGAATCTCGTCGATAACCGGAGCCTCCGCGATGCATCTTCTCTGGAGAGCGTTAAACACTCGAGAGTCGTTGGACAAGGAAGAAAGGAGACAGAGAGAAATGGGCAGAGAAAGAGAGGAAAAGCAGTAACGCTTTCCACAGTCGGTGCGTAAAACTTCTCGGGACCCATTTCCATGTAATTAACGACAGTAGTTCCGGTAACGCGCCGGTGTGCATAACGAGTTGCGAAGCGTACGCACGAGGAGGGACTACTTGAACCAGGAGGTGTCCTTGTGTAGATAATAAACAAAGGAGAAAGGGGGACTGGAAAAGGGGATGAGACTGCAGAGAGAAGTGGAAGGAGAATCGAGAGAGAAGGTAAGAAAATGGAAAATGCGGGAGAAGACGTTTGACGAATGCGAATCGCGGAAGAAGAGAAAGGGTGGTTCGTGCTTGAGGGTGTATTTACGTGAGCGTGCACGGGTGAGAAAGAGAGAGATTGGAATGTATTCGAAGGAGTTCGTTTTCCTTCGATGCTTCCGAGGTGGTTACCTTCGATACGCCATTTATTCTTCGCGTTTCGTGCCGGATTTCTTCCCTTCATTCTTTCCTCCACTACCGTCCCTTCGACCTTCTCTTTTCCCTCTCCTTTCCATTTCCCTTCTCACAGTAGAACGCAGCTTCTCTTGCCGAAGGTGCTTCGTTATTCTCGAATTCGTTGTTGTTGGGAAAGGATTGCCGGTTCCTTTGTTTTTCTTCGTACCTTTGTTCCAACCCCTTCTCTTTCTCCCCTTTATCGCCTCTGCCAAATTCTCTTCTTTTCTTCTATTCCAGTCTCCAGACTATACTCGTACGTTCTCTTCTTTCTTCGCGTTCCCGTTTCTCTTCCACTCTTATTCTCTCCTTGCCATTCCTTCGTAGCCATTTACAACTGCCGCTCTTCTTACCCCTCTCTTCGTCCCTTCGGTCACCCTCTCAACCCCCCAAGAGTCTCCCACCGGTTTCACTCTTATCTCCGACTCCTCCACTTCTCTAAATCGAGCCTCCGGTGATCGATGCGACGCGCGGCGCCTCCGCTGCTTCGAATCGATCGTAAGGCGGTGGAGGCTGGAAGGAGGCGGCGGGGGTGGAGAATCCGAGTGGAGATTCTTGAAATTACCGCCGCTCCTCGCCATCCCACGCCACCCCAATGCTCTCTTCGAGGGGCTCGTTCCTCGATCGATACGCACCGCTTCAAATGTAAATTAAATACAAGTAAAGAACGCGGGAGCGACGTCTCCGTGGAAGAGAAAGGGAGAGGGTGCGCCCTCGAGAGAGGAAACTCGTGAAGATTGAATACACGGTGGCTTCGGGTAAACGTCAAAGAAGTTTAAGAATACAGAGGGTGGGTGAATCCTGGCGGAGCGAAGATAAATAAAACACGAGGACGAGGGGCTAATTGAGAGAGAAGGGGAGAGAAATGAAATAGCCTGGAGGGGTGTATTAAATATATTTTTCCTTGCATATTGCGCGTTTTGCATCGAAACGCGAAAGAAGCTTTTCGAAGAATCTTCTTTTTTCTGTTAAAAGATCGATATGAAAATGTCAAAGCCGCAGATCCTGCATTCACGACCGTGAGAAAAATTCTTTTCTTCCTTTCACGCATCCGTACGACAGTTTTAATAAAATGTAAAAAAATTCCTCGTGTCAAATGACGTCTCGTGGAATTACGCGTTCTGGTCCCTGGTGCCAGGGAAGGCGCTAAGATGTTCGAGCACGCGCACGATTACAATCCGTGCGAAACCCGCCGAGGCGACGCGTGGTAGTTCGACGTTGATTAATTAGACAAGCGTAATTAATCGGAAGTCGAAGGCGACAGCGTTAACGATGTCTTGGAGGTAAGAGGCAAGGATCGTCGTCAATAGGCTATAATCATCATGGCCATGCGTCTCGCGAACATGTCCCGCCCCATGGATTCGTCCCTGTTACGCCCATGGATCGTGATCGCAATCGTACATCATCAGTGTGGAATCTATAAACCACCTTCATAGATCTTGTCCATGGTAACCCATGGATCGGATCCAGGAAATGGGCGTGTATTCTGTCTCCCAGATCGCTGGTTGTAGATTATGGGCGGATAATCATGACTATAGATCGTGCAAGGGAATCTACAGATCGTAGGTGTAGATTGCCAGGGTGCATTTGGGATTAACGCAATTATGGATAGGAGAATGGATCATGTGATTGGATTTATAGATCGGAGGTGTGGATCATGCGGTGGATAGAGTACATAAGCACGATTCTGGATCGTGCCAATTAGATCTGTAGAACGCCTGTTTGAAAATTTATAGATCACCATGGACGATTGTTTTCCTAGATCGCGTTTATTGCTACGGTGGAAATATTTCCTTCCTTCGCATTAACGTATTTCTTCCCTATATTTAAAGCACGAAAGATCATTAGCGAAGGAATCTTTCCTCGGGTTCGGAGCGGGTATTAATTATTACTGGTCCAGACTGGCGTGGGGATCGATTTTAACGGTGGGCCGGAAGAAGGGATCGTTCATCTTTATTATCGGTTGCTTAAATTTACCTTGACTCCTCGGCACCGTTCATTATCCTCCTTCGTCGCATTCTCCCGTCGGGGAGGGGGTCCGCACAGCGAGATTCTCAACCGTGTCGCGTTTCTCGTTAACGATCGCCTTGCTCTCTTTTTCGTTCTCTCCCTTTTTTCTTCATATCCTTCGTTTTTTCCATCCCTTTTTATTCTTTTGCCGTAGACGTTTAAGCGTGTTATCGCTCCTCGGTAATGTAATCTCAGGGGTAGGTCGAGGCCTGACGGACGAAGCGGAGTGAGCACGGGGACGAAGTGAAAAAAATGGAAATCGAGCGGGTGGACGGTGAGGCGAATGCACGTGATTCGTGATCGTTATGAATAATTTATTAAGCGATGACGCGACCACTGAGCACCCTCGCGTGGTCGAATTAAATTTGCGACCGTCAACGAGAGACTCGAAGAAATTAGAGGCCCTTTCAAGAATCATGCTTCCACGGAGTATCGAGTGTTTCTTATCGCGCGAAGTGACACGCGCCACTTCGTTCGGAGTTACCTCTCTCACCCGGGGTTTAAATCACAGGACGATTCGATTAAATTCGTAGTACAGTCTTAATTCAATATTAATTCACGAGATGGCCGTGAGGTGGGGATAGGAGGTTCGAACGTCTCTAGAAGTTCGATAATTGATTTAATAATTAATTCACGCGGAACTTCCGTTCTTCCCACGCCATTTATCTTCGCCATCAGCGCCCTCGTCGAGGAAATTGGCCGTCGCGAAGAGGGCCAGGACGACTGGCCCGCCCTGATTAGATTATTAAAGGACACTCGTTCATAATAAATTTTTCCGTGGTAACGGGATCTTCTCTCTCTCTCTCTCTCTCTCTCTCTCTCTCTCTCTTCACTTCTTTTATTTTCTCGCCTTCTTTCCCCTCCTCGTAGACTTTCGCAGTCCCCTCGAAACTTCCGCCCTCCTCCTTCTCCATCATTCGCGCTCATTAATATCCGCAATTAATTTGTTTTGACGGGTAGTCTCGACGGCTCTCGGCGATTATACACACACACCCTCATTGATCCCGAGAGAGCGGCGAGTGGTCGAACGAGGGAAGGGCATGAGAAGGAAGAGGATGAGGAGAAGAGAGAAAAAAAAAATAAATCCACGAGACGAGGGGTGGGCGGACGAATTCTATGGTTCAGAAAGGTCCGGCCACCCCCTTCGCCATTGCCTTACGCTCACTCCCTTCGTCAACTTCAACGATCCTGAAGCCGGTAGGTCGACTGCGACACTTTTCATGTTTTCACGGAGTCGATAAATCTCCCGTCGTCCGTCCCTCCCCGTTTCTCCCTTCCTCTCACTTTTTTTCTTCCCTTTTCCAACCCTCTCTCTCTCTCTCTCTCTCTCTCTTGCCTCCTTTGCCCGTAGTAGCCGCTCGCCTCGCCCGGTCCGTCGTCGTCCCGTAGAAACGAGAGTTTCCCAGAGAATTGGGAGTTCACCAAGTGGGACTACGGTATATCTTTTATCGCACGCGTTGAAAAATTTCCCGTTACCGCTGCTCCCGTCCTTCCTCCTCCACCTTCTGGTCCCTTCCCTCACTTCGTTTAGTTTATTTCTCTTTAACGGGTCCGCCGCTCTGGTACGGCCGAGTTATAGACGCCGACACGGAATTTCTTTCGCGGTGCTCTTTTCATCGGACCGGAACTGATAAAGATTACAGAATTAAAAATTGCCCTCGCGTAGATAGTGGCTGGCTTTAAAGATTCTGACCTGGTGCATGGTATGGAGATCGGAGTCACTCGTTTCTCTTTGTTTCGTTCTCTCTTGACAGTGGTAAAAGCCGAAAATTCCTGCATCGTCGAAAATTCGTAGGAGAGTTGGCCCGGATGTTTTCGCGAGTGCTACGCGCATTTCCCTTTTATTACTCTCGTTCCACTCTCGATCGTACAATATGATCTCGAAGCGAGATACGACGATAGAAAAAAGAAGACAGAGAGAAGCGAAGGTAGGAGGAAATCTTTTCGCGAGCTTCGCGAAGGAGCCGAAGCCAGCAAAGTGGCGGGACTTCCATTTCGCAACTTCTGTTTTGCGGACGATCGAAGTCGCTCGCGAGCGTAGACTGCGCGAGGAGCGTAACGATACAAGGAGACTCCCTCTTTGTCTACTATACTTTCTTTTTATTTCACCCTATTTCCCTCTACCTCTGCTTCCTGACTTTCTCCGTTCTCGATTCACGCTTTTCGATCAGCCTCCTAAGAAACTATCCCACCACTGAGAATTAAATTTCATAAAGATCCTGGAGACAATTCGACGTTGCTTCGTAACAATCGACTTTGAAAATTGCCGAGAAATAATCTCTATCGCTTTCATCTTTCTCCAAGCTCGACGAGGTTGAGTGAGTGAAACTACGATGACACGAGCATGCTCTTGTTACTGGAACGCGCGCGCTTGTTCTCTCACCACCTTCCACCCTCTTTCCTCTATTCCTCGTCCACACCCTTAGCCCCTCTCACCTCATCCAGGGGAGTGTGTGCGCCACCCCCTCGCCCACTTGCCATAACGACATCGTTCGCCGCACGTATTCCCGCGGCACGGTGCTTCGCGCGGATTTGCGCACGTCCCACGCTACCCCGCGCCGCAGTTGTAAATTCGTTAATTAACTAAGGTAATTGCCTCTGTAGCCTCTCTCGGTAATGCGTCCGAAGCGCGGCGTTATGCACGCATAGGCGGACAAGAGGGGTGGTTTTGGGGTGGTAGTCCGAGTCGACGTTGGTTAGCAATGTTATCGAGCGCTCGTCGGCCGAAACTTTCCTCGAAAAGAACGACGCAGAGTCGAAGTATAGCCCGTAGACCCCACGAGCGATTCGTAGAGGCGGATGGAAAAGGTGGTGGTTGAATTATGGAGGGAGGAAGAAAAAAAAGGGAATTTTCTTTTCTCCTAGTTTGCGATTCTACTCTATCGCTACGAGCTTCGTGCGAAAATTACGTCAGGTTACCTCGTACATTCCTCTCTTTCTCGTCGTCGCAGGCCGTCACGTTCCTCTGTAGCCTCTCTCGCTAATGCGTAAGAAGCGCGGTGTTATGCACGCATAGGCGGACAAGGGGGGTGGTAGTCCGAGTTGACGTTGGTTAGCAATGTTATCGAGCGCTCGTCGGCCGAAACTTTCCTCGAAAAGAACGACGCAGAGTCGAAGTAAAGCCCGGAGACTCCACGAGCGATTCGTAGAGGCGGATGGAAAAGGTGTTGGCTGAATTATGGAGGGAGGAAGAAAAAAAAGGGAATTTTCTTTTCTCCTAGTTCGCGATTCTACTCTATCGCTACGAGCTTCGTGCGAAAATTACGTCAGGTTACCTCATGCCTACCTCTCTCTCTCTCTCTCTCTCTCGTCGTCGGAGGCCGTCACGTTTCTCTGTAGCCTCTCTCGGTAATGTGTAAGAAACGCGGCGTTATACACGCATAGGCGGACAAGAGGGGTGGTTTTGGGGTGGTAGTCCGAGTCGACGTTGGTTAGCAATGTTATCGAGCGCTCGTCGGCCGAAACTTTCCTCAAAAAGAACGACGCACAGTCGAAGTAAAGCCCGGAGACCCCACGAGTGATTCGTAGAGGCGGATGGAAAAGGTGGTGGCTGAATTATGGAGGGAGGAAGAAAAAAAAGGGAATTTTCTTTTCTCCTAGTTCGCGATTCTACTCTATCGCTACGAGCTTCGTGCGAAAATTACGTCAGGTTACCTCGTGCCTTCCTCTCTCTCGTCGTCGGAGGCCGTCACGTTCTTCTGTAGCCTCTCTCGGCAATGCGTAAGAAGCGCGGCGTTATGCACGCGTAGGCGAACAAGGGGGGTGGTAGTCCGAGTTGACGTTGGTTAGCAATGCTATCGAGCGCTCGTCGGCCGAAACTTTCCTCGAAAAGAACGACGCAGAGTCGAAGTAAAGCCCGGAGACTCCACGAGCGATTCGTAGAGGCGCATGGAAAAGGTGGTGGCTGAATTATGGAGGGAGGATGAAAAAAAAGGGAAATTTCTTTTCTCCTAGTTCGCGACTCTACTCTATCGCTACGAGCTTCGTGCGAAAATTACGTCAGGTTACCTCGTGCCTTCCTCTCTCTCTCTCTCGTCGTCGGAGGCCGTCACGTTCCTTCACGTAAATCGTGTAAATCGTTAGGTACCTCCCAACTTTACGAGAAAGAATCGCGAGGCAATTCGCAGCGAGCACCAAATGGACGAGGGTGGGACATGGAAGAAAAGTGTACGCCTTAATCGCGCGAAGGGAAAAAGGGCTGGGCACGGTGGTGGCGGGACAGAAGTCCTGCTTAAAATTTTATCGCGCGACGCTTTATCGCGCCAGGCAACTACTTGAAAAGGGAGAGAGCTAGGCATTGTTTTGCGTCCCTTGTCGAGCAGTTGCAGCACCAGCAAAAGCAACGTGGTTTATTTTTATTTCTGTAAATCGATGCTACGTTAAACGAAGATCGTCACGCGTCACGTACAATGCATCATTGAGGAGTGGCAGGAGGGGTGGACGCGCGTGACGCATGATATTCAACGCGTGCCGCGAGCCAATGAAATGTCTATTGTCGATGTTTTAGAAATTCTTCTCGCAACGTGTACATACCGACGCGACTGCCACATGCCCCGGCTCGACAATTTTCCCTTTCGAGTGAACGAGAAACATTCTAATTGAACAGAAAAGCGTTGATAGATAAATCACTCCTGCGAGTATAATAGAAGAATAAAAAGGATTCGGGAGAGAAAGAAGCAGTCGAATAGAATATCACCGTCAATAGAACGCGAATTCCACGTCGATTCCGCTCGGTTCGCCAATCGCTGGACGAAATGATAATAATAACAATAATAATTCGATCGGGGCAGATGCCTCGCGATTCGCGCGCATAATTTCGTGCCCGGGCACCGTGCACGGTCGAGCCAGGCCGTTAATGCGGGCGGGCGGGAAATTCGACGGGTGCCAGGGAATACGAGGTAGGACGTGGGACGACATTATCATGGTGGAGGCGGACGGAGGTGGACGCACAATCCCCAACCCCCGTTAATGAGGCTGACTGTACGAAACGATAATGACCGGCAAATATTCGGCTGTAAGTGTCGCAATCGCTTAGCCCCTCTACGTCGATAACGAGAATTATAGAGAATTGTCCAAAGTGCAGAGGTCTCCGCTCGCGAGTCCTCGCGAAAAATAGAAAGAAAAAAGAAGAAACGGCTAGAATCAGCCAAGAATTCAATCGAGAGTCGTGAAACGATCGTTCAGTAAAATCGGTCAATAAAGAACTTCCTCGCTTGTACCGTTAACTCTCAAAAGAAAAAAGGAAACACCGGAGGAAATACGTAATTCTCGACGAATAGAAGGCAAGACTGAAAACAAAGAGAGGAAGGGGTCCTGATCTCGTATTCTTCGGCTCGCTCGGTAGGAGGGTCCCTTTCGCGCTACAGGGGTAAAAATGAAATAAAATAATAACGTGACGACGAGCGGACGAGGAGAACGAGGATAAAGAGAGGAAAGGAGGAGTAGGAGAAAATGAGAGCGAGTGGGTGAGAAAGTGAGGGACGATAAGAAAGGTTGCTCGGAGCTCGTGTTTGAAGCACTCGGTGGACGAAGCGGACGAGCGTGTTTGCCCTCTCGAGTACGTCGCCTGGTAATATATGCACGCAATCCACCCACCCGGCGGATGAACCGGTACGAGACGGTAACCGGGGTGGGTCGGTTTTCCGGAAACATATTCTATGCATACATGCATGTTCAACACCTGCGAAGCACCGACCATCGTCCGGCTGTCCCGGTAGCCCGCCACCGCCGCCGGGATGTTAAATTACGGCATTTAAATAATTTCATTTAATCTGTGCGCGGTACCTCGCGTAACGTCCACCACCTCCATCCTCCCGCCAACTCCCCACGGCCCCTTCAATTCCATTTTGGGATCTTCGCGGCAAGCCTCGTTCTTCCTTCCTTCCGTGGGTGGTTCTCGTCGTCGTTCAACGAGAGCGCGCAAAATACAGAGAGAAATAGATGGAGAGAGGAGGGATGGAAAACATTCGTGGAACTCTCCCGCGTGAGATTCTCCTCGCAATTCGCCGCCGCTCCTGCTGGTAATTTCGGTGCGCCTGGTACTCGTCTGATTTTTCTCCTCCCTTCTTCCATCGTCTTTAGGGATGTTGTTTCCTCTCTTTTTTTTTTATTCTACCGCTACGATTGCCAGGATTATCATTTATCGCGCGTGGAGGAATGCTGCGGAGCATTGTGGCACGCTCTAGACGCGCCGAGAACCTTCTCGGCCGAAGATCTCGAGGATCCTCGAGGAATAATGTCTCACCGTTATCTCGAGATCTTCTCCGCGATCGCGCAAGAAGCACCGAGCCAAAGGGCTCGCCTAGAGAACGTCGAGACAACGAGGCGCACGACAAAGTAGGTATTTAGACAGCGCGCTGGGGTGGCTAGAAGGCGGTGGGTGGTGAGTGGGTGGATGGGTGGGCAAATAATGCGCAGCTTACTCCTACAACGTCCCAGGGAGTAACGAGGTTCGCGAAACTGTGCCGCGCTCCTCCTCGGCAAAGCGACAGGATGGAGTCGCGAGCGCGAATGGCGTACGACGAATTTTACGGCGCCTCGGGATATTTGCCCGCTACTCGTTCGCGCGTCGCGTATAGCCGTGCGTGCGAAGCACCAAAACTCTTTGGCAAACTATAGACGACGATCTCGTTGACGAGTAAGGCCGCGTAAATTTCGAGGACGAGTAGACACGGTGCCTCTAGTCTTCCAATTCTTCTCAACTCCCGTGATCGCAGAGACCTTTGGAGTACCTACTCGAGAGACTTCAAGTTCTCCGAAGTTTTTTTGGAATCATTATTTTCGAAGCAATGAGATTCTCTTTGTTTGAGTTTTTGAGACTGCGTGTGACTCTGTTGAGTGCGCTTTAGCTTTACCTTTAGCTTTATCTTTATTAGCTTTATGTTAAGTTTTCTTGTCCTTTGGTAAACCTTGGTTAAATGTAATTATATATGGTAGTATTATGCTCTGTAGTTGAGAGAGCAGTTGCAAATTATTTATTTGCTGTATAGTTTTTGGTTGGGACCCTAGGGGCGCATGTGCCCAGGGTTAAATAAATTTGTCTTATCTTATCTTATCTCTTAGGGGAATACTTAATTAAAATTTGCAGCTTCTTTGGTCCACGTGGATTTCAATCGAGGATGGTCAGGGAGGTGGAGAATATTTTTTGACGAAGACCAGGGGAGAGAAGTCGAGGATTCTCGATACTGCGCTCGCCGTATTATCCGGTAAATTAGATAAGAGCTGGGTATTCGGTCGCAGCGTAATTCGGGTAAACTCTTGGCTTGATTTGATTAATTTATATTTCAAGAGCTCCCTGAATAATACAGGGCGCCTCGCTCGTACGTGGCCGTAAAATATAAAACAGTCTGAAGCGAGCCAAGTCGGGAAGATGCGAACCACCGCCTACGATCTCGCGTCTGCTTCTCCTCCTCTGCGCACTCGTCGAGTTAAACTTCACTAGGGAGAAACTAAAAATATCCCGTCCCGTTTAAAGATAACTTTTATAAATAAGAACGCTCGGACGAACCTGACGGGTCGCGGCCAATAACATCGGCGCGCTTCTCCATCATGAGAATATTCGCGAGGAATATTTCTTTCAAGGGTATCCCACTCTTTTTACAGTTTCCTAGAAGCATTCTCTTAACTTCGGCGAAAAGATCGATAGAAGAAACTTCCACTACCTCGCGTAACATTCTTTCCACTCGATTTACTCGTTAAACACTTTATGACCCTCGACAGACTCGTTTTGAGAATGTGCTCGGAGATCTCGAACATTTTTGATTAATCTTTATTAAGTCCTGGACGAATTGGCGTTGCGATTGTTGCTCGACAAGCACAGAAATGAATTCAATTCCGCGATATCTCGTCGTGTCCCACTTAGCTTCTGTTCCTACGTTCCTCATTCTCGCGGGCGTTAAAAAATTCCACAAAAATTAGGCCACGACGACATTATACTAATTGTCACGGTGACGCGACACGCCCGGCGTCGCGTCCTCCTTCGCGAAATCCCTGCACGAAGGACGCGCTCGCTCGAGGACAGGAGTGTTCCACTGTAGCGACCGTTTTTAAAATCCTTACTGCCAGTTCTCTCCTCTACTTTCCGCTCTTTGTCGTTCGCCTTTTCCACCCTCGCTCGCCTACTTCTCCACCACCCCTCCGCCTCCTTCTTTCCTTTGCCCCGTACTTTACGGCCCTCCTCTTACAAACTGCACGGGCGCCTTAAGTCAGCACACTTGCATTCAGTGCGAAGTGATAAAGATAGAAAGTGGCCCCCCGCATTTGCATGTTTATTCCGCTTCTTTAATTCCGCCGTCTGCTCCTGCTCCCTCCCATTTCCTCCTTCTTTCCATCTCCCTCTTTTTCTTCGACTTTCTCTCTCTCTCTCTCTCACTCTCTCACTCGTTTTCGCTCTTCTCTCGCCTAACCGCCCTTTCTCTCACGGTCGTCGTCGAGAGTGCCATGAGAGCCGACTGCGCCACTTCTGCCTGAAAAATATACGAAGGCGCGGCACTGTGAACGCCACCAGCGAGTGGAGGTAGAGGACTCACCCTGAGAGAGACGTCCCTCTCTCGCTCGACTCTCTTCAGGACCTCTCGCCTCGACGAAAAAGAGAGTCCTCTCCTTACGAGCTATTCTCCTCTCTTCAGCTTTCGTCTCCCATTTCCTTCCTCCACCTCCGTCGCTCTCAGCCTCCCAAACGATTCTCCGAATCATTCGCGAGGCCTCTTTGACTTTACTTTATGTAACTACCGTCCGACTACCCCTCACTCTCGATCGTTGTCGCCCTTCGCGTCGTTACATCTGAGCTAGGCTGCGCTCGAGGAATCGGAAACTGTCGGAAGAAAAGGGAGGAGAGGAGAGCTAGGACTTTGGCGAATAATTCGAACGAGAGTGAGAAAAGTTGGAGGGTCGTAGAGGGTAAGGGAATGAGGAGAAAATTGCAGTGGATGGGTAGACGAGGGGAAAAGTGGGAGAAAAGCTTCGAATTTTCTATGGAAAATCACAGTAATTCTGTCTGAATCTATGGAGTTCGCGAATAAATGATCGGCGGAAGGAAATTATGCGAGAAAATTCGGAGGGGTTTCGAAGCGCGAGGCACGAGAATTTCATTGGGAGCAACCCACGAGTCCACGAGGGTGCGCCTTGGCCAATCGTAACTAAGCTATCCGGTGATACGTCACAAGCGGAATTGAAGTTCGTCGATCGCGGAACTCCAACGGAGCTTATCTATTCGCGCACGGCAATTCATCCTCGACGATGCGGCGGGCAGCGAGCGGACGCAAACTCGTCCCGCCAGAGGCTTTTCATCGTACGCACTTCGTCCCGACAAATGGAGCCGCTGCCGCCTATCTAATCGCGTCCGGTTCACGTTTATCTTCTCTTTGCTTAATTTTCCGGTACGAGCACTTTCCGCTTCCGTCCATTACGCTCGCATGGCCGAGAGAAAGCGGAGAGAGGGAGAAAAAAGAGAAAGAGCAAATTCACCCGCAAACAGAGTTACTGCTGCTTCTCGATACCGATTGGCCGATCCGATACGTGCATTTTTTTCCCCTCGTCCACACACTACTAACGCGCGTGCCTTGCAAACACGCGGTTATTCTCGCCCTTTTACACCACCGCGCCCCTCCCCTCGAATTACACGCGAGCGAGAGAAAATTTCGCGCGCGTAATGGAACGCGCAGACGATTGATCATTCCACGCGGGTTTTGCGTATCGATGTCTCTCGACCGGACGACAATCGAGATTTTTCGGAAAAATAGTGGACGATCGAGGTGGATTTCCGCGTGCAAATTTGACGTGGGATATTTTCGATGTGCCGCTTCTCGTAATCGTTTTGCAATCGATTCATTAGAAATTCGATTCATCGTGGATAATCGCCATTGAATATCTGCTTATTGGCAGATAACATCGGATGTAAGATCGATAGATAGATAAGTTTATTAGCATTCAGGGACAATGTCCTATATGAACCTAACAGAAAACGCATACAAGAATAGGAACATAACATAATAACTAAGCTAAACTTAACGTAAACTAATAACAACTGTGCACAGAATAAATCACAAATTCAAAAAGTACGCGCGTTATATTAAATTAACTGAAATCAAACCAAACAAAAGTGAGCCCAACTTAAACGTAAACTTCCCTAAGCACGAACAGTAGCATCCGTCGAGTAAAGAAGGTGTGCTTGCAACTTATTTCTAAAGCTAGTCAAAGATATGGCTGTACGTATATTTTCTGGCCAATCATTCCAGAGCCTGCACGATAAAGAAAAGGACTTCCGAAAAAGATGAACGCCTATTTAAGAAGAAGCTGGATAAGAGAACGAGCGCCGTGTCGGTGGATTTTCAACTGCGCCACAAGAGAAACCACAATCGAGCAGTATCTAAGAAACTCACCGGAAACCCAATCGCTCTTTACCTTCGCCCGATCCATCTCGATTCGCAAATTTATTCCCCGGGGAATATCATGGCTCTCCTCCTATCGTGGAGAATCGTAAAAGGCACACCCCACCACTGTGGCTCGCTATTCGTGTCCGACCGAGTTTTCGCGGGGAGGGAAGGTCTGGAGATAACTGCGCAATAACATAATTTCGATTCGCCTTACCGTGAGGCGCCACGACGCGCGAGAGAAAGAAAGAGGGGTGCCCGAGCGACGTATACGGAAGCGCTGCTTAGGAACAGGCCAAGCAGGTTCTGAACTTAAGGGTTCGTCTCCACTCTCTTCTCGCGGTGGGTAGTAATAAACCCTCCTCGTGCACCGGTCTCCTTTCGATTCTCCTTCTCGGGCCTTGCTTACCATATCTCGTGCGTTTCCTCGCGCATTCTCCCGCGAGTACCACTCCAGACGAGGAGGAAGAGCCTCTGTTTCAATTTCTCGGCGAATCCTTTATTTACTCGCGGCAAGGATGAGAGCTAAGGATAAGAGGAGCGCGAGGGGTAAAGGGTTTTTTAGGAGCAGGGCAATCGCTTAGCTATTTGCGCTCGATCGAAAGAAAGTGGAGGAGGGTGGTCCGTCGCCCGTCTTCGTTTCGACGGAGGATTTCTTCGTACTACGCGGGAGAGTAAGCGAACGGAAAATGATTAGATTGCACGAAGGTATCTCTCGGTCGTATCGAAATTTTTGGAAAACGTTTTGTCGCGGAAACTGGGTAGAATCAGTGCAATCGAATTATCGAGGAGTTCCGTCTTGCAGAGGTATTCGGTAAACTTTGGATCTAACATTTTACGTTATTCCTTCTTACTCTCTCTTACTTCCATTGTGCATTATAGGAATTAGAAGACAATCTTCTTCATTCTGCTTTGCCTTCGCGGTACGATACGATGAAGCGAGAAGCAAAATTATGAGATGGAAGAGCCCGATGTTTTGGAAACAAGAAGCAAATAAAAAAGGAGCCGAGATAGATGCGTTTCTCGAGCGCGCACGGTCCAGCTCCGTCCCGCAGAATCGCCGGTGGAAATTCGCGCCAAGTTTCATTCCGCGTATTTCCGTAGCTAAGGGCGGAGGGTTTTTATTTTCGTGAAATTACGAGAAACTACGCGCGACGGTAGGGTGGGAGAGGAGACGGACGAATTAACGTTACGCTCCTTCGTGCTACGATAAATTCGCGAGCTGCGGGAGGACGGAAACGGGGAGGCCGAGGGAAGCGGAGGAGATTGGGAGCGCTAACGTGGAATAATAAATAAAAAGGATGGAAGACAAAGAGTTACCGCGTTTCCGAAAAGTAAACGCGTTTAATCCAAATTACAGCGAGAAGAATTTCACGAGTGCATCTTCGCGAAAGATCCCACGTAATTCGCAAGAGACAATTAATAATTCACGAAGATCGTACCGAGTAAATGCGAGGGAAGAAATATTTTTTTCCACGGATCCTTTTCCATGCGACCATCGCGTCCGCTGCGAATGAAACTTCCGGTTATCCGATAGAAACGGACGTTGCTCCCTCCTCTCCGGTTTTGTGGCATCGTACGTCTTGTTTTATGTATTTCCGTGCCCGGAGAGAGGAGTGCGCTTCATCTTGAATGTTAGAATTCGAAGTTTACCTCCTCCACCGTCTACGATTATGAGAATAAACAGGGCGAGCGATCCCACCCCCTTCCCCGCCACCGTCCCCTTTTCTCGTTCGCCTTCTTCTTATTTCCATTATGCCGCTCGGAGTTTCGAATTTACGAGCGGCGACGCGTAAACGGATACGCGCGAGATAAAAAGATTTTTATTTTCCAGTTCCAGTTATTGCCCGCACTTACACCGCCGCGGAAGTTTGTAACTTAAGCCGACATCCGTGTGCCACTTTTTACGCACGGGGGCAGAGAATCGAGGAGTACTACCAGTTTTTTCGAAAACAAATTTCCCGGACTAAATCGAGAAGATTGGCAGATATCTTTTCGTCGATTGATTCGCAATTGGAAAAGCGTCGAACGTCGCTTCGTAGTCTTTTGCCTTGTCGAGCGAGGGATGAAAAAAAAAAGAGAAAGCAAAACTTCGAGCCTCAGCCCCGTGCAACCCCTGACGTCGCAATAATTTCGTATTTACTCGCTCCCCCATTTTCTCAGACTTGGTTCGCCGGTGCGCTGAAGGAAGAGAGGATGCGTGTACGAGCCCTCTACTCTCTTTTTCCTTCTCTCTCTCTCTCTCTCTCGTCTGCCTACTCTACGCAAAAGATCCGAGTCTTCGCTTTCATATTCCTCGCTATCGGGGACCCCGTGAATACGGAATCGGAACGAGCCAATATTTGTGAGCGAACGAATTGCCTGCGAGGGAACTTTCGACGGGTCTTTAACCCTTGCTCCCTCCCGGAATTTTTTTTTGGTGGAAGAGTCGCGGTGGAAATCGATCATGTTCGACGCGAGTCCTTGACAAGGGTGAAAAGAAGGTCGGCATTTATCCGGTGACCATTTTCTATATCTGTCTTAGAAAATGCACATTCCTCGAAATCTTACTCCACAGAATTATTTCGAGGTTCTGATTTCCGAAGAAAGCAAGTTGGACGTAATGGCGTTAGTGTTTTCAATCTCGAGAATTTTTCCGCGAGAATTTTTTTTCCCACCGCGATGCTTAGCCTACTCTGGTGCCTTAAAAAGACCATCTTGTCCTCCGGAACGGAAGCTGTCGGTGCCGAGCTCGTTGGCCGTTTCCGTGCGCTAACCCAAAATGCGAAAACTCCGGCGCTTAATTTCGCCCGCCGGTGGCGGAAGTTTCGTCGCTTTCGAAATATCCTCTCTCCCTTGTGCATTCCCTTATTTTTCCTTCCCCGCCTTTCACGTAACCCTTCTTTTTCGCGAACCTTTTCAGGGTCCTTCGTACTTCTCCCTTAGTCTAGCTAAACGTTTAACGGTAAACGGTCGGATTTGCACGGAAATGTTTTTAATCCACTCGCATCGTTAAATCCGTAATTGTCCCTGCAATTAAACGAATTTTCCATTCGAGAAACATTTCTCTTATTCCGATCGTGTTCTCGGAACACCGAATAGTGGGCAATTTTTGAAGCAGGGTACGGGTTTCGGGTGAAGGATCAAATCGTCCGCAGAATTTTCTTATTCGACTCGCGTCGACGATTACAATCGAACTTACTTGCCAATAAACTTGTCCTCGGAAGAGATCCTTCTTATCTCGATCGTATTCTCGGAACACCCCATAGACGAGGAACGAAAGGCACGTATACGAAGGGTCCGAGGGTGCGCGCGTAGGTCGTACGCTTATTGGTTGTAAAACGGTCGGGCCATCTGCCCGCGATATGAGACCGCGGGCGCACCCTAAAAATCCACTCCTGGTAGCCGACGACGCCGATCGCAGTAATAAGTCACCGGAGGTGGCCCACCGTCGTCGAACGCATAACGGGTGCAGCGAAAATATCAATCCTGACTTTCAATATTCTCCTCGAGGGATGCAACAAAAAGGATATTTACCGACGATTAAAGGAACGGCTGTAATATTTTCATATCCATCCCTCTTTCTCTCTCTCTTTCTCTCTCTCTCTCTTTCTCTCCCTCGACAGCCTTCTCGCGTACAAAGAGACTCGAGAAGGAACCAAGCGCGCTTTCCTCTCGGACCCATCAATGTCGCTTGGCACTACGAGAAAGCGAAACCCTTTCTCCCCAAGGAACTAACGGCGCATTCCATCGAAAGCTTCCACCAAACTTTCCGAACGGAGTTCCCTGGAAAAATTCACTAGCTCGGCCAGAAAGAGCACAGAAATTTGCCGCGGTAAGTTGATAAGGGAGAAGGCCCTAATAATATCTCCGAACGCGTAGTAAACTGTTGTCGAGCCACGGCACGTGTAAGTTATACAACGGGGTTAAGAAAATAGTCTACTAACTTGGGCGTTTCATCGAATGCCTTAGCATATTCAATAGAGCCCCGACGTTCAGCGAGTTCTCGCATCACAGAAAAGCGACGGATCCTGTCCTTTCATCGGCCATGTTTCGCAACGAGCGTGAACTCGCATACAGCACAATAACAATGCAGTCTCGTCGCAACAAGATCGTCACGGGGGCGAGAACACCTCTTGCTCTTACTTCAGCGAGTTCTTTCAAAGTGGAGAAAGGAATTTTTCATCGATCGGAGTAACAGACGAACTTTTCCAAGGTTTCTCCGAATATCTTTAAATTCCCTTCGACGAGTGCTTCGAATTCTCTCGAAGTGGCAAATACCGAGCGTAAAGAAAATTCGTTGGAGAAAAAAGAACGCCGGTGCACGGTGAGAGATCGAAGCGCGCGTGCTCCTCCCGCATTAAATTCTCTCGCATCGAGTTGTCGCGTTTCGTGAGAACGGGGTCGTCGACCACCATCGTCGGCGTCGGTGACCAACACCGCGCGTGTAGAAACGGAGCGAACGAAAAAGACCGGGGTGGAGAAAGCGAGGCGAAGGGGGTGGGTCTAAAATTTGGGAGGTTTTATATGGGCGCCTCTTAACCAGGTATACGGCACTGTTTCTCACGTGGCAGCTGGCCCACATGGCTGCTTGCAACACTAAAGCCCAAAGCTCCGCGACCTTATCGGGGCTCGCCTTATTTTTAATAAAAACTGCGGGTAGCAGTGGTAGGGTGTCGGCGCCCGGGGTGGATCACCGGAGTAGCAGAAGGCAAACCGCCGAGATTAAAAAATTCATCGGTGCTACGGGGGCACTCGATGGCCTCGTAACTTAAAATTAAGAAAATTGGGAAGCATCACGGTGCGCGGGTGCCACCCACCCCTCTCATTTCCGACTGACAGCACGTCCGTTACCTGTCGTCGAGCGGGCTTTACCGATAACCGATTCGCAACTCCGATATTGGAAAAACTTCGATCTGTCTTCCACACCTTCGCCCACCCCTTCTCGCCAGGCCGCGGTATCATTTTCTTCCCGTCGTTAATTTCGATTCTACGACTCTCGTTCCGAGTCGCGTCACTGAAAGAATCTATAAAGAGAGTTTAAAGGTGATTTTGTTTTTAAGCTCGAGGATACCGCAGATTGCGATCTCGCATGATATTGATGCGCGCGATGGTTTTACGATAATTTTGATACGCGCAGAACTGACTGGTCGAACGAGGTCGAATGTCGGGGAGGTCAGGGCTTTACGATAAAGTGGAATTGAATTTTGTAAACGCGCTCATCTCGCGATGCAAATAATGAATTCTTAATCGGTTCCCAAACTGTGCATTGGATGCTCAATAATTTTCAATGCCATCTGTAAATCCCCCGTGTGTCGGGGCGATGTTTAATTTAATGACTGCGAATCCAAATCAAAATTAACGAGACGGCCATTATGACGGTAGACATGTAGATGAATTCACTTACCGGAAATTCCATCGTACGTCCACCACGCCTCCCAGTCGGATGCTGTAACAAAAGAATGAAACGTGTGTTAGGTGGATCGAAGTAGATGTCCTCGGTCAAACGAAATAAATTATTACAAGGATCCTGGATACCGTGGAGAATTCTGAATTAAATTCTCGTCGATAGAATCCTGTACAGATTCGGCGAAATTAATATTTCAATTAGCAGGATCAATGAAGTTATCCTTAACACCGTCGACATCGGCTACCGTGCAAACCGTTTCGATTCGATCAATGAACACAATTTTTCTCAATTAAATCTACCCATGAACAAACCACCCTTCCATTCTCTTAACCATCTTTACAACTTCCTTATTAAAGCTTCTCGCGCCAAAGATCGAAGGAAGACCGCACGTCGGTCACAAAATTTCTTTCCAAAATTTCTCGAAAAAGTTCTCTTCCAGATTAAAAATTCTCGCGTCAGGGACGAGTCGGCCCTCTCTCGGTCACGGTGCGATCCTTCAAACTTTTCTGATGCCTGCGCGACTTCTCGCTCGACTTCCGTGTGTCAGCCTGAGCCTCTTTCCTTTCCCCAACTGTACCGCAAGAGGAGGGCGAGCGAAGAAGATGATCCTTTGGCGAAGCTTCCCTCAGCCGTCTCCGTGCCACGATTATCGAGCAGATCCTCCTCGAGTCGTCGTCGTCGGAAGTCTGCGCGAATAAAGGCGGGCTTTCGCGATGGGAGTGGTGGGACAAGAGGGTTGGAGGGTGGAGCTGAGGGGTAGGGGGTGAGTTTTATGGCTTAGGTCGCCGACGCTCATGATTTCCCGAGCACTCGAATCGCGATTGATCTCTTCTCCGAGGGGTGGTGCGGTGCAAGCTCCTAGGTAGAGACGCCAAGCTGTACTACTCGCTCTTTGGAAGGAGAGTACGCTCTCGAGGATCAGGCATGAAAGGGACAGTCGCGAGAAAGGAGGATCGCGGTTGTCGCTTGACTCTCCGAGAGTTTGTTTGCCGAAGGAGTAGAGAGGAGAGAAGACGGTGGGCAGAAGTGGAGGAAGCAGAGATTGATCGAGTTGATCGATACGACGCGGAACGATCCAAAGGAACACAATGATGTCCTCGGGTTACAAGCGAGGAATTAGGAGAAGATTGAAGAGGATGCCGTCGAAGGAATCGTTCTTCGTTCTTGTTCCGCGGGATCTCGATATTCATTTGGCGGGGATCGATCTTGAGAGGATTGTGAAACTCGAGGAGAGTAATCCATTTGTTTCGTAAATTGCGCCAGTTGTATCTCTTTCACGGTGGTAGGGTGGGTGGGTCTGCGCAAAATGTCGGATCGTTTAGCAATTACGAAATTACAAGGAACTCATCGAGAACTTGATTTCTCCGCAGTTTACACATTTCTATGGCAATCGAGCTGATCTTCAAATACAGTAATTGTACCTGTTAAGTATCTAACTAGCTAGGAAAAAGAAAGAACTCTACATACTCAGCCTGAACAACCACATTTAGAAACGAGAGAATAGAAGACGCGGGTTTAACTTTAGATCCACGATATTGTAAGTGCACCTAACATCTGTCCGCGAAGTTTGATTTCTCGAAACCTGGATATCAATACGGAGGCGTCACCGAGGAGTCTGCTTCCTCCTGTGCAGGAACTCGATGACGTCTCAACGATGGACATTCGAGTTGAGGTGTGGATGGTGGTGAAGGTGGTGGTGGCGCGATCCGAGATGTCTAAGAAGGAACGGCTCTGAGAGGGGTCTAAGAGGGATAGATTCGCCTCGCGCCGAGGACGAAGGGAGAGGAGTGCTGGCTCCTGCGGGATGCTTCCTGAATGTGGAAGCCTGTCACGGATCACGGCGGTCTCTACGAGGGTGCCAGGGAAGGCACCCCTGGGAGATCGGAGAAGTCTCTCGAAATTCGCAGCCTTGAAGGACGACGTCTGTCGTTCACTTCGCCCGGGAGAAGAGAAACAAGGCTTGCGCGGACATGGAACCGATGAAAGCTTCGTGAAGATCGAACAGCAGCTAGTGGATCGACTGAGAAGAGCAGCCGAGAGTATATCGAACCGGTAAAAATATTCAATCGCACGTGGCTCGAAAAGTGTCTTTGTGAAAAACAAAACATTTTTCTTCGAGGATAAACGCGTTAGTCGAAAGTTCCACGAGAGATTTCAGTGTTTTCGCGTAGCTTTTAAATTCCAAACTCTACCGTGCCTCCGTATCTACGCGTAACAATAGATATCCTACTGCATTAGTAACCCGCTAAAATGTTTGACAGTAATTAACGAAGCCACCGTGGACGGCAAAAGGCAGAAATTGACAAATGGAACAATCCATTAGCTGCTCGTACTCCAACGAGCCAGCTATTCATCGGTCGAAATGCGATCGCGAAATATCGAGGAGGGTAAGCGTCCGGAACTACTCCGAACATCATCTCTCCTCCTGCGCTCCGGGTCGTTCGACGATTCGGCCAAGAATCGGGCGAACTTCCTGGAGGAGCCGGCTTGCGAAGTGGCCAACGGAGCGGAGCAGAAGGAGGAGCGAAGAGAAGCCGAAGGATGGTGTTCGGGTTGGAGCTGGCAGTCAACTTATCCCGAGGTCTGGCGAAAGTGGAAGGATCATCGCGCCAAGGAGAAGGAGGTGGAAGAAGACACGAGAGCTAGGCGGCGACCGCTCGTTAATCAAAGGAGATTGTGTTTCAAAGGATGCATCTATAATTATGGCCTCCTTCTCGTGTCTTCGTCCTGGCCCCTCGGTCCTGGTAATCGTGGCGAGTGTAAGCCGCGCACTCACGCTCGCGCGCGAGTGTGCGCGTAACGACAGTTTGTATACACGAGGGAGAAGGAGGAGGGTAGAGAGTGCAGGAGGGTATCGCCAGTTGGTGCCACGGCAGAAGGAGACACATGGCGCGCATCATCGATCGGTCCACTAGGTTCGCCCTCCCCTAGTAGTACGTGCACGAGAGATCCCGTGAACCGAATGCACAGCTTTCTCATGGCCAATTTCGAAATAAAAGTTAAACACGCGATCGAATTTTTATCAACACTCCTCCATCCCATTCTACCTTCCAGCATTCGTGGATCACGTGGTCTAACAGAGGCGAGGCCTCGGAAATTTTATACTTTCGGCTTCACCCACTCAGGAGCTTCGCCCGCCGGTGCATATCCTTGCAAAGTGCAAGTCCAGCGGGCAAAAGTTTAAAGCTCCATCATGGCGGTGGGTCGGCGTGCAACGCCGTCGTGCCTCCCGCGCGCCGTGGCAGCATCGATCAATCGAAGTTGGCTATCGGTCGAGCGATCGATCAATCGATTACCGAAGGAACTCGAGCGGAATTCTAAGGATGGAGTTTGGAGCCGGTGCCACGTGGTTTCGCGCACGTCGGAGATGCCAACGAGCGACGCCGACGCAGAGGACGAGGCTGACCCTCGCACACACACACGCGCGCGCGCGAGCGGACAGGCCCGGCGCGGAACGTTCTCCTATCTCTGCTGGTTGTCTAGTCACCCGGTAGGCACCCCTAGTTCACCCCTAGTTCACCCCTTGCTCACCCTCCGTGACTTCCACCCCCTCGTCTGACCATAGCGCGACCCATTCCACTTCTCACGCTGACCCATATTCGATTATCTGGATGCATGCCATCCGGAGTCCCGTATTGCAAACTAATTGCCTCAAATTGGAAAACTTTCTCGGGCAGGGAGGCCACCGCCGCCGCTCTCCCCTGCGGATCTCTCTCCCATCCACCCATCGTTCGCCACCACCCCCTTTCCACCCCTTCGACTACTTTACCATTGTCAATCTCGCCCGTTCGCGAGACCACTCCTGTCTCTTTATTCTCTCTTTTTCCATTTTCCTCTCTGTATTTTCCTCCAGTGTTCCTCTTCCACTTGGCGACCACCTGCTTCACCCTTTCGTTTCGTTCTCCTTTCGCTTTACAATCGAGGAACGCGGGGTCTCCAGCATCTTCCTTTTTCGGTCCTCTTATTCCGAACTTCATCGCGGCTGCTTGCCTTCTCATAAGATATTTATACCGTGCTCACTTCGGTATTCATGATCTATCGAGAGTTTAAGCATACTCTCTCCCTACCTCTCGTTTGCTCCTCTTTCGCGTTCTTACTCTCTCACTCTTCCTCGTCGTTTTATAAACCGATACAAGCGCTCACCTGTTTTGCGCTCCTCGCACTCGACCGGGCCGAGGCTCATTTGCGGGTCGTTATGTTAATGCGAGGACGTAAATGATCGAGCGACCATTCACCGGGTGGACCAAACAGTGGAAAACTTTTATAATGGCTCGCTGGAAAATGAAGATCCATCGGTTGCGGCCGCGCATAGGAAAAGAGTTCCCGTTCCACGGGGATTCAGCGGGAACGCTAAAAATTGAATTACCAGAATGGGCCGTATTTTGAAGTGCGAATCGTCGCGATTTTTCATTCGCCCGCACGAGAGCACGAAGAATTGGGACGAATTTTCTGCTTTCCTTAAACATGCAGAGCCACCGTGAATATTGCATTTGAATTTTTTGCTAGCCAATGAAATCATTCGCGTGAGTTTCCTATCTCTCGGTTGACATCTCGCAAATTAGAAATGAAATAAAGTTCGAGAGAACGACGACGTGCCGGATGCAGTTAATTACGAACGATCCACCAGAATCGAAACGACTTAGGACGCTGAATTTCCATGGATGAGAATTAATTATCTCGAGACTGACCGCGCGTCGTCGGGATCATCGGAACGGCATCCTTCGTCGCGATTGCGATTAACCGAAATTTCTATATTCACGACTGCCGTAAAGTAACCGTCGGGACCTGGAGACGCTGTTAACTTTAATAGCGAAATTATGGTTGGATTATCCTGACCCCTGCCCTCTCCAGCCATCTCTTTCCCTTCACGCCACACCTCCCTCCTCATTTCTCACCTCCCATTCCAATCTCCCAGTCTGCTCTACCTTTCCGCAGGCTCTCACCCCAGCCACTCTCGTGGTCTCACCCCTCTCAGCCAGGAGAATCGCCAGGTGCCGGTGTGTTTCGCACCTTCCCTCAACCCGGCCACCCCCGAGAGCCTACAGCGTGACACTTTTTATTAAAGCGCCCGTTTCCTCCCTGATGAAATAAAGTGGATGGCTTCCCTCGCGACGTACTAAAGGGTGGCTTTATTAGTCCCGCAACTTTGCCGAACTTCTCAACCTGGCCCCATTCAACTTACCCGCGCCACCGTACTCTTTTCACGCCTCCGACATTTTACGCCCGAGCGGACGACGTTGTTCCCCCGTTTGTCCTCGAGTGCTTTCCGTGACTGGATTAAAGCGAAATCGATGGAAAGAAATTAAAGAGAAATTCTCTACGCGCGTGGAACGAGTTTTCCACCATCGTGGAAAATGTCTCGTGGAAAGAAATTCTCGGCGAGTGTGATCGTTAGATCCCACGATACTCCACCGGTTTCTCTCAGGTCCCGTCCATCGAGAACGCTCGCGTAAATATTTTAAACAAACTCCAGTCTCCTCCACTTTCCTCACGGGGGAGGTGGAAAACCAAGGCGCAAAGAGCACGGGACGGAGGAGGCACACCTCGGCGAAAATAACCCCTACTCTAGCTCGAGTTTCCATTTACGTGATTCTTATCGGTACACGTTCTCGTACTCGCTCTCTCGTTCGTGGTACCCACACACTCGCAGACGCGCGCGAGTACACTCACGCACAGTCTCTACAACGAGGTAATACGTACTTCCTTCGGTTTCTCTCACACGACTACCGGTCTACGGCGGTAGTGGCGCACAGGGGCAAGTAACAAACTTTTACGTTTCCATTTTACGCTTTTAGTACGAATGTATCAAAGTTACTACTTCATAGAGAGACCGGTAGGAGGTAGAAGGGTGGGTTGGGAGGTGGAGAAGAAGGGGGCCCAGAAGTTTTGTATTGCCGGAGCGAGAGGAACCCATAAAATCCTCCTTTCGGATCAGAGGACGACGATCGAGATCGGTGCTTCCTGGAACTTCGCGAAAGAAAGTGAGAGAGTGGTGGAAGATCGTTGGAGGATGGGAGAGAGAGAAAGAGAAGGTCTGCGGGTAATCGCGTTACGACTTACGAGTCTTGCACCGGAAATGCACGAGGGCACGGGAGTGCAGCAGGAAGGCACCACAGCGAAGCGGTGCATGTGCAGGAATGGCTGACCTATTTTTGACGAACTACTACTTACATTAAGTAGCATGGCGATGCAGGCGTGCAACTCTCTCCGCTCACCTTCTCACCCTTCTTTAGCCAACTCATTCCACCATTCTCTCATTCTCTCCTCCGTTTTCTCCCCACAATTTTTGCTACTCCCAAGAATCCACTGGTTTTCTTTCTCCCCCTTATATCCCATCCCTTTCATTCGAGATTATTTAATTTTCCTTTTTTTTCCCACTCGCTTCAATTTCAACGCACGGTGACTTCATTCCATTTTTCAGGATTACGTCCCAGCGAAGATTAGCGACGTAATTCCTTTTTGTAGATTCGCCTTGTTCCCTGCGTGGGCAAAAATTGCTCTTTGCCTAGGCACATGTATCGCGCGCCAATTCGACGCTAAAAATGCCGGTCCAACAAATCCAAAATCCCCAAGAGTGCGCGCGCGTGCCTGCCGTCGCGCTCGAGTGGCGGTCTCTCTTTGTGCGCTCCTACATCCGGCGCATTTCCTTGATTATGTTTTTTATACTGGGGCCGCTTAAAAAGCAGCCGGTACATGTTAAGTAGCTCCTCTACAGGTTAGCGCAAATTCAAAGGTATTCGCTTAAGCTGCCTCCTCGTTGTTGGCCGACGAGCGAAAGGAGGAAGGAAGGGAAAGGAGGAATGAAAGAAGGGGTGGAAAAGAAAGTGAGAGGTGGAAGCGTCGGTGGAGTAATGAGGAAAACAGAGGAAGGAAAGAGATGCCGTGCGACCACGGGTGGAGAGCGAGGGAGAAATACGACGAAAGAAGAATTATATTACGCGGGCCTGCGAGAAAGCGGCAACCTCCTTCCGTCTCCCTCTTCTTCCTCCCAACGCTATTTTTTCCTTCTTCACTGAACAGCACTAAGAGTACCTCTACTCGCTCCTAGCCCACAACTTTGCTTCCCACGACCGACCACGTCCTATTGGATTATTTTTTCCAATTACCGACACCGCCGCGCGCGCGCTTCTCTCTTCTTTTTACAAAACGTGTGAAGATTTCGCTCCCTCTGCAGACCGATCGATGTAATCGCGCGCAGAATCGCACGGGGCTTCGTTTACACCGCCACGCATCCTCCTCGTAGTTCTAAGCGATCGATGTAATCGTTTACGAATCGGCCTCCGAGGATTTTCTTCGGTATCCGTGAAAATGACGGACAGCAATGGCCCAATGGGGACTCCGCAGAGATTTCCCTCTGCAACGGGGCGATGTAATCACCCATAGATTCTCGCGATTACATCGTGGAATCTGCCGCGTGGACGATCGATGTAATCACTCGTTCTGTGCCGCTCGATTTCTCGTAAGCGCGAGAATTAACACCGAATGTTCCGATTAGTGGATATAATGGTCACCCGTGGGTCGTGGAAATTTTCTTTAGATAGGATCGAAGTAAATCGTTCGCGAATAAATAATTCCAAGGAATACAATGAAGGGGTGGAAGGAAATTCGAGGGGTAGTTGAGAGCGGGGCATGTTGTGTACCGAAGAATGTCGATCGTACCGCGTAAATGGATACCTACTCCTACGCGGTGAAACGCTTATGCAAATTCATGCTAACTAAGACATATTTATCGAGGCCGACGATAATACCGGAATAAAGGTCGGAAATATGGATCGAATCTCGTTCTCTTCCTTCACGGCGAAGCGATAAATTTCTTCTCACGTGGCAAAGCGTACAATCAATCTTGAACTTAATTGTTATACATCCGATTTTTCTACTTGAAAAAAATTTTTTGTTTTATCTTCGAAGAACAAATTTTCAAAGTTCATCTATTCTTGTTTAACTCTACATGCACAATCTCCAATTGTACCTATTTTTGCTTTTCATTCCAGAGACATTTTGCAGGCTCGGAAAAGCGTCCTTTGAAATGCACCCCGACAGTCCCTAATTTTTCCCTATCTCCATGCTGTCCCGATTCGGCCGGACGAAGATTCGGGGTATATTGCGAGCCGAGCAGGTGCGAATGCAGTTACGCATACATATCGGCTAACTTCCGCCCTCGGCAAATTGTTACCCTTGTTATGCGCCCAATCGATAGAACCGCTCGTTCCGACTCCACTGGCAATTATCCTCCTCCCGTGCCGAGGGACGAACCTCCTCGCCCTCGTCCTTCACCTCCTCCTTCACCGCCTCCAACATTTTTTCCCTCCGGCGTTTGTGGCGCAGCGCTTTCACGCCTCGCCTGAGCTCGTGCGCGCCGCGCGCCTAACGGAAAAGCAAGGCGAACGTGTGTTTCGCAGATTGTATGCGTGCGACGACACCCTCTCCACCTCTCCTTTTCTCTATTTCCTCTCAGCTCTCTCTCTCTCTCTTTCTCTCCTCCTCCTCGTTCATCCACCGCTCTCCTCTCAATCTCTTCCAACCCTTACCTCACCCCTTCTCGCAAGGGTTTCCCTCAGAAGCGGCGGAATAATTTTCTACGAAGTTTTCAATAATTCATGCCACGTGCTGCCCGTGGTGGCAAGAATGTTGGATTACAGCGCGGTCGACCGTCCGAGCACCCGCGAGAGAAGGAGGGAGGGAAGAGAAAAAAGTAACGGGAGTAATTAGTTCGCCGAGGAAATTTCGCCAACGGGTAATTTAATATCGCGTGAAGGTGATTTTGGTGGTGCCTGCGAACACGGCGGCACCGGTGAACGAAGGTAAACATTAAAAGGTCGAATTTTTCGGGGGTTGTACAGAGTGTCCCAGACCACCCATACAATCTCTCGTGGGGACATAGAGCGGCTTGCGCTGAACATAAAAGTCCTGTACCGTTTTGTGATAATCGCAATATTTATTGAGTTATTAATTGTTAAAGATCAAAGGAAAGGGCGTCCGCCAAAATAGCAGCGGGAGAAGCGATGGAGCCTCTGCGAGCTGTAGGACGGCCCAGTTTACCTACAAACAAATGCGGGGTGCGGTAAGGGGAAGAATAACGAAAAAGAAGCCGGCCGTGCAGCGGTGTCTTAGCCTTCCTCTTACCCCGTCACGCGTTTGTTTGTGAGTAAACTGGACCGTCCTACAGCTCGCAGAGGCACCAGCGCACCTCCCACTGCTATTTTGGCGGACGCCCTTTCCTTTGATCTTTAACAATTAATAACTCGATAAATATTGCGAATATTGAATAATGGTCCAGGACCTTTGTGTTAATATTAAGCCGCTCTACGTCCCCACGAGAGATTGTATGCGTGGTCTGGGACACCCTGTATATCGAAAGGATCGACGACTCTGTCCTCGATCCTGTCGACGCAGCGTTCGTCCAAGAGACAATGAATCCTGCGTTCTTTTTCAAAAATTTCTGATTACTCCGGTCCGCGAACGAAAATAAAGGAACGCATTTGAAATACCCTTTTCTCTCGAAATACGCAGAGCTTCTTTTCACGATCGAGCCAAAGGATTGAAGTTCTCGCGGAATTAATTTCGCGGTGGCACGGTTCAGACAGGGGACGAGGAGAACGAGGGAGGATGAAGAAAGGCGAACGTGATGAAACAAAGTCGAATGGAGAATAAATTTGATGGGTGGGCAGACGAGCGAACTGGAGGATTATCGATCGTCCGGCCTGGTCGAGCGGACTGCGGTTAATCGTTGCGTAACGTCGCGTATGTCGAACGGTCGAAAAAAAAGGGGGTGGAAAAATCGGTCGAGCGGAAGAGGAAGTGGGAAGGGTTAAAGAGAGAAACGTCTCATTAGGGCGCACCTCTCGTTTCGATCGAGAAAAGGGAAAGAGAGGAGGAGCAGCGTACTCTCTCGTCGCCACGAAGAGCAGAGTTTAAGTTCGCATATAATTAATTTCACCCTCTCCGCTCCCTTACCACCTTTCGCAGCCCCCGGAGGGCAGATAGAAAGGAAAATCGGGAGTGCAAATCGCGTAACGAGGGAAAGTTTGCCACTCGTGCATAGAAAGGAGCCCGCCGACCGCTTTGACACTGAAATTTAATGTTCGCCAGGGCATCTTACTAATGTTCCTTCGAATCGTCTCGTAATCTTTGGAATTTACAACGCCCCCGTTCGCCGTGGCCCACGAAAGATCGCCAACTTCGGTGACTGACGTTTCCGACCACTCGTACGAAACTAAAAGAAGATACTTAACACTAGAACTACCAAGCCGGTCAAAATGACTGGTCAACAAAAGAAGTTTCTATATGAAAACAAAAGTAAATGGCAGCTCGGTGATAAAATAAACGCTCTCTCTGTTAAAATGAGTGGTCAACAAGAGAAGTTTCCATACGAAAACCAAAATTGGTAGTTCTAATGTTAAAGAGAAACCCTCGTGAAAAATTGACGTACCCGGTCATTTTGACTGGTCGGTACTTCTAGTGTTAATTGAAGAATCAATGATGCCGAATAAATTACAGAACGAGGAAGTAGAAAACCGTGGGCTCGCGTGAGTGTCGAGATAGGCGTCTAATAATTCGAGTGAATGTTTCGTTAGTTATAAATGAAAGACACCCGGTGGCTCTGGTTGAGTTCCTCGTGGAGCGTGCGCCTGTTATCCGAGGACTGAAGGAAGGATGCGAGAGGAGGAGAACGCGGAAGAGGAGGTGGTGAATGAGAAAGAGAAGGAAACGTGGACGGAGGCGGGCGCGGTTCTGATTAAACATTAAAATCGATCGGGGAAACACACGAAATTACAGTCTACAATGCTCCCTGGCGCTGGCCGGTGGCGAGATAAGGCCGGGAGCAAATAACGGTGTAGATCCTATCGGCTCTGTCTTTCTTTTATCACGGGGCATATCAAATAAGTCTATAACTAACCGTGTAGACCTTATCGCCACGGACACTCAGCTCGCCCGTTCGCTCACCTCGCCATATCATCGAACCGATTCTCAACGGCGCACGAAATATTTTCACGGCATTAATACGGTCCCGTCACGGTAGCTGGCTGATTAAAATCAAATATCGCTCGAGTTTGTCCGAGCGGTGGTGGCTTACGTCGGTGGAAAGGCCCGTTAGAAATCTTATTTTTCGAGTACCTATTCTCCTCTAATTCCCTCGGCCCGTTGCACCGGCTCCAGGTCGGTGGACTATTTTTCCTTAAAACCACCGTGGAGGCAGAAGCGAATGAACGATAAGGGCGGATCGATTCGGTAAATTATCTTCGAGCACGGAGGGGCCATGTAAAATCACGCGGAACCCAACGAGAATAGATTTTTCCCTCGTCTCTCGAATCTCTCGACATTCGTTTGTTTTTCATTTCAATTACCCCGAGACTCGCGCGGGACGAAGGATAACGAAAAGAAGCTTCCTGCGAATAAGTGCGAGCGGCCGGAGCAGCGGCAATCCACGCTCACGCCACACTTCCGAAGGTTAATGTCGACGTCATGTTCCCCGTGCAAATTCGAGTTTACATTCAAACGATCCTTCCGAAGCGGAACATTAAAATTAACTGTGAAAGATGGATAGAAGTGGGTGCCCGTAAACGAATTCCTCCCGCGAAGACGCGAAAGGACGTTGAAACGAACCGCGCGCGCGTTCGTCCTTGCCTCCTGCCTTGGGAGAGGAACGAGGAGACGAGAGGGAAAGAAAAGAGAGAAGAAAAGGGTGGGAGGATGAGGCGACGGTGGGGTGAGGAGGTGGAACTCGAGAAGGAGCGAGTCGAAGAAAGAAACGAGAAGGAACGTGAGAGATGGGGAGAGACGGATGGGAAAGAAAAGAAAGGTGGAGGAGGATTGAGGATGGTGGGATGGGGCAAAGGTACGCGGAATGGGGAAAGAAAGAGAAGCGTGGCCAAACGAGTGGCCAAATGTAATTTAAAGAAGGAACGAACTTCATACCCCGCCACTTCGACCCCACTTCATCCCATCCCCGGCAACGAGCAGAAAAGGAGGCGAAAAGTTCAGTCCCGCTTTACAATTCAGCCCGCATAGAATCAACCGACTTACCCTCCACCTCCACCACTACCTCCACTACCTTCCCACCTCCTCGAGCAATCCGCCATCGCACCCACCCTTCCTTCCCTCGACGTCTTGCGCCCTCTTTCACCCTTAACCCACCGACTCCCTCTTCTTCTTCTTCTTCTTATACTCTTTTTTCTCCTCCTCTCGTCCTCCTTCTCGCCACCTTTTCCCTTCGTTTCGTTCGACTGCATTGACTCAGGCTTGGTACGAGCCTTCTATACCGACACGTCCGCACACACTTGTCCCTTTTCTTTTCTCTCCCTCCCTCCTTTTCTCCTCTCCTTCTCTCAGTTCTCTTCTACCCTCGCCCATCCTTTTCGCCATCACGTCGAATCCGATCTGCGCGGCTTCGGGCGACACGAAATTAAAATCGTGCAGTTTCTTTTTTTCTTCCGTCTAGACCGCCGCCAATGGCGCGCGCCATTTTAGGCCCTCCTGTGCGCGGCCCGACGCGACTCCATTCTCGAGCTATCTTCTGTTATTTGGTTGAGAAAGGCGTGCGTGAATGCCAGTGAATCGTTCAATTGAGAGAGGGGGATTTTTTTTTTTCATTCGTAGTCTATCGCTGAGGCCTAGCGAACACGCATCGATTTCGATGGTACGGATAAATATCGTACGATCAAATTCTTTCAGTGGAAATCGACGCGCGTGTGCTAGGATAGTGTGTGCCTAATTGATCTTCCTTTCTTACGAGTGATGTATTCACATTGATTCTCTCCACGAGTCGGCACGAAAATACTGTATTTCTAAACTTCTCGGGGTCAATTAAACTTGCGGATTTCACGCACTAGCGAGAGCACATGTTACCGGGGGAACGACGACGAGCATTGAAATAATTTCTCGCGAAATTTGCAGAAACCGAACGGCACGGTTTTAATAAAGCAGTGCAATTCAAGCTCGGGGGCTCTGGCGTATTTCAAATATTTTGACTGCCAGTTTCCCACAGAAATAATGGAACCTTCGGATCGTTAGCCGATGCTTTCACGCACGACCTCTCGACGAATGGATCGTTCGTGTTTTTGGTTTTGACTTCTGCAAAAGCAAAGCGATTTTTCCACCCTCGAAAGACAATCAACTCCTTCAACGATAGAAGCAAGTAAAGTCGAGCTCTTGCGTGACCTTCGATCGTATTCATCGGCGCACACAGGTAGCGCGCGCACCCCGTTAATTTACATTGGCCCGTACTAGCTCACGCGTTCCCATTAATTCGTACCGTTTCATTCATTCGCATCGACCCGACTCATTACACTCATTTACACCGATTCTCGCACTCCGTGACTCTCGTGGTACTCCACATTCAACAAGGCTAGTCGCCGGTGCCATTCTCCGCTTTGCTCTCATCTCGAGCGCGGACAACAATTACTCTCGTCGATTCTCTCCTAGTCGTTTTTCACGAAATAACAAAACCCGAGAAAGAGAGAGAGAGAGAAAGGAACTAACATTAACGAACAACAAAATTATACGTCGTCGAATATTTCGTGGGGGTACGAAAATTATTTAAGGATCGAAGAGGTTTCGTCTTGCTTCCTTTAACCCATCTTTTATACCAACTCCTGCGCCACATCTCCCTCCAGTAACTTGAGATTAGCCAGCATAATTACATTAAAACTATAACAATCCTCTTCTCCTTCTCCTGCTCGACACCCTGCGTCTCGACTAGCGCCGTAAGCGTTATTTATCAGAGTCTCACACTCCTCTCGCGAGGCAGTGGAATTTTAATTTTCTTCTTGCATGCGTCGGGAGAAGATCTCGCTCGATATTCGCGATCACGGAGGCCAAGATCGAGCGGCTGTCGTCTCGCTCTCATTAAGGGAGCATTCCGTGTGGCGGCGTTCTATTCAGGAGGACGACGCCTTGACGTCGGGACGCTCAATAGACCCGTAAATACGAGCACGAGGAGGATTCGTTAAGCCCGCCCGTATACCGCGACACAGCCCTTCGTCCTAAACCTAAATCCACCCCTTCTCTTAGGGGACGAAGGGGCTCCTTTATTGGCCCTCCTCGCTCTTCTACCGGAGCACGTATCCTCTCGCTGATTAACCCTCCCATCGCGATTTTTCCCTGACGTTATCCGAAAGCGACGGTGCTCCGATGGTTTCCGGTGGTCTTGAGGGCTCGCGATTAGACCTTACGATCGTGCGGAACGAGCACCGCGAAGTTATCGAGAACTTTATTACACGGACGTGGATTCCTCCTCGAAATATTCGACTAATTGACTTTGATCCATTCGCACATTCCTACCTGGACGAACGAATTATATTAAAATGTAGCACGAACTATCTGGCAAGGGAGAAAAAAAAAAGAGAGAAACATTTGACTCCCATTCCGAGTACTTTCCACTTTGAAAGTGGAACGCGCGTTCTACTCCATGCTAGTCGGAAAGAAAAAAGTTCCTTTAAGGTCCTCGCCAGGGTTTCAAGCTAGGATCACGAAAGTGGAGTGTACTGCGATATCCTGGCGATAAGACCGCACAATCATCATTGTTGCTGGCCAATTTCTTCGTTATTCCGCCTGACGTCCGATCCCCGTATCCCACCGCACGATTTCTCCGCACAGTTCACCTTAGAACTCGCCTCGCATCAAAGCCCCCGGACCAGCTTAGTTTCCAGGTACTGCAGCCGTCAATCGGTGGCATTAGAAATTTCTCTCGGTTACGCGCTTAATTAGTTATTAAAGTTTACGAGCACGTCGCCATAGTCCTCTTACATTCTCCTGTCCGTTTTACTCATTGACCGACGCGGCACCTTCTTTCTCGTCTCGCGGAGAGGAGGGCCACGCCACTTCGGAGCGTAAAACTTTTACAACATCGAGTGCACTCGCGGGATAGAGGTTGGGGTTGGGGGGTCTTCGGATATCGGCCGAAGTGTGGTAGGTGGAGGCAGGGAGAACGAATTCCCCACCGTAAACAGGAGTCGAGGAATCCGTTAAGACCGCTCGTACCACCTCGCGCTTATACGCGGTATCGTCTTCGCCCGCGGACGTTAATCGGCCCGCGGCCACTTTATCGTGGACCCTGGGATCGTCAAGTTTCTCGCGTGGCTTATTGCCGGGAGGTATCGGTTATTCGGGACGAAGGGTGAGAAAGAGAAATCGAGAGGATAGGAGGACGAAGTGAGAAAAATCGTGGAAGCATTCTTCACCAAAATTTTTCGATACACAGATTACAATAAGAGCATAACCATGAGACAAAAATACAAAACTTAGCAGAGAGTGAGTTTCTTAAATATCGAGCCTCATCTCGCAATACAGTAGTGCCTCGATTTAAGTCCCGAAAGTAGAATCGTAAGGGGACATATATCGAGGCCTAGGAATCGAAACTCGATCCTCGGGCCCACCTTTGTAGTTCGCCGAACGAAGAAAAGGACAGCGAATACGAGATAAGAATGAAAGGAGAGCCGAGGCAACGGAGGCATTTAAATGCCACCGCGCTGAAGCTATAATAATAACAATCTGTAAACTCTTTTATTTTCAATTATTTTTGTTTAAAAATGTTTATAACATATTAATGAGATTCTTCCGATCAAAAGGAGACCAAACATGATATATTTTGGACTATATTTATGTAGTAAATTGGGCCATTAAGTATTAACCATGTAAACATAAATATGGTCCGAATTATATCATGTTTGGTATCATTTTGCTCGGAAAAATTTCACCAATATGTTAAAAAATGTGTGGGTGCCAAAAAGTAAAATTATAAAGGTTATATCAGTGCTTTATAAACTATGAAGTCGCAAACTTGCATCAAAGGGACCGCGTCGGGATCGGGTTCTATATACATTGTACGCTTGACCGACTCCGCTGGAGATAACATTGGCGCAGACACGCCGTATGCCGTGGCGTAGGACCAGCACTCGGGACTTAAATCGAAAGCCAGAAAGGGACTTAAATCGAGGCATTACTTCACTAATAAAATTTGCTTTCGAATAAAACGAAATGAACGATATCCCACAATAAGGAGTTAAAGGATACGAAGCCAATATCTATCGTCGTTCGCCAGTTTCCATCGCTCTCGTGCATCGCGCGAACTGCAACTCGACCCCTTACCGCGAAACCCTCCACGGGGGTGGTATTCGTCGGAATCGTAACGATCAAACGGAAGAGCCCGCGTACATCTGAGCGTCTCCTCGTCATGCTATTCGCACCTACGTCCACATTCGCGGGAACGGGAACGGCGCCGGCTTCCGTCTAGTATAAACTTTTACTGCGGCTGGGCCGAGGAGCTCGCGCTTTTAGAGGATCGCCGGATATCGAAGTGGCGAAGCACTCGGGGGTGCTTGAGTGGGGAGGGTTGGAAAGAGAGTGGAGAATCGAAGAGGCTGGATGAGTGGAAGAAGGAGAAACGTCTGGAGGCAATGCCCGTAAATACGGGCGTAGGGTTTCGTTAATCCGCCACGTTTACTCGCGGTCTCACGCGCCCACACTCCTTCCTCCTCCCTCTTCTTTCTCTTTCTCGTGCCACTCTTCCGAGTAGCAGCACCTCGCGGAGTCTCAATATCCGCTCATTCCCGAATTTACTGTCTTCGCGGTGTCGCAGTCGGTGGCGACGTCGCGACGCCCCGACGAGGACGACGGCGCCGCACTGTCTCTCGCATCGAGATTCTCATCCTCCGCGGCGCTGGTATAAACGTTTTAGCAGATCCGCGAGGCACTCGGCGGAGCCGTGGAAACGAGATGGAGAGGAGAAGGAGGGAGAACGGAAGGAAATGAGAGAGAGAGAGGTTCGGTAAGCTTGTACGAGAGGGACGAGAAAGAGGAAGAGGGGAAAAGAGTGAGAGAAGGAGGTAGCGGAAGCGAATAGGGAGACTGAACTGGGTTTACTTCGCGTCATCAGCGTAATTGTATGCGAGGGAATAAACAAAACTATAAAGCTCGCGGCTCGGATTACTTTTCCGCGAGTTTTCTCCTTTTCCTCTTCTCCTCCTACTCCTCGAACCTCCACCTCACTCCCAGCCATTGCTTTTCTTTTCGTTCGTTTCCTCTCCTCCCTCTCTCCATCTCCATCCTCAAACACCTCAGCGTCTTCCTCGACCTTATCCTTCTCCTTTCTCATCCTGCCTCGTCCTCCCGGTCTCATCCTACCCCACACAAACACCCAAGCCGAGACACCAACAATACGTCCGAGCATCCAAGGCACGCGCTTCCTTCCCTCTCTTAATACTATCTTGGTTGCGCGGCAACACTTCTGCACGCGCGCGCGCACACAGATTCTCCCTTAAGAAGCGACCTGGCACAACACACGACGCCTCTCCTCGTCGGTCCACGCTTTTTATTTACCCCATTTCCTCCTTTGTTTACTCTACGGCACTCCGTCTTCCTCTTACCTCTCTCTTCCTCCCTCCTACCAAACCGAGCGCTCCTTCGTTACTCTTTTGCCGTTTCCCAGCGTCGCGAACGAACGATCGCACGAGAGGGTGCCTCGCGCCTAGCATCGTCGAGGCGTCGGGCGTCACGGCGTCGGGGACGGTTAACTCGGCGCCGACGCCTTCTCCTTCTCCTTTTCCTTAGGCCCGTCGGTTCGAAAGCGTCTCAGGGTCAGCCAATGGGATTAGAGCGCGATCGAGGGCGACCGGGGCTGGAATTCTCCAGGGGCTTGAATTCGAATCCTCCGTGAAAATCGTGCTCGAGGCAACCGCCTCGCGTGCCCGCCAGAACTGCGATGGTGTGTGCGCGCCCGTTGGGACGCATACTGATAAGGACGGTGGGTAAGCTTGTGTCGTGTGTGTACGTGTGTGTGTGTGTGTGTGTAATTGCGACGGTAGCTAGAGTCTCGAGTGCGTTGCGAATGTTGCGCATAGATTTAGATATCCTCCGTGACGGGGTTTGTCGTGGAGTTTAATGAGATGTCTAGGACTCGATTAAAGACTTCCTAGATGACGAATAAAATCTCGCGGAGAAGCGAAAGGATTTTGTGTATTGATAGATTTGGCATTTGGAAAAGGACGGACGAAGGTCCAAATGAAATTTGTATGATGGAATTTCCTAAGGCAAAATGAGACCTTTTCTCTCGGCAACTTTTTTTCTTTTGGTAAGTCCCTGAAAATTGTGTTTTCTTTACAGAGCTCCACGTCCACTTTGCCTCGGCCTGCGACCGGATAATCTCCAGTACCGGCGGACGAAAGCCGAAGGAGGCTGGAACGACGAAAGATTGTGGGAATGTTTCAGGTGTTGTTTACCAACGGTCATCCAGAGTTTCGAGAAGGATCGAGAGATCGAGGATAAGAGTGAATGGGGCGAGAGAGAAATGACGAAAGACGATAATGTAAATATAAGCACTAGCCACGATTATTCGGGTGACCGATCTAATCGCAATGATTCCGCAAAATTTAAATGACCACCGCCTCCATTTATAATACCAAGGTCCCGCGAGAGGCTCGCTCTTAAAGGTGGTTAAAGATGGTTAAGAAAGAGGTCCCCCGTGGGGCAAAAAGCCCGGCAGGTAAGTGGAACGAAGTAGAGAGAGGAGATTTAGAACTGCGATTACACTCGAGTCCCGGCGCACTCCTGAAACTAGTGATTCTTTGTGGCGAGCAATCGGCGTTACGTAAGTTAGAAATGTAATCTCTTCGTTACCCTTGATATTAGTAACAAACGAAAATTGTACGGGTAAACTTCGTGTCGCGACTGAGAAGAGAATAGTTATCCACCGAATCGCGACAATAAAAGAGACTTCCATGGCCGAGGCAAAATTCCTGTTATCTTTTTCTCTTTTTTACTCCGTCCACTCGCAAATTCAATTCTTCCCACCGACTAGCCGAAATAATTGTGCCCTCGTATCCCGATCGTATTGCAATTTCGGCGCTCCAGGGGAGAGTGAACGAGACAGAGAAGGATAGAAGGAGAGAGAAGCTCTGGTGGGTAACGTGGGCACAGCAGAAGCGCGCGCCCTTCTCATTTTCCAAATTAGCCTGCCGTTGCCCGTTAATTTACCGCCGTATTTATAGATACTGTAATCGTCGGGTGGTAATGCGAGTGGAGAGGAGGGAATGAGAGAGGAGAGGGAGAAGGGGTTGGCGGAAGGGAAGTAGGAACGCGAGATCCGCTATGGGAATCGCGGGCCCAATTACGATGCGAAAATTTCGCGCGATGGCATTGCCATGAAAGCCACTTTCCCATGCGCGGGAGCGAGTAGCATGTGAAAATGTAGAAACCAAACGAGAGCAGGCCAGCGATAGGATACTCGTGTAGTGCCTAAAATCTCTAGAAAAGAAAGAAACAAACAAAGAAAAATTAGAGTAAACCATTTTTCTTGTTTCCTTCCACAATGCTTCTTCTTCCAAGCATTCGCACGTAGCAGAATACGCTCCGTCCAGAGCTATTGCACAACAAATCTATCTTTTTTAATTAGCATTTGCGGAAGCACCGAGGGTCCCAACGTCTTACTGATAGATCGTGAAACAAGCAAGGGACGGGGATTAACTCGTCTCGGTTGCTCAAGCCCCGGAACGAGATTGCAAATCGCGGTCTGCTAATGTCCAGCGCAATTAAGTCCCCATCCTACTGCTAGCCCCATTCCCCCACGAATGGCGTATTGTTAACGTAGGCCAACGTATCGATTCGTAAGTAATACCGCGAGTTATCCCCGCTTGTGTCGCGCTCGCGTGCGGGGCTAATTGCGCCTCCACTTTAGCCGCTTGGATCCTATACTGTCGTTCCGCGCGCCAATCTCACTTTCTCTAATTAATCGGGCTTTATTAACAGTCCGCGGGACAGTCCAAGATGATCACCGTAGGCTTCAGGTTCTTACCCTTGTCATTAACACGGAAAGTGTTATCGATCGTTCTCTAATAGCAATATTTCGATTCCATTAATTCGTAATCTACCGCGCTCTCTCTCTAACGAGAGATTCGAGCAAAAGCTGAAATTGTGAAACGAATCGCGATTTAACGGATTAGATCTTAACGGATAAGGTTTCCATTCCTTGACGTTTAATTCAGTTCGCGAAGAGCTCGCGCCGGCACGAGAGAATAACGAATATTTGATTATACGTTTTCATAAAGCAAACGAGTTATGCGCTAAACAATATGCGCGCTCGAGCGCGCCGCGCCACCTGCTAATGCTGGCTAATTTAATCGACCCATTACAGCTGGACAGCGGGGAGCGGGTCCGAGGGGCCTTCCGTAATTCGCAGTATCTCGCTAAATCAGAAAACCCCCTTTCGTAATACGCACGGTAAAATAAGCGTGGAGAGAAGGGTGGAGTGTCTAATTGAATTCGTCCTGGACACTTTCTATCCTACTTCGCTCGCGCGAATCATCCTTTCTCTAATTGTAACAGCAGTGATAAAAATAAAATCCTTTCACGAGAATATCGAATTTAATCGAAACCATCTAGTCTAATTATTCGTAATGCCCCAACTTCGTAAAATTCTACCACCGTTCTTCCGAAACGTGTTTCATCCTGGATAATTCCTTAAGATAAATTTCCACCAAACCGTTTGCATTTTAAGCAACTATAAGCAATCGCAATCGTTATAAGCAATCGGAAGACAATAATAACCACGTCTATTAATTCTCATCACCGAATAACGTTAAAGATCCTTCTACCGAAAATTCGCGCGCGAATCGACGCGCTCTCGTCAACGTCCACTCCAATTAACATCCTCCGTCTCTCGGGCGACGAGATTGAGATGTCAACCAAGCTGGCACCGCCACATTACGAAAATTGAAAAACAACTATATGAGAATTAAGTGCTAATTAAGTGCTAATTAAGTGCTCTATTCGCGATTTAAGTGCTCCTCTAGTTTAGCCAGAATCTGTGACGGTGCTAGTTCGACGATAAGCTGGCACCGCCACATCAAAAAAACGATAAAACAAACAAAAATCGAAAAAAGTGAATACGTAAGAATTAAGTGCTTTTTAAGTGCTCTCAGAATATGTAGTCCCGGATTTTCTATCTGTAACCCTTATCGGCGAAACGCACCCCTCTCAAAATACACAAGAGAGAAGTACCTTAAAAAACGCAGCTACGGTGATTCTAAAAACGGGGAAATACATTCTGATTTAAGTGCTCTTAAGATATATAGTTACCGATTTTTGTGCTGCAACCCTTATTCATGAAACACCCTTCACCCACCAAATACGCAAGAGAGAAGTACCCTAAAAAACGCGGCTACGGTGATTCTAAAAATGGGGAAATACCTTCCGATTTAAGTGCTCTTAAGATATGTAGTTGCTGATTTTTGTGCTGCAACCCTTATTCGTGAAACACCCTTCACCCACCAAATACGCAAGAGAGAAGTACCCTAAAAAACGCGGCTACGGTGATTCTAAAAATGGGGAATCACCTCCTGATTTAAGTGCTTTTAAGATTTAGGGTACTTCTCTCTTGCGTACTTTAGGGGGGGTTCACGAATAAGGGTTGCAGCACAAAAATCAGCGACTACATATCTTAAGAGCACTTAAATCAGAAGGTATTTCCCCGTTTTTAGAATCACCGTAGCTGCGTTTATGAAGGTACTTCTCTCTTGTGTATTTCCAGAGGGGTGCGTTTCGCCGATAAGGGTTGCACCTTGAAAATCCAGGACTACATATTCTGAGAGCACTTAAAAAGCACTTAATTCCTACGTATTCACTTTTTTCGATTTTTGTTTGTTTTCTCGTTTTATTGATGTGGCGGTGCCAGCTTGTCGTCGAACTAGCACCGTCACAGATTCTGGCTAAACAAGAGGAGCACTTAAATCGCGAGTAGAGCACTTAATTAGCACTTAATTCTCATTTAGTTGTTTTTCAATTTTCGTTATGTGGCGGTGCCGGCTTGGTTGACATGAGATTGAGGCTAGGGGATAGACTAGAAGGGAAGGAGAAGGAGACGAGGCTCGTAGAAGCGCGTGAAATAATGCGAGTCCTGGCGGTGGTGGCGGTCCTTTTGGATGGCTTTGGAGGCACCCGCGCGAAATTAGGAGCGAGAACGGATCGCATGCGGTAGACAGACGTAAATGCGCGCTCGTAAACGCGTGCTTGTGGGACGACATTAGGGCACGAAAATGAACTAATATCGTGTTCCACTCCACCCACTCGAGCGCGCTCCTCAAGTCCTTCCTCTCTCTCTACTTCTCCTCCTCGTTGAGTGCTTTCTGGATGCCGTACTAATTACAGCCGCATAATGAGTCCACGAGGCGCGACCTAACACACGATGATTTCATAATATTTCCGGCAGGGATGTAAGTGGGCTGTGGAGCGCGCGAGCGAAGGTGGGAGTAGCGGGTTCTAGGTCAGCCGGTGGCAAAAGCGTCCTCCTTGTTGTCGGATCCTCTTCCACTTCCTCTGCACAACCCTCTCCCTCAGGTTTCTGCCATTTCGTGGCGCGTGCACGGAAAATGTGAGAGGGGGCGGAGGTGACGAGGGAAAAATTAAGAGGACGCGACTGATTTCAGAATTAACGCGAGGTAAGTCGCAATGAAGCTGAAACATTATCGCCCTTTGAATTTGATCCTAGTTTCAGCGGACGATATGAAAGACTAAAATTCCGATCAAAGTCGAGAATATCGATCGTGCGCGTGCTCAGCGACGTAGTAATCGTTTTGGAGCAACTTCGAGTCTCGCGATTGATAATAATACGTGGTCCTGACCGTAGAGGAGGAAAATATGTAAACATAGGAGAACGTTGGAACAATGAGGTAAGAGGGAGCGCGAGAGAAGGCAGCAAGGAAACGCGGACGCAAGAACAACAGTGGATGGAGATGAAGGTGTACAGGGGAACAGCAGGAAACCAACACCGTGCTCTCATACACAACAGAGACGTCCTACACGCGCTAGAACGTACGTGACGCACGCGTACACATGGGATCACTCGGTTGCACACGCTCACGCGACTGCTCTCGACCGCGAGCGCGCGAATAATTAATCTCAGTACCGGACCGAGTCGTCGAGTGCTCCCTGACGGACCGCCATCGCGCTCCCCTTTGTCTCGTCTAGGGTAACCTTAGACGGATAACCCTGTCGAGAGTGGAACTTTAAAGGATCATGGAAATAATCGTGTCCTTGCGCGTGGTTCGTGCCAAAAGTGGCAGGAGAAAAAAAAAGGATCGTTCTTCGTGCGTTCTCGTGCCTGCGAGAATTTCGTTCGAAGCAAGAAGGAGGAGAGAAATTTTCTACTTCTCGATTTTTCAGTGACGCAAGCTAATCGTGGAAACATCCTGGCCGGAGCGATTTAGAGGTTAATAAAGTTTCCAATCGAGCCTTAATTACCAATGTTCAATTAGGCAAGCGCGAGAACTAATTTCCCCTAATGAGCGCCCGCTCGCGCATACCGCAATGCTATAGTTTCGATCTGTCTTTATTAATGCGCTTGGGACGGCGCGGTGGTTGGGCCGCCGACGATTTTTCGATCCGCGCGGTGTCCAAGTTTTTTCATCTCGTCGATTCGTGGTGATTCATTTTTAGCAATTAATTCCATCCACGCTCGGCGTCCTCGTTGTCGTTCTGCGTTGTCGCGAGTCGCGCTCGTTGATCATTCGGCCACTGTCCAGTGGAGGAGAGGTGGTGTTTGATAAATATACGAGAGAAAGTGAGAATGATGCGATGAAAAAGCTGGCAGCTCACGGCCGGTGGAGCTCCATTCTCGAAATCGCTGGGTCCTTCGCTTTAACTCGAACGCTTTTGTGAATTGCACGAGCGAATGAAGGAGTAATCGATCGTGCGCCGGAAAAACTTGCCGGACTGAAACACGAATTATATTTTTCTCTTCCTTTCGCGCACCTTAATCCTGACTCGTAAACGATCCATTACAGAACATGAATATAATACGGGACAATTAGACCGACCGATTGATTATCAGTTAATCCTCGTTCCTCGCAATCGAAAACTACATGCGCATTCGCGAACTTTAATCCCTCTCTCCGTCTCTCTCGTTCTCGCTTTCCGCTTTATCGACGCTCTTATCGACGATTTTTAATGTCCACGGCTTTATTAGCCCACTCGTCTCTGTTCGCTTGTTCCTGGTCGGGGACATTATTCGAGAAAATCCTTTCGAGGTGAACACGGCCTCCGCTCCCCGTCGTATCATTGGTACATGAACACGTACCAAGGGAGAGAGGATGAGTAGAGAAACTGGAGACGAAAGAAGAAGAGAAGAGCGCCCGGAGGCTAGGCGACGTACGCACGTTTGTTTACATTTTCAGATAGAAACGTGCCGTATCGTGTCCTGGTCAGCGAGAGCACGAGAGAGCACTCTGCCGTATTCGTTGTTTTTATAGCCCCACGGCCAATATTTCGAGCAATCGATATCACCTCATATAAAAAGCGGGCATTGTGAGCCGCTCGATACGTAAACAGCACTCCAATAATCCGCTCTCTCTCCTTCTTCTCGAATTATCTACGAATAATGTATTTTCTCCTGATCTCCCAATTTCCTTACACACGTTGAACCATCTTTAAACATTGGAAAAATTCCTTGGTTATCGAGAGGGGTCGTAAAACGAAATTTTATCGCTTCGCGGAATGAAGCGTGCCACAGCTCTGAATATTTTTCTCGAAATAATTTACGAGACGTCGACGTGTGTTATTGCTTTTGCGTTTGTTTGTCTCGCGGAATAAGTGGACGATAACCGATGCATTCCGAGTATTCGACACTCTCTCGCCTAGTGAAGCACCGTGGAGCATAGAGGCGAGCGAAGAGAAAAGAAATAGAAGAGAAAGGGAAGAAAAAGTAAGCGCTCTCTCGAAGGCGAAACAAATAGACACGGCGATAATCCCGTAAAAAGCGGATGCCCCTCGTATTAAAGCGCAAAGTTTTTCCGGCCTCTGTTCCGCCGTACGAGTCTATGCAGTTTCAGCCCCCGAGCACTTTCCGATGCACCGGATAATGAAGTTATTCCACGGTGATAATGTCAGACGCGGGTCGCCAGGCCCCCCCACAGCGCTCTCTCATACGTGGCAAAAACTTTTCCTCCCAAAGTTCCCACACCGAGAGAACATATTCTGACGTTTCCTTAATTTAAATCGAACGTCCTTGTTGGTGAGGGAAGGGGGTTACGTGCCACATTCCAAATACGAGATAATCATTCTCTCGAATTTGAAAATATTTCAAGCCTCTCGTCTACCGCGGTCAAATTCATCGCGCAAAAATTCGCAAGCTGAAAATTATTAATTAAACAAATACGGGACATAGTTAAAATCGCCGGCACATCGACGAAATTTTGCAGCGCGACACATAGTTTTACTCTGGACGGAACGCGTACTACGGTCTACCCGCACGGTCACCCTTCCGCTGTCCAGAGTGGGCGCGATAATGTATGCGGGCAGGTGTCGCTAACTTTAGGCGCGAGGCGAGAATAGTCGATGGTGAATACGTATATCGTGCGACTGTGTTGCCCGAGCTCGAACTCCGGGGGAGCACGTGTCGCACGATTTTTTGAATATCAACGAAAAGCTAAACGTTCAGGAATCAGAACTTAACCCGTGTACGGAAACGTATTTCACGAACTTTTATACTTGTGAGAAATATCGAATGAAAAATCACGAAACGTTACTCACAGATGCATCTGTTAATAATCTCGCAAACAACATTTTTTCAGTTTGCACAATCTATATATAGAAAACATAAGAATTAATAATAGACGTTTTTCATATTAAAAAAAAAAAAGAATAATTAGAGTCGAAATTACCGATGTCCAGTGATCCACAAAAAAAAAACTTAAGAAGATTTAAAAAAAATCCTCGCGTGAGAAAAGAAGGCGAAAGGAGTCCGTATTCCGAATTACGCAGAAATCTGTATCGACCCGCGACAAGTCTCTTCGTCAAACGAGGAAACGGAAGAAAAGAGAAGGAGAGTGTGGGCGATGGATGGGAGAAAGGAAGGAGCAGATGGGGTGAAGGTGGGCGCGGATAGAGCAGTAGAAAGGGTAGCAAAGGAAGGATTGAATCGGCACGAAGGAGCGCGCCTAAGCTGCTTAGAATTTACGAGCTGCTTCGCGAATGGCACCGCCTCTGCCTCGTTCCCAACCCCCGCGCCCTGACTCCTCTGAATAAGACATTCGGCCACCCCAGCAGCGCCTGTGAGGCTCGTCGACGTCGACATGGAAGTCGTAGGTTGCGACGGCGGTGAGGGTTGAGGGGTGGAAGGCATCCTCGCGTATTCCTGACCCCGTCGCAGATCAGTCGACAGGAGAAGTCGAAAATCTTGGGGGTGAGCCCTGGGGTCGATTAATGATGCAGGCGCAGACATTGCTCTCGCTCTCTCCCTTCTCTCTCTCTCTCTCTCATCTTCTCTCATTTTCCTACAATCTTCGCGCGAATCGCTCGAATACCTTGTGTACTAACGCGATACTCACGAACACTTAGCTCTTCGGAGCTCAAAGACGAAGGAGAGGATTAGTTGTTTACAGACATTGATTTTTCCGGGTACGGCTCTTTATTTCTCCTTCCTTCTTTCTCTCTCTAAACGATCTTCGCGGTTCGATTGTTACAACGAAGTGGTAGGTGGAAGGTAAGAATCGAAAAAGCAATTCTACCGACGAAGTCAGACTCTTGTTTTTTTAATTTTGATTTTTTGCTCGACGTCTTCTTAAAAGGAATCGACTATGGTCGGAACGGCGCGGAATGGAGGAAGTCGAGAAACGAAGAAGGAATCTCGACAGCCTTAATTCGGGTAGAATACGCGAGAAGATAAGATCGCCACTCGATAAGGGAACGACTCATTTCGGTGTATAAAAGAAGTTTGAATTACCGCTCGTGAAGCACTCCGAGCCCATTTCAAGAATCTCGACGACTCCTCGAGGACGTCTAAGATTCGCGGCCCTTGTCTTTCGCGTCCCTTTTTCTCCTTCTCTCCTTCCGCCTTCGTCGTCCGTCGAGGGATTCCACGGCGAATTTCGGCGCGATTCAAGCGTTTATGATCGTGAGAGCCCGGGCTCTTGTCTCGCCTTATGCGACTTTAGTCACGGCACGCGGAGAGAGAGTTGAAGCGGGCGAACGGAGAGTCAGAGAGAGGGAGAGAGGAAGAGAGAGAGAGAGAAAAGAGAAGCAGAGACGCCTTGGAAGTGCCTCCGCGATGCGATGCGAGGCTGGAGACGTCGCGTTTGTCGAGGAGGCGCCATTCACTAGTAAACAACGGACAATGAGGCCCCAAGTGTCAACAACTTTCGGGAGCATTCAAGTTTGTAATCAGCGCGAGCAAATGGCTTCATTATTGTCGTCATTATCGCCATTATTACTATCGTCATTACCACCATTCCCATTGATAAAGCGACCGAACGAGATTTCAATATTCGCGACAATTGAATTCTGTATTTATTCGCTCAAATTCCCGCGAGAGAAGGCTATTACGATTTTCCAATCTCTCGAGTGTCTCCCTTTCGAGCACGGGATAAGAATAACGACGGGAGAATATTTTTCTTCCAACCCCTCGAACTGCGATTACCTTCAATTTATACTAATTTTATTATCGATACATTCATGTTCTTACGTACACTCCAGTGCGAGAGCCGTATTTCAAATTCTACTCGATACACCCCACGGTACGTACCTCACCTTTGTCCCTCTTCCCTTTCTCCCCTCGTCCCTTCACGATTCCATTCTCGCAATCTCAACGACCGCTCGATGCTTCTCGGAAACTTCTCGGGTGTCTCACTCGCGCGATATCGTTCGACGATATACCCCCCCTCGATCAACGATTCTCGAACCCTCGAAATGCAAACGCGCGAGGGACCAAAGTGGCCCACCACCGATCGTCGGGACGCTCGAGTATTCGAGAGCGAGGGCCGGTGCGCACGAGGAGAGTGAGTACCTGTAGATTCTCGCGGTGCGGCCGGCCGACCATTGGACGACGTTCGAAGGCCGAGGACACGACACGGGGAGATAACTTCGTTCGGGGGTTACCGATGATTCGATTTGCCCGTCGGAGGGTCTCACAGCCAGCAGAAGGGGGGTGGAACCACCAGGTGTGTTCGCGGTCGAGCAATGACGGCCGACGCGTAATCCACTTTAATACCGCCCAGACCGTCCTTTTCCTTCCCTCCGGCCGATTGTCCATTTAAACGGTCCCACCGTCCACCGCGAAAAGTGCCTTAATGGAAAAGTTTCGTTGGAGGTGCGCAGGAAGGGAGGTGAAGGGGATCGTGTAGCAGATCGAAAAAGATGAGCACAGCGTATGCTCGCCTTCTGGCTCGAGGAATCTGGAATTTCTGTTCAGAAAGATTTTCTCCACTTTTCGCGTGCACGCGATTAAGTGAAAAATTTGGATGTTCGCAGTTTGTTGCACTTAGTTGTTTTTAATTGAAACAGTAGCGTCTTGCAAAATTTTAGAAGCGCGTCTCGTACAATTTTTTACCAACATTCGTTCGTGCATATTTTTCCTTAATAGTTTCACGGGCCCCGCAATTTCGGCTCTCTAAAATTTGTTATATTTATAAACTAGTCAGAAGCAAGTATTCCGGAGAAATTCACCAGACGTTGGATCACGATCACCATTCATCCTCGTATCACACGTATACGTTGTATACATATTCATTAACGCTCATACGTTTCTCGCATATTAAGAGATGATCCGTTTAGGACGATGCGCGGAAATAGTCTCGCGAGAGAAATTTGCGAGATTCGAAGAGTGGACAAGGTGAGAGGGAGAGAGAGGGAGAGACACCCCTCCCCACTTCTCATGAATCTTTCATGCAAATTACTAATGCATGCACCCGGGAATGGACGAAGGAATGCCGCGACCCTCCCTCAGTCCTCTTCGTCCTGCAACGAGTTCGACGTTAAATCTGACGAGCCATATAATCCTCGCCGGCTTTTCTATTTATATACTCGCCACACCCAGAGACCGTGAACGTTTCTCTCCTTTCGAATATTTCCCCTCTGCCGTCCTTATAAATAGCGGTAGACACGCTCAACGAGTTGCTCTCCTGCTGGAAGAATAAACAGGCGGCAAAGATCCTTCGTCTTTTAATACGTCGCCCCTCACTTTCTCCTTCTACCTCGCCAAGTTTCTTCCTTTTCTCATTTCCTTCGTTTCCTGCTGCTCCTCCGTTTGCCATTCACGTAGTCCTCGTCTCCCCTCCGAGCACGCGGCACGGTCTCTGAATTATTCGGCGAACACTTTCGAACGATTGGACGAGTCCAAGAGTGGGAGTGGGCATCGATCGCAGCCGCCGAACGGGACAACGAAATTAGCTCGGACCGAGGGCTTACCCACCCACGCGGTTCCACGCCAACTTTTTATTCCTTCCCCGATATCTTACCTCATTACCGCCATTCAATTTGAAGTTGACTTGTATCGCCAGCTCACGATCCTCCTTTTTCTCTTGCTTCTTTTTTCCTTTTCGTTAAGCGAAAAAATTAGCGGATTAAATGATGTTATTTCCACGCCAAGAGGCGTATTGTAATATTTACGGGACGTGAAATTTTATTAGACCGTCACCTTCCGAAAAAGAGCTTTTACGACGTTATTAGCTTGTTTCATATTTCCGTAGTCCTTCGACGAAATTTCCTGCTCGGGACTCGAGACGCGTATTTCTGCGCGGTACGAAGGCGCTTCGATATTCTCGTTCTTGACCCGACGGACTTCGAAATTATTTCGTACTCCTCGATACGTTACGATCCATTTAAAGTTTGTCGAACGGAAGGGCCGCCACTTCTCGTCTTACGTACACCACGCGCGCAAACGCGCTTCCTTTTTTTCCATGCGCGTTTCATTATTGCGCGTGTAATTCAGGGGCGGAGATTGGCGGAGACGAGAGGATAACTTCGTTCGGGTTAGAGGTGATTCGATTTACCTGGGAGGCCAGCAGGGCCAAGTGTACCGCGTGGTACAAGCTGGGACAGCAATATGTAATCCACTTTAGCCATACACGTTCTCCTTCCCTCTCTCACTCTCAACTACCCTGTCTTTCTCTAACTCTCCAACATACACACACACACACACACACACACACACACACACACACACACGAGAGCATCCTCCTTCTCTCCCTTCATCTCACTCACGCGCCTCTGCTCCAGCCACGATTGTTTCTCCCTGTCTCTCCTCTCTCCTCCTCGTTCCATCGATACCTCTCTTCTTCATTGTCAATTTCAAGCCAGTGTACCATTCACCAAACTTTTTCTCTCTGCTCCTCTCCCTCTCTCACTCCAACGGTCCATCCTTCTCCATTTCTTCATTCGTGTTTCTCCGCTATTGTAGTTTGTCTCCCAGTGCTCTCGAGATGGACGCGCCCACTCTCCGAGCGGAAAGATAAAATTCGGACTGTCAATCTCCGAGTGGTACGATACAATTCTCCGACGACATCGTTTCGCGAAACGAAGTCGTGAGACGCGAGTAAGGCAAATCGCGTGTCGATGCAACGAAATAAGAAGGAAGGGACGAGGTAGTAATTGTATACGTTCCTACGCGATCGCCTTCGTAAATGATTAATAAATGTCGTGGCCCGCAATAACGTCGTGATAGTGGGTCAAGGATATTGGCTCGCGTGGCAAAAAATCCCGAGTGTTTCTTGAGACGGAGAACTTCTCCGTGAGGTGTCGTATGGAAATGTAACACGCGTTCGACGTGTTGTATATTGTTATATGCGTGGATCGTGCGAAAGAGAGAATAGTGAAATTTCTGTTCTGTGTCGCGTACAGTGAACACCGTCACTAAAAAAAGAAGGACAGGTTGCAATAGAAAATACAAGGAGAGAGAGAGGAGTAAGAATATTTCACAGCACTCGGTCGTTATCCTCTTAATCCTCGAGACGGGCTCGCGATAAGTAAATTTGCCAGGAGTCGTTAAAGATTCGTGAAAATGAGAGATGGTAAACCTGCGGTGGTCTACGGTCGTTTCGATTTACCGCGCTCGATGGTGGTATGAGAACAGGGGAATAGAAATTGCGCCAAGAGCGCGCGCAAGTGCGCTCTGCCCGTTGCAACCCGAGACAGCAATATGTAATCCACTTTAGTCGGACCGTTCCCCATTGTCAGTGCCGGATTAAGGGCGGCCCACCACCCCTTTGCGTCCTTCCCTCCAAGCGGTATAGGTCGAATCCAGACCCAAATTTATATCCTTCTTCCTCTAAGGGAAAAATTATTCAAAGGAAGCGCCATTAAACGTTTATTGCATTCTGCAGGACGACAGGAGCAGCGAGCTCGAATTTTCCAGGAACCCTTCGTCCATCAGTTACTACATCCTTTCTCGTTCCGTCCCATCCGCGCGATTATCTTCTCCACGATTTTTTTGTTCTCTCTCCAACCGTGGTTACGTCGAAAAAATCGCGCGGGACAATTAAGCGGAAAGTAATTCAGATTCCAGAGCCCCTCACCCTCCGCGAGGTGCAGCGCGACGATAAAATATTTTTCGAAGCAACCGGAACAGGAGCAATCTCGAGATTACCAATGTTTCCATAACTCGTACGCGACTTCACCGCGGCAGAGAGGCAGGGCTCTCGGAACCAGAGCGCAGCCCTGCTCCGAGCCATAAGTTTTCGCGCGGGGGTGGGAGGGAATGGAAGGTTGGTAGCGGCGCCCGTAACTGCATATTTTAATCCTCGTCCCTCCGCACTTTTTTCCCTACATACAGATTAGACCGGATAACGTCGTTCTACCCTGTCGGCGCGCGTGCGGCACTCGCAGAGAACCTTTTCACCTTTATCTCGCGCGCTCGACTACGTCGCTTTTACCTCGCCTCTTTTCTCGTTTCAACTCCTCTTTTGGCAATCGCGCGCTCTCGCATAATCGCGTCGGACTCTTTGTCAACCTCACGGAACTCGAAGGTTGATGCTCGTAAGCTCGCGTGGAAATCGATGGAAGACGCGCGGTGAATGCGGTCTCGTCTCGGACGAGAGGAGGTTACGATGGTAATAGTCGTCCTAATAGTCTAGAGGTAATAATAACGGAGGAGGATGAGAGGTCGAGAGGACAAGACGCGACCGGTAATTAAACCCACGGTGGCCGACGAACCAGGATGTCTCTCATCCGTCACCAGACGCTTCGTCGATCGTTCTTATTGGTCGCTATTTAACGACGACATCCAGTCTGGAAGTTGATATCCACGCGGAATGTCGACCCAAAGTCCTTTCTCAGGACGACAGTCGAAATTATAACAGAAATAAACGATCGAGCGGATGCGATCAAGTGAACAATACGCCTCGTCCACTTCGGTAGGAAAATCGAAACGAATCGGAGCGTGTGGAGAAATTTTACACAATAATCGAGAGCTCGCCCAAGGCACAGGGGAGTTAGTATTTCAACGCGCTCCGCCACGCTCTAATCCGTCCCAGCTCGATAGTACAGGACCGAAATTGCGAGGGATTCTCGTCCCTAAAGCGCCGAGATAATTTCTCGTAACTATCGGCTCGCCACTCCCTTTCCACCTCTATGAAATTTACCCTCGGAGAAGCGTTTACCTTCACGTGGAATAAACAAAGAAATCACTTCGTTCAGCTACGCGTATCCCTTCACTCTTCCACTATCTACCTTCTTATCGTCCAACAGTTAGCCGCCACTTTACTTTCCATCGTGGAAAACCTTTTCTCCTGTCGCAGCTTCGTCCCTCGTTTCGCTCGCTTAACGCCAACCGCATATTTTCCCTCTTAAGTGTAATTTACATATCGACCCGCCATTCCAACCGGAATTGCCCGCGCCCCGCAACTTCGAGCTGAATTTTTACGGCGTACAACGGAATAATGATTAATCGAGTAAAATTTATATAACGATTGACGTGCCTCAGGGGGTGGTAGGAGCGTTGCGATGCGCTCGAACGAGAACGAGGAAGGGTGGCGTGGGAGGGTAGGTCGACGCGCGCTCATTTTCCACGGAGCAAATTGATTTTTAACATTAACGACGTTTCAGTTTTTCCAGGGGTTGGGAGGGGACGTGAAAGGGGGCGAATGGCGGAGCGTTACACAGGGCGTCCATTAACGGCGTGGCATCATCGTAAGCGCTCGACGGACCCGCGCGTCGTCGGGGAGTAATGCGCCGCCAACCGTTGCGCGTCCCACACGCTCAAAGCCCCCTCGTTGGAATTTTATAATGTCTCCGGACCGGGCCGGAATAAACAGCGACGCGATAATCGTCGAAAATAGAGAGACACGGGAATAGTCCGCTTAAACTTCTAAGCGCATTATGCATTTCGTTTCCCCGTTGACCTTCTCAATTCCATTCTCCACATTTGGAGATCTAATTCCTCGGATCAATTGTACACTATAAGCGGTGTATGCATTTTATAATGTTCCTGCACTTTCGGTGAATAAACAGCGATGTCATAATTGCTGGAAAATAAAGGGAAACCCATGGAATTTACTCGATATGCTTTGTTTCGTGGATATTTCCTTTTTTCCCCTGCCCTTTAAAATTCAATGAGGCTCGTTGGAATATTATGTTTTTCCACTACCGTTGAATAACCAGCTACGCGATAATCGTCGGGAATAGCGAGCCATGCCAGCATTATACCTACATGTAAATTGTTCCACTTTCCGTCTCGTTTACATCCTCAGTTTACTTCCAATCTCATCCTCGACATTTGTTTCTGCAATTAATTACATTCGATAACGATCGAGTTTCATCGATCCCACCATGACCTCCCTCCATTGGCACTGCGACTTGATTAGAGGGTTCGCATCCCTGTTTCGTAACTCAGTCTCAGACTACATGCGATGTAATACGAGTAATTTATGCACAAGCTTAAACTACATTTCTGTTTTTACGAAACTCACCCCCGAACACAAAAAAAATTCCCTCCAATTCTTCCAATGACAAGCCTTCGACTATCGACCGAACCGATCCAACAACACCAGTGAGGATGATTAAGGCTAGGATTAGGTATATTAGAGCTAGGGTTAGAGTGCAAGGATCACCATGACCCCAGGGTTTGAATTAGGTAAATTTTTATTTTTTAATGTTGTAAGGCAAGTGTGAAGTTGACACCCCAAATAAATTTCGTCTAACTTTTTAACCAAGAGGGGGCAAACGAAAATTCCAAAGAGGCATTCGTGAGCAAACGACGAGCAAACGAATGCACCAAGAAAAATTTCGATTTCTCAATGTTGGGGAGCTAGTGTAAATTTGACCCCCGAAAAATGAAATTTCGTCTAATTTTTGAACTAAGAGGGGGCAAACGAAAATTCCAACGGAGCATTCATGAGCAAACGATGAGCAAACGAACGCATATTTTCAAATATTGTTTTTTCAATATTGGGGGCCCAACTTCGCCCGGGTTCCAACAACGATTCGACACAAGAAGGATTACCAATCCCTCAAATTCAACAATAATGCCCACCGTAATCGCTTCTCTCGTAACACGAGAGGAATCCGCGTCAGTGCGATCTGTTCCGTTCCATCGACGTCGGAATAATCGTGGGCGCCGAGCACGACGATGGGCGGCGATGGGTGGCGATGGTCGACCATGACGCGTGACTGTTTGCCGATGACAAACTCGCCTTCGTCCCGCTACCGATTCCCTGTCTCTCGGCGGAGCCTCGTTCTCGCAATAATGCAAACGGGATCGGTAGACGACGCGCAGACAACGACGAACCAAGGACGAACGAAGGACGTTTCCACCCCCATGGGAAACGATCTCTCGCGTCCACAGCCTCCTCCTCCTCATTGTCCTCGCGCAGTCGAATTCGTGCGTATGAATATGTAGATGCGCAAGCGTGTACCTTCGTGGTCGGTGTCGTCGGTAAGGCGTGAGAACTCGCGCGTACCTGCGAGTGCATGTACCAGTGAGAGTGAGCGAGAGAGAGAGAAGCTTCACGAGAACGAGAGAGAAGCTCGTGGATACGGTGTCGAGACGCACGGATTGTGTGCCAAGGGATGCATCACGATAGGAATACGTATGTCTCGTCGTGCTAGCTCTGCAGGATAGGCAGGAAGTTAACTCGCGCGCACGCGCTCACGGGAAGTCAAACGTTTACCGGCGAGAGAGTGTCGAAGGTTCGTAGACTGCACTCGTGTCTACCATGCAGACGAGCTCGGTACCTATCCAGAATTTCTGTACCTGTTTCACAGATACGCGTACACGAGTGTGTAGCGGCGAATAGAGAGTCGACTGGTGCCGTTGATTCGCGTATGATGGGGTGCGTATCAATCTCGGCAAACGACTGGATACGTATGCACCCATCGTTCGGCGTACCACGCGCACACACGGGTTACACGCTCGTGAGTGTTACCGTGTGCAACTGGAAGGACGGAAATTTCGATACGCGCTGATACGTAGGTGGAACGCAATGACACTCGCGCACAATTCATCCACCGCGGTGGCAGAGGGCGATGTAATGCACAAGTAATTTGGTGCCCCGACGATACCACAGTGGGACCACTCCCACCACGCGTTCCGCTTAATTTGATATCGTCGCGCGAAGCGCGTTGTCGCAACCCTCGCGCGACGATTCGTCGAAACAATTCCACGAAGCAAGGGTGAAAGAATAGTTGGAAGGAACGGAGTGTCCTCTTTTTTCTCGTTCTCCTCGTAAACGTTAGTGCGGCTCGCTTCCCGCCGACGAGAGTCGGAACCTCCAGACGTCAAAGCGCATTGAATATGCATGCGCGCGCCGTAATTACATTTATGAATGTAAAAATATACATGATTTTTTTTACGACCTACACCGCGCGCCTCGCCCGGTCCTCGTTAATTTTCGGATCGACCATTTTCCAACTATTTTATTTTCGACTGGAAATTCATAAAGCACCGGTTTCATGCATTTTCTACGGGCGATGTTTATTCGACGAGTATCGATGGTTTAGCGAATCGATCGCAACTTCACTTAACATACTTTCCAGTAAACGATCTTGATTTTTTTAAAAGAACGATGGGCAGCAGCGAAAGATAAGGGGAGACGAGTGAAACTGCATACGTTTGCGATGAAAGGACTGCTAGTAGGACAAAGTCGAGCGCACGTGTAACCACAGAAAACACTCCACCCTGCCGCCACGCCACTAGTTCATACTGGCTGGAAGGATAACGCATGGCGGAGCACAAGTGCATGGGTCGCGATAATGCGCCGCGCAACGTTCTCGTGTATCCATAACCAGCTCCACCCTTCCCCTCTTCCACTCCACCCTCTATTTTCCCTTCACCTCCGCCACCCACTCGAGGCCGCAGGATGTTTCGGCTCGGGGATTTCTCTGGAATTTGGCGGAATGTTCGTGCCCCTCTATCCCACCCATATTCTCGTGTGCGTTCGCTCTCTTACGGAAGGACAGGTAATCCACGCGAAATGGTGGAGAGGGGGTGGCCACCACCTACATTTGGGTCACGCGATAAGAGTAATTCAAGGGTTTCCAAATGCCGGATAATTTCCTCGGGGTGAGGTGTGGAAGGGACCAGGCGGTTGGGTGGAACTTGTGCGTCCGACTTGGACTCCGTGGAGGCGTCGGTTGCCGTTCGGTGGTCGGGCCACACGCCACAGGCGCACACACGACCGACCCAAGTCGCCGATCGTCCTCGAACGCGACAGAATGCCAGTAATTTCGAGGAGTATCGCGAACTACCCCTCGCCCAGACCCCCGTTGTTTCTCTCGGTCCCGCGATGCTCGCGGTCGCCAACAATTTTCGGACAATGCATCGAGTAAACATTATCGTCGTCGGAGAAACGTAAGGAGGCGCGGTGGTGCTGGCAAGCGTAATTCCGTCGCGGCTGTGAAGGCCACGAATAACTGAGGAATCAGGCGCTCGTTACCTTCGGTTCCTTAGGTCGCGGTGGCTTTTGCGTTTCATCAGAATTGATGCAGAAAGGAGTTTCGAGGGTGATTTTATGTTTGGGGATTTTTCAATTTTCTGACTATGAATTATTGTGTCATTGAGATAACGATTTATACAATTTTCAAAACTGTGATCTATTGTACTTGTAGTTCAGTCGGTAGATTAAAGTTCGACTATCATCACTCTGAAATATAATTTTTAAGGCGCCAGCATAATTTCGAATTTTTCGTCAAACGCTCTCCGTCCTTCGCGAAATATCAAAATCTCCGTTCCCTGCTCCGAAACCGCGGCAAAAGACAATCCTTCCCAAAGTTCCCTTCGCTCTCGTAAATATTTACAAACGGACTTGCAAATTTCTCGCGATCGCCACCACCGCTGGAACGCCACGTAGGTTTACTTTATTAGCGAGCCAGTGGCGTCAACGACGGCATTCGCCACGCCATGCCACCCTCGACATAAATGATTCACAAACAGTGTAAACACGGGTTTTAGCCTCGGCGTATCAAGTATTCCGGTTCAAGGCCCGAACCTCAAACTAATCGTGGGCGTTTAGGTCCCTCAACCCAAAGCCGCTACCTACTGCCGGTAGCTAGTAGCAGCAAGCTGGGACGGTACGTCTCCAGAACGCGTTTTGCCACCACCACAAATGCCCGCCACCTCCCACCTCCTGTTCAACTCTCCTCCTCTCGATTCCTCTTGCGGCTTCAGAGTGGAGAGAGAGAAGCGGAGAGGGTGTCTCGAAATTGACGAGCCATCCTGTGGCCGAGATCAATCTCAGGGGTGGTAGGTGAGAGGAAATTTCGCGGAACGGAAAGCTAAGGCGAAGAGTTCTTCGCTCGGGTGGACCAAGCTGTTGACTTTTTGTCCGCTGACTTCACGACCGTGGTGCAGTTTTGGTAAGAAACAATGTCAATGACGTTTTATATCTCGTTCGTGTTACTTGACGAGCGTAATATCGATAAATTCATTTCTCGCCCACTGTTGCGCATTATTCTTTCCGCAAGCACGGCCATTTTCGGGATTCCTCACGGACAGTTGAGAATCACTGGGCGGGCAAAATCGGGCGTCAGTTTCAGCCTGGTTAGAGCAACCTATCTCGCCATATCTGTTCGGAGAAAGGACGCATGACAGAGCCGTGCATTTTCGCGTGCCACCCCATTATTTCGAATTATATCCCAGGCTTGAATTTCGTTATCGCGCGAGGACACATTAACATGGCCGTTTGGTGAGAGAACGGAGGGTAAGGGGTGGAGGGTGGCAAAAACTGGCAGGCCCTTGCGCAATCGACCGGTAACTTACTTTATCCATCGATATCGACATTCTCAGCGAGCGAGACGGATGAGAACAACGAATGAGAATAAATGGAGAATCGACCCATGCTGTACTGTTTCCTTGCATTTTTAATTTTAACCTGCCCCTATCTCTTAATACCCGTGTGACAATTTTATTCACCAGGTTATCCGATAAAAGTCACGTTGGCCAGATTACATTTCTAAAAAAAAAGTGCCAGAAATATGGGTCTTTACTTCGATACGCGAACTTCATTTCTTAAGAACGTACTAATAAACCCCAAACGTATTCGGTCTCTCCGCAAGGATATTTATACCGCGTTACGCCTGACGTGCGATCAACGCGACTTAATCCTAGAAGCCAAAAGAGAAAAGGGGTGGAGTGGCCATGCTAAGGGAATACATTTTCATAAATTCGCCCCCCTATCTTGCCATCCGCCCAGAGCGAGGCAGGCGATCGCGGCAATAAAATAACAAGGGTCCACGTTAGCGCGGCGGGTCCCGGTGACAATTTATATTCCTCGGTCGGTAAGAGCACGCCTAGTTTACATATTAATTGCGCCTATAAAAAAGTGCATTTCCACCTCCCCGAGATTGTGGGAGTAGGAGAGAAGGTGGTGACATCGGATCGATAAAGCCTTATGCCGTACCTGCGTTATCACGTAGTCAACTCCGATGTCTCTTCCGAACCGAGAGAGCGACAGAGAACGAGGCAAGCTATTTGTATTTTTCGATTTCACGAGAAAATCTTAAGCGCTCGCGCGATCCTACGACAAATTCATTACCGGCGCCGCGGACTAGCCTCCGGGGATTAATTAAACGTTCTCTATTTATTTTCATCGCCTGGCCCGATCCGTGTCGTTGGTATCGAGGATAATCGTTTTTCTCTACTTGCGCCTCTCGTTCACGCGTCCAACGATACCGAGGCGAATTAAGCAGGAATGCGCGAGTGATCTCTCGCAGAAAGGCCAAAGGGAGTTTTTTTTCCTCCAGCTTGCTTCACGTAGTAAACGTAGATCGGAGATAAAGAGTACCAGATATCGTGATCTCTTTCCATCTCGCAAAGTTCACAGGTGATTGTTATTACGGTAATTAGCTCGCGATCATCGTCGGTCGAATTGTTAGAGGGAAAATGTCGAGGGACGAAAAACTGTGGAAAAAGTCGGGAAGTGAGCGCAAGACGGGGGAGTGAGAAAGGAAAAATTAAGAACGCAACGTAACTGCCAGGAATCACGCGCCACGGAAGCGTCGCGGATAAAACTCGATCTACAACGCTTGTTCTACCAACGTACCGAGGAAACGCAATCGTTTTAATGTTTCTCCGCTCTCGCATTCTCTTTATTTTTCTTTCCTTTCTCTCCCCTCCGCCATGTCTGCCACGTTTCTTGGACGTGCCGCCTCCCTTAAAAGTATCTACGGGCCATGCAAATACTTTCGCGCGAATGCGAACGAATCCGCTCGGCTCGCCTCCTTCCTTCAGTCGTCGACGTCATTTATCCATTTCGCAACGCTCGTCGTCGGCTCTGTTTACAGTGCGTTACGCTAGATTAAATCCCTACCCGTTCCTCATCTTCTTCCTCCTTTTCTCCTTCCTTTGCACTCCTTCACCGATGCACACCTCGCGATTCCATTTGAAATTTCAACGCATAAATTTCGCGCAACCGCAGAAACGATTTCCTTTCATGAACGCGGTTTCCTTTCATCGCATGGTTCAAATTTTTTCCCGAGTTAAAAAATAAACCTTTACACGAGCTTACAGAGGCTTCGCTGTAAAATTTCTCCAACTTGCATTGATCTACTGAGAATAAGTAACGCGCTCGTGGTCCGATTAGTCGGAAAAATTCAACACGAACACCCCGGCCCCTGGTATCGATAAGATACATCGATATGAGTGCCATCGAACCGCCTTCTCGTAAACGTTGTCGTCCATCACCAGCGGCAATAATACGTCCTCGAGCAGATCGCGTGCATCGTCGTGTAATCCAGAAACGAGGGGTGGGCGCACGCCAATGGCACGCGTGTGCCTTCGACGAGGAGAAATAAAATTTCACCCTCTCGCAGTAAAAAGGGAACCATACCCTCGTGCCCGAAGGAACGCAATCTCCCAACCCCCTTGAGCCTGAGCAGCCCGCCCGCCCGCTCTCTTTCAGTCTCCCTTTAGAAATACCGACGAGCCATGCAAATAACTCAGCGAAATAAGGTGGTGCGTCGACGTTATTTCCTTATTATTTATACAAGCTTTTGCGCCGCGGACGGCGCCTCAAACGATTACAGTTTGTTACATCGCGACCGACGAGGATGTAATTCGTTCCGCCCTGGAAGAGGCGAGGGAGGGTCGTTGAAAGAGAGAAACGTAGATTAGAGTTTTAATCGAAATCCCAAGCTATCCGGCGATTTCAACTTCCACTTGTTTTCAAGCGATCGTCTTACGCGTATTTTGAAAATCTCTCGAACTTGCGAGCGATCGATTGCGATTTCGAATCTCGCATCGACGCGAGAGAATACCCTTTTTAGGATGCATTTCGATGTTTCTCTAAAATGGAAAAGCGTTAAGGGGCCACGCCTAGCGGGATTCCGTGAAATAATAGTTTCGTAGGTACGTCAAAAGATTTACTTGTAGCTCCGTGCTACCCGAAGCTCTCTATCTCCCGGAGCTACCTCAAACTCGACCGAGTACCGTGAGAATGTTCGCTCCTGGCAAAGATTCGTGCGAAATAAGACACGTGCGAAGTATACTGCGCGCGATAGGAGAGCGAAGTGCGATCATCGCTCGACGAAGTAGCACGTGAAAGTCACATCGATGCGACTCCACTCCGATTTTATCAGGGGTGAACCCTTGTCCGATGATCGACCGTTCAACGTCGAATAATGCTCCACGAGAATTACTTCAAATTCAAGCTATTACAGGGAAGGATGTAATGCAGCAAAGCTTTCCATCGAACTAATTAACGAATAAATCCATTTTTCATATCTTTCAATTACAACGTCTATTTAATTTCTTACTTCTTTTAGAAGAATATGTAGGAAACGTTTACGAAGTCACTGTTTTTTTTCCTCTGATTGGATTGTAACAAATGATTCTAAAACAGCGCGAAACGCAATTATTACTTGTCCAATGGGCATCGTTCCTTCCACCTTATACTACCCCATGCACATTATATTAGAATACAATACATCACGATATCATTAAAATATCGTCAAACACCCAGGTTATTCGACCTGGCCTTTCCTCTTCAATCCCCCATACTCTTCCACTAACCACACAGAACGTTAAAAACAGAATCGACTATCTCCTTCTCACCAATCCACGTCCTCTATCTCGACACACGCTCGCGAAGCTGGTCTCAGCGGAGGTGGAAGCCTCATGGAAATACCTGCGAGCCATGCAAATACCTCGCCCGAAATAAGGTCGCCTCACCGTTATTTCGTATACTTCCTTTTTCTCGAGGTGGAGGGTGGCGAGGGTGGGAGGGAAGCCGCGTTTCCGTTCATTCGGTATCTCCGGGCCGATAAATTCTTCGTGGATTCCCGAACGCGCGAATGTGGAAGCAGTAGGAGTAGTATGAGGACGAGCAGGCGAAGGTGAAGAGCAGGGGAGGTAGGAAAATGGAGACGCGAAAGGTGCGACGAAAGCAGGGGATGATATTCGCGATGAGCCGCTTAGCCAGGATAATAACGATAGTAATGACGATAACGGCGCCCGCGGTCGCACTTTTAGACGCAGAGAATGAGGAGGGTGAAAACTTGGGGGGTTGGCGCACGAGAGAGGAAGGGGACGCGCACTATGGCGTCGAGAATCGCAGGCACGAGAAGATGAGCACGAAACTCCAAAGTTATTCCACGTAGAATTCTTCGTCCCGCCGGGCTGCCAGTCAGACAGCTTGAAAGGCGCGCCGAGGGCCTACGCGAGAAAGGACGAAACGATAAGTACGAAATATTATTTCGTTTCCATCCGCCATCTTTTCTCGCGCCTTACTTCGTTCTCCATCTCGCCACTTTCCTCCTCTTTTTTTTCCTTCACTCACTGCGGAGCTTCGCCCTCTTCCCTGTCTCTTTCCACCTTCTTTCACCTCACCCCCTCGCCCGACGTCACCCGTCGTTAATCGAGAGTTCGAACTTTAGATTACACCCGCTTTTCGCCTGCCCTCTTTGCAGGCCAGTGAGAATTCAAAGGACATTGTGTCGAAACTTCGAAACGAGACCCCTCCCTCTCTGCTCAGTGGGTAAGAGGAGGCGAGAGTCGTGGACGCGAGCGCGTGTCTGAAGAAGATGGGAAGGTGAGGAGGAGGTAGGTGGGTAGGAGGGGAGTGATAAAAATAGAGAAGAAGGCGCCGAGTCGAGTTATTCCTACTGTTGGGGGGCTCTGCTCGGCAAAGAGGATGAGAGGAGAATCGAGAAAGAAGGAAGATGGAGGAGGAGAAGGGGAGAAGAGAAGTCGTTGGACGGAAAGACGGACGGCCTGCTCGAGCCCCTTCCTTCCAACTTTTCGAGCGGCTCCACGGTCTGTCATTTTGAAAAATGGATCCGGCGAAGTGAGAATCCGCGCCGATGCTCCGCCGCGCGGAACCAGTCAGTACGGAGATGACGTCGTCGCGGGTCCTGAGAGTATCTTGGAAAAAAAAGGGGTAGGAAAAAAGAAACGATGGTAGGACGACGATATCGCCTCTCACTCCCCTCGTTCAGTTTCCAGGGTGGGAGAATCGAACGAGATGGCGAGGGGGTGAGAACCCGAGCGCGTTAAGGTTCGTTACCGGTGGTGATGGGCTGCGATAGGGCGTAACTGCCGGATTCGATAAGCCTACGAGCGCTACCGATATTTATCGCCGATACGATAATCGGCTGCTGTTGGCGCGTTTGTCGAGTTACGTGTGCTCGAGAGAGTATTTCGAGAGTATACCGCAGAGCTTGCAGCGTTCGCGGAGAGCATTTGCCAGAGACGATTTCTCGAGAAAGGAGGATATTTTAGGATAGCTATCGCGGCGAGACTGAACGGGAGTGTGAAATTAGGAAGGAAGTAAATTTAGACTGGAATACTCTTTAAGGCTCGTATCTTCGAGGTGAAATTATTATGGCGTTGAAGATGAGCTTTTTTAATGTAGACAGAAGTTGAAGAACTAGATTTTGTTTCATACGTTTGATTTTCTTTCCGACTGAATCCACCAAATACGCTGGGTTCCTCCTATCTGCTCGGTGTACGATCCGTTTCTTATCGCACGAAACTTTTCCTTCCTTTATCTCGTTCTCATTACTCCCTCGTTACCCCTTTCACGAGTTAACGGAGAGTACAAACATAGTGTACGTTGAGAAAATTTTAATTTCCTCCTCCTCCATCAATCCTCCACTCATTCCTTTCTACCGTAACCCTCGTATCCGAAGAAACCAGTGGACACGCATGCGATTCTTACCACGCGACTCGACAGCCTCCTCTAATATAAATAGCACACACTGCACACACGTACAGATGTCCTTCCACGCTATGATAATAACACTCGTAGATTAAATAAATAATTTCCTCCTTTCGTGCGCTCGCCGAGACTCGCGCGACGAATAAATAATACACCCATCGCGAATGCTAATTGCACACGCACTTAATATTACCCGATATCTTTCTCGTTTTTCTTCGACCCGTGGTGCGACAAAAATGAGATCTCTCTTCGGTCGTCACGTGCACGGAGTAGATAAATCTTTGGAGCACACGCACTCCTTCGCCGCTTGCTTATGAATCCTCGAGAGAAAAGAGTAGCGAATATATAGCAACGAGGATAACGAAGCTGCGCGTGGGGCAAAATACTGGGCGCAAAATTGTTACGAAACTATTCCCCAGTGCATTTTGTAGGTGGAACTATGTCGCGCGTCGTAGACTCCGTTCCGCCGTCGCGACGCTCCGATGCGCGCGTAACCTTGCGCCGTATTTCCTCGCATGTTCTCCAACGTCTCTCTCTCATTCTCTCTCTCGATGCGCATAAAAGGAAGGGGAAGAAATCGCGTGTCGAGTACGAGCCGTCTTTTTCTATCTTCCATCGTGAACGTTAAATATTCTCTTCATGCGTGCTGCACAATTTCGCGATCGTGTTTGCGGATTACGATCGTCAATTCGGAGCATCGCAGTAATGATAGGTTTAAAAATACACCCTCTCCTTGCGATTCGAGAGACAAATAATTCATCGCGTCACTTTCCACGCTCCTCGTCGACTCAGTTTGTGTTTATCACGAGAAAGCAGGGTGCCCGAGGAGACAATGGGACACCAAAGAAGTACACTTCGTAGGGCGACAGAGGGACAACGTCTTTGCTCCCCTCTTTACGTGGGTGGGATGGATTGTTTGTTTGTTTACCCTGTCCAGTGTCCATCTCCAGAGCGAATTTCGCTTGAGAGGACCGCGCCTTTCTTTCCGTTCTCGCTTCTACCCTCAAGGACGTATCGATGAGATCCTGAACGTACGTGACGAGGATTGCTTTGGAAAATATCTCTACAGAAAGTTAACAACATTTCCAACCCGTGAAATACCGTTGCCTCGTGTACAAACATTAAAATTATGGTCGTATTTATCCTTTGATGATGTTCGCATTGTTAGAATTTAGCTTTCTATTTTCGAGATGAATTTAGAATATTCGAAATATCGTTGACAGAGAGGAACATAATGATATGGAGAGTTAATGATTGAATTGTAACAATCTCCGAAAGATTTGCGAAGTCGAGGAAAGACGAAAAGACCAAGTCATCGAGAAATGAAAGCTCGATAATGGCTACACCCGTTTTCATCGCTTCTCTCTCAATGTCTCCCTTTCTCTTCCTCTGCCAACTGTCTATGAGAACCATCCCTTTGATAGTCACCGACAGTGTATTTCCAGCTCTCCGCAAACCGTGGGGAGTCATAGGGCCACTCCTGAGCCAACAAGGGCCACCGAAGGTAGGAATAATATTTGTTCGGGAGGAAAGTTTCACTTGGTTTCGACTGCACCGATCGAAGAATATTCGATCGAGATTTATTCGAGTCGTAGTCGTCGTCTGAATTTGACTCGCGGATGAGGCTCGAATTACCAATTTGAAATTCATCACCACGGTAACCCGAAATCCACCGCGATCCGATCCAACTTCCTGCACGTAAAGCCGAGAACCACCTCGGATTTCCAGAATTTACAGAAATCGCATCCTCGAATTAATAGAAATAATCGTCCTGTTTGCCATTACCTCGGGATTGTGCCTAATTACAGTCTAGAATTACAAGGATAAATATGCAAAGGCGAACGGAGAATGCGCTCTCGCGGTAACGCAATAGTACCGGACGATTTTCATTCGCTTAAAAGGTTTCGCGAAAGAAACCACGGAGAATCGGGAGTGAAGAACCAAGGAGAATGAGAGAACAGGGAAGGGCGAAAAAAATACAAGAAAAATTCGCGAAAAAACACTCGAGTAATTAGCTCGATCAAATCCACGAGGAGGATGATAGCAGCCAATAAAAGAAGACGAATCTCTCGATCAGCCAATCGTCCGTCGTTTCGCGAATCGATCGTGGAGTCTATTAGAAAAGGGCGCAAGAGGAAAAAAAAGTGGAAAGCCGAAGGAGGGTAACGGGAGGAAAAAAACAATCGAAGCGAGCGTGCCACGTAGGATATCCCAATAATGAAATTTCGGGTACCCGCCACTCGTGAGGAGCTAAATCTCCAACGCCTTTTGTTATATTGTGAAAGTTTTGAAAGAAAAGCTCGGGTTGAGAGGGGCGAGTGAACGAGAACGTGGAGAGAACGTGGAGAGAACGAGAGAGAGAGAGAGAGAGAGAGAGAGAGATACCAAGGTGCAGGAGAGAGAAAGAGAGAGAGAGAGAGAGACTCCAGGAGAGAACTTTTGGAAAAACGTGTTTTCTGGAACGGTCGAGTAGTTTCCGGCACTTCGCTGGGATTGTTTGAACAGAAGAGGAAGTGAGAGAATGAAGAGGAAGGGAGGTTGCGGGTGGATGGGGTGAAGGAACGAAGGGGTGAGAACGAAAAGGGTGGGAAGGAGAAGGAACAAGAGGAATGAAACGAGATGGGGATGGTGAGAGCGAGAAGTGGCACGGTGGTGGTAGAGGAAAGGGGTCGAAGGGGGTGGCTGGAGCAGGTGGGGGCGGTCGAGAGAGGCGGCGGGGGAGTTGAGCCCCGAGCTATCGACTGATGGTATGTAGTAGGATAGGATTAGTCGACCGCAGACTAAATTGGGTTTCTGTACAGTCGCCTGCAAATACTTCCTCGACAGATACCCACTGCGTCGAGGGTTAGATAGACGAGTGGAGCTATAGAGAACGAAGGCGATGGGAACGCAGGGGCGGGACGATGGAACGAGGCTGGAGAGAAGGCCGCGGTGGCGGTGCTCGTAGTGGTGGTGGTGGTGGTGGTGGCGGAAGAGACGGAGCCGGATGCCAAGAGAGAAATTATCCTTAACCCTTTTTCCAATTAATCCGGTATCCTTAGCGAAAAAATAAAACTTTCCTCACGCCATGCTCCGATGTTTGCCGCTGCCCTTCTTCGAGGATTTTTCAGATTTTCCACCGAGATCTTGTTTACGGGTCCAATCGTTCCTTCTCTCAAGAAAGAATCTCGAGAGCTCCGAGGATGTCTTCGTGATCTCGTTTTCTTGAGATTAAAAATAGCCTCACATCGACCAATGAATTTCGTGCTCGTAAACAATTTTTAGAATCACTATTATTAGGAGTATCGTACTTCCGACGCTTATTTTCACAGGATACGTCGACACCTAGTTCGCGATCGATGAGAAAGCTTGTACAGCTTGGCGGTACCGAGCGTGAGACGGGCGGAGCTATAAAGAGAGCCGCGAGCAATGGGAGGAATAGACGGAAAGAGACTCGAGTTGGCGAAGAGAGAACGAGAGGGAGAGAGGGAAAATTGGAGAAAGAGAGAAAGCAGGCAAAGTAGTTTGAAGCCGTACAAGAAAGTGCTCCTTTCATAATAAAACAAACTCCCCTGGAACATTATGTACGAGGGAGCCATACCTCGTGGAAGTGAGACGAGCTCGATTACTCGCGAAAATACATCCTCGCGGTTTCCTTCTCTTCCCCACATTTCTCTCATCTCCTCGTCATAATTTTTAAAGCTACAAATTAAATTTCGCCTTCCAGACTAGAGGTACTTTCTCAACACTCCTCATCGAAGGTTTCACCAGAACTGCTGAATCTCCGTGCGCATCTCCGGACCGACGAAACATTTATTGCTCGTCGACACGGTACGCAGGAGAAAGAAGAAGGGAAGGAAGGAGAATGAAGAAAATCGAGAAATCGTTTCGAGGAACGCCCCAGTTCAGTGACTCGAAGCTCGCGCGCTCGGTCCAGTACACGAGCGAGTACTGGGAACTACGGTTGCCTCTTTCGCTCTCCTTCTTCTCTGCTTCTCTCCGCGAGAAATTAATCTTACGGAGATAAATTGGAGAACTGAAAGGATGGACACGGCACGACGCCGACGCGCGGCGGTAGCGAAACCTTAGACGGGCACTGCTGCTAAGAGTCTCTACCCTTCGAGAAGACGAGGAGAAGGTGCGAGCGGAATCTCAAGTACGGGCAGTAGCAACGGCCACCGCCCCCCATTCAACTCGTCCAGACACCACCGGTACGTGGCGGTGTCCAAAGAGATTCAACCGATTCGCGTGGGCTTTCCGTCATTTTGTCACAGCGGGTTCATCTCTTTGAGGGAATCCCTTCGACTCGAGTTTCACCGAGAAATTCGTGAGACCGGGAGAAACGTGGCTCTTTCAAGCGCCTCGTAGGTACTGCAGCTAGCTCGCGTAGTGAAACGGATAATCGATTTTATTAATCTTACTCTTATGGGGACCTGGATGGATTCTGTCTTCCAGGGCTTTCAATGGCTCGGACCTTTGCGAATTCAAGCTACGTTTATTTGCTAGTAATATTACAATTATTCACACACGATTTGAAATTGTTCCGGAGGGTATTATTATTTCAATTTAAATAATCGATAGATTTGCGAATTTGTACACCGCGCGTATTCGAATTTATCCAAGTGAAATGTAAATCGGTTAATTTACCATGCCCCTGTTCTAACTCTCGTAAGTTAACCTGGTCGCGATAATCCTCGAAAACCATCTGAAATTTTTCACAAACTCCAAACTCCAAGTCATCGGTCACCTCGCGAGTGCTCCTGTCGCATTTGCCCAAATTGCACCGCATTGTCACTGACCACAGACGCGGCACGAAGCCACCGCCAGTGCCACCGGAAGGAGAGACTCGAGAAAAATTCGAAGGAGCGGTGCTATTGTGAAAGGAGGAGGAGGAGCAGAAGGAAACGTGGAAGAAGAAGAGGGAGACTCTAGGACGTGGCAGCAAGACGTCAAGAGGCGAGAGAAGATCAGCGCGCTCGAATTCGGTTGCGCTACCTCTCTCTCCTTCCTTCCTTAGCTCCTTCTGGATGGGACACGCGAGGAGAATAAATGAAACGAGGAGCACCGACTCCCACCTGCAACGTCGACGCGACGACGGCGAGTAAGCAAGCCCCAACTGTGAGACAAATAAAAACGGATATCACCGGCTAAGGAGACTCGCTCGGCAAATGGTTTCACCGTCGTCACCTTTCTCCTCCGTGACGCGCCTTCGTACTTTCGTGTTCGAGAAGAGTCGACGAAGAGGGAGAACGCGAAGTGGAAGGAAGAGAGAAGGTGGAGAGTAGACGGGAGAATGCTTAATAGTGGCGTTTACCTCGGAATTGCGGTTCGGTTCGAGACGACGTCGACGTCGTCGTTGTCGTCGTCGGGAGAATCGCGTCTTCGTCTAGCGTCTTCATTTTCCACGATTGAGACGTCGCAGTTGTTGTTGCTCACGGGACTCGCGGAAGCCGATGGTGGATGCATGCTGTTCGAGGAATGTCTGGGGTGTGAGCTTGTTCGTTCGCAGGAGAGAAGGACGAAAGGATTCGCGAGGAGAATGCGATTGCAGAATAGAGCAATGAAAACGTTACGAACTAAAAAAAAAAAATAACACTCTTAATGCACAAATTACACGTTACAAAAATCTCCATCGTTCCGAGAATCCTTGGATTTTTCCTTAGATCTTGACCAGCGCACCGAAGTTAAAATTACTCGAGAAATTATGCCGTCCAATTATCACGTTCGCAAATCAAGTCTTCTCCTATCCACCTTTCCTTTCTCCAATCGAAGAAGCGATAGATCATACCAGAAATTAGAAGCCCACGAGTCGATGAGTCACGAAGGAATCGAACGACGTCGAACCGTTCGCTCGGGAAATCTTTGAAAGTCCCTTCATGTTCCATTGAGTGCATCGGACTGAGGGAGGCACGTCGTGCAAAATCGAACTTCTCTCGAAGCGGTTCGCGCGTTGTTCTCGGGGGCGTGCAGCGGCGTCGCGGCGCTCGCCTCACGCCACCGAATGATCGGGCGAGGCGAGAGAGCACGTGGAAGCGAGTTCGCTTCCGACGTCGGGGCACCTTGTTATTATGCGGAAGAAAGTATCGACCTACTCTCCGAGGCTTTCCCCATTGTAGTCGGATGGGTAGGCGAAGAAATTCGTAAAAGCCGAAACGTAAGCCAAGAGGATCCGTGTACTGAACGAGATCGTAGGAAGCAAATTAAATTCATTAAGGAACTGAATAACAATATTTACTCGTACCAGTCAAGTTTTAACTACGTCAGCACCGAAGAATAAATAATCAAAAAAGGGTGTTTAATTTGTAAACGTGCTTGAGTCTATCCGTCGACGTACTTGCAGTGGAAATTTGACAATAATTTGTATCCATCGCATGAAGCAGTAGAGAAAATGTGTGAGTGGATCCTGGAGATTCCGTGGATGTGCCAGGGTAGTCCGAAGCGGGACCGCGAAATAACAGGGACGTAAATTTTCTCGCTGTTATCTTATCGCCGGCGAAGACAGCCCCTGTCTGCGACACGCCGTTTAACCTCGACCTTTTTCATATTCCTCGCGTCGCGATTTGTACGCCCCCGGGGAGGATTGGCCTTTTGACGGAGCACCACCCAGGACGGCCCGGTGGGTCGAAAAAGGGAGAAGGAAACGTCGCGTCGCGGGCGTCTGAGGGCTGGAAGGAATAAATGCGCAGCCGATGCGCGAAATCGTCGAGTCACAATGGAGGGACGACACGTGGAGAAGAAAAAGAAAGAGAGATTAAGAAAAGGATCGTGCGTACTCTTAAGAGCACGAGAATTGCTATTTTGGAAGCTCCGGGCTCGCCGATTATTTAGGAAGTAAATCAAGGAGTATATGAAGGACGAATCTTAGCAAATCTGAGAGACAGCAATTGAACAGTTTGAATTCACAAGCGAAATTAATAAATTTGCAGTGTCGCTCCTGTGCCATCTCCAAACCGAAAAATCTAACTCACCCAACTGCTCCCAATTGCGACAGCTCGATCGCGAAACAGCTCGGCCGCGTCCCAGCCGCAAAACCACTCGCAAGCCTCGCCCGCCGCCACCGTTGGCGCAAACGGGGACGATCTGCTGGGTGGTGGCGTCGGCCACTGGCAATAAAAGCAAATTTCGTCGGAAGACGCGAAGCGACGCATAGGCGTCGCCACAGCCGGTAACCCGCCAGACCGCAGCGCTAGGATACGCCATGGCGTTGCTCTTCCACCAGCCACGACGTCCACGAGACCCTACCTGCTGTTTGCAACGTGACGAGCACTGTGGCGAGCAAATTAAGAAAGAGACCTGCTTTATTTTTCAGTGACGAAAACCGACGATCGAGGAAATCAAGAACGACTAGCGTGACGAGGAAGATCATTCGGCTTCTTTTCCTGGACAGCGACAGCGTGACGAACTCTCCATGCCAAGAAAATCAAGAACAGCCAGAATGACAAGGATAAACCTACATATTCTTGTCGGGCAACGTGACAAAATCACTCACCAACAAAATTAAGAAAAATTGGGTTTAGAATAGTCACTATCTGCACGTCACGTATTTCCATTTATTGGAAAATGTGATAGACAAGATACCAACATAGAGGTTAGGATTACAAAAACGAACTTGGCACCCTGTATCCTAGGCAACGTGACGAAGACCGTTTGCCAAAAACAGTTTTGCCAAGAAAATCAAGAAAGACAAGGACGATTGGAATGACGAGAACGGAGTTGGGCCTGGGTTCTCTCGGCAATGTGACGAAGACCAGACCAAGGAAACCACGAAAGACGATGAGGACGATGAAGACGAATAGGACGAGGAGAAAGAGGAAGCCCGACTGGGACAAGGACACCAAGAACGCCCACTGCACAAGGACACCAGGAGCGTTGACTACTACCGGGACGTGGCTGGCTTTCGACGACTACTACCACGAGACGTGAAAGAGGGCGGCGACGTCGACGGAACTCGACGAGGCTGGCTGGCCGACGATGTTCGATCGGCTTACTCCGGACATCTCTAATCTTCTGGAACCGAGAGATTCCCCGAATCTCCGTAGGGTTGGAGGTAGCCAAGTGGTTCTCTCCGGCGCGCAACGAACGCTGGAGCTCGACGCGACACGATGTGGGAGGGACGCTGCACTCTATCGGCCGTCGTAGGGAATCGTTGCGTTATAGTCCAACGACGGGCACCACTCTCTCTCTCTCTCTCTCTCTCCCTCCTTCACGTCCTCTTACTCTCGCTCTCTGATTGGAGATCGTCGTCCGACGAGAAGTGTAGTTTTAGGTAGACGCTCGCTCGTCCGATCGCGGTTACATCTGTAGGACGGTCAGTCCCACGTAGGTGACGGGGCATTTCCAAAGATTTTCCGTGGAGGATCGTAAAAGGATCGTAAAAATATCGGGCACCGTTCGCGCAGAGGATTAAAAATTATTCGGCCACGAAGTAGAAGCGGGTGGAGCTCGAGATTAAATAAGGAAAAGGAGAGAAAAAAGGATTTTTCGCTGATGCCTTCGTTCCAGAAGGAAGTTATCGGAATCATTGGGATTATCGTGCGAACCGAGTTCGACGATAGGGGGAATTGGATTTTGCTTTTGTGCATTTAAGAAACTCGAAAGAGGCGCCGCGGCATCGTCGAGTTAGGAGAGGAGCCAGGCGCCTGGGTGAAGCGGAGTATTGACGTATTGATTAGAGTGGAAACAGTGAAATTAACTTTAGAGTTCGCGAAATGTTCTCGATTGCACCCGGGCGCAGGCACGAACCTCTATCCAAGACGATGGTGAGTCGGTAGGCCCGACGATTTCTCCAACGGGTTACTAACCGTACCTCTCCACGGCGCGTTATGAAACTTTTCGAATATCCGATACCGAGAACAATACTATCCTCTCGTCTCAATCTTTTCAAAGGAAAAATGAAAAAAGAACCGACCGAGGACACTAGATCGCGCGAGTGAGAGATTGTTTTAAGAGAAACTACGAATTTGATCGATCGATGATACCGATGCGAATGATAATATCCTCATTTAAGATTTTTTTTTAGAGCAAGTTAAATAGAAGCAAACTCGACCACGACTAAAGTCTCGCACGATTTCGCGTCCTCGGCAAGTTTCCATCCAATTTCCCAGAGCGAAAGGAGAAATACCTATAGTATCGGACAAGCGGCACGCCTACTCACACTTGAGCTTTGCTTAAGTTAATAGACAATGAGGCACGGCTATGCATACCCTTTGGTAGACAATGGAAACTTCGATATTAAGCAGCGTTCGATTCGTGCCGCTTTACTGAGAATGGCGCTAAAATTGCCTAAACTTCAAATAAGCAAATTCATTATTTAATAGTGAATGCGTCGTTCGAATAGATGTAACAGAAGAGACGAGTATCGATATCAATCGTCTCCCTTTACTATTTATTTCTTACACGAAAAACGTGCCGGAGACATCGTGAACGATCGAACGAGGTGAGCAAGAGAACCGGAACAAAACATTCCCTACTCTCCTACCATCTCGCAACTTTCCACGCGGAGTTGACACGACGCAGCAACAGTCAGAGAAACACCCTGGGGTAAAGGGGCGTTGAGGGGTAGTATACAGGGGTAGTGCAACTGTACTCGAGATCGTCGAAGTTCAGTCGCAGTACAACCCCTCGGTCGTGGTTCCCTTGAAATCATAATACAGCGTGTTGCACAGTTATAATATATCGAGGGGTATCAATTTGTAATCGATACGAACACTCGTCCTGAATTACCTAAGTGGAAATTACCTGAATTCCGTGTGTTAATAATTGTTATTCGTTTCGTCCACTGTTAATCGTAATACGCGAGATGGTATTGGGGAAAGAAAAATGCGAGAATTTGAAGAGAGAAAATGTAGAATATGAGAAAGTAAAAAGAAGGATGCTCCGCATAAGTGTTACTCTTCTTGTGAGAAAAGGCAGGACATAATTTTCCCTGGGTGACCACCCTATTCTATGATCATACAGTCTTCAGTATATTTAGAAAATTATATAGCTTTTCTGGATCATAGAATTTTGCATTTTCCTCATCCCGCTCACGCGTACCACTCACTCTCGCTTGTTCTCCTTTAATTCCATCAGTGCATTCACAAAATAATAACGATCGTTTCCTCGAAATCTGCGTTACTGTGGCGATTACAAAAACAAACTTCCTCATTCTCCATTGACTTTTTCGATGCACCGGATATTCTCCGATTACGAGGTCGCGTGAAAATTCAACGCACCTTACGCGATATCGAAAGGAACTTCTCTTTCACCAAGTACACCATTATTCTCATGTATGATTAAAGGGAGGGTTGCTTAAACGCGAAGCATCGAGCGGAAAGGGATACATTCTCCTCGAACGTGGCGGGAATTAATTCCACGCACGTGAATTTCGGTCGGTTGTAAAAATAAATCCCGGCGCAAATATCACGGAAATGTATTCAACCGCGAGGAGGGAAGGCGCGTCCTTGCTTTTATTCATATCGCGCGACATCCGTCGCATTTATCCAACGAGCTCTCCGGCGACCGACAATCCCCCGGCGGACGAAACTCAATGATTCGAGGTGTATGGCGCGCCTCTTCCATTTAATCTCATCCGCAATCGAACCGGCAGAAAAAAGAAAAGAGTCGCGGCGGTGGAGGAGGAGGAGGGTGGAGAGAAAGGAGGCCGTTGAGGGATGAGAAAGAAGGGAGCGAAACGAGGGAGGATGGTGAAGCCCATCGATTCGAGTCCCGCGCGCGCACAGCTCCTCGGAATGGTAAACAAAAAAGAGGAAGGAAAATGCGAAAACAGGGTACGACCGAATCCGATGAAAACGTTTCGGGGTGATCGTGAATTTCTCCGTGCGACAATCCACCAGCACCGGAGTACCAGCCCCTACTACTACTATTGCACGAGCCCACCGTCACCGCACACCACCCACCCACCCAATCTGGCCAAGCTAGGGGATGAAAAGGGACGAGTTGGGACGAAGGGGGTGGCAGACGAGAGCCGAGGTGAAGGGCGGAGGATCGTTCATTACAATTCCGTCGATTCTCCGAATCGTTCTCCGCGTTTACGATTCGAGAGAGGAGGTTGTCAATCCGTTTGAAAGGTTCGCCGCCGCCGCCTACCCACCCGTTGTAAATTGTGGACCGCGTTGCTTGAAAAAATTCGTTGATTTCGGCTGACAGGGGGGAGGTGAGAGGAGACGAAGTCCGAAAAGGAGAGAGAGGTCCGCGTCGGTCGGCAACTGTTTGTCGACGCGCGGATGAAAGCCTGCGAAACGAGGCGCATTTTTCGTTACCCACTCCTCCATTCATCCCCGCCTTCGTCGTTATGACACGAGTATTCAGCGTCATTTTTCAACACAAAGGAATAAGATTTTTCGTTTAACAGTGATTCGTTGAATCGCGGACTTAATTCGTAGAATCCTCGCATTTACTTTCACGAGAAACTATATTTATTATCCAGCGAATGGGTGGATCTCCCGAAATCAACTTGCACGCTAAAAGTATCCGTTGCTCGATATCCGGAGGAAGAGGAGAGAAGCTGAAACGGGACAAACTCATCGCTACGTCTATCCCCTTCCTTCTCTTCTTTACGGCACTCGCTCTCATCCTCGGGCTTCCACGATAGCCTTCTGTATTTCCACCGAGACGAGTATTTTACCCACCGATCCTACGACGGGACTTGCTCTCTGCACGCGCGATCTCGCGTACGTTTCGCCGACATTAAAATTCATCCCACGGCGATATCCCCTCCTCGTTCTCATCCCCTCCGTCTGCTCCCCCATCCGAAAATTTCACGTGCGTGGAGAAGGCCTCTTGACCCGTGAAATTGAACCGCATGATTTCGTTCCGTCGTGCCATCCTGGACGGCTACCGTGAGGAGGTGGAGGCGAAGGTGGAGGAGATGAGCGTCGAAGAAGCCTTCGAGAGTCTCGTGGTGGTGGAGGAATGGTACCCTTCGACTCTCATCCACCCTGAACGGCACACGCGAATCCATCGAGCACTTACGTGTATACGCGCCTCTGCTCACGTAAGCCGTATAAATATGCGAGAGTTCCATCTTCATTCCTATAAGTCACCCATCGACTATCTCTTTCTGGGCATCGATCAACCACTAGAAATGCTCGAGACGTTAAAATATTCTTCGCGATAGGTGCGACGGTTTATAAGAGATTCGGTGCAGAAGGTGACTCTCGAGATGAAGGAAATCGTAATTTACCGAATGAGAGAGGAACGAGAGGGTGAGAATTGCAGAAGCTACGGTGGTTTTTTTTTAATTTCAATGGAAATGTCTTTGAGCCTGGACTTTTATTTACCTTTCCATTCGCGTGGACTGGCGAGCACTTGTTCTCAGTGTTTTTCCACCGGAGTTTTCCTTTTTACCGAGATTTTCCTGCGATTCTAGTGACCGTTGGGAACGAAGTTGAATATCGGCAAAGTAAGAAGATCTGTTTGCATGGTTAAAACGTGTGCGAGTATTTTTTACGGAGACCCCACTCGAAGGACGACACGGAGATAGAGTCGGAAAGAGTTGATATTCTCGCGCGTATGCGTTGATTTGTAAAATCAAGTGACGTGGAGAACGGAAGAGGTAAGAGCGGTAAAAGGTGGAGAGTAAAAGGACCTTGTCAAAGGAGACCCGATCCGCTCTCCAAGCAAATCTCGGTCGAGCGAAAGAGGTGGAGAGAAGAAATCACGAAGGATTCGACGAAAGTACTGGAGAATAAACTCGGAAGTCTCGAGCTTATCGTAAAGCAAGGTAGTCCCCATTGTAACGGAAGCAAAGGAAATTAATTGCAGAAACATTCGTCGTCGCGATAGAAATGTAAATCTCTGCAAAAAAGAAAATGTCCAATGTATCCGAAGAAACTTTTTCCGCGAGTTATTATCCCCGAGCTTCCTCTTGCCCCTAGTGTAATCACGTCGGGATATAATTAATTTCTAACCGAGGTATCCTTATCGATCTATCATAAATTATAAATTTACCACGTCCGCGCGTTCCACGAGAAAATCCCCGTCGTCCACTTCGTCACCCCAATTAACTCCGAACATCTGGCTCCGAGAACTTAGCCAACCTTCCCTGGCTGGTGCAGCCCCTCGACCCTCCAAAAAATCAACATCCTTCTCGATCAACGTCAATCCCTCCCTCTTTCACCCCTCGTCTAGCTCCTCTTCTCTTTTAAATCTCTCTCTCTTGCTCTCTTTCTTTTCCCATCGCTCGTTGCATTTATGTATCACGCTGATCAAAGGCCGAAGAACATTCCAGGGCCCCGTGACTCGTTCTCGTCCCTCTCTTTTAGCTTCCCCGTCGATCAACTCCGTCGCAATGACGTTCTCTCCATTCTCCGTCTATTCAATTCGCTTCTTCGCGCGCTTTCGCGCCCCCGCGCCTTTGACCGCAAATAACTTTGTGCTCTTAACGAGAGTCGCAAAATCGCCGGAAATTGCATTCATGCGGAGTTTCTCATTTGCAACGAACGCGCCGACCACCACCCTTTCCCAATCTCCACCTTTATTACCCCCTCTAGCCACCACGATCACCCCTTCTCCATCTCCGACCGTTACTCGCCTCTTGCTCTTTACCCCACGCTTTAATTTCTCCGTCAAAGATGCACCGTGCTATGAGAGCTTATTGTTATGGAACTTTCAGACACGAAATTATCCAGCTTGCATTTATTTTAACACGCGACCAAGACACCAAAGATGAGAGTGTTCAAGATCAATGGTAGATTTTGTATTGGATTTTTTTTTAGAAAGAGGTTAGAGTGGAAAGACGATTCTAAGATCATGGAGAGTTTGAGAATTAATTATGCGACCGTTATTCGCATCTTGCACTTTACCCCGCGCTTTAATTTCTCCGTCAATGATGCACCGTACTACGAGAGCTTATTGTTTTGGAACTTTCAGACACGAAATTATCCAGCTTGCATTTATTTTAACACGCGACCAAGACACCAGAGATGAGAGTGTCCAAGATCAATAGTACATTCTGTATTGAATTTTTTTTTAGAAGAAGGTTACAGTGGAAAGACGATTCTAAGATCGTGGAGAATGTGAGAATTAATTATGCGACTATTTCTAGAGGAAGATTGGAGTTCTTGTAAAAGGAGACTGTCTAATACGCCAGACGTAAAACCTCGTGGCGCAGGATGTAAGGGCCTTGTGAAGGTATTGTGTATATTTTATGAAAGCTTTTCATATTCCACTCGATTTAGGACGAGGTACGGAGGGAAAGTACACGTGACCGTAGGTGAACGTAGGGACGCCGAATAAAATGTGAAAAAATGTTCGGTACACCGGCGAAAATATCCGGACTCCGTAAACATTTCGAAGCAAACGAGAGAACGAGCGAAACCAAATGAAAAGTTTAGAGTTCTGCCGATGACACGTTGAACTTTTCTTGCGCGGTCGACTCTTTGCGTCAGAAGGACATATTTTTTCAGTACAAGTAATTTTCGTCCGGTAGAAATGTCTGTATCGAAATTAAACTAATCAGACATTCACGAATCACACGAAAAGTAGCACATTCGAGACTTTCGTCCAAAAGGTTGAGAAAAGTAAGCATTACTTTTCAACAGCACTGATGCTAAGAGTATCGAGGTGTTTATGGATTGTTTTGAACGACATGTAAATTAATCGAAGTGCCAAACGGCAGAGTTAAAATTCGCGCAATAACGAATATTCTCGGAAAAATTCAAAAAATTCACTTGGAGTAGTTTTCTCTCGTCCTAACGACTGATTTTAGGTTGTATTGGACTTCTCCTTGTCTTTGTAGCCCTTGTCCTCGTAATTTTCTTCATCTCCACAGTGCTCGTTGTCCTTGTCGTCGGCCTTGTCGACATCCTCGTCATCGTTTCCGTACGTCGCAAAAGCCGACCACACCACTACACTACCCGTCTTCCTCGCTCGTGCGCGTTGTCGAGATTCGTGTTTAGCATCCTGTCAGACCCTACGCCAACTACTGACTACCTCTTGTCTCTCGCCTTCGGAATTCACGTGCCGCGTTACCCACTCTCCTTCTCTCGTAACCAAAATGACACGTGATCACTCTAACCTTCCCTTCATTGGTCCGATTTCCATTGTTTACTAACCGAATATCATCACTGGGGTCAATTCTCCGTAGGAATGTTACTTCGAGATTTTCACTCGAATCGTATCGTTCTTACAAAGTGCTCGTCGTGTCAAGAATCTCGTTACTCGTCGTCGTTCTAATTCGACCAGTGACGAATGTCATCGAACAGTAATTTGCGAAGAGAATAATCGAAAAGTGTACGATTTTACACTCAGCGCCATCTCACCATGGTGGTGTGTAGTTCTCGCACGTATCGATAAATTCACGCGATTCGTGATCCACGATCTATTCGGTCGTTTTCGGCTTCGGTCGTTTAATCTCGTCCTTCGTCGGCCATTAGCGAGCTTCTCAGTGCGCTTGCGCGAGCCAGATCGTTCGGAATGTACGTTCTAGTGGTACAAAGCTATAACCTTAATTGCAAACCACTGTGCTCTTGGTGCTTTACTCATTACGAAAAGAAGTACACTCCTTTCATCACGGACGTGTCAATCGGTCAATTAATTCAATTCACGCAGTCCTACGTGTTCTATCATCGTGTAGAAGAACAGTACGAGTGGATTCCTTTCACGTCATCGATTGGTGAGTTGAATTATTTCAAAACAATCTACCAAACGCAATTTGTTCGCATGTCGCATTCTCCTCAATTCTATCCTCATTTGCACTATCAAAAATGTGTCGGGAATGTGTGTTCGACGAATCGGTGGACGAGAAAGTAGACAAAGAAAAAAAGAGCGAATCGTTGAGGTGAAACGGAGAAAGGAATAGAGAGAGCGGGAAAGGGTAAGATAAGTTGAACTTCTCTTTTTACATGGGTACAGCCAGAGCGCCGAGGGAGAAACGTCCATCTGCGTCTGACAGGCTTACACCACCAGTTAAGGGTTAATTTAATGAAACACGGTGCTCTCCGCGTATTGTTTTTGGGGCTTGTTCTTTCCCCGGTTGACCTACTCCGTCGCGCCATCAGCCTCCGCTTCGCCAGTGCCCCTGCTCGCTCTTTGCCCTTTCGCACACTCATCTCCAACGATGCGCGGATTTTAACATTACCGTGCGATTTCTTTGTCCCGCTTCTCGTGCGCGATCCATCAAGAATGTAAATGCGTCTCGTTCTCCCGCTTCTTCGTACGTTTACAAATTGTAAAATTCGACTCGTCGAACCGCGCGATGGGTGAGTGTGCGTTTTTTCTCTTTTCCTTTTTTCTCTCCTACGGTCAAGCACGTTCGACCTCATTGCGATAATGTAATATCCGCATTCCAATGGAAATTTAAAATGCGCAATGAAAAGGTCTCGCCAAGTATGCGGGAACGTAAACGCGACGAAACGAGGGATCGCAAATATTTTCCAATTTTGATCGAATATTTTGGCCGTTGAGGGGAGATCGCGCTGGTGGAAGGAGAATCCAATATGCGCCCGCGTGGACGCATTCAGCGGATTGCGATGTCCATTGTCGCGTTCGGCGCGTTAACCAACTGTAAATAATCCTTGGATATCGAGCGGCAGGCATTCGTCGAAGGGTCGAACTTGAAAAAAAAATAAAAAATTCTTTCGCCCACGGTGCAATTCGTAGCGGAAAATGGTGCTCTAAGATTATTATCGATCTCTCGAAATGATTCGCGCGTCACGAAATTGAGAAAAATGTGGCACTTGATTTTTTTTTTATTTTTCTTTTTTTATTTCGCTATTGAAAATCCTTTGGCACGATGATCTCTCGTTTAACACTTTGACTACCTTGCTGATTTTCCATGGATGACCCGTGGCACCACACTTTGCATTTTTGTGTGAATGTTTTTTTTTTGTTAATATATGATCTTTTAAAGTGCTGTAAATTGCGATTAGTATAATAATTTTTTTAATGTTTCTTCCGGTGGTCACCGTGGAGCCACAAACTGTAGCCGGTCACATCCTAACCATCATATCAAAATTATTAGGTTTCTATATGCCTAATTTTTACCGCACTGGGTTAGGTCATGCCGACACTATTTCCAGAGTATGCAATACCGCTAATAATTGAGCGGTTTGCTCTGACTTTAATTCGTTCAATGTTAGTCGCTCGACCGCACGAGCTAAGGCTTTATCTGAGGTGCTGATGCATGTTTAACGTTTGTCCGTACGCGGTAATTTCATCTTCCATATCTTCTTTTTGTTTTTTTTTTGTTTTTGTGTACTTTACTTTTTGATGTATTATCTATCTTTGTTATACTACGGGGCTTGTCCCGCCAATAAATAAATAAATAAATAAAATGTTAAAGAATCGCTCTTTAACGATCGAAAGGTCAATAAACATCGATTGGAATGGAAAATCTAAACGTCGAGGGATGCAGGAGACTAGTCGGCAGGTGAGTCAGGACAAGATCCCTGAGAAGGAAGAATTTCGTTTGTTTTACGGGCACCGCCCCGACGCATTCCTGAGAGGGACTTAACCTTCCGTATCTAACTTCTTTATAACCCGTAAATCTCGTTTGGTCTCACGGCGTACTTGCGAAGGTGTGGGCGCGCGGGGTGGTGGCAAGGACGACAGTGGCGGCGGCGACTTTGGCGAAGGCGACGAGAAACAGTTTAGGAGTTTGCAGCCGGATGTTTTGCTTATTCATCGCTCCTCCCCAAAACTTGTTCGGTCGTTGCGATTCATAATAATACGAAGCATCATGGCTTCTTTCTCTCGCGGTAGTCACTAAGGGACGAAAGACGCGAGCTCGATCGACCGACACGGGGCTACGACATTAATTCGGAAAAAGCGTATGTACGGAATATTTCGAGGGCGGAAACTATCGTTGTCCGTGCGCTCGGTTTCACGTGAGTTCGTAAACTCAGACGGACGAGGGAAATAAACGTGAAAAAAAAGGAAGAGAGAGGAGAGATGAAAAAAAAAGTAAAGAGGGACGAACGCGCGAACGAAACAACTCAATTTCACCGTGTCCGGAGGAGTATCGTGCGTTAATGTTTTCACGAGTTGTTTACACGCGCCGGGTAACTTCGGCTTCAAATTACATCTGGCAATTTTATTTAATGAAGCGAGTATAATTTCACCGTTCGCGCGAACTCTCTACGTACTAGCGGTAGTAGGGAAGCTGTGATTTTTTTTTTGAGTCTCTTTTTAATCGTCGTCCGCGCGAAACGATATTGGAAGGGACGAAAGTGCCTGCGAAATTTCTTCGTCGTTTTAAGAATCTCTGGGCGTCGCGAGAGCACGAGTTAAAATTCAACGAACTGCCAGACGTTAAATATTTGTACGAATTCACTTGTCCCGTTCTCGTCTATCGACTTTAAATTGACATCCCCGGTGGACGATTAAATTGTGAAATTTCTGGAAACGAGAGAAAATGCAAACTTTATTAATTGTCGGGAGAGAGGAAAAAATTTATTTGCATTCAAATTTCATCGATGTTATGCGCGCCCCTTCTTCCACCCCTTGAATTCCAATCGTATTAATAATTTGAAGTGGAGACGGTTCGATACACTCGTTACGACGGCCCGACAAAACCTCGCGTATTTCGGGGCTGGAGTGAACGCGCGCGCGGTTATTGTCCACATTTTTGCGCATTCGAGCGTGCCAGCCAAACCACCGGGCATAGGCTGTATAGACCCTGTGAGCGCCGTGGCGGTGGCCAGCCGATGGAACGAGAAAATCCACAAGAGGGTTGGAAAGGGGGGGGGGGGTGAAAACTCGACGTACGATGCCCTCTTTAAATTTTCTCATTCTCAGGGTGGAACCGTTCACCGTGGAGCAAACCCCAGAGCTTTCGTTTTCCTAAGATCGTATCTTAAACAGTCGCCAGAGACTTTCAAACTTATTATCAACTGTCGAGAATGATTTCCTAGGTCAAAGTGCGATCGTCCCTTCATCAATCAGGCGTTCTATTTACACTTACACTTTGTAGAAGGTTAAAGAAAGATTTCTCCTTTACTTCCTGCATTTCGTCGAAGTCTCTCCGTTTACCTCGTTATTGAAATTTCTTTGAACGGTGCTTGAGTTGTGTTAATTATATTTCAGAGTGTCGTTAAATAATATCCCGAGATAGCAAGAGCTAGAACAGGCTGTGTTTAAAGTATTAAAATACTCGAGCTCATGATTTTTCGATGCACCATAATTTCTGCGCGACGTTAAACGTGGCTAGGAGACAGGACGAGATGGTCACGTCTGGGTTTGGCAAAGGGAGAGGGTCAATTTCGAGGTAGGTGGCATCGGGTGGACAGTGACTCGATAAGCAGCTGTCAAAATCGCCACGGTTGACCGACGAGCGAATTCCCCGGAACGCGAGAGACATCTCTCGTAATCGCAACAGATCAAAATCGATTCGGATTACGATTAGTCGCTTCCCCTTCTCCTTCGTTCCACTTCCGTTTTCTCATTCCCAAGTACCAGACACCACGTGCCTCGCCACTGTACGCTTCAATACGAAAATGAATCGACTAATTGCCTGTGTCGTTTAACGAAATAAATTTTGAAAACGAGAGAGAAGCCAAGGGAGAGGAAGTAGTCAATATAGCTCTCGCCACTTACTTCACGAATTCGCAACGGGCAGATAAATTTTGTATAATTGGTAGAGACCGATTGTTGAGAGCATGGAGAATTCATATGCGTCGAATTGTAATCAATGCAATAACGTTAATAATTTACTTGTATTCGCAATGCGATCTGAACGAATTGCTACCGACGGATAAATACCAGGACGCATATTCGATGGAATAATTTTAAACCTGCATCGAAATACCGAAATAATTCGTGCGGGATCTACGAAGAATATTTAGTAGCACGGTGAATTTTGTAATGACCGATTGAAATTCGCAACTTCGACGGAATATATATAAACATTTACTATCGAACGAATTAAATTCAATAATGAATGCTGTCCGGGGAAAAAATTCCAAAGTGCTCGCTTGTGTCACACAGTCCTTCGATTAGTTATTCTTGGCGGTGCCGCGATATTTTCGACGTTAAAAAAATCGAAATCTCGCTAGAAAATTTCATCGTGAACTTCGGAGAGCAAATAAATGACCTTAATTGCAAGGAAATCCTCGATTTAGCGAGCGAAACAACGGCACCTGACCTTTCCCATTTTTTTACTTTGGATCTTTCATAACCGCATCCGCGCGCACTTGCCACATATATCCGAGGCCGGTAATAACGTAATAAACTAGACTTAACGCCGTGACACCGCCGCGTTGAATCCCTTCAAGCAAATAACACGTGTCTACCGCTTAAAAAGATCTCCCTCCGGGAAAATATTCGCGATGCCCTCCTTCTCCCTCCTCCATCCTACTGGCATCCCCTCGCGTACCGTTTCACCCCGTGGCGGAGTTAAAGCGGTGTTAATTTCAACACCACATTTTTTACAGTGCAGTGCGTCGAGCACATTAGGAGGAATAATTTACGTCGCTCGGCAAACGAAATTGCTTCTCCCCGGGTGGGTGTAGGGTCTGGAGTGAGAAAACCGAGGATTCTAAGACCTTTCTACCCCATCTACCGCGCCGCGAACGTCTCCTCGAGGCCACCACCCCTCCCGAGAAAACGCACAGCCTCCGCCAGCTGGACCCCCGACGTTAAGCCAGCCAACTCACCCTCCAAGCCTCACCGCCCCTCACCACGTGCAACGTAATCACTATCGTCGTTCATAATTACGATAAGGGGGCCCGTCTGGAGTGGACGTTTCGAAAAATAAAAAATCATAAGCCCGTAATTACGAGGAGTCGCATTTAAAGCGGGGAAAGGGGTCCCGCGGTATAATTAAGAAATTGCAATTTCGTGGTCCTCGACGGCGCGGCGCGCTCGCAAGAGAATATGGTCAGGGCGAATTACTCGCGAGGGCGGGAGTAATCGTTCCTGATTAATTATTGTCGGAGAAGCGTCATTCTCCTCACCTACCCCACCCCCGTTCGCTCTAACTAGTTCGACGAGAACCAGTCCGTGAGGCACCGTGCGCGCCGCCTCGATTCCCATTTCCATAAATTATTAGACGGTCTAATCGCGCGTATCAATTCTTTCTCACGGGCCTTCGTAACGCGGATAAACGCGGAGAGGAATTAACGTGAATTAATTGCAGTCGCTTCGTTAGGAGGAGAGCGGCGCTGCTCTCGCATCGAGGCCACCACTTGGTATTGCACTCTCTTTCTCTCTCTCTCTCTCTCTCACTTTTTCTCACTCTCTCACTCTCGGAAGAGAAATCACTAGAGAGCGAGAAAGAGAAATTGAGAGAGTGAGAGGAAGATCTCGCACGAGAGGGCGGGCTGTAGGAGTGCTTGGGAGATGCTTCAAGATACGCGAAACCGTCTGGCCATAATTAACCCGAAAGTTTCTTGCAGCAAGGGTGAAATTTCTATGAAATTCGCGCTCGCGCGCGCTCTCCTTACGACCATCGTCCGAATTCGTCCATGTCCTTCCATCGTCGTTCGCGGACGCGCGCGAACCTCCATATGCGACCAGTTCGAAGGACAAACTTAATTAGTGGACTGAGATTGTATCATCCTCCGCGGAGACTGAGCCACGGAGCGTGAATCGTGCCCTCGTTGAAGAGCGAGAAAGCTAAAGGTAGAAACGAAAAGAGGAGAGAACGAGAGATCCTCTGACGACCCGATAGTCTTGTGAAATTTAACGGGACGCGCGCCCCGCGAGAGGAAATTTACATTAAAATGCAGACGCTGATAGGAGAAACGAAGGGTGGAGGGTGAGGAGACGAGATGGAGGTGGTGAAAAAGGGTTATATATACGATGCGGAAAAGGGCGATGAGAGAGTCTCCTCCGGCGCTTTGCTTCTCCCTCTCCCTCGTTCTCTTTACCCTTTCCGACCCATTTCGACATCCATTGGCCTACTACTCCCTCTCCCGCTTCCTCGCGTCGTCGTCGTTCGCCGAACTTCGTCCGTCACAAAGGACATTGAGGTCCGCCGTTATATGTCCGCAAGCTCTTCCTCGCTCTCTCCCACTCACGTTTCATCTCACTCACTCTCTCACTCTCCCGTTCCCTCTCACCCCACCGACAACCCCAACAACCCTCCGCACCCGCCATATCGCTCACCCTCGCTCACACCAAAAAGGAAGCCTCTCTTTTGATTCCATCGAGCTTTTGTGCCTGCGATGCTAACTAAGCAATTTCAAGGTTGTCCCCGATCGTCAAAGGCGAGAAAGGATGAGGATTTCCGGATGAGGATGCGCGGCACTAGGCGAGAGGAACGGGCTGATAGTGAAGAGCCTGAGTGTGAGGGAGATAAAGCGAGTGAGATATTTTTGCCTCGTTGGAATATCGAGAAGGCCCATGACTGCCTTTTGCTCTTTAACCCCTTTCGCCGCGCTTTTTATTCGCCTCTCGCGCGCACGAGCGTCTCTCGGAACGTGGCGCGAGTGCCACGAGCCCAACGAAGCGACGAAATTGGCTCGCTTGTCGGTAAAAGCGAATCCAACGAGATTGAGAAAGAGTGCGAGTAAGTTGGCGATCGGTACGGGGGTGAAAAAAAGGTTTCGAAGAATGATGTCGCTGGGTTACATTTCGACTGCGTTGGAAAAAAGGGTAGAGAGAGGTGGGAGAGAGCGAACACGCAGCGGATCGACGTTCGCCGTTCCGCGCGTCGCTGATCGATTTTTGATGCAAATTCGAAGTTTAACGAGGACCCCTGCGCGCCTCGAATTATCCGCCCGCGGCGGTGGACGATGTAGCGGGTGCAGAATTTTCGAAGCGTCCCACCGATACGCGTCCTGTAACGCGCACGCTAAATTTTGATTCGATACATAAATATACGAACGGCGTATCGTCCCCCGTAATATCCACGTGGAATATGCAGACGTCGATTTTATTCGGCGAGCTCCCTTCGCCAGACGACGTAGAAAGAGAAGCTATTTATTTTGATTTCGTTCCTTCCTCGATAAAGCAAGAGAAATAATTCAGGGATGACCACCGCGCTCGTGCGCCTGGAAAGAGCGCAGCGGCCTGCTAAAAATTGAATAAAGCATCGCGCACTGTCCTTGACGACCGTTAATTAAATTTTCGCAACGCATAATGAAACCAGCCCGCCGAAATGGTCCCACGTGAGCCGGTAATTGTAAAGATAAACCCGCCTAGCGCGGATCGGCGATTTGTAAATAACAATTTGGTTAAAAGCGTGCAAGGCAGCGGCGCGTGTCCGCGATACCGAGTCCTCTTTCTCTTTTTGCCCGGCAGAAACTTTTATCCCATAGGCGATCGGCGATCAAATAACAGTCGGTAATTAAAATGCGGCTGTGCTCCCTCGTGGCGTGTACCCCCCCACCAAAACGGATTCAAAGAGAGTTAATTAATGCGGCCGCGAATAGGATCACCGCGAAATTATGAAAGCGACAAGTTTATACGCTTCTACGTGCACAAACGACTCGGAGTGGCGATTAATCGATACGCTTGCTTTTTGACCGGCAAATAAACAATCGTCGCGAGAGAAAATGCAGGAGGATGAAGGCAGTTGGACACACGGTAAGTCCGACGAATTTCATGAAATTACCTACTAGCTCGTTGCTACACCGTGTAAAGTAAAGCGCAAGACTCGACTTATTTCTTTCAATACTATAAACCTTCTAAAAAATGCTTTTTTACAAAATCATAGAAAATTGATTTGAAAAAATATTCTTTTCTTTTGCATATTCACTCTATGCTTCCTTCTAGCGGTCATCCTTTGACGGTTCATCGCGTACACCCCGTCATTAAAACTGGTCCCAAGCGAAGACTCACAATTTTCTCAACTCGCCTAAAAAAATCGTTGGAACGAAAACTGGCACGCGCTTGTCGGTGTAAATTCGCGCGCGCCTTCTCTGCCTTTATTTCGCGCGGCACTACGGCCTCGCATCCCGCTCTCGAAAACATTTTACACTTCCCACCACCACCACCACCTCCTTCTCGCCTTCCCACGTACAGGGAATGGATGCTCAGCGAACTTCGCGTCCCAAGGGAATGGCACCGTGAAAGGCGCGATACGTCGACGAACGTTCTCGTCCTTCTTCTCTTCTTCCTTCTCTTGGCTCTACAGATGCGAATCCTCTCACTCTCCTTTTTCGACCATTCTCCCACTCTCACCTAACGCCACTCGACGTTTTCGTATTCCGCGCTCGCCTTCCTCCTCCTTGGCCCCCGCGGCGAGAGAGTGACGTGTACACAGAGGAAGAAGGGACAAGGACGAAAAAAGAAAGAAAGGAAGAAAGAGAAGAGCCGAAGTTCGCTATCGACATGCTCCGATCCTAGGATAAAATTTCGCGCCTGCTACTCCGATATCGTGATCGAATGGATATGTCGGACAGAAGGAACGAAGAAAGCGTAACGTCCGCTCCAATTGAGGTGGATCCTCCCACGAGACTCGCGAAACGTCAAACGACGCGGAACAAGGACTCACCGATAATAATTCTCACAATTACAAAGTACCATTCACCTGTGCTTAACTGCGACTTGATGGTCCGCGGGCCAATCGTCTCTAGAGAAATTACACTCGCGAATCGCCTGTCCGTCCCGTCGAAGGGACGAGGGCTGATTATCAGTTAAGAGGAAGATTATGGGCGTTGAGCATCGTTTGGGGGTCATTAAGCTTGGCCCCTAATTAGCCTGGTAAGCTCCCGGATATTAGGTTGCCACGTTGTCTGCGAGGTGTGCGCGCTAGTGGTGATGGGTGGTGGCGAAGGGGTGGATGTGCAAAGGGAGGGTGATGAAGGAAGAGAGGAGAGATGAGAGAGGGAAAGAGAGAGGCGCGAACGGAACGTCGACGAGTGGGGACGTCGAGAACGCGAATGGAAGGTGTGAAGGGTGAGAGAGAGTCTGAGAGAGACAGAGAGAGAGGGAGAGAGAGAGAGAGAGGATATTGCGAGTGAGTGGGAAGTGAGAAGCGGAAGTGACGGGGAGAGACGAAGAGAAGAGATGCTAGTAGCCTAATTCGCACGCGCCAGCAGGCAGGTGCGAACGTTCGAATTGTTTTCCGATACAGATGACTCGCGCCCTGCTTGCCTGCTTACCACACGCGCTTCGAAAGACACGTGCACGCACACGATCCACACACTCGAGGCGATCCTTACGACGCGAACGTGCGTCGATGGCGGTGAACTTGGTTTTAAAAGAAGCATTTTCGTCGGTCGCGACGATCTTTGCTCACGTGGCGCGCGACCCCTCTTTCCTCCCTCCTCCTCAGCCTCTCGAGAAACGAACAGCAGGAAACACGATGGAAAAAATTCGATTTTTATGCTCGAGCTTTATCACTTAATCCACACGCAAGAGATCTTTCTCTCGCGTAGGTGCTACACGCACGTGTACGAAGCGACGGGAACAAGGAATGAAAAAAAGAAACAACAAAAGTGCCTTTTGTTCTAACGAGAGAGGGTTGTGCTCGTGCGTGAAGTGTTTCGTTCTCCCGGAGTATCAAATAGTTAGGACGCAACGAACTTCGGAGATGGGGGTGGATCGCACTGTCGGGGAAAATTGAAAAACAGCCTTGGGGCATCCGAGGGTGGATCCGGCGGAGCGAACTCGTCGGACATATTTCTTTCGCTCGCATAATGGTACAAATGAAACGATAACCGGGAACTCTGCAGAGTGCTACGTGATTCGTTCTCGCGAGAGATTCGAACCTGTTACTGATATAATCGGCGCACCCCGTCTCTCCTTCTTTCCACCCTTTTTTTCCTCTCACTTCTTCCCTATTTCTCGTTTCCCCTTTGCCTCGTAGCACCACCTTCCTTTCTTCCTGACCCGTCCCTTCCTCTCTACCTTATTTTCTCTCTTTCACCTTCACCCTCTTCCTCTCTTCCATTCTTTCTCTCCGACGCTCGCTCCCTCTCGAAAGCAGCCGGCGGGGTAGCTATTTAGGGGCTTAGCACCTCAGCGTGTGGCCGGAAGGGGTGTCGGTGACGACGTCGGTGGAGGTGGCGCGTTGAGGGTAGTGGTGCGCCTGGTAGGGGTGCCTGGTACCGGGCTTGCAACCACTGTGTCACCTTTATCACCTTTATCACCTGCTGCAAATTGCCACCATTTGGATGCTAAACCCCAGGGTCTCACCTCACTGACGACTATTTGTAGGGGCGCGGAGGGTTCGGCGAGGGGTGAGGAAAGCAGGAGTGAGAGTAACGTGTGAGAGTAACAAAGAGAGAAAGTCAGGGTGAAAGAGAGAAAGTTCGGAGAGGGAGAAGGATAGAGGGACGAGTGTGGAGGGAAGCGAGGAGAACATTGCGAGGGGACGATAATGGGCGAGAGAAATTGCGAAGGGGGAGGGAGGTGGAGAAGGAAGCAGAAAGGGCGAATCCCAAGCGCGTGCACATACATGCATCCTAGAAATGATCCAAATGGATTATGCGACGGTTTTAGGACCGTTCGGTATCGTGCGAATCCACTCGAACGCTCGAAAGGCACATACCCCGTCCTCTCTCTCTCTACGATATATTTTACGGCAGAGCATTCCTACCGTTGTTCCTGCTGGGGCGCATTAATTTTTCGAACGCATCGCGATGCATCTTTAATTTCGACGCGCACATATAAATCCCGACTTCATATGTTTTTCCCCCCTCCCCCCCCCCTCCGCGAGAGAATCGATATCCGGATAAATTACGAGCGCGCGAAGATAAAGTTGCGCGACGAACGATACAATCTGACGCGCGCCGTTTTGAGCGCACTTGCGGGACCAAGCGGAATTTCAAGTTTGAGAGCGAGGCCCTTATCGTTCCCGAACGCACCGGGATATAACTCAAGTCGTCGTTCCGCGTCGTAAACTGGCCGTGCTCGTCCGTGCCCGTGCACGACGAACCATACCCACTGGAATACTCAGCGGAAACACGTGGTCATTAAACAATTAAAACACGAATTTCCCTCGACTGCGCGCGCTTAACGGGACGCTTTGAAATTTTCGGCTTGTTCTCGCGCCGCGGAACAATTTCCATCCCCGTATTTTTCCTTATCATCCACATCCACTTCGATCTTCTTTCCAACGTCACGTCGAGCCGCTCGGCTAACAATAAAAGCATCGAACATTTATGACACGGCGAACGCGCGCGCGGAAACTCGTCACAGCCCGTTGGCATCGACTTCCATGGGATAACTTCAAAAATAAATCTGACCCGAGTTGAGCGCGGAGACTTCGGGAGGGTCCGATCCGAAGGCAAGTCTGGCATTACCCAAGGGGTCGTAGGAAAAGATAAGTTATACACAGGGCCCTCGTATATTACGCGAAACGTCGAGAGACCGTTTTGAAGTCTTAAGCGTTCTTTAAAGTGTTTCGATATCGATTGCTATCGTACGGGGAAGCGTGAACCCGGAAACACGCGTGGGATTAGAGGGGAATAATACATAAATATGCCCGAAGGAGAAATTCTGAACCCACGTGAAATTACCTTCGCGCTCCTGAAAAGAGCGTGAAGGAGACGGTGATAAAGAAAAATCTCTGGTACGATCATTTTCGACGAACGCGGTTCTTTTACGCTGACGAAAGCGCCGCTTTAATCGTGCGACGCGGGCGGTCGCGTGCTCGCGGATTTAATGAAAATTGAAACGTTTCGTAATTTAGTGAGGTGCGAGGGCGACGCGGGTCGTTAGACGGTCGTAGGAGTGGATCGTCAACAAAGTCGTGAAACAAAATGTCACGCGAACGTACACGAAATAATGCCCCCGCGAACGAGGAGACAGTCGTGTGTGCGGTAAAGAGGACGTGAGATTTCCTCTGGGACACATACTCGCGGGGTCGTCCATTCGTATCCGGTCGGACGCTTCCCAGAAAGCGCGCGAAATTCGAATGCCCCTAGGCCATTTGCTGACTCGGCTTCCGTCAGGCACATCGACCATTTCTCTCTTTACTTCCGTGCGTTCCGCTACGGCCGCTACAATGACACGCTGGATAGTGGAAAATGTCGGTACTCCCCGCGACGTTTCGGGCCTGGATATTGTTCGGTACGCGGGAATATAAAAGCACCGTTTATAAGGAATTTTAACAATGCACCAAGGGAGAGTGGGAAGATTTTTGGAACGATCGAATGACGAATTTGCGAATTGGTCGGAGAAAAAAGTGGTCGAACGATTGACGCTAATTTCGACTCGCTAATTTTCACCAGAGTTCTTCAAACTTCTGCAAAGCGGCGATAAATAAATCGCGAGTATCGAAATCGGAGATCCTCGATTGAGTTTCGAACTTTGGCCTCGCCGTATCGGAGGGAAATGAAAGAAAAGAAGCAAAGGCTTGAAATATTGAATGGGATGTTATATCCTGGTGGCCCCTGCAGACACGAAAAACTTCGAGCCCGCGCGCAATTAATCTTACGGCGACAAATTGGAAAATAAAGAAAGATGGCCCGAGGCAGCCGGGAGATAGCAAAGTCTTAGGAGTGCGCTCCGAAGGGGCGTATGACGAGGACGATCCGAAGATCTCGATTGCCATCCGCGCTGGAAAAGTGGAAGAGAAGGCTGCCGGGAGCTCTCAGAAATAATTTATCAGCTGGACACAGTCGACGAATCAAGATCGAGCAATTCGCCTAATCTTATTGACGAGTAGAAGAACGATCGATTAATTTTCCTTACATCGACACTAATCGTTCAATAACGACAACGACTATTCTCTGAAAAAATCTCAAACCACAAAATAATCCACTAACCGAACCTTCAAAGATTCTCTCCTCGTTTACGCAAACCCGCGTCACGACGAGCGTCCCATCGTCCCGTCGAATATCGTCTTCGTCTCCACGCGACAACACGCGAGGCCCGAAAAGCCAGGAGGAAAACGAGCAAAGGCGGTGAAGAAGGGAGAAACGGGAGGAAAGACAAAAGGGATCGGGGGAGATAGTAACGAAGGTCGACGTACACCAGAGAGAGTGGCTTCCAAAACCGCCGGAGAGAGTCTTTTAGTCGGCGGCATTTGCGGCGGTAGACCGGATAAGCGGAAGATCGGGAAGGTGTGCGGGTGAGAGGGTGGTTGGTGCGAAGAGCGAGAGAGGGAGGAGGAGGAGCGAAGACGAGAGAGGATGGATGCGGTTGAAGGGTGAGGGAGCGAGAAAAGGAAGAGGGAAGAGAAAAGGAGGGAAGAAAGATCGGAGCGAGAGACTAACGCGAGTGGGAGCGGACGGAAGAGGGTCTCGAGGAGGTGGTGGTGGTGGTGGTGGTGGTGGTGAGGAGGTGAAGAGGACGAAGGGTGGAGGTGGGCCACTTCCTACGACGATAAGTTAGGAAGACGCCTCGCGGATGTTCGCGCCATTTGCACGAAAGCTGTCCGAGATAATATGGCGCCGATAGACGATACCGGTGGTACGATACAGCCCGCTCGCTTGCCGGTTGGCTGCTGCTGATGGACATACTCGCCTTATCTCACACCGCGGGATACAAGTGGGTCTTCTTGCAATACCCTCGCCACCTCCCTCGTGTGATCGAGGGTTTCCTCTCCCGATACTACCCCCCACACCCCATGGCTTCCACCCTCGAAGATCCCGCGCGGAAAGCCCCGTCCTGCGCGAGGCCCCGAGGGCTCTTGCCCGCACCCTCGGTTTTCTTTTCCATCTTCGTCTCTTTCCTGTATTTTTCTTCGTCCCTTCTCTTTTTTCTCCCCTAACGAGTAAAGAGCTCTCCACGGTTTGCTCGAGATGAGACATCGCTCGGCAAATCGTCGCCCAACCCCTCGCGCTCCATATTTGTTTATCGGTTGCCCTTGTTTGCTAAGTGGATCGTTCGTTAGGCCGCGGAAACGAGGAGGAAGAGGTAGAAGAAGAAGACGAGAGTCGCATCGGTGACGAGCCAGGGATGGAAGGGCGCGCGCGCTTTAATTACGGGTCCCGTTTGAGGGCTCGTGTTTGCGCTGCTTCTTTCTCGGCTAAGAGTCAGCATGTGTGCGCGAGGTTGGGCTGTGTCGGGGGGAAAATTACGCGTTTGCCGCGTCGAAAGCATAGGAAGAGACGAAGGTAAGGTCGAGGAAGAAGATTGAAAAAACAGTGGGAGAAGAATCGATCCTGTTTTCACCGAATCTGTGAAAATGTTGGGAATAATCCATTCGACCGCTCGCCTCCAGCTTGCCACGAGTATTTCGAGAGTTATCGCGTCCTCGAGGATCTTTCGATACGTCGCGAAATTACCAAATGATCGAGGATCGGCAAACTTCGATGTGGGAGAGGGGGTTGGCCACTTGCCTTTTTCCTCCTCTCCTCATTCTCTTCGCCGATCTCTCCTCCTCTCTCTCTCTCCCTCTCCCTTTTTTTCGCAGACGAATTAATACGTTCGATGAGAGCTCCCGGGCGTAGCGCCAAACACGCCGCACAGTTTCAATTTGCGAGCCGACTCAAACAGGTTCCCCGGGGCATAGCTGGGTATAGGGATGCGCGTGCATCTAACTGCACATTTGTGTGGCCCGTGAGCGTTACCGTGTGGGTGCGCGGCCCGATATAAATATCCTTCTCAGCGTGTAGGTACAAGCAGCAGGCGGCCACCATCGGCGAATCCCTGCGTGCACCGTGAGAGAATCACTCACACGCTTCTACCGCGCGAATATATTCCCTGGAATATCCCACCCCTCGACGTCGGAGCACCCGCCGATTCGTTCCACCCCTCTACCGGCTCGACGCACACGTTTTTCCTTCCATTCATTCATTCGTTTATTTTAATTTTCGCATTTCCACCCGTTCCGTCCGGCTTTAAAACGGCGGATCCTCACCGACCGGACTTGCCGGACGCTCGTGCACGATTTTTTTTTTTTCTTTCTCTCTCTCTCCCTTTTTCCTTTACCTCTACCTTCTCCATCCCCTCGCGCCATTCCTTTTTCTTCGTCCGTGCGCCGTCACGTCGTCGTACGTTAGTAGCGACATACGGGGATTCATCCTCCGCGACTATCGTCATACCGGTTTTTCCTACCGGCATGTTTTATTTCTTCCTTCTTTCGTCGGCTCTGGACAACGCTCGAATGGCCTTCGTTGATTCCACCCCCTTCTCCTTCGCAGCTTGCAATGAATAGGCGGGGAATACAAGTGGAGAACGGACGAGTTTCTCGGCAATTTATCCGCGACACCTGCGCCGTTCGTCGATTCCGTCGCGCGTCTTTTATCGCGAGAATATTCCCGCGATATTCTTATTCCAGGTGGAGGATATCGGGGAACGTAGATATATTTAAGATCGCCCAGTCACGCGGAATCGTAAGCTCAACCGCGAAATCGCACCCGGTCTCCTACTACGATCCATTGCGCTCTTGCGATCCATAAAAATTTTACTCCCAGGAAATTTCTCGTGAAGATTTTGTCGCCCGATCATTTTTCCCAGGCTCCGCGGCGCTCTTGCGACAACAAGTCGCGACGGGCCTGACGTTACTCGTGACGTTATTTCGATTGACAGACTCCGTCGGACGCGCGTCGACACTCGCCGGCTTTCAATTTCCATCGGTTTTGAAAGATTCCATTCCGCGCGTAAAAAGAGAACGTGGAAAATAAACCTTAACCTGTCTAAAGCGTTTTCGCTCGGTGACTAAATTCTGAAGAGAACAGGATAATCTTGAAACTTCCACTAACGCTGTTTCCAGTGTCTTAAATATTTATAATCTACTAAATTTAAGGGAATTACACGAAGTCGCGTACGAAAACACTTTCTGCCTTCTTTATCGAATCACGATTTTTCATGCTCGCGCGCAAGAACACGTAGAGCACTCGCGCACGGATTTTTCTTCAAATCGGTTCCGCCTGATGCATGCCGGTAATATCGTCGCGAACGACGGGACGTCCAGAGGAAACTGGGAGCAGAGAGGAGGGAAACTGAGAAGGAAACTGAGTGGCAGAGCGAAGGAGGTAGAGGAGGTGGAGTTGTGGAACGATAGAGTGAAGGAGCGAGTGACTCAACTATAGAGGACGGAAGAGTCACTTTTGACTTCGCGGCACCTGCTGCGCTCCAACTTAACGCAGGGCCACCGATATTCCGAGTGAACATCCTGCCGTCATCTGCAACGTCGAGGTCCTTCCCGACGCGTCGGACTACGCGAGCGACGTCGCGACGTCTTGCGGCGTCTCGACGCGTCCCTTTGACAAGCCAAATCGACGTACCCCTGGAAATGATGTCTTTTTATTTTTACGCGCAATTTTTAAATTCACGATCGATCGTGTGCAACGAACCGAAAGTATTAATGTAAACGTCCGTTCGGTTTTATTTTCGCTGCTACTGGTGAAAGGAAAATGAAAAAGAAGGAGGTAAAAAGAAAAATAAACGCGTTAACGAGCGACGAACAAATTACGCAGGTACGCCCGAGTTCCTCGAACAACGGAGCTCGCGCGGGTTTCTTGGAATCGGTGGAAAAATAGGCCAGCGCGAATGATACCTCGGTGGCGTAACGTTTGCGGAGAAATCCGGGAAAAAAATTTCCGCCAGGAAGGAACAAGTTCCGGAAGCTTGTTCTTTTTTTTTATCTCGAGTGCATTTTACTCCCTAATCGCTAAACGAATCTGGCTAATCCATCGTCTGTGCTTAAACGTAGAATAAAACTGGAAAATCTCGAAAATGCAATTTCTCTTTTTTTCGAAGAGGCTTTCGAACCGGTGCAAATCTCTTTCGCGCTACTCGCGATTTTTATGAATTTTATCGCTACGTCTTTTCACCCCCGTGCCGCCTAAATCCGATCAACGATCGTAGTAAAAAATTTCGAAACGAACTGCATTCTCCTCTTTGGAGTGCGCCCGCGAGCATTCGAATACTCGATAAACAACGGGTCCGGTGGTATTCAATTTGAACAAACTTCCCTGCCCATCGTGCAACACCCTCCATTCGAGACCGGCATCCGAAAACCGTTACAACCGCGAGATCGATTCACGGGTCTCGTAATAGAAACCCATCGTGGTCCGGTACGCTGGTACGCTGAGAATTTTTCTAAACGATCCTTCCAACAATCAGTTGCTCGATAATTATCGGAAGCCGTTCTGTCACTGATACGGCGAGTGACCAGCACATCGATACCTTCCAGATATTTTAAAGAAATTACCGCGTGTGTCCTGAAACTACGATCGGTTAACGAAAATAATTTTATACGTAAATAACAATCCATCACGAGGAACTTCACCTCCACGATTTAATTTCCCTCTGTTCCTCCTCGGTGCAACTCAACCTCGGTCTCGTCTAATTCTAATCTCGTTCACTCTCTGCTCGTAGACTTCGCTGCAACGAGTTTGCCAGATGGACTTGCAAGAGAATCAAACGACCAACCAACCCCTACCATCAACCCTCTCCGAACGAACGGTTGCTCCTGCCCGGGCTCGTGTCGTAATTATATTCTCGCCTACACCCCCTCGCGACCGAGACTTCGTCGAGGATCCATAAATTTCGCAGAAGAATCCTTGGCATTCTGCAGTTACGAATTCCCGAAATTTTCCCCCGCGAAAATATTTCAGAAATTTCGTTCGTCGTGCGCACCACCTCTCGGAGGCTGCTGCTGCTTCTCCTGCGCTCCCTCCGTTACTCCTATCCATCCTCCACCTCCACCCCCTCGTACAAGCCCTCTTCTTCTCGAACTTTTTTTTCTCACGGCAAAGTCCATCCACTTTGCCTCGTCTCCTCGTTGCGCCGACTCATTTCTCCTGGGTGCGTTTAGGGTTTAGGACGAGCTAAATTAACGAATGGAGTAAAGATCGTAAATTCGTAGAGGTTCGAGAGACCGACCGCGGAAGCTAACATCACTGTTTTAGTCATTGATTCACTCGCAAAGTTCGTTCCCATCGAGGGAAGAACTTATCGTCGCCCAGAGACGCAGACACGCAAACGCGCGCTCGCAATTTGCGTAACGATTTTATCGACGAGGAGGAGACACGAAGGATGACAAAAGAGAGCTTCTCCTACTTCTTCCACGTGGTAGGGGGAGAAAAGGGTGGCGATTCGAAAATTTTCAGGAATTTTCCCTTGTTTACGCGTCACCCCCGAGACTCCTCGTCCTTCCTCGTTCTACAGTTTACCCAAAAGCGTGCAGTTTTCTCGCAGCGTCGACCAAAGGAAAGGCTCTTGGCATGCTGCGAAATTCTGCAGATGGAGAAGAGAGCTCGCGAGATTCTGGAAACATTCGTCGAGAACTCGAAGACGCTTCCGCGCAACGAGGAGTCGTCGAGTGCGCAGCGCGAATCTCAATCGGGGCCAATCAAAAATTCCTTTGGTAAAGGGGAGAAGGAAAATTGCACGAGCGGAAAATCGATTTTCCTCGATCGACCCGCCAACCTTACTGTCCTACTTGTTTCCCGCAACGTTCCCGCACCTGCCTCCGGTACCCACACGCGCGTGTCCGCGGACGGTCGATTAATCGAATTAAAAGTAACTAGTTAAATGAAGCACGGGAAAGGACGTGCAAATCGAATATTCGTAGTACCAAATTAGATTTCCTCCTACCTCTACTACCCGTTCACCCCCGCCCGCGCCCACCACCGCCGCTTTCCCGAGACACACTCCCAGTGTAGTTAACGCGGCGAGTTATTCGCGATAGGGGAAACTTCCCCCTCGAGGGAACAAAGTGCGAAGTACATGCGCGCACGCGCCCGTTAATACGTGCCTCACTTTTTAATAATGCAAACACGGCACTGTAAACAATTCAATTTTCCGCCCTTAATTCAATTTAGCTTCGAATCGTAGAAGGACTGGACGTGGTCGAGCGAAAAAGGGCGAACGAGTTTTTGGAACTGAAGAGAAAACGTCGCAAAAATATTGCGGTTTGGGTTAGGACGTGTGCCGACCCGACGCGAGAAGATTCGTTCGCGCGTGTCAGAGTGAAACAAATGGTGAACTTGGCGATCTGTCATCGAGGCGCCTTTTTTCTGCTTCTCCTATCCCCGACGTGGGTGTCACGCGCGACGACGACAAGAACGCACCCCCCTCCTCCTACTTTGAATGTCGGTGCTTTGAAAGGACGACGAAGGTGGACGAGGCGAATTGCAATTCCGTGCGAATTCGAGACGGCAGGGAAATCCAAAGTTCTCCATGTTGCAAATAACGTTGCATTGTTCCCTTGCTGGATCCCACACCGGTGATTTTCAAACACAGTCTGTGAAGGCGTAGTCGTAAGCAGAAGGAGATCTGTGTTTGGATCCTTCCAGCAGTGCCTATCAATTGAAACGTATATTCTCTTCTTTTCGATATGAAACCTCGTGCAGTAGATTAACTTTACCGCTCGGAAGAGAAGATCTATTGCCACAATTAATTCGTTGACTTAAAAACGAAGCAAGTTTCACCCACAATCCTTACACTTAAAGACACCCAAAAAAACCAAATTCTAGCTTCGATCTCCATCTATCGATCGAAATCTAAAATATCTCCTTTCTCGTGGAAGCTCCCTTGCGACGGGTTAACTTCGTTGCCCGTTGCGGATCGCTGCCATCGCTGGACCCTCGCTCTTCTTTTTCCCCGCGAGCCGTCTATTACGCCGCATTTACCCGGAAAAAAATAATGCCCGTGTACATTTCACTCGCGTTATCTAGCCGCTGGATTGCGCCCATCTCCTCTCCTCTCCTCCACCTCCACCTTCTCCTCGCCTCCACCACCTCGCTTCTTCGTCCGGCTCGCTTTTTGCTCCACAGTTCGCGTCTGCTTATCCGACAGAAAGCCCCGAACTGGCTGGCGTCCTCTGCTGACGTCACTATCTGAATTGAAATGACCCCCACGCCACCGACTTTCCCGTTCGCTCGTCCTCCACCGCACCGGTTCATCGCACCCCCCTATCACCTTCTTCCCTTTTTCATCGTCGCGCTACTCTTCCACTCTTTTTTCTTTCCTCGCGCGCGCACACCGCGCACGATCGACTGACTCCGTGATTTTTCTTCATCTCCTCTCCACTCTCCATCCTCTTCTATTTCCCTCTTCCACCACCAGGCCCGTATGCCACACCCTTCGCCTCGTTTTGGATACAGGCGGTACTGTCCAGGCGCTTATCTCCTCGTGTGTGCAGCCTACGCACTCCGCCTTTTACTCATCCGGTTCTCCACTTTTCGCCCCTGGGGTCCACCTGTATGACGGACGCAAACAACCTCGTCGACGCGAGGGCCGCATATAAGAGACTCCACGGTAAACATTCCGCCCGCATTTGCAATCGTATTCCCAACCGCCACTTCCACCTTCACTCCTGTTCCTCATTCCACCGAGCACCCCTCGGCCAATCCTTCTCCACATCCTGATTCTCTTCCCGCGGAGTAGCTTCTGTTATTATCCCTCACGGCGGGCGCGCGAGGGTCGCTCTGATTGAGTTACGGATTTAGTGCGCGCATCGTCTTTCGCTCGGGTGCGCCCAGAGGAGGGCGAACGTGGGGAAAGAAAATTGATAATTTCGCGGCATAAAAAAGAAATAAGTGCGCTACGAGTGGTGGCGCGGATCGATGCGAGAGTCAGTTACCGAGCGACCTTCGCGCGCGCAAGAGCACTCCAATTATTTTATCAATTTTTCTCGGACTCCTATTTTTAAAACCGTGTCCCACACTCATTCTCTCTCTCTCTCTCTCTCTCGACTCGTCGAAAGCGTTAAAAGCTGTGGAACACGAAGGACTAATAATACGCGAGTTATTCGTGGACACGCGAGTGTCAACGTGTCTACGAGATGAATCTTCGAGACGAAGATACAGGATCGCTGGGACGATGGAGAATGAGAAGAAAGAACGGTGCAATTCTTTCCGAAAAACTTTACAACGTTAGACCGGGGTAGGAGGTTGTGGATTGGTGAAATCCTCGAAGATTAAGGGTGGAGAGGGGGGTCGGTCCGAGAAGAAAAGTGCAAAATGGACGGCTGGATGGGCCTCGATGACGTCAGCAGGAGCTCGTTCGTGGATGCTGAGGTAATGGGGCAAAATAAAATTCGCCCGAAAAGATCGAGCGAGGTTTCTGAGGGGTGGTTGCGGGTGGTGGAGGCGGAAGAAGGAGGGGTTGGCCGAGGGCGGTGGTGGTGGCGGTGGCGGCGGCCCTGATCTACCGCGAACACCACGAAATCCGGGCGATACTCGATACTCGTGGTTCGTCCAATCACACCGTTGATTGGATCATCGTTATTTAACCTTCCCCCTTGTCCCTCTGCACCACCGTTCGCCGTCTCCCTGCCACGCTCTCTTTCACTACCAAATCCTTCCACCCCTTTCTCCGTTTCACCTACAGCACCAACCCACCGCCCACGTATCTAGTGCGTCCTCCAGGGCAATATTTCAATTTGCCATATTGAAAAATTATCACGAACGCCGAGTAACGACCAACGCGCGACACGGTAACGCCCGCGTAAAGAGCGTGTTAATTTCGGGGAGCCGTCTCGTTAATTTTCGCGAGCACGCAATGACCCTGATCGAATAAACTAACGAGGCGGGGTGTTGATGGAGAAGATATCGTTAGTTCCGTAGATTAATGAAAACTGATTTTACGAAGCTCGTGATTATTTGGAGTTTGTAGAATTTTTTGGGAGTTTCGTCGGGTACTTGGGGGGTGGATTGTTTGGAGAGAGGTTTTGACAGAACGTTTTGAAAGGAGAGGCGAGAGAAGGTGAGGAAATACGGTGATCGAAGAAAGAGTGCGAACAAGGGAATGGCTCAACGCGCGCTATATACCTCGCACGACTCAATTCGAACGATTTACGAGGCGAGGTACCAGCGGTCCGAGAAGGAGAAGCGGATCGGAAAAGTTTAAATAAATATTCAGGTTGAATTAACAACGGCAGTGGATCTGAATTCCACGGGATTTCGAGGTTTGGATATTCTCTGAGAATATCGGTTGTCATTCATCTGCTTCGTTTCTTACGTCAGCTATATGCGCGAGCGAAATGCCCGACGGTTAAAATAGTACATTTTTTATCGCGATTCATTTTTTCTGAATTTATCTTGTAAATTCGTAAATCAATCAATCGAATGTGAATGGTTAATATTCGATTAAACCGATTCTGTGGCGAGTGTTTAATGTTATCGCCATTTCGAATTTTCCTTTGTAGAAAATGACGCCACTCGAAAGCTAAATCGGACGCACGAGATCAAGGATGTGGCTCGAAGGGGAGTGAAAACATCAAGCCACAATCCTCCGGTGGAAAAATAATTTCAAAAATGGTGGGTGTGCTGCTTGAATGTGCTTGAAACTTCTTCCCCACGATTCTCGGGGTGTTACGCGCCAGGACTTAAGTAGGACGGCAGATTATGTACAGCTGAAATCGAATCGGAACGGCGTTAACGGCGTTAGAAGTGCATTCCGAGTGCATCTGTACACAGCTGCTATTTACCTTTAAGAGCCGCCTTGTTCGAATTACTACCTTTAAGAGGCACCTCGGAGGTGCATAAAATTTCCCGTTTACCCACGCATCGCAATCATTTCTCCTCGATTAATCGTGCTCTCCTCCGGGATCGTATTAAAATCTTGCGAACGTATCCGCGGGGAGCATTCGTGTTTAAGTGACAACATTCATACCTCCCTGTCGAGCAAATTCACCGCACAGAAGCACAATACTTTACGCCGCGACAATAAGTGAACAAATTAATTACTCAATTATTCATTCTACGCGCCTCTCACTAAATTCTCTCCGTACTTTGAATTTTTCAATCGGCACTGTGCCGCTTCCAATACGCACGCTTGTGTAAAATCGTATTCACCGAAACAATCAAGCGGTGACGCGCGAAATTAATTGTAAAATACAACGGAGATTCTTCTCGCAAACGAATCGCGTCCACGACGTCAAAACGTACCACCACTCCGATCCAACGGATTTGCGGATGCACTCGCAGTTGGCAAACTACTCGACCAAAATCCCCGAGCCAATCCTACGGGCTAACTCCTCGAAATCGCAGGGCGGTCGGTTGGCCTCCTCGAACGAGACCGAAGGGCGATAATCGAGGGAGGACGAAATTAAATCGCAACCGCAACGATTCCTCTGCCAATGCCGCCACGAAGCGCGTCCTACCGAGAAGACAGCGATTTATCGCGGGAGGCAATAACGATAAGTGCCTCCACCCTCGCCCTTCGAAGTAATAAACCCGTGAACGCGAGCCTTGTCAGATTCGCGGACGCGTTTGCAATTAGCGAACTAGTCAACGAAAATCCGCGTATCAAGCCTGATGGATGAGGGGTGGAGGTGGAAGGGGGGTTAACCCTGCGAATGTGCTTTCGACTCCTCGGCGGAGACGAGGAACGATAATCGGAAGAAAGGGGTTGCGTCAGTCAGAAAGTGCAGGGAGGCGATACGCGCACGAGAATGTGCGACACGAAGATGCGATAGGAGATGCGTTTGTAAGAGAGAGAGAGAGAGAGAGAGAGAGAGAGAGAGAGAGAGAGAGAGAGAGAGAGTCGCGAATGGCGCTCGAACGCCAGCAAGTGAGCGACCGACGCAAATTGAAACAAATGGGAACTTATATACATCGTGACGCATTCTCTCAACGACTCCTCTCTCCGTCTCAGTCATCTCCTCTCTTCTCTCCTCAGCCGCCGTCTGTTTTACTGCTAGCTCATTTCATCTCGGCGGAGGCCCCGCGGCTGCATGGTTTTATTGCTGTTACGGCGTTATGGTCTTTCGCCGTTATTGTCACTCGTTCCACACCCTCCCACCCTCTCCGCCATCCTGGGCGTGTGCCTCTCCTCCAGTTTCGCGGCAACGCGCTAGGCACGGAAGAAACGAGAATATGCACGGGGCGCGGAGGGAATGAGAAACGTTGGAACTTTAAACTTCCACCCTCTTTTCCCCGAGTATTCGTCGACCCGTCAATGTGAAAGAAAAAAAAACACCCCCTTCGATGCGGCACCCGCGTTTTTCAAAAAGCACCTGGTGAAATTCGAACGCGACGTTCTTCCGCCCGTTGCGATTAAAGAGAATGGTTTTATCGAACGCAGGAAAGGGAAAGACTAGGGCTTGGAAGGATTATCAGGGGCAAAACCTGTTTCCATGAGAACGGCGCCGGTGAAACGGGATATCCGGTGGAGCGTGCGTATAAAAGACGGTAGAACGTGGAATCGAGATAATTACACGTCGCGGCAGTACGGCGAGGGGAGAGAAGGGGAAGTGGAAGGCGGTGGATAGAACTAATGCATCGCTAGGCGTGAGAGCCGCGAAGCGGTACGAATGGAATGCGAGGTGCAAATATAATTGGAAATAAATGGGGACCGTTTAACCCAAATCCACGAGCATTCTCGTCGTTACTCGGGAGACGGAAACCACCGCGGGTTCTAGGGAGGACGGTAATGCTCAATCTCAAGGACAAAGAATTATTCGATCGCTCGTATCGGCCCCTTACGGATAATCGAAGAAGAATAGATCGAGGAAGACTTTGCTCGTACGATTTCTTTTCACTTGGTGTGTATGAAATAAAACATATGGTCAAGGTCATTCGTTCGTCCTTGAAGCACGCGAGCATCCGGGCGCGCCAGGACAACGAACCGTTCCGGGGCCGTACTCGACTAACAAATGGTAGCAATGGTCAGTGTGCGGATGACATTAAGTTTGCCTCGGAGAACGAAGAGGAAGAGGCAGAGGAGGAGGGACAGAGCCCACGGTGACCCTTAATGGATCCTCCTATGGACGAAATGGTCACCACCCCCAACCCTCCCGTCCACTCCTCGTCCGGTCATCGAGTAACGAGCAGTCCGCAAGCTGACACTTCGCTGCCGGTTTGCGAGCAATCCTACGAAATAATAAAATCCCAGCCCGGACCCATCTAATCGTTAACCGCCCACGTCGGGAGATGCTGCAAGATTTAAGAACGTCGAAACTGTTCGACCCATTTGTCCAGAAAAAGGACAAGGAGCGGAACGAGAAAAGATTCCATGAAAAGCTCGTCACGCGTAGTGGGTTGAATTTCCAAGAGAATGAATATTCCGCGGTATTACGAGAAAGTGTCCAATTTTCAATATTCTAAACTTAGTGTCCGCTGACAGTTCGATGAATCTCACTTTGCAAATATTCCATGAAATTAAATGGAACTTTCTGGCTAGTCGTCCAATTTTTCCAATCCGAATAAAAATCCGCATAAACTTTCTTTAGCATTAAAAAAAGAAAAGAAAACTTTTGTACAATGTGCTTACGAGTTCTAAACGATACACTAACCACGCACCATAATTTCCTTACGTTCGTCCAACTTCATCCCACGACTTATCTCGTTTCCATCTCTCTTTCAGTCGCGCTTGAAAAATGTCCCGCGCGGACAAAGAGCAACGAGTCATCGGGAATTGGTCGACGAAGAGGGGTAGGGGTTATTTATTTCCCCCGGTGAAGGAAAGAAAGAAAGAAGAAGGAGACTGTGGATGGTAAAGAGGATCACGGGGTGGAGTAAGTCGCTGAGTCGCGAGAATGCTCGAAACGTTCTGACTATTTCTGCTCGCGAAGAACGAGAAGGCAGGATGGGGTGGTGGAAGTTGCGCAGGAAGAAAGCGAAGAGGGGTAGGTAGAGAAGGGCGAGAGACAGCGGAGGCGCGCGTCTCGTGGAATAAAAGTAACGGGATAGATAGAAAGAACATTTTCGAACTATTGCAGATGTAAAGTTGCTATCGGCGGAGGGTAAAGGGAAGGGGGTGGACGGACAGGCTGGCAGGCTGGCAGGCAGGCAGACATCAGCCAGGAGGTTCCCGAAGGAGTAAGGACTCAGGGATGAGGACGGTGTGAGAGGAAGAGAGAAAAAGTGGAGGAAGGGGTGAAAGAGAAGGAGGGTTTCCATCCACCCCCGGCCAAACCAGCCCCCTGGCCCCCGACCGTTTGTTTCGCGAACTTTTCGGCGGGAAAACTTGCTCGACGCCGACGTGTCGGACGACGTGGAACCGACAATGTCTTTTGCATAAGTTGCTCCAAACCCCTCTCCCTCTTACCAGTACACATAAGTATGAGCGTAAAAGTTTTCGCGCGCCTAGGCTCGATCGAAATTTTCGAAAGACGACGGAGGCCGGGTGAGAAAACACATCTCACGTTGAAAAATGCTTTAGATTGAAGATGGAATCTCGAGACGAGGAGCGTCTGTTGGATTTTTAAGAATTACTTCTCGAGCAATGTGTAACAAAAATTTAAGGTGGAAACGTGGAGAAGATTGTGGTCTGGAATTTTTTGGAAAGGTTCTCTTTAGCTTTTTCGCGGAAGCTGCCTGGACACGTGAGAGAAGAATTTCGCTTTATTTCGCGTAATTAAAGAGAGTCGTTCTTCTCTCGTCTAGGGAATAAAAATTCCTTCGAGTCGGATAACGTCGTGTGTTAAATCACAAGATTTCTCCACGTGTTTCGAATGCAGCTCACCACGCCGTGGAACGCAAGGCGCCTGAGGATCCGGATGCGACAAAGAGCAACGGCGTGTCCGCGATAAAATCGAATTCGGCGAGGCGAAAATGAGAGAGATCGGGAATTCGCGGAGAAATCTCCGAGATATTGAATTCATGCGAGGAATCGGACCGTGGTCGGGGACGACGAATATCGAAATGCACGACACGCGGGCTAACCAATAGACGATACGGGGTGGGTCGTCCAACAGGTAAAAGTGCACGAATGAATAATCGACGAATTTCTCCTTTTCGCCGATAACAATTCTTGATACCTCCCGAGAAGTCTTCCACGTCGAATGAAACGGAAAAATAAATTACAAATTTATGTTTCACGCATGGCACTCGGCAAAAGGAGAAATATAATAATCAGACATTCTTCAAAGGGCTAAGATTTAATTTGCAAGCTCTGTACAAAGAGATGCGCGACGTGGGTGGCTGGGAAAGAAAAATTATCTTTCTTCTAATGACGATACGCTCTTCTTTCTCTCTGACGAAGTAATTATCTTTGTAACGCGAATTAATTCCACTATGACAATAAGAATCGTGTCGTGATATCTAACGAGCGCCACTACCTTGACTGCGTCGTCGTTTCCCCTCTTTTCCCCACGGAGAGCCACCACCTCGACGAGAGAGTGTGTTAAAGTAATTCGAGTTTTCTTTGCCGCGTGATTCCAGTCACGTACGGGCGGACTCTCGTCTTTACCTCCTTGAATCCTTATTATCCTATACCCGCGGACATAATCCACGTCCTTCCTCGAGATGACCTCGGCCGAGCCGTGAAATCGTCGTAATAGACCCTACGGATTCGAGCCCCTTAATAATTCGAAATAGCGGTCTAAGACGGGTGTAACGTCCTGCCAGGCGAATAAAAATTTTCATTCCATTTTTGAGATTCTAAGCCCCTACTACCTCTTCCAAGTACCGTTCAATTCCAGGTAGAATTTCGATTGCCACGATTATGCCGCTCGTGCGGCACCGCTTATAAAATTAGGCGAAATCAAATTAGCCGCACGAGAAGCGACTGGAAATAGACGATTCGGGCAACGTTACTTTCGTATCTATTCCTTCCGTTAATTTTGACCTCGGTGAAACGTCAGAATCCGACTGCGGAAATCAAAATCGGAAACGTTCCCTGAACGTGTCGATATTAAACGCGCGGAATTCGCGCTTGGGCGTTTAAGCGCGTTGCTCCCGACGAATTGCACCGGCGAATTGTTTAGTCTTGAGCGAATCGGGCGCGCGTCGTTGCGCGAAGCAACGCGGAGAGAGGAAGAAAAGGACAGGGTGAAATTGGGAGGAAGGGGTGAGAGCGCGCCGCGCCGAGTCTACCGTCTCAGAATGTTTACTTGCAAGAATCCGAGATGAGGAAAGCGTGGAAAGTTTAGGCATGGAAATGTTCAGGGTGCTTATGCGTGTGTACATAAAAGACGAGGCGAGCAAATCGCTCGAGTGTCGAGAGAATGCGACCGAAGGAGAGAAAGGTGAAAAACATACACCCTCGTGAAACTTTTCCAAAACTGATTATTATTGATATTATTCTAGTCACAACCCCAAATAGAGAATCGAAATCCAAAAAAATTCCTCTTACGCTCCGATTAAAAATTTTCTCATTTTTCCATCGTTCCTCTTACGATAATTATTATTGACATTAAATATTATTAGAGTTACTATCTGATTCGCGAAATATCGATAGCAATGGCCGAACGTCCGACCAGACGCGCGCGGAGAAAAAAGAAAAAAGATTGAAGCGTCGATATTATCTCGGGGCGCGCGCTCTCTCCCTCGCACTCGGCCCGGAAAAACGCTTGCGTACCTACGTGAAAAATCGACTCGGTTTTTGAATAAAAATCAACGGGCGCCCGTTGCGCGCGGCTTCGCCGGGCGCATACGAGCGAATGTTGTAGAAAGTGCTTTCCTTCCTTTCCATCCGCTTCGCGGTTTATATTCCAAATAAATCACAGCGGGGCATCGACTGCGCCCGCGCACACATGCTCGCGCTTCCCGGACGCGGCCCTCTGGTCCTTTTAAAAAACAGGCCCTCCATTTTTCAGCCGGTCATATGTACGGACGGGGCGCGCCTTTTCGCCGCGAGTTGTTGTTTTTTCCTTCTCTCTCTTTTTTTTTCACCGGCAAACGGAGAAGGACGGGGAGAACGAGCACGAGTCAGTCTCGATTTGCGAAAAAGGAATCGAAGATGTTGCGCGCGGAATATTGAGAAAGGGACTGACTACTCATGGAGAGGACCGCGTGCGTGGAACGTTATCGAGAGGAGCTCGAACATTTCCTTTGACGACGTCTTAATCCGCTCGTCGATACATTTTAGATGAGCCACGGATGGCTCCGACGAAAAGTGGAAAAGGAAATGGGTAGGGAGCATCGAGACGAAGGGGATGCTCCATCGCGTAGTCGGTGGCGTCCGAAGTACATCGCCCAGGAAATCATTTCTTCCTCCTTTTATTCGTCCTCGTCGTTATTCCTCCACTCTGGGAAGTAGATCGTTCGGAATCCACATTTGGCGCTTATTATTCTCGTTCCTCGATTCTCTCTATTTATCTACCACCCCTTTCTACGAAACTTTATTAACCGCAGCTGCCTCGGCGCAGTTTTCACCCCGGGATTTTCGCGCCCCCCGAGACAAGAAGCGACGAAATTCGCAGCCGGGAAGATTGTCGCATGCGAAACTCCACCACACTGCTACTTGGGAAGCTCACACGGATACGTGTAAATGCAGAAACGTGGCTGAGTCTGGTGCACCTTTTCGCTGCCTCCTTCTACTTCTCCGCCTCGCCTCGTCGTCTTACAGCAAGCTTCCACGAATACTCATATGATTTCTGGGAATGTCTTCGCCGGAAGCAGCGTACGTTTCCTTACAGATATACGAGCTTACAGTTCGTCGCGCGGAAAGGAGGCACGTCGCGTCGCGCGCAGCCGCACCGAAATTGACATAATCTTTCTCGCGGTACAATTACGAGAGGCTGGCGGTGAGGATTAAGGTTACGAGGGAATACGCCGGAGGAGAGTTGGGAACGCTCCACGACCGTGGACGTTAGTCGCGTTACGATCATTTGGAGCGAGAATAGTCTGGCGTAGACGGTAATCGAAATTTTCGTGACTACACCGGGTGCTTTCAGTTTAGGATTAATCGTGGGGATTATTGCGTCGATTAATTCGCAAGCGTCTGGAGAACGTTTCTTAATCTGCCGAATTTGTCGAATTAAAATTTACTCGTGAATCTCTAATATGTGTTTGTTTTTGACAAAGAGCGAGATAAAACGAGAATTTTCAAATCGAGACTCAGTCTGACGGGATTTCTGGATATGCGGAATTTTAGCTGTGCTCCGTGTAACGTTGCACGGAAAATTACAAGCTAATCAATATTCACTATGTAATGGAATATTCTCTCCGTGTAACGTCTCTTTCTCTTATATTTCCCAAGCGTCGCCCGTATTAACGACAGGGTTCCCGTCGCGGAGCTGATACCCCGTCCTTCGAGTGCCTCACCAAATGCACATCTTCCATCAATATCAATTCCATTGTGATCTGCGCGAGAGCATTTCATATAGCGGATCAGATCTAGCGGCAAGACGGAAATCTGATATTCCGTGCTCGCTCTCTCGCGCGCACCACTCACGCGATCCTCACCGCGAGCGGGACTGTTCCCAGGGTCCACAATCGGAGATTCAGTTATGAAAATATTTCTATTTCGAATTCCGAAGTGGATCAGCGTAAAAGGGCTTCTTACGAGGATGTTTTACGAGTGTCGTCTAAAAAATCCATAAAATTCTTCGTTCGGTCTCCCGCGCGCACTGTGTGCGAAACAGTAGGAAGAGTACACCTTTCGAAACTCCGGACGTGAGTTTCGAGAAAGGTTGAAGCTTGCAAAATGCATGCAACAATTCTACTTGCAAATTGCAACGGCACATAGGACATTAACGAGACGCGCGCAATTCTCTTGGAGTATTTCGGCGGAGAGCAGGTGGGACGAGGCGACGCTACGCTTTCCAAGTGCTCTCCGATAATCGGATAAGCAATAATAAAGTTCGCCTTCGAGTTCTATTCTAAAGGTCGTGCAAGCCGTTACTTCGCGGATAGGAGAGAATTTGATTTGCGTGCGAGTGAACGTTCCCGTGAAATAACTCAACATCGGTACGACTATCTTACCCAAGCGAAAAAATCTTCGAAGGAATAATTAAATGGATGAACTGGCTTCTATCTTCCGTTGTACAAAACTGAAGTCGAATTTACTTATTTACATAAACGACGTTCCATCTGTCGTCTGTTCTGGTGTTACCTGTCCTACCACCAGTGACAAATCCTCGAAAAGGAATATAAAGAAAGGATAACAAATCGTCTATCGACCACTTCCAAGCCCGATGTCGCTGGTGAGAGTGAACTAGGGAGCGGTTAAAATCAATGATTAAATCGAATCCGCGCGAGCATCTGGTCCGGGTGGGCGTACGTGCGCGATGAGAACGCAACGACGTCTCCATAAATCTTCCATTACCGTCGTTTTACACTGCGTTTCTTGCGATATCCGCGCCATATCCGCGTACGTGATTCCTCCGCTCGGCGAGGTAGAAGGGGAGAACGAGTTCAGGGAGACGGCAGATTTCACCTGAACGCTCGTAATACGCCACGTCGGAGAATGACTCGCGTTACCATAAAACTTACGAACGCGAATCCAAGCTTCCTGTTCCCGTGTCGGAGCGCGGAAAGAAAGAGGAGGAAGTGTAAGGGAGCGAGAAGTACGCCGTTTTGTTTTCTTCGACGCGGCATTTTAACGCGGTGACTTCTCTCGCCCGCCAGGAAAGATAAAGAAGGGCGCGAGAGAGCATTCTTCTTGAATTTTGTATCCAGAGGAACAGGATTATTCCGCCTCGTTTGACGTTGAATCTTCGAGACGAAGTACTTCTTCACCCTCTCTGATCTCTCTCCAACGAATTATTACATCAACGATTTACATATCCGCAGGTAGAATTGGTCGAGAATGCTCACGAGTCGAACGAGCTTCTTATCCACGGGCATTGGGCGCGCAAAGAAAATTTAATTTTCGGGCGATCTGGAAATGCGCGAGAATCGAGTTTCGATGTTTCCGTCGGAAAAAGGGGACGAATTATTTACGAGCCGTGGCGGGGTTGGAAAAATACAAAGTTTCACGGTGGCCAGCGTCGACCTGTGGGTTTTGTCCTGCGTTCGGGAGCCATCGTGGCGAGTGACCTCTACACGACCTTCCCGTAACTTTCGTAACACCGATACATTCGTAATTCACGATTAGCGCCGGTGGTGGAGCGGGCGGGCTCGTTCACCTTCCATACCGGGCCATCTGTTACTGCCACGGCGAGAAGCCGCAAGAACTACTTATCCTTATCGCGCCAGCCACGTTTCACCGGCGTTATAATAATTCCCTCCGATTGCTCCGACCCGCGCGCGCATGATGAGTCGCTAAGGCGACACTTAGCGTACGTTATCCTTTACGCGATTAACACTAAACTCCATCGTACGAGGGTATCCCGCCCTTTCGCTCCCGCTTCTCGGATCCCTGCGAGTACCTACCGGGAGAAGCAGTTTGCATGCCGTGGGGTACGAGAATCCGTCGAGTTCGACGACTACCGGCGGAAATGGCGCATGGAGAATATCTCCAGGGGTTTTAATTAACCGAATTTCTAAGCTGCGTGGAAGGTTTAAATTTCATTGGCGGAGAGAGAGGGAGGGCTCGCGGGTTTATTCCAACGTCCACCGATAACACGCTATTCGAGAAGTACAAAACGAGCGCTACGATATTTATTATCTAATATGCGGTGTATTTAGATTGGTACGATGGTATTCGTGACGGAGCCTCAAGTGGAAAATTTCAAGAGCGCGAACAAAGAGGACCCCGGGCACAAAGAGAAGCTGGAAATTAATGGAGAGCGTTGAAATAATTGGTAATGGGAAACCTTGCGCACCATTCCCTTCCAGCTGATTATTATTGATGTCGATGTGTCGTGGGGCGCACTATATACCGAGTATGCGACAGTGGAGTGCGCGATTAGTCTCTAATTAACGAGCTGCGTTCCTCCAATCTGGAGCGCGAGTCGATAAGTCAAACAGTGATAACGTCTCTGTCATTCGCACGGAGATGCAGGACCCGAGGAGGCACTGTTGATTTTTCGACGTACAATTGAAAGTCGAATTGGTTCCGGTGCGCGACGAACAATGCGCGTATAAATTATATTCTCGGTGTATTCTCCTTCGGGCGTGCATCTTTTTATCGTTCCGTGAAAAATCAACGTTTCGCTCCGGCACGAAGTCGCGAAAGCCCAGGCAGCGATGAAAGAGCCATTTGTTTCGATTCATTATCGCCTCCTCCGGTGGCGTTCGACGAGCGCGCCTCAGTCGTCGGTAGCTGCCGTTTTGGAGGGGCCACCAATTGTTATTTGGAGGCCCGGGCCCTCGAACCCTCAATCACGCTGATTGACGGCGCGTCGCGAAACGCGCGCGTCATCATCCAGGCGTGGCGCGCCGGCATCCCACGGCCATCTACAGGGCGCACCAGTCGATCTCGTCACAAGAGTACGATTCGTGTTTATGGAAGTCTCTCAGTTAAGAAAGAAAATATTGATACGACAAAGCACCCCGTTATGCAACGCATCGTGAACTCTTTCCACATCGCAGATCATTAACACCGATAAAAAAGAGAAATATCTCCCGTTTCTACGACGCGTTACCCGTAACGCTCCAGATCTCCTTCTAATATTTATTTCCAATTAAGGCTGTATAACGAACGAGCGGATGTGCCGTGGAATACGTGGAGTGCGAAAAAAAAGGAGAGCGAAAAAAAATCAGTGCCCTAAATACGTTTGCATGCAAATCTTCCGTGTCTTTCTCCTCCACCCCTAAATTCCAGGACACAGCACCGGAGCGCACGCGAAAAATTTTGAATCAACGCTACCCTCTCCTCGCGCACGGTTTTTCGATTGCTTTCTGCTCTCATCTCATAAGCGACGTATAGATTTACGCGTGCACGTGCTTTTGCATTTAGCGAGTATTCAAGCCCGAAATTCTCTTTTGCTCTGTTGTTCGAGAAGCATTAAACAACGGATTGGCAAAAAAAATTCGAGTCCGTTGACTCTCGATGAATCGCACTGTACAGTGAGGGAGTGGATCGTCAAAATACTACGCCTGGATCGGCTCGTCGCCCGCATAATACGCTGCCCTTCTCGTCTCCTCTCTTCTCTTCGTCGTTCTCACCCCCTGCGGCCACGCCATTCCACTCGGGCACGCTCGCACGTGGGATCGACGAGTGCCTACGAGCGATAAACACTTGGAAGCGCAACGAACAGCGCGCCCAATGTGGTAGGCCGCTGCGAGCGTCCGATTTTCGCTGCTTTCTCCGCAGGGGCTCAACGTAGATCGACGTGTGCTATGGAGTTGCCCTAAGGGCTGACGCATCCCTCCCGTTCTTCGTCAATGCCAACGGCATCATGGCCGGTGGGAAAAGGATGCAAAGGAAGAGCAGCTGATTAATTCGGTGCCACTGGACCTTGCTAATTTTCAAAGGATCAAACGAAACGTTTTTTCTTTTACTTTTTTTTTGAGAGGGAGAGAGGGAAGGACGGTGGAAACTTAATTATCTAGTTAGATAAGAATATTTCCCTCTTTTCTCTTTTTTTTCTTTCTTCCTATATGCATTTTAAAACGACGCAAAAGAGGCTGCTGGATTAGGTTAAAAGATCATCTTAAAACTTAAGTCTTTTATCCCCTGCGCGAAAGGGTATTAGACAGTGGTGTTATCTTGTTCCGACAAGCTCCAATTTATTCTGCATTCATTACACGCATAACACTCGGTATTAATTTGTCCCCTAACGAACCTCGATCACTTTGCGGAACAGCTTTTTTCTGTAGAATCGAATCTACGTGATTGTCAAGCACCCGTGATTTTAGTTTTCGAACCGTTTTCTCTTTTAATTTCGTTCAATTTAAATTCTATCACGGGCAATAAATTTTATATTGACTCGATATCGGCCTTCTGCGGTGATGTTGGATATCCATGTGAGATATCGTACACTGGCCATTCTTTGCCAGACGCGGACGAATTGCAACCGCTTCGGTTTCGCCATGCCACCGACGACCTTATAATTGATTAACCAGCGGCCTCGTCTAATAAACATCGAGTGTCGCGATGAAAAAAAAATGCGGGCTAGTATCGAATAGTTTCGATCATCGAAACACACCTCTCGACAACCGCGACGGAATTTATGGTCGACCGCGAAATGCAACGACACATTGAAAGAATCGAAAAGAATATTCGACTTTTATTTAATTATCAAACGTTTGTGACGGAAATTGGAACGACCTTGACGCGTCGGATGCGTTTTAGATCGGAGATGAAGCGATATTCGATCTTCCTCTTTCAGCACCACCAAACGCATCTAAACTAAACATTATTCTAACGAAAATAAATATGCATCACCTGTAACATGTGGACGAATAAATACGGGATATTGCACACGAGTTATTTGCCAAGCAGAGTTAGCGAAATATACACGTACCAGCGCGAGCCACATTAAACGTTACGCAAGGCGCGGTAACGAAAAGTTATCGTTATTCACGTTATTCCTGCTAATCAATATTAATACATCGACCAAGTATTTTACATTTATCTTCGTGTCAGAGGCTCGTTGACATTTCGCAGGAATACTCTTCTCGCTTCGAAAATACGACGGGCCGAGATTTTCGAAATCAATAGACGCGCTAACTTTTTCCCGCTTCTTTGCAACTTTTCAGCGCGCGCGCGTACTGCCTTCGCTTTAATCGCATTAGATCTTTTTGCGTCAACAATTCCCTCTCGCTACACGGAGACTCCTCCTTCTCTCCGTTTGAACTCTCCGCAAAGTTGGCCTTCTGCTCGTGACGTTCCCCGGAACAAACGTTGGAATGGTGAACTAAGAAAATTAGTCGGTGGTACGGGGATCACGCGAGGGAAGAAAGAGAAAGAGAGCGGTTGCGAGGGAGAAAGACTGGAAAACAACGAGTGAGAGGATAAGGCCAGAAGCTGCGAGCGGTGAGCACGTGCTCGCTAAAGCGCGACACGAAAATTGTCGGGAAACGTTTACGACGTGTGGAACGGCCCCGCGAAAGAGAACAGGAAGAAGGAATTCGGCGCGACACTAGCGCGCGAATAAAATTCAGGTTGTAAATCAGCTTCGGCAGTATCCACCGTTCGATTGCGTTGCGCCGTTTTATAAATATCGCGCACGTGACCGACCAGTTGGGACGAAACGAAATCCGCGAGAGTGTAGGAGAAATAATGAATTCGAGAGAAAGGAAACGCGAGCTTGGTCGAGAGAAAACTTATTCGTCCTAGGTGTCCTCGTAATTAATTTTCGAACGTGCCGCGACATTCCATCATGCGCATTTCAACAATCTTGTTTTACGGTCTATAACCACCCCTCTAGTGCTCGTTGCTCCTCTCCATTCTTTTCTCTTCTCACCCCCGTACCTTTTCTCCCTCTTGTCCTACTCGGTTCGAGCACCCCAAGCACACGAATGCCATCCATTTGTGCGCGCAAATGTGCTCCTCCGGCTCTTCCTCCTTTTTTTTATTTCCCACCGCAACGAAAAGCTCCGTTAACGTGACCGTTAACACCCCGAGAGCCCTGCCGGACTTTTTACGAATTCACCTTTTCCACCCTACTCCTTCCTCTTCCTCGTCCTCGCTCCTCACCTCGCACGGCCCGCATTCCTTTTCACCTCTCGCTCGCGATGCCCGTGTCCCTCTCCGTCATTCTCGATTTTAGCGCGTAGATTACAAGCGTCGGCACGCGGGCGCTTCCTCCTCCCCCACCCCATAACCCAAGCGGGGACCGTTGCGCGTAAAACCCGCCGACGTAGAAAAACAATGTGCTTCCCCGGCATGCTCGTCGTGTAAGCTTTTTCTCTCGAATTCCTCCATGCCTTTTTTTTCCACCTCCCCCTCTCTTCCGTGCTCTCGAAGCGCGGAGAAGTTGCGGCAGGGTAGAAAGAGGGGAAACGGTGCTTAAAAATGGAAATAAGAGAATCGAAGGTGGGCCGTAAATGCGAGCGCGCGGGCCGAACGAAGAAGAAGAGCGACGTGGAAAAACGGCGGCGGACGAAGTCGAGAAGGGGGAAAAAAAAGATAGTAGACAGGACTTACCGTTTATGGCAGCGATAAGGCCGAGCACGCACAGCAGCAACGAGCGCGCGCACATATTTGTTCCTCCGAGATGGGGGGTGGACGGCAGCTTATATTTCCTCGCTCGTTCCTCTCGATCCTCTCTCGACGAAGAAGAAACGGAGGAGAGAAGAGAGAGAAAGAGAGGGAGGAAGGATCACTGCGAGGTTATCGGTGCTTTCCTCTCCTCTCACTCGTCACCGGCCACCATCTCGTCTCCACCCCGTCCTGCTCCTTCTCGTTACTTTTCTTCTCGTCCTTGCCTGGAACTCCTTCGACGTTCCGCGAGTCGGCTCGACGACGCTCGTCCTCGAGTTCCGTTGCGTGTCCCAACGACGATCAGGCGAGGACGAACGTCTCCACGAAATTGTTCGCAGACCGTGGCCACGTCATTCTCGTTTCGTCCTGGCCGCGTGCTTCCACGGATTTCCTGCGAATTTCTCCCTTCCTCCACCACCTCAGCCTCCTGCAGGACCTTCCTTCCGGTAGTGACCGCGCGCGACGTTAATATCGACGAGGAGAAATTAATTACCGGTAGGATTAAGCGCGACACCACCTTTACGAACCGATAAAAGGGGTGGCAACGAAGGGGTGGAAGGAGGGTGCGAGAGAGGCGGGGGTTGGATCGCTAATTACGTCCTATCGCCTTCATCGGCTCATATATCTCCAGGCTGGGCGAGGTATCTCCCGATCGAAACTCGATCTCTCCGCCGTCTAAAACTCGTCGGCTAAGCTCGAGAGATAGAGGAAGAGGAGAGGCTCCTCTTCTTCTTCGATTTTTCTCCGAGCTTGCGTTCCTACGCCTCCTACCTCTACACTTTTCTCATTTCCCACCGCGATATCCCCCAATTCCTTTTTCCTTCTTCCTTTTCTCTCTCTCTCTCTCTTCTTTTTCTTTCTTCGTCCTAGCTTCTCGTCACCCGCGATTTCTTCGACTCCCCGTGGATGGTGTACTCGTTGTCCCTCCACCACCACCACCACCACCACCACCTGCGGATCCCACCGTCTTTGTTCTTCTTCTGCGATCCACTTGTTTGTTCCTGATGACGTCAGCGGAGGGCTCGAAAGTTAGGTGGACGCTTGCCGAGGACAGCAGAGGGCCACTGCGCGTTTCGTCCTCCTCCCTTTTGCCGCTTCCGCTCGGGGACGTTTCGCTTAAAGGGATCCTAACGAGCTTCCTGTTTCGCGAGAGCGACCTTGGTGTCGTCCTCGTTGCCGGTTGCCCCGTCCGAACGTTCCCAGCCCCGACGACGCAACCACGCAAGAGACTCTCGAACCTCTCTCACCCCTTCCACCTTCTCCTTTCGAAGGATACGTCGAGACGGTCGTAGCCCGAAAACGATCGGTCCACCCGAGACAGAGACAAACTCGTCCCCGAAAATCTCGACACCCTTTACTCTCTCAACGTTATCTTCGCGCTACCGTCACGTCTCATGGTCCCGTCGACGATCCTCGCGCCGACAAGGCTACGCGCGAACATGTTTCTCCCTATGAGAGGACGACGAGGATCCTCCTGCTTCTTCCTGGTAACGTCATCTCCTCCTCCTCTTCCACACGGGGTCCTCACTCCTCCGAAGGAAAGCAAATCGAGGATTCTTTCTTCGATCGGAAACTAGCTCGAGGAGGAGACGGTAGGAGTACGAGAAGAATAAGAGAGTAGACGGTGGACGAAATAGAACGAGGCTCGCATGCGAGAGAGACGGGACCTCTTCGAAGGACACCGAGCAGAGGTCGAAGGAGGGAAAAGCACGAGAACGCTTCCGACCACGGCGAGCTCGCGGCGCTTACTGAGCTTACTCTCGAGCGGCGACTCGCTCGAGGGATGCATCCGTGACGACCACGTTTCTCGCCCCCACCACCCCCAAGGCTCGCGCGCGCCGTTATCGCGCCCCACTGCGATAACGCGAGTGCCGCGCGCGCCGCTGATTTCTCTCGCGCATGCGTCCTTCTTCTCGCGTTTCAGATGGTAGGAGAAGAATTACACGAGAGAAAGAGAGAGAGAGGGAGGAGGAGAGAAGGGTACCCGGGCAGTATCGTGCGTGCCACACTACGGCGCTTCTTGGTGGAGGCTCATCGCGCGCGATGCTTTTCGAGTAGGCGACTCCGGTGGCTCTCGCGGCCCACTGCCGTGCTTGTCGTCGCCGGTGGCGGTGGTTGGCGGCAGGGCTCGAGAGAGAAGAGGGTGAATAAAGAAGAGAGAGAGAGAGAGAAGACTGCTACTAGATCGCGCGAAGCGCAGGTACTGTGCGCCGCTCGCGCGCGCCAGGCACACACGCGTCCCCGAGCTTGTGGCAAAAGTTATGACCTCAAAGGGGTCGTTAACGAGCGCCCGCCAAATTAGTATAAGGGGCGCGCTCCTTTCCTTCCCCACCATCCGTCTTTCCCACTCTCGCTTGCTCACCCTCTCTTGATTTTGATCTTGTTTTCTCTCTTGATCCTATTCCTTTTCACCCTTCCGCCGTGTCAACGTAGCCCAAAACTTCCGCGAGCACTTCTCACGTCCTTTCTCACCCCACTCCAGTCGCCCTCCGGAGGACAGAAATATTCGACGTAAGGATACTCTCGATTAAAGGAACATTATAATTGCCCGGAGGCCCTCGAGGCTTGGTTTATCCTGAAATTGATACTTCCCCCCTTACCCATGCCTCATCTTCTACCTCGTTGTGCTTTCCCGGCCGCGCTCTAGAGAAAGTTTACGGGACGAGGCGCGTCGCGAAATTATTCGCCTCGGGGTAGAAGAAGATGGCACCGCGCGCGCGGGATACGTACTCGTGGCAAAGCTACTTTCGATTATCGATCCGCAAGAGCGAACGAGTGTCCCAATTTTATTGCCCGACGCGCCTTAATATCGCGGGGGAAATTACTTTCGGAGCTGCTCGTGGTAAAAGAATTGCGTTGCGTGACGGTGCGCCTCGGGGGTATGGGGAGTTAGGACGGAGATAAATACGGCTCTAATATTCTCGAGAGCGTGGAAAGGATTGATAGTGGGGAGGGAGAGAAAAGCACCGGGGAATAAGAGCAGACGTAATGTCCAATGTTGGATGTAAAGTGAAATGCGCGGGTCGAGGTCGTGGTCGAACGGAATAATTGGCAGCGACGTGTTCCTTCGCGGAATCGAGAGCTCTTTTTGCCAATGGCGAAGAGCAAGGCTCGAGGATAACAACGTATGTGCATCGACAATGGAGAATACCGCGAGAGTGACCGAGGCGCGACGATGGGGTGGTTTGGTAGCGTGTGGTGAAAATGCGCTCGGCGCGCACCTGCGATTCCTGAAATTAAACGCGGGGGAGAAAGAGCGTGGAAAACGTTTGAAGAACAAATTCGAGCACCACCTCTCCGCGTTTACCTTCGACTTCCTCTTTTTCCAGGCAAACGCTCTTTTTTACCCCCAAGCGTCAATTTAGTATGTACTGGCGATAACTGAGCGGAATAGCGATGTGAAGAGAGTCGCGAGAGGAGAAAGGAGTGAGAGAAAGAGGGGAACATGAGAGGGAGGGCTGATGAATTCTGTGCAAAAAGTTTTTCATGCCTTTCGGGCCCGCTGCGCTTTGATCGGCGGACCTTCAAAGCGACGCGCGCGCGCGTCACTGTCTCATTTCGATTCTGTTTCACTTCACCCGCATATCGATATTCCTTGCTTTTTCGTCTCCCCATCTTTCCGCGCGCCGCTCTTTCCAACCCACCACCGCTCGATCCCGCCTGCATCCCACCGTGACCAATTTTCCGTCGTGTCCCAGTGCGGGCCGTAATAGGGGAGGGGGATAGAGACGAGGAAGAGAAAAAAAGGATTTCGTCATTAACGGCTGGAGGTACCGCGACGAAGAGGAGAGAACACGCGCGTATTTCGAGGTTTGAGAAGCGACGATAATGCGTTCAAAGCGAGATGGGTATTTAACGGAAGTGCTCACGTGAGAAACTCTGTTTCTCCGGTGAATGGAAAGGGGGAGGAACGCGAGACGATTTGCAACGTCGATACACATTGCTAATGTTCTGAAAACGTACGGATAAAGATTATCGTTTCTCTTTTCTCGTATCAAAGGACTAATCAGAAAATGCCTTTTACGTGTAAAATTGTACGAGGGTTTCATGCTTCAACGGGAATGTGGGCCGCAGTAATGTTTTCCAATTTATCAAATTTCTTAGTATTGCTATAATAAGCGTGCTATACAGTGCATCTGTCGCCACATGATTATGCCATTCCGAGAAGTCGGAAGATTATCTTTTACCCGAGGGTACGTTTAAAATAGCATGAGATTCGCAATGTAGAATGATATCTCGTAAATCCTCAACAGTATCTCATTGCTAATGCTTATCAGAATAAATTCACAGTCGCCTCAGATGCGCGCAAATGCTCCTTCGAAAATACGTTGCCTTCGAAGCTCGGGGAATGAATTTAAAAATGTAATTTCGAATAAGATATTTCTCACTAAAATACTTACTCACGGTTATCGCGTAATTACTAAAGCACTTCGCGCACATTCACGCCATCGTCGTTTCTCTTATTCTCATATAGTTAATAAAGATGTCCAAGCGAGCTCTACGACGTTCCTCGAATTCTCCACTCGATGTTTACAGCTCCGTCGTCGCATGAAACCTAAACAAGCTTGACGCTCCTTGGATTCCCCAACTGGGTTCTCCTATTCAGATGGGAACAAGAAATGCAAGCAAATTTGACACTCCTCGACTTCTCCGTCCGGTCGTTAAGCGAATTAAACACAGACACGTTTACCATGCTTACCGTTTTCGACCGAAACCGTGCTCTCATTCAATTCTTACTTCCATCATTTATTACCTTCAAGAACGTCCAACGAAATCTCCAAGACCTGTAAAAATATTTTGAACAGAATTCACATTAATTCTGGCAGACGCCGACCAAGAGAAATAATATTCCGTAGTCACTTTAATTTACAAAGGATCCTCTCGTTACACCCAGTCGATAAAGGTCACTGTGTCCGGCGCAACGAGCCTTCGCAAGACAAACAAACGCGTCGAATAACAACGAACGTTTCCTTCGGTCACGGGTCAACAATAAATACCAGCGTGCTTGTTATTCCTGGAATTCGCTCTTCCCACAAACTTCGTCAACCCGAACCACTGCCACGCACGATCAGTTCTCGTTCGTGCTCCTTTGCGTGTAGAGCTCTGAGAATAATCGTGAGCCGAGTGGATCGTGAAAAGTGGCTGGGCGAGCGAGTGCGAGACCCTTTGCGGAAAGAAGAATCGAAGAGAGGAATAGTAGACAATCGCAGTAAGTAGCGTAGAGGTTGACACGACCCAGGAATGTCTTCACGCGACGATGGAATGCTTGAAGCGGAGATGTGCTTGAAAGGGGCTCCAAAGAGGGATGGCACGGGGTGGCTGATGCGAATTGAATCATGGCGACGTTTTAGCGTCTACGTGAGCCGCATTTGAAATTTTCGGTAACCCTCCCCCTCTAACCAAGCAACCCTCGCATATGTCCTCGTACAGTCGTGGAAACTAAAACTCGCGGTGCGAAAATTCGGGCGCACTTTGTGGGCCGGTCTTCCGCAAAACTGGCAGAATGATAGTCAAGCGACAAAGTGAAGAGACGCGTGTTTAAACGAGAACACGTGGATTAATCGTATAATTTGTGGAAGATTGTTTATTTAAAAACACATCGTTTCCAGTTAATAATATTTCATGGAAATGATACGAAAAAAGTCGTGGTAATTTTCCCGATGAACCGACAATATTTTTAATTGCGTCCTCATATTTTCCCCGTTATTTTGAGATCCACGGAAACGCCTCCGCAAAATTCAAGGATTGTCCCGCAGTTTGGGATTAAAGCGGACGCCCGATAAAATTACCCATGAGCGTCTGAAGCGTTGTTGGACAAATTTTCAGTGTGCGTTCGCGCAAAAGTTTGGGATGAAACTATTTATGCTAAAACTTATGTCGCGCACTGTACGTACCTGGCCACCTTCAACGTGAGCGTCCTTCTCCTCTTTCGAGACACGGAGAAAGGAGAAAGGAGGACGAAGAGGATGGGAGGAGGAAAGGAGAAGACGAGAAGCAGGAAGGTAGAGGACGAAAGCAGACAGAATTGAAGGGAGACGGCGCGAGAAAGGAAGAGAGAAGGAGAGAAGAGTGAAAGGAAAAGGTTGGACGAGAGTGGTGAGAAGGAGAGGGTAGTAGCTCGAGACTGCATCGATTTTTAAACTTCTTCGCTCATGTGCGAGCGGGAGGAGGCTACCTTTTCAGAATTTGTCCGATTGAAAATTTATCCGATGCGCGCGGTGTATCAAGTAGTCCGAGTTTTCTCTCGTTGCTGTGGTATATTTTTCATCTTTTTTTCTTCTCCCACCACGAACCGTCGCCTTCTGGTTTTCCTCTCTCTCTCTTTCTCTATCACGCGATTTCTCTCACCTTGTGTCTTTCTTTCTCTTCTTCCCTTTTTATTTCGGGGAAAGTCGACACGAATGTATTTTTCCGCGTACCGTCGGATGCTTTCTGGAATCTATCCTCTTCCTTCCGTCGCGATATAACTTGTAGCTAGTCAATAATTCCTTGATAGAGAGTGAATAAAAGTAGCGAAGGGATATGGAGGTGAATTGGAAGCGGGGAGGTGGGTCAGGGAGATGGCAGGAAAGGCTGGAGGTAATGCGAAGGAGAAATGCGAAGGGAGAGAGCGGTGGAAGAACGAAGAGATATTTACGGTGTAGCCTTGCATCCGCCGTGTTGTTATAACTTATTTCACGTTATAAAGAATTCAGGGGTCAAGGAGAAGCTTCTCGATCACCGAGAGTTTTCGAGTTCCACTCGACCGAGACATTCGAGAGAGGAAATGGAAGTGGTGCGTGCGCGCGCTCGCGGGATTTACTTGCGATTGTAAAAGTGATTTTTCGGAATGTTAGAAAGAGCATAGGAAATGAGGGTGTATTTCATTTCAATGGGGTAGAACAATATTCGCGCGAATTTAAACAAATTTTAGTTCGTTACTGCCCGTTAATTTAACGAGCTTTCCACTTCACCCTGCGCAGTGGAATGTGTTTCTTTTTTTCATTCAAGTACGGACAACTTGCCGGGCAAAATTAATATCAATTTATCGCTCTTGTACTTTTTCAAACTCTCGCCCATTCGACTTTCAGCGGTACTAAAAGTCATTTGAAATTAATTTCGCACGTCGATGAGTGCACCGCGTGCATTTCGTGCCCGCCAGATCCACGCCTCGTCTTTCGACCTCGCGAAGATCCATTTTCGTTTTGCAAAGTCAGGCCGCGGCCCGTTGGTGGTTAATTAGAAATGCGTTTGGCATCTCGATATAATTGTGGAGGGTGGTGCTTCTCCGCTTTCCACCTTCCTTTCTCTTTCTCCTTCCCTTCTTCCACTTCCTCTTTCCTCTCTCCACGCGCTCTTTGTCCTTACATTGGTAATGTATTTCAACCAGTCCGCAGCTGTTCCTACATGGGCCCCGCAGGTAATTCCTTATATAATATTCAAAATCCTCGGGTATCGTGCGGATGGCACGACCCCTCTTAATCCAATTTAATTTGACTTATTAAACTCACCATCTGGCGGTCTACACGCGGGGGCCTCACCCCTAAATTATCGCGATTAATTATTTTCCGAGTTTGTTTAAAAGCGCGATATTGGCGGGAACTTTCGAAAATTCGTAAACCCAAATTTATGGACGATCGAAATCTCCCCGACAAGGAAAGTTTCGAAACCGTTTCGAGATCATGGGGTACTTTCGTTCCACCGGGGGAAGGTATCTCATTTTTTCTAAAAAAAAATAATTTTTTCGCGTCGATCTCCATGTAAATTTGCACTCTGAAGAGCTTTTAAGTAATGTATTTTTAAAGCAACCCCACGTAAAATAATATTACCTCGGACTTTCATCACGCATAGCAAGTAGTACAAAGTACGATGGCGATATCAGGCAGGTCGAACATATTTTACGGTCGTATCACTGAAACCCGCAATTTCTCACAAATGCACGAACCAACGAACACGAGGTCTTCTGTAACCCATTTATTCTGTCTTTTTGTGTTATTTGCAATAAAAAATGTTTGCAAACATTCGAATAATAAGGCATCTTCGACTGTGATCTCTGAACGTTCCTCGGAAAAGGCACGGTAGCCTGCGTGCGCGCGTTAACGCAAAAAGGGGGAGAACTCGAGTGTCTGCCGATAAGATGGCATGACAAATTGAAGGGTATAAGAATGGAAAGTAAGAGGGAGAAGTAGAAGGAAGAGAAAAGTGAGGGGTGGCCCTTCTATCGCGATGCCTGTAAACCCCTCGTACGATTACACAGGGGCTGAGAGAGTCCCCTCGCGATTGTCCACCGTGACACAGAAATGGCCACGCTTACGTATAGAATCCTCTCTTAATGCTACAACCCCTATGAGATTAGGAGGATGCGACTTTCCTAAGACCGCGGACGATTTATTCGCTTGGGCTGAAAATAAATTGGACGCGACGAAAAAAAGGACGTCCGAATTCGGCGTCGAAAATTCCTACAATCTCTCTTCTTAATTTCAGCGCGGCCGTTCGCAGCCGCGTAAAAATATGTAACTGACGTAATGCGAATCTGAAGCACGAAAACCGATATTCCCGTAAATTAAAGCGCAGCGTAGCCTGATATATTAAGCAATTACAATGTTAACGCTCTATCGGGAAAGTTGTAAGCGCAAGCCGTTCGCAAGGTTCGCTATTTAAAGTGGCGACCACGGTGAAAATTGTTCGCTGCAAATGACGTGGAAACGGAAGACCTACTCATTATCCGTGGAATTTTTCTTTTCTCTCGACAATCATTGCAAACCATAAAATTCCCACGCCATTAATTTCTCCACGCTCTTCCATTAATAATACACGCGATAGCCGGATAAACGGGGATCCCGTACTCGTCGCGTTAATTTTACACGAAGATTAATTAGGTTAATACCACTCTGAGAAAATCGTTAGACGGGCCTCTGCGCTATTTACGCCCCCCTCCAACACAGCTTGCGATCTTTCGAATCGATAGGCCAACCACAACCCCTCGAGATTGGAACGCGACGAAGGACGTAGAGCTTCCATCACGCTCGATTGTTACCAGTCTACGCTTAATCCGTGGGAAATAAAAGCGAAACGAGATGCGCCTCCTCTCTCCTCGCGCCACGCGCCGCGCTCGAACGAAGAGGAGAGGAGTTTAACCCGAAATAGGAGGGAGGGAGTGAATGGCAAAGAAATTGTGGGCGGACCATCCGCGATAAGTAAAAAGGAATCCACCGTCGTAGCGGATGAAAGTCGCGCGCTAATTAAGGCTGTTTCTTCGGAGATTCCTCTTTGCGCGCGCCGCCTTTCGGGATAGTGGAATGAGGTAGGAAGGTAGGGGTAGTGGGGGCTCTTAAATAAATTATACCGAGTTAAAAGCCTCTTCGCACTTACTGCGCGGATAATCCGCGGGGCCGTTTCGTACCCAAAGTTATATCCACGGTAGAAGGAGGATAGGAGGTGGGAGGAGGCGAACGGGGGTGGGAGTGGATGAAATCTCGAGAGAACGGTGGAAGCTTTTTCGGATTCTCAGACAGCGGCACGTTATTGCTACGGACGAAAGTGGCCGCGGCCGCGTGCCTCGGCATCGGCGGAGGCCCGTCGCCAGATCGAGGGTGATAAGGAAGATAAACCAACGCCACCGGAAAGATGAAGCGGATGATGGAGCTGTGACGATTGCTTTTTTTTGGAGATTTGTTTTTGATATAGAGAGATAGTATAGAGATGAATTTCCCTTGGTAACAGCAAGCGTGAAAAGAGTCATGAATTATCAGAAAATTCTCACAAATCTATTTGTGTAACTGTTGGTTTGACGAGTCGCTTTGCATTGTGTATTCCATTGCCGAATTAAAAAAGAACGGTGGAAAGTTCGCAGCGCGAAAAATGCGGACAAGGAAATATCCCGAAATGAACGGAACATCAACGTGCTCTTACCAATTTTGAATAATTCAGAAAGTAGAAAAGTCGTGGACGACTCACCTGAATACCTAACGCGAACTTTTTGAGAGTACTTCGGATATTACACGATGTTTATTCTCAACGTAAACGGGTACAGATTATTTGACGGTTCGCATTCGAACGTGAAAAATGTTTTAGTTGGCTTGATAACTAGAAAAATCAAGAATGCTCAGGAGCTTTTAATCTCGCGAATACTGAAATTTGTCTAGCGCAACTAATTTAGACTTGTCATTTTTTTCACTGCCCGTTCGAAAATAATTAAATTCTTGCACAAGTAGAGACAGGAGAGGCAGAACAAATTATTCCAGGGCATTTCACGCAATGTACGAGGGAGCGAGAGAGAGAGAGAGAGAGAGAGAGAGAGAGAGAGAGAGAGAGAGAGAGAGAGAGAGAGACGGTTTGTAAAATATACAGAAAGCCACTCGTCCATCATAAATCTCTCGAAGTCTTTGGCCATGGCGGGATGTCTGCCGCCCGCCTGCCGTGCTGCGCGTCGGAAGCGAAGGTAAAAAATCCAAAAGAACAATCCTTTTAATTTATAATATACAGGAAAACTAGCGATGCTAGGCATTACATTATTCAACGGGCATCCTGTCCGTCCCGTTCTTTTTACCTTCACTTAACCAGTTAGCCATTGCGATCTCTACGAAAAATGTGTATCTAAAATGTGTTGCAAAAAGTAAGCGATAACAAGTATACTCGTCAAGCACAGAGTATTTTTGGCTTTCATACTATAGAATTAAGTTGCAAGGAAATGATTGTTTTATTTCTTAATTTTATTACTAGCACTTATTTATGTACTTAACTTACACACATACTGCAAATTGTACTTACTCTTTACTCAATTCGAGGATACTCGTCGGAACACAAAACCGTGCCATTTCTTCACCACGAGGTATACTCGTGAAAAACAGCTAACTGGCTAAAGAATGTAAAATTCAACCGAGAAGCGTTTCCATTATGAAATTCTCTTTAAAACGCGAAATCACAGAAAATTCTAACCGTCCCGAGAGTGCACCCGCCGAAGCTCAAGCTGCTTACAACATTACAAAAACCTTTACACCGCAGAAAAAAATCCCATCAAAGCTGATACGTCAAACGAGAAACTGTCCTCCTCGTAAGCGATCGTCTTGACATCGGTATCTCTTTACTCATTCGTCTCGCTTTTCCCTCGTGGAAGTCTCGGAAAGAAGATGCGGCGCATCTGTACAGAAAGCACAGAGAACGGACCGAGGGGACGAGGGAAGAAACGACTAACAGTTGAGAGCAGTTGTAAACCGGCTCGGCTTTTCGGGATTTTGAGTTCTCCCGTTCCTTTTGCCGAATAGCGAAGGCGACGAGGGCGAACCGACTCGTCGTTAAAGCCATTGTTCTCACGGTTCTCGTTGCACGTTAAGACGGCTCGACGCATCCCATGGCCGCTTTCACCGCCTCCACCTTCACCCCCTTAAGTAGATGGCCGCTTCGGACGGCATCGGACGCATTTTTAAATAATTTAATGCAAAGCGCGGTGGACGAGGATGCAGCACCTCGGAGAAGATTTTGCATTGGTCTGCTCTCGACTGAGCAAGGACCAAGACAATGCCGAGAGTCCATGCTTCACGACGCGACGTCGCGGCGTCGCGTCACTACTCTAGGGTAGTGGACGGTCCAAGAAGCAAGCCGTAGAAATTCTCGTTTCGAATTAATTTTTCATTCCGACAGACAGGTAGGCTCGGTGTTCGCGTTTACGGATTGCATCTAGTGCAGAATTCCCTCCTAGTACTCGGCAGACGCGGTAAATTATCTTGTAGCTCGTGCATTTGTTCACGTGAGTTTATGCGACGCTTATTTATTAGTGAAAAAAGTATAATCGTTAGCCATTGTCTAATGCATCAAAGCAGAGCAGGGTCCGGTGATCAAGGAGCTTAAATTCGCGTCGCGCTTTACTCGATTATATCTGGCATAAAGCTAATTATGCATATCTGTGACGTGTTCCATCATACCACTTCCTGGTGTGACGTTCGTATATTAATAAAGAAGAGAATTAGACAAGTAAAGAGTAATTGGAGGAAATCGCCAACTTCTCTTCTAGCTTTAAATTATTTATTCGAACCGCGCGTTTACGGCAATTTGTATCGGTCGAATGCAGACCGCGTAATTTACATCTGACGATACTGGCACCGTTGGATACTAATAAAATGGCGATACAAGTTATGCGGGATGGCATGGTTAAGGCGGAGGCGCCACTGCCGGGGGCTTGTAAGCTGAAACGGTTCTTTTGGATGGAAGCTGACTATCAAGTAGTAAGGATGGATGCCAGGCCCGACGGTATTAACCACTCCACTTATCGGTATTGGCACGTGCACGCGGAGGAAATATCGCTGGGTCAAGGATTCCCGAATAAATCTAAATAACCCTCCTGCGCTTCAGCCGGCAAACGTAGGCAAACCCTCGCCCCGTAGGTTTCCACCCGCGCTTTCAAATCTTATATTTTTTGTATCGCGATAGGCGAGAGCGACGGGCGAAGAATCGCGATCGAAGACTGTCGATCTCCTCGAAGAATAATCTGTAAATTGCAACCGCCCTATAATGCAAAATGCAGATTCGAAAGATCACTCGCTTTAAGATCCCACACAGCACCAAAGTTCCAGTTAAGTTCCAGCAACGTTGCAATACGACCTTCCTGTAACATAACATACTAACCTTCTTGAGAAGTTAAATAAACACGTAGATCTTATAAATGCGTACCAAAAACATATTTTCCTCGCGTCGCATATACGTTCCAATAATGTTCAAATGTCTTATTATTAATAAGAATTTGCATCGACAGATGTCGCGGTCCATTTATTCATCTATTTTATTTATGTCCTTACTGCGTTATGCGGAAAGCGAAAGTGGTTATTGCGTTTCTGTTGCCGGTTTCAAAAATATTATTGAAAATTGTATTAAAAGTTTCGGATTATATCAGCGTGTTGTAAGTATCATTAACAGAAATACGTGAAGTACATAACTGAAAATAAAATTTCATTAAGGTTAACTTTACAGGCGAATAATCTTTATAAAAAGTATATGTAACCTATACGTTATTACAGATTTTTGCCTCCAAAGAGTGATTGCGGTGGAAGACGCAGCGCAAACTATTATTAGTTTGCATAGCATTTAATATGTACGTATAGTAATTATTGTTGTAGAATGAATATACATATCATATACATCTGCATAAGAGTTGTATTTTTATTTTCAATTATGTAAAATATCTGCGGAACATTATAATGAAACCTTGGTGGATCATTAAATATAACATACATGGAATGTTATGCTAAAACGTCTCTAGAAGGTTACACCGAGACGTCTGTGGAATGTTGCGATGAAACATTCCTGTAGGCGGACATTCGCATATTTTAGCAACGTTCCTGGAACTTTGCAGTTACCTTTCGGGACATTGCCGCAACATTCGAATGTTGCAGTGCGACCTCTATGAAACGTTTTTGAAACGTTCGCGTGCTGTGTGGAATCCTTTCTCGATTTCGATGTAAGGCGAAATTCCGAAAAACAGTCGTTCCAAATTCGATTCCTATTCTCGAATAAAAATTGACGGCACCATTAACAGCGACCGCCACCACCTCGTTAGAGATCGTCGTCGAAATTCCGCAAACGTTTCCCAATCGTAAAAAGATTAACGCGAGAGATCGCTACGTCGATGAACCTCGGCGTAAGGAGAGAGAAGAAAGTTTACTCTACCGACTCGCCCCGTTTTACCGACTCTCGTCAAAATCCTGTCGCGCGCGAGACGGTGTCGAAATTTTTACACTTGAATGGCGCCCGGGCGCTCTTTGTACGTTAACGGACAGCCCTCGTTGCACCCTTTTGTGCGGCACACCCGATATATCACGACGATTCTCCTCGAGCACGCCTTTACGAGGGCGGGAAAAAATTTATAACCCCAAGATGGAATTGAATTCCCCGTTGGCACCGGCCGAATACTGATTACGCCGCACTTTATATACCTTGACTCTCGTTCCCGCCGTTTCTTGTACCTTTTTTTTTTTCACCGCCACGGCCATAATCGACTCACTCGATTGTGTAGCCACGTCCCTTTCCCCTCTCTCTCTCTCTCTCCTTTTCTCTCATTTCTCCTTTTTCCTACCTCACCACCTTCTTCTCGTCTATTTAGTAAGCACGAAGCCGGGCTAGTCTTACAAAGGAGATGGTTGTAGAATTGTAGCGATTATTGTGGGAAATTAAAGGTCCGTCTATCGATCGAGTACTAGCAGAAAAGGGAGATTAACTTTGAAACGACCTTGGGATCTTTTTTTTCTTGTCTTTGGGGATTAAATGAGAGTCGATGAAAACCGACTGAGGAACGGGTGTAACTCGCTTATAGGTAATTTTGACCGAACAATCGTGGAATAAGAATCTTGAATATTGCGGCGGTCCATCGGGAACGATATTATCGGGACGGCTAAATTTAGCGAAGCAATATATTCCGAGTACACGAGCCAAAGGCCATTAAGTCCGTCGGGCGGGCGCGCACCGCCAGGCAGCGAGCCGGAGAGAGCTCGAATTAATTAATAAAACACCTTGTTCATTAACTAATTGGTAATTGGACAAAAAGTGGACAAAAAGTGGTGCCTCGTTCTCGATGCGTCACGACGCCGGGCCACCACCTGTTTATTATACTCTTGGTTCCTGTGATACTTGGCAAGAGCATGGAGAGCCGGTCTGAAGGGGCTCTTTCGATCATTCTGTCGATGGAGAAAATGAGGAAGGCATGTATAAGTGGATCAGTAGAAATATTTACATTTGAATGCGACGTCTTACTTTATTTCATGGTGGAAACGTGTGTCCAATAGTATACTTATTATTTAATAATATATTTTTCGCAATGAGCAATTATCTTTCATTAATGAGCAAGTTCAAATATAAAATAGCCTTATTATTGAATTTGTACAATGCAATTGCATTTATTAAAGCATAATAACTAAACAATTAACGACGCGCTTGGCAATTATTTCGCGTTTGACGCGGTAGAATCGCACGTACAAAAATTTCGATCTTAATTTACAAAGTTCTATCGTCTACATGGCACACGTGCACGATCGCATACACGTTGGCAGGTACGTTGTAAGTCACGTAAATCAGTCTCGCAAGGCACCTTAATTATATTATCCGAATTCCGCGAAGGCGCGAAATAACAATACCTCTCTCGAAATTAGTCCTCGGAATTATATCGTTGAGGCGAAACGAACGAAGCCTTCGTATTTTTTTCGTTTCTATTCGATATATCAACGATACATTCTCGGTGTGACGGTAGCAGGCAAAGGGAGCAAGAACGAGCCAACATGCAAATAAAAAAATACAAGAGTGGTGGATAGAATTATAAAAAAAGGATTGGATAAAGGATTAAAAAAGCGGAGGGACAAGTACAAAGTTCAGTAAAAATTCTGTACACTCCGCGCGCGCGCGCACTCTCACGCCGTAAAAGTGCAAGAGACACCCTGCAATTTTCCTCGTCGTCAGGTACCCCTGTGGGCGAAGGGTACGCGCCGTTGCACCTTCATGGACCACTTTGAAAATTACTCACGAAAAATCGAAAGCATCGAACCCAATGTCCCAGGACGTGGAGCAGGACGATCGTCCTACGAGAACCCTGTCCTTGAGAAGCAAACGGGAGAGGGTCAGACGAAGGGCAAAAGCACAAAATTAGAATTGACCCGAAGAACGTCAATATTTTTCACAAATGCTTTCCCAATTTCTTCGTCAATCCAAATCGGGTAATTCGCCGGTGAAACGATCTCTGGGAAACTTCTGATCCCTGTCGAAGTGACCGTTCGGCGAAATGTCCTTGCATCCGAGTCGATTCTCGAAACTCAAAAAGTCCGATCCGCAGGGGCTACATGCCTGCGCGTACGTGAACCAATCTCTTTCGCGTTCGTAGTTGTTGCTCTGCCAGTAACAAAGGTCCTTAAACTTTTTTACCTGCAGCTCCAGGAAGCTGTCCGTGCTCCCGTTGTCCGTCGGTTCGGCGCTCACGGTATTGCACAGGCCACGCATGATGTTGTTCGTCATCTAGGAGAAAAGAAATCATTCCGAGTGGAGACTCACGTCTGACATCGCGAGAATAATTGTGCTAGTTGTTTTTCAAATTACTAAACAAGAAAAATTGCTCTATGTGAACAGTTAACAGCAATCGAATGCTTCTATCCGAAAATCTGCAAATATGAAAAGGAAAATGGGAGTTTTGCCCGTGAACATCTCAATTGTCATTTTTCTTCACTTTTGGTGCCTTATTCGGATTTCATCTTACCTGAGCTGCTTCACTACCGATTCTACTACCATCTCCATTTCGATGTTTCTCCCTCGCACTCACCGATCTATGCTTATCGCTTAAGACCTTCACGATGTTCCCATCCTCTGTGCTGGTGATGATGCCAGTGCCGAGTCTCTTGCCGAGAATCTTCACTTCCTTCGTGGCCCCTTCGTCCGCCACGTCGCTCGGAATCGATCTGCAGTCGTTGAACTGCGAGGCGGTGCTTCTGAGGAACTGTTCGTAGGGGCTCAGCATCCTCAGCTCGTCGTACTGAGCCGACATCAGCTCCTGAGAATGATTCTTCGGGCCTAGAATCTTCACCTCGTTCAGCGCGGGATAACCCTTGGTTTGGAAACGACAAAAATTTTGCCTCTTCAGATTTTTAGTTTATCGATTCTTGATCGGATTGTTCGCGTGCTATGAAAAGAGTATTCTCGTGTCAACGCGCGAAAGACGAAAGTTTCATTTGCCAATGCCAAGGAGCGAGAATCGATAAGAAAATGAAGAGAAAATCTGATAACCCCTCGATTTATCTTTTTATCGGACAAACGTCTTATTTTTAGTATCCCCAAATATAGTGCAGCTTTACATTTTGATTTCCTGAACCGAGGAGCTTCACGTCCGACTGACCGATCGTAATCAAATCGATATCGGATTCGTTGTCGTCGAAGACCGACGGCAATTTTAGTTTGGAGTCATAATCCTGTGTATCTTGATCGTCCATCGGTGGTCCGTTTAATATGGCCAGGTCCTCCATGAGGCTGTGACCGCTTCTCACGTACGGCAGCGTGTCGTTGAGTATTGGCATGCTCGCGTTACTCTTGCCTAGGAGGGATGTCATGGAATTTTGGGAGGGCATAGATAAAGTCGAGACGTCGCTTCGATGATTAAGAATATTCGCCAAGTCCTGCTGGCTGGTTACCAAGCCTACGGGGTTAAAGATATTTTTAGATGAATGTTTGAAATTTGATTTTGACACCATCGATACGTCGATTAGAATTACCTTCGATGCCTAAGGCTTTCGGACCTAGAAGAAGATCGTCGATCTTTGGCGGAGAAAGGAACGTGATACCATCCACGAAACGATCGTCGAGACCCTTGCTGTCTAAAATCTTGATATCCTTCTCTCCAAGAATTTCTATGTCGTCCGTGGGCATGGACTTTTGCATAGGATTCGAACCCAGCACCATGATCTGATTATCAGGATCGCCAATGATCATTTCCCCATTTCCACGCACATTGACAATATTTATCGCATCGGCTTCCCCACCATCGAGGATGGTCACGTCGTGAGAATTCTGGGCCATTAGATCCCTCGCTTCGCTATTGGTCATCACCTGAGCAGGAAAAAAATGTTTTTAAAGGAATTTACTTTTTAATCGAACTCTCATTTGAATTGACTTTTCTAAAAAAAAATTCTTTTTCAACGCGAACCTTTCGCTCTGTTCGACGAAACAACGAATATTTCCTTACGTTTGTAATTTCTAAAGAGATTTAGAAAGTGTCACCTCGTAACGACCGTCTTCGGTTGCGCGCACGAATTGAATTCCTCCCTGTGCCGCGAGTTCGAGCAATTCGTTGCAATCTTCTGCCGTGGAGAACGTTCCAGGATCGGTCTGACGTTCGGGCTCAGTTCGAATATGCTCGGAATACGAGATTCCTTGATCCAAAGGCGCGACTAAGCTTTCTGATTGCGTGTAAAAAGGAAGGAAGAATGTGTAAATTCTCAACAATTCTTCAAGACATACGACTCTTTAGACACGCTTCCTTAATTATTAATTTGGCATGTACATTAACTATACCGTGTTCGTTCTCCACTCCAGGTGGCTCCACAATGAAAGTACACTTGCCATCGGGTTCCAATTTTTGAACAACAGTAGCAACTACTGGAACCTTTATTTGCACAGCTTTCAGGCCATCCTGATCGGTAGTTGGAGTAGGACTCAAGGTCAATTTGTTTGCTATACGCAGATCATCCGCAGTTGCAGGAGTGAGCAACTAAAATCAGTGTGATATTTTCGATCGACTAACAATATTGGTAGAAATAATGCAAGTAAATTAGAGTGAATATTGCCTCACGTGCTTGTGACCGCCAGCAGACGTAACCTTGACAAGTACTGGCATGCCTTTTGCAGGTTTGAAAAGAGCAAAGGGCGTTTGTCCTTGAAGAAGGGCCATTTCCATGGCCTTCGTGTCAATTGCATCTATTATCACGCTGTCCATGTAATCGGTCTGCTAATGTAATACGATTCACAAATGTTTCATCCACAGAAATATTTTACCAAAAATTCAAAGCTTCGAGCATACCGTGATCAAGAGATTTTTGTCGTTCATTTCGGGCATTTGACGACTTCTCTCAGTTGGTGGTAATTGCACGATCCTTACGTTTTTGCTGAACATATTATTTCAAAATAGGTAGAAAATTGATTTCATGATCGCATTTCGAGGAAAATCAAAATCGGCAGAAATATCGTAGACTATCACCACTGCTTACTTCCTTATAATGCTGCGCTCGTTCGTCTCCAATTGCAGTCCTGCAGGATGACGATACTTTATTCCATGCTTGTACTCCTCATGCGATCTCAGAGAGAATTTGCGCGGGAATTCCTTTCCGCATATGCCGCAAGCGTATTGCATCTTCTCGGCGTGGGCGTGGGCCTTGACCTTGTGGCAAACCAAATTCGACATCTGATTGAATCCTTTGCCGCAGAGCTCGCACTTGTAGGGTCGCTCGTTGGTATGAGTGAACACGTGATTCCTCAGATTACCTGATCGGGGAGACGGAAAATTATTCAATGGAAACGGAGCGATAATTTTCAAACGTATCATCGTACGACATTCGCGCGTACCCTTCTGATGAAATCCTTTACCGCAGACCTGACACTTGTGGGGCTTATTCTCCGAATGGGTTTTCCGATGAGAGATGAGGGTGGATACTCTGAAATAGAATTTTCTTATTGAAGACTGGAGGGAGAAATTGAGTTGTGTAAGATGTGCCACGATTAATGGTAACTTTCATTGTTTACCTATTAAATGTTTTCTTGCAGAAGTCGCAGACGTAGGGCCTGGCGTCACTGTGAATGGCCTTGTGCTGACTCAAGGTTGACAACTGACGAAAAGCTTTGCCGCATGCCTCGCATTTGAAGTTCCTCTCGTCCGTGTGGGTCGGTAGGTGTCTCATCAAGGTGTACTGATGTCTGAATTCCTTGGAGCCTATTTTACAATTTTTTTTGTTCTAATCTAGTATTTGTACCGATCCCAAATTCGCTCCGAAACGAGGATACTCACAAATACCGCATTCCCAAATCTTCAAAGTCTTGCCGTCTCTCTTGAGATACTTGACGAAGTGTAACCTAGACCTTGGATCGTCCTTGTCGATTAGACGAGTCGTGGTGGACGAGGAGGCAGGTGCGGGTTCGTTAATCGAATGAGAGTACACGACGACATTTTCGTCGGGTGTACTGCCAATTTGATTTTGATCTAGAATCTATGGGTTAAAAGTAGGTTATTTTTGAAGAAGTTTGAAAAGGAGTGGCGAATAATCGTTAACGCAAATTAGAAGAGTAAATCTGTTGCATTTGAGAAGATTCGTAAGCCTCACTTTATACTTCAGGCTGTCCTTGACGAATAACTTTGTCACAGTACCATCGGCATTGATCACGTCGGAGTCAATGGCGGTGTCCAAGTCCATGCACTCGGTCTTTAAATTTATCGGGTAGTTAGACAAATAATCATACGGGCGCGCGAAATTCGCGCCTCGATGATTTACTTGAATCAGCTGATTTTCGTCCCCCGCTGGTAGGGCCGGTGGAATGCTCGCGTTAGTCCTTCCATCAGGACCCGCGGATTCCTCCTCTTCCTTCACGTAAACCTCGTACACACTAAAGTGTTCGACGAATCTCTCAATCGTGACTCTCCAAGTGAGAGGAAAAAAATAATTCGATATGGGCGTAATCGCGATTGATCCGCGCAAAAGGAGTCTTCGGTGACGAGCGAAGGAATATGCTACGGTAGAGGGAAGGCGATTTTTCACAGTCCTTGCGAATTTTCTCGCGAGATTTAAGAGGACAGCTCCACTCAGCCGCGCTCTCACGAAGTAGGGTAATTCGCAGGATTATTTCATTCTCTTATCCAGGATACTTTAAAGGCGCGCGCGCGTTTTCTCCGCTTTTCCGGAAATTACAACGCGACCCTTCCGGGAAAAGCTTGAAGACTTAGCGGTGAGCTCCTTCGCGGTTACGCCCCCCCGATGTATGTTAACGGCGCGCAGGCTCACCTGATAACCTCGTCCGAAATGGGACGGGAGAATTGCACCTGAGCGTCGTCGTATTGGCTCTCCCCTGCAACGAAGTTGCAAGTTGGGTCTCGTGAAATTTGTGCGCTCGCTTTCGGTGGAATAAAGAGGGGCAAAGTCAACATGAATAAGTAATTCGAAAGGAATCGCGAAGCGGAATCTTTTCTTGCGGTCTCGCGTCCTAGAAATTCGTTCGACGAGAAATCGACGTAGATGCAAGTGGTGAGAAATGTCGAGTAATTAAAACGAGGACGTAACGTGGCCTCGAAACAATTCGAAAATCCGTTTTGCGCATTGGTTGGGAACAATCGTAAATTTTTAATTGAGAACCACTGATGCTCGTCGGACGATCACCCAGCTTGGACGCATACAATGTATAGATTTTGTTACTCGAAGCACGTGAAATTATTTTCGGATATACATTGTATGTTGTGCGTGGCTCATCGACTCCAGGCACAAGTGTACACGATTTGGAAAAAATTATCTTGGAAGCTAATTCGGAGAAAATAAAATATGGTTTATACGAAGTCAACGATATTTCACGAAATATAGGATTAAAAGCTAGCGCTTGAAAGACTTGATATCGCATTCGGGACGAGAGGTTATAATTTTCATGCACGTATCGTCTTTCGCGTTTGTAAAAGATCTCATTTGCAAATTGAAAAATAACTGAGAGCAAGCGATGGGAATTTCACGGGAAATCTCTTTCGAAACGTCTAAAGATTTCCAAGCCAACTCTTATCTCCGAAGCTCCAATTTCTTTACTCCTTGCATTCGTTTTCTCGTTTTATCGAAGTAATCCTTTTTAGCTGTTGCTCGATTTACCATGACTCTAGGAATGAACAAAAAAATTTGGAATTGCTCGCGAGCATTCAGACAGATAGAGAATAAAATAAATTTTCCATGACACAACCATCTTCCTAGATCGTACCGATCAACGCGTAATAATCAAGCTGAATTTATCAAGAAAAATTCCACGAACTTGAAGAAGAAATACGAACCCGGCCCAATCTAAATCCCCCTTATCTTCCATGCACGTACTTGTAAAGATTTTCGAGCCCTTCCGTCCAAACGATTACCATCTTCGGCCATCATGGCCTCACAAAAGAGCACGCATCGACGTTTAACAAATCGCCGTGCGAGCCTCGCGTTCGAATCGGACGAACGACCGAGGGAAAAAAAAAAAGGAAAACGATCCCAAGGAGAGGACGATGACAATCCGATGACATTTCGCGACGTCTGCAGGCCCTCGGCTCTTTTTTTCCTGCCGGTCGCGTTAAATAAACGAAAGCAGCCATTATCATAGCTCAACTTTCAACGCGGCTTGCAGCTGACGCGCACCATACGCACGGGACGCCAGGAGCGATATCGTCGCAGGCGCGAAACGAGCGCACACGCGAGGAAATCGAGACGCGTGGAGAAGAGAAGAATGAGAGAAGATAATGGAAAAGATTCTCTCGCCGTTCTCGTGATACTCACAGTTGTATCCCTGCAGCAGGTTACTCCGAGACATCTTTTCCGCGTGGGATTTTTTTTCTTCTTTCCGAGAGGGGGGGACTCACGAAGGATTACACACGTCTCCCACGTGGATCTCTCGCGGCTCTATTCGCATCGGCCGCCACCGAGGACTCGCACGTATCACGCGACCAATCGGTTCGCAAATCGCGAGTAGCGCCACCGTTCGGCCCATGGTGACGTCTCGATCCACCTTCAGGACCTTTTACCACGGAGTGACATCATTTTCATAGTAGCGATCCTCGCGAGAACCTAGGACGCGATTCGTGATTGGTTGGACGATCGATGCCTAATGTCTTTGCCAGTCGACTGAGTGCGCGCGTGTCGCGCGTAGATCTTGGGATAATCGAGGACCTCGAAGCAGATGGCATTTCCGAAAAGCTTTGAGAACAGCAAATTGCACGGATTGCAGAAAGATTTTTTTATGCTCGTACTACGTTTGATTAATAATTGAGAGTCTGTTGAAAATGGAACTGTTTTTTTTTCCTTTTTTATCAAATTGGCCCACCTGGGAGTTGGAGCTTTTCGAGGGGAATAACCTCGTTCGTGGTCAAGTGACTTTTCACCATGCAGCACCTGCTCTGTCGGAAACAAATGAGAATCCGCGACTGGAAAGAACCTGCAAATTCGCGTCACACTTGGCGGTATCGGGTGTAAGTCACGCACGTGAGATTGTTTCTGTTTCTCTTTTCTCTCACTTGGGAGAACACATCGTAGATAACCTAAAAGACTTTACTTCCCAGCTCTTCAATTTTTCCCAATTTGAAGATCCGCGCAATTTGCCATCTACCTACTATCACTTGCTTAATTTAAAGGGCAGTATCTCGCAAAATTACCTCACCAAAGGATAAAAGACGTGTTTTACAACGGTCCCTCGTGGTCCATTACTCCTTGAATACCTGCTATCCTAAGAAATTTTCCAAGGAACTTTCTCCGTGATTTATTTATTTTTTTTTACGTTGCACGCGACAAAGACACCCGAGACACTGGTGAAACGAACGTAGAAATCAATATTCCCGACGAAATTTGGCATTTAATGCGCATTGTAACTCTTTCCAGTGTAGAAACTCGCGACGCGTTCTTCACGGTGGTAAAACTCTACATTGGTAACCTAGAGTGTCGTATGGTTCTAGTTCTCCCAGATTTATCCCAGATTTAAACCTTCTGGTCCCGGTGTCCCGACAAATTCTTTCGAGGCAGTTAATCGTCCCGGTTTAAGTTTAACTGAGAAAAGAAGATTGACTTTTCCACGTGAAACGAAATCCATCATTCATATAAAAAATAAATATATTTCTGTTTGTGCAGGAAAATAAGGTGCACTAACTGCTTGGTACTGCAGAAAGTTGCAGAAGGGCTCGGAATAGAAATATTGAAGACCTCGTATCAATACTGTTTAAAGTCTTATATACAGTGAGTAACTTTAATATTCGGACACCGCAAAATTTTCACCTTATCGCACTATATTTTTATTCATAACAGAGTAAAAAAATGTATGTTTCGGTATAATATTAAGGCTCTGTGCCTATTTAACAATAGTATATATTTTATGTATGTAACTTATGATAGTTATGGTATAATACATTTTAAATGAAACATTGTCTTATTTCCGTGTTACTTCAAAATTCGGACACTAAAAAACAAATAATTTTTAGTACTTAACACTAGATTGCCCGAAACCAGTCAATTTGACTGTTTCAAATGGGAAATCGTGTTTATAAAAAATGTTCGGGCAATCTAGTGTTAAGAAGTACTTTAATATCTTATAGAATAACCTTTTTGACTTATAACTTCTTTTAGACGTTGATGCATATTTCCAATTATTTTTTTCAAATATACAGTGCTAATATTTTTCCATTCTTCCTTTAATCGTTGCTTTAACATTTCTTTTGAAGTAATTGGAGTTTGTCTAATTCGTCTTTCTAGTTCGTCCCATAAGTTTTCGATAGGGTTGAGATCCGGTGACTGAGGTGGGGGGTGTAATAATTTTGGACAGTTATACAGTAAATATTCCTGCACAATACGGATTTTATGTCTCGGATCGTTGTCTTGGTAATGTTTAAAAGTATCAGTAATTCTCATTTTTATTGCACTTTTGCGTAAATTATTCTTTAAAATACTTAAATATATAAGTTCTTGTCCATTATACTGTCGATAAAAAGTATTTCACCTGTTCCAAATGTAGAAATACATCCCCATACAAGTACGTTCCCACCTCCGTGCTTCACAGTCGGTTTTGTATTTTTAAATTTAAATTCTTCATTCTTCTTCCGCCACACCATTCTTCGCCCATCCGAACCAAAAATATTTTATTTACTCTCGTCACTAAAAATAACGTCATTCCACCATGTGTCTTCTTTTAAAACAAATTCTTTTGCAAAATTCAGTCTTTTCTTTCGATTCACTTCGTTTATGAATGGTTTCTTCCGAGCAACTCTTCCATTGTAACCACTTCTTTTCAGTGTTCGGCGTATTGTTTAAGCGTGCACATTCTTCCCAGTCTCTATGAAAAGTTCATCAGCTAATTTTGGTGCACTTAATGTGGGATTTTTTTTTATTTTTCGTATAAGTTTCCTTTCATCACGGATATCCAACTTCTTTGGTTGGCCTTTTTGTGGTATCGATTCAATTCGATCTTCGTGTTTAAATCTTTTAATTATGTCTCCTACTGTACTCTTACTTAAATTCGGCATAGCAGCGATTTGTCTATACGATTTTCCTTTAGCATTATGAAAAATTACAAGTTGGCGTATATCGAAACTAGTATTACTTTTGCGTGCCATTTTAACGTGTTTACCTGACGAATATCAATATGCAACTGCTTTTACGGCGCTTAATAGTGTCCATACAGACTAATATGTTTGTAAACAAATATAGCCTTCAAATTCTAAAGGACGAAACTCAACGAAAGTTGCTGCACTTATTAGTGTCCGAATATTAATGTTACATGAAAATAGGACTTTGTTTCATTTAAAACTTATTATTTAATAAAGATTACAAATGACGTACATACAATTTATACTATTATCAACTGAACTCAGGGCCTTAATGTTATACCTAACTACGTATGTTTTTTTTCATTTTGAATAGAATTAGAGTGGAACAAAACAAAAATTGTGCGGTGTCCGAATATTAAAGTTACTCACTGTATTTAAAACTCGTTACTCGCGTTTCGTACACAGCGCGACTGCCTCGGAAATCGGCAGCGAACGCCTTATATTGTTTTCGTGGAAAACGGTTGATCTTTCTCGGTACAGACACTAGTGTAAATGTGTGAGAACGTAAACAGACGCGAAATATTACCTTATTTGGGCATTTCTTAGAATTTTGACCTCTGATTGGTTCTAATACTAAGAAGCAACCCAAATACGTGAAATTAGTGTGCTAAACGGTAAACTTTACCGCTTACAGAAGCTTCTAGAATAATCGTTGACCATTGTTCACAATATTATTCACAATATTTCGGATATAAATGATTTTAAACACTTAAACTAAAATTTAATGTACAACAAAAAAAAAGAAAAAGATAAGAACTGAATCTTAACCATTAGTTACGTAAAGCGCACTTGAATTAGTAAACAATAAAATTCAACTGAATAAAACCATTATTTAAAAGAAAGAAAAAAGACAGGATGGCAATCCGTAACACTGTTATTTCTTTATTTTGTTATTTTTATTCGATTTATATTTTTCTATTTTTTATTTTGCTGACATCAGCCTCTGTGGCTATTGGTCATAATTGAGCCGTTCAATGTACAAATCGATTAAATTATGTTGAAAATTATGTTACAAATATAAAAAGTAGACACTTAATCAAGTGCTTCGATGCTTAAATTTATGAGAAGTGCAAAAAGTGGAGGTAATCGATTTGTGCACTGAACGGCTCAATTATTTCTTACGTTATGCCACATTATAATAATGATTGAAGTGTATGATTAAAGAATCAAATAGCTTTTGTCGTTACTTTTCTTCTTTTCTTGGTCGTACGTCTCGGTTGGGTCCTGGGAAAATATGGACACCCTATGGTAACCGGAAGATCGTAAGTGCCGATGAGGAGGCGACGGGAGGGAGGCAAAAACAGAGTCGTAACTCGATAGAGACATCATCCTGACGTCGCGCAAAGTTTCGGGGAGGCAGGCAGGAAGGCGACACGGGGTTGACTCTCTCGCGATACCGTCACCGATTCTCCCTTCGTGGCCCCGGCCAACCAAGACGACAACGACGTTCTCGTCTTTCCGGGAGCCCGTCCGGGCCACGCGAACTGTCCAACTGTCCGAATGGCCATTCTCGTTCCTCGGTCTCTCGCGCGCCTACGTCCCTCTCGTTCTCTTCGCCTTTCTCAAGTGACAAACCCGTATAGCGTCTCACGAGAAATGACGAATATCACCTGCATCTACTCGTGCAACTGGTACGCCGTCCGTCGTGCCATTTGCAACCGTGGAATAAAATTTTCTGAAGGAGACAGTTGGACGAGAAAAGGTTAGATGAGATGGAACGAAATCGAGAGGGATTTTAAATTAGACCCAGATTTATGTCGTAGGATTATACAGTATTAAGCACTGGTAAACGTGGATAAGATATCCTACGATATCGTTAGATATTATCGATCTTACTCTCACTGGTACTTTAACAGTGCTCTGCCTTTAGATGCGCTTTATGCATATACATAGGTAGGCATGCCCACGCGTGTTTATCAAGCGCATTTAAAGCTCGAGCATTGCGAAAGTACATGTGAGAGTAAGAGACCTTATCTGTTCTTAGCATAATGGTCATATCGGTACCATAATAAGTATCCAGGCGCAAGGATTTTAGAACAATTTTACTTCGGTGTATCCGATCTGAGGATACACGAATTTCTTAAGATAATCGTGAATCTTCTTCGTTAATTTTTAGGCACGACCGTAAAGGGAGTGACTTATGCAATCGCCATCCTGAAAACCGTTCGGGGTGTGTGTGTGTGTGTGTGTGTCCGTGTATATCCTCGATTTCGGAAAAGCGGCTGAACCGATCGGGACGAAATTTGGCACAAAAATCAAATACATTACTGTGAGTTCACAATAAGGTTTGTGAGCCGCCATCTTGAACTGGTACAAAATGGCGGCAAATTCAAATATCGAAAAATTCATATCTTTGGTACTATTCATTGGATCCCGATAAAATTTTACACATACATGTACACGTATACAATGACAATTACAGAAAATTTTCAAATTTTTTGATTGGCCGAATCAAAAATGGCGGCTAATTCAAATCTTTAGTCTATTATTCCGGCGAAACGACTGAACGGATCCGAACAAAATTTGGCATGTACATCGAGTATATACCCATTTGGTGCCACGAAACTTTATGTACCGCCATTTTCAACCGTTTTGAAATTGTGGGAAATTTAAGTATGGAAACGTGAGTTACCCCACACAGCACGCGAACGTTTCAAAAACGTTTCATAGTGGTCGCACTGCAACATTCGAATGTTGCGGCAATGTCCCGAAAGGTAACTGCAAAGTTCCAGGAAGGTTGCTAAAATATGCGAATGTTTCATCGCAACATTCCACAGACGTTTCGGTGTAACCCTTTAGAGACGTTTTAGCGTAACATTCCGTGTATTATGTTATATTTAATGTTCCACCAAGGTTTCATTATAATTTTCCGCAGATATTTTACATAATTGAAAATAAAAATACAACTCTTATGCAGATGTATATGATAAGTATATTCATTCTACAACAATAATTACTATACGTACATATTAAATGCTATGCAAACTAATAAATAGTTTACGCTGCGTCTCCCACCGCAATCACTCTTTGGAGGCAAAGATCTGTAATAACGTATAGGTTACATATACTTTTTATAGAGATTATTCGCCTGTAAAGTTAACCTTAATGAAATTTTATTTTCAGTTATGTACTTTACGTATTTCTGTTACTGATACTTACAACACGCCGATATAATCCGAAACTTTTAATACAATTTTCAATAATATTTTTGAAACCGCCAACAGAAACGCAATAACCACTTTCGCTTTCCGCATACGCAGTAAGGACATAAATAAAATAGATGAATAAATGGACTGCGACATCTGTCGATGCAAATTCTTATTAATAATAAGACATTTGAACATTATTGGAACGTATATGCGACGCGAGGAAAATATGTTTTTGGTATGTATTTATAAGATCTACGTGTTTATTTAACGTCTCAAGAAGGTTAGTAAGTTATGTTATAGGAAGGTCATATTGCAACGTTGCTGGAACTTATCTGGAACTTTGGTGCTGTGTGGGACGCGGTCGTGCCTATGGCAGAAAGCGAAGCTTTTCTGCACTCGGTAAGGCGAGCGCGAAGCGCGAGCACCCGGCGATCGTGCCGAACACTAACCACCACTAGTTTTTTCTCCACCATTCTTCTGAGCAAATCACAGCAAGTGTTAAAATGAATCGTAATTGCGTAAAACGAGCGTGGTTGCACCGCAATGGAAGGGACGCAGGGGGCGAATCGCGGTGGCACATTGTTAGCAGGGAAATTACAGGAGTGACGTAACGTCGGAGAAAATGAGCATGATTGGGACCGTCACGGGAATGGATAGGTCGCCAATCACTGTAACGTCAACACGATGAAATCTCTTCCATGATTAGGATCCGCATTACAATGATGTTTGTTTCACCGTGCGGCCACGCGACGCCGCGCCGTCGCCTGTCGAGGTAATGACGAAATCGGGATCGATCGGCATAATTACGGGCCCGGAATATTTTAATTACGTTAAAGCGTAATTACGATTGACCGATTTCTGGGCATTATTCTCAACACGTGTGTGCGCGAAATTCGAGGGTTTCCAATCAAAGGAAAGTACCTAGACACCCTCTGACCTCACATTTTTTCAATCGATCATACACAATTAATACGTAGATTTTTTTCCATGAATATTTAGGGAATTTTTAATTCAGCATTCATAATTGTACTCTCATTAACACGTTGACTGCCACGATAATTTTCCATGGACAGCCCGTGGCACTATACTTTGCATTTTTTTGTGCTTTTTTATTAACATATCATCTTTTTAATTGCTGTAAACTGCGATTAGAATAATCATTTTTTAATCATTTTTCTGGAGGTCACCGTGGCACCACAGGAAGATCCGTGGCCTGTCAGATATGACCATCATGGCAGTCAAAGTGTTAACATAAATCATCCTGATACAGTAGGTTCCACCTGAGTATCCTTCTCCCATTAAAAAAAGAACCACCAATGATTTCTCCTTCAAAATATCAAATGACACAGGAGAATATCAATATTAAAAAAAGAAAAATCCGAGTATTTAATCGACGACGAAAACGTCGTCGATAGTAAAGTGACCCTTTTTTTCTCGTGAAAGGAACTACGACGTGCAAGACGAGAGAGGAAAAGACCGCGACATTTGGACGCAATCTGTGACCACGAAAGGAATCGGAATGATCGCTTTAACCGGAATCAATCGATACCTTAACGGCGTCGCGGTAACTCTCGCAGGGAGTGAGAAGAGGTCGGATAGAAAAAATGTTCCACCGGCAATCTCGTGTCGCGACACCGTAACGGCCCTCGCGCCGTCTTATAGGTTCGTGTTATAGGGTATAAAAGGAACGGTGCAGAGGCAGAGGAGGGTGGCACGACGCGAAGCGTGGAGGTGGCAGGAGGTGGTTGGTGAAGGTGTCCGGGGGTGGAAAAGGACAGGACGAATGGTGGAGGGCAGAACACGGCAGCTGGCATGGAGGATGCAGCGTAAATTGTGAAGGTGAGACCTCGCCTAGTTATAAATTAGGAAAGAGGCAATCTCGTCGGGCTGGCCGCTTTTCCCGCCTGTTTTTCCACCTATCCTTCCATCCTACACCTCTGGTTGCCCTTTTTTTCCATCCCACTCCTTTCTCCTTTCGAACTCCAGCTCCTCTCCTGTTGCTCCTCGTTCCAAGAGCTTAGTATCGGTCATAAAAAAAGGAGAGAAAGGAGAAGAGGTCCGCGTAGATGGAGCGCGAGGATTAGAAATCCGGCCGAGATTAAGACCAAAATTACGAGAGCGTTTCGTGGCTACCGTGAGGGTCGTGTTCGATTGCTTTCGATCCGATCGCGAGTGGAAGTTGGGGAGGTGGTTTGATTGCGAGCGGAGTGTGCGGTCTTGAGATTTTGCTATCTTGCTTTATCGTGGAGGATGACAGAGGTGAATCGTTTTTTTTTTTATTTTGCATGCGAACGGAGGGTCGTGGTGGAAACATTAGTGGCGCTGGGTGTGTCGGGTTTCGTGCACGTTCGGAGGAACGATCCGTCCGCCTGACTTTGGAGAGGAAAAAAAGGAGAGTTGGAGAAGGAGGCGTGGATGAGAATGACGAGAAAGAGGCACCCCCTTTTAATATCTCTAATACTTCCAGTCAATGTACCCAATTTATCCCCGATCCATCACTTGTCTGACGTGTAACCGGAAGCTTCTTACCTCCCGCCAGGCCCTCCCGAGTCAATCCGATATAAATGGCGAGTTCAAATTTCCCGCCGTAATCCGACACGATGCCGTAAAGGCGGAAAGGGGACCACCCTCGCGATCTTGTCATCTCGAGCGGAAAATAAATTATGACACACGATTTTGGGGAATGAAATTCACGATGGGCGAGTTATACTGTCGATAATAACTGTTGTTATCTCTTAAGATCGTCTTTTTAGTACGTGATTGGATTAGATTAATTTTTGTGTAAATAAATTCACGAAATAATAGTTTAGATTGTGTGAAGTAGAAACAAATTTTAGTGCCATGATTCGATTACGTTTATCAAGATATATTTTATTAAAATTGACGTCGTATCTTTTACACGTATGTACTTGTGCATATAAATATTTTGATCAGTTTACTGTTTTTGTAATGAGTGGAATAAGTCTCCGTGCACGCATGCAATTGATATGTCTAGTGTGATAATTTATTTCGTGGTGTGAATTGCAATATGCATGCGTACAAAATTTGAAAATTGTTTTTTTAATTTTATTGTAATGTAGTTTGAAAGATTTTACGCGCATGAGTTCTGAAAAAAGCACCTACTATGGCCATCTAGCGACAAAAATCGAATTTTTTGCCACTAGATGGCGCTACTGATACTAAAACCTAACGCGCCAAGAATACTTCGTTCACTTTTCACCTACCATTGGTAGATGACCGTAGTCCGCGTGTCCTTCAAAGCTAAATTTATTTCGGCAATGTACAAAGTGTTTCGTAATATGTGATTCAGGAAAGTATCGATTATTGCTAATCGATGTATTCTAGAATTCATCGTTTCAGCATCGAATATTTTTACGATCCTACATTATCTCTCGACGAATGTAGCGTTCCAAACTGTTGGTTCTGAAGATCTGTGCGATAACATGTTTAGCCACACTTCTTATCAGCATCGGATACTATGTAAACAGTGCCGTGTAAACAAATAGTTGATCTTGCGTTCCGCAATTTGACTTTAGACGACATTCGTTAACACGTGCCGTGGCCTTAAGCCACTGTAAATATGAGGACGAAGTATTTGATACTTACTTTTCATTCTGTGTCCAAAATGGAATGTAATGGTTAGTCTAATTTACGTTTAAACTTTACTTTATTTGTATCTCATTACATTTCTATACATCAAGGCAGTACTTAAATTGTCACATTTTCGGTAAGAATAACTACAGTGCACCGAATATATATTTTTTTAATTCTAAATTTATTTTAGCTCATCCAGCATAATTATTTTTAGTTTTAACAACATAGTACGATAATTGTCAACTATTTACTTCTTATTTTTATCCTGCTACATTTGCCTTCAGGAACAACCGTGTCTAAATGTATTTCAAATGTGTGGTCGATCAGAGAAAATTATATTAATATACAAGAGACTTTAAAATCTTGAGAAGTGCATAAAGGAGACTGTTCTTAGTGTTCAAGAATTCCTAGCGTACATGTTACCGAAAGATTCAGAAAGCAAGCCCTTGGATCATGCTATCGCTGGTGCAGTTTCTGGCTTTGGCACCAGATTCCTATTTCAACCCTTGGACGTTGTGAAAATCAGATTTCAAGTAAAATTATAAAATAAACGTACATACAGTTAATGTGATAATCAAACTATGCTTTATTTTGTATATATCTGACATAGTGTATTCGTATATCAGTTACAGGTCGAACCTATAACCAATCACCATGTAAGCAAGTATCAATCTGTTCTACAAGCATTTCTACTGATATATAAAGAAGAGGGTGTGTCTGCATTATGGAAAGGGCATGTACCTGCACAAGTACTCTCCATCATCTATGGAATGACACAGGTAAAACAATATTTTCTGCAGCAACGTATTCAATTCGCAATAGTTTTATTACAGTTAGTAAATTCTCTTTTTATACGTCAGTGATTTTCGCATGAACATAATTACATAATTATTGTAATTTCTATTTTTCAGTTTTATTCATACGATATTATAAAGGAATATTGTCTGACACGTACAGAACATACCGAATGGAAACATCCTGTTGAATTCTTTGCTGGAGCAGCTGCCGGTAGTATAGCCACCATTCTATCATTTCCTTTCGATACAATGAGAACAAGATTAGTAGCACAGTCTATGAATCATCAAGTATACAATGGAATTTACCATTGTTACAGGTAGGTTCACTTTTAACATTTCTTATAATATTCACTCAATTTTAAGAGAAGCGATTAATCAAAATAAATACTATCATTCCTTTCAGCGCAATTGTACGTCATGAGACCCCAAAAGCTCTCTACAAGGGTTTATTACCCACTTTAATGCAAGTATATCCACATGCAGGTATACAATTTGCTTGTTATGGAATCTGTACCGACATGTACAGAAAATATGTACACCAGGAGAACACAGGTTTTATTAATTCTATGATAGCTGGTAGTGTAGCAGGCCTAATAGCAAAAACGGCTGTGTATCCATTTGATCTTGCTCGCAAAAGGTTGCAAATACAAGGATTTGAGCATGGGAGAAAAGGTTTTGGCAAGTTTTTTAAATGTAAGGGTTTATGGAGTTGCATACAAGTGACAATTAAAGAAGAGGGCTCTGCTAGTTTGTTTAAGGGTTTAGTTCCAAGTCAACTGAAAGCGGCCTTGACAACCGCCTTACATTTTACAATCTATGAGCAAGCTTTAATACTTTTGAAGTTTCTCCATTAGTCCTGTATCTCATTTCACATTGAAGGGCAAATTATACAAATTATATTGTTAATTTATTGAATAGATACGCATTTCTAGCTATAGAAACATAATAAACGCTATGTATAGATTATAACTAGACAGAACAAAATAAATGGTGGTTGTGATTGTATTATGTAAAATAATTCTCATGAATGCGTATGATACTCGTGTATAAATTATTTCCGAGTGTAATGGATTTACCAATTTTAACATAAGTGTTAAGTTAAAATTTTCAACCATTCATCAATGAAATCCTATTCATATCCGAGGGAGAGCATATTGCGACATCTGTGAGTGAGCCGTCAAACAGTAGCGCATGTTATGCTATCGGTGGCTATCGGGTAGGTACAATCTAGAAGTAATGTAATTCTCAGCCGCATTCTGTACACCTTTTACAGTCGAATAAGGAAAGTCCGAGAAAATCTTGTCACATAAATTTTCCCACCGTAAAACTGTTATTTAGTACCAGAAAATTACCATTTCTCGTTTATTCAACGACTTCATTTACAAACATTTCAGAAATATAAATCTTCTCGATCATTACTATTTAAATTAAAGTACTCTTCAAATATTATACAGGTTCTTGACGGGAGAGGCACATAAAGAGGTACATAAAATAGGAGTCGTAAAGTAAAGGTGGATTTTGAAATGCTAGATTACAAATACGTCGATTGCGTTAATTCTCATTGGTCAGTCAATGTTTCGGTACTCGATCTACACGGGTCAAAAGCGAAAGGATTTTCTGTGTTGCAAGAAACGCGGTAATATTATGGAGAACGATTATTATCTTGCGAACCCCAACGAGTTTGAATCGAGTTTGTACGTTTGTTCCAATGCAACGTAAACATCAATTCACTTCTACGTTTTCAATGTAAATTTCATCGTTAAATTTCCTTTGTAGTAAAATTCATTTTGAAAATAGTGAAATTATTGGTCTAATTGTATGCATCTATTCTACATTTGATTATTTAAGATCTTCTTGGTTTGTTTTGTAAAAAAAAACTAAATATTCGTATCGGTTTCTTTGACAAGACCATTCTTACCTCACGATCACGTCAGATTCCCTCGCGTAAAAATCATGGTTTTTAATGAGACTTCCATATAACCGGCATGGTCTTGCACAAACCCCGGGACGGATAGACATAATTGTGACGAGGAGAAAATTCATTAGCCCCAAATAAAGATCGAAGTATTGCTTTCCATCAATAATTCATTTCATGTCTCTTCCACGATCAACGCAACGTTCATTTCCCGACGATAATTACCCGCGATCTTTCCGCCTCGCTTCAAATCAATTACCGACTTTTACGAGCCACGTGTTCTCATCATATATTGCGACATCGACAGGAAATGAAAATACAATTTCTTATCTTCTCCTTTACACCTTACAATTATTTTTTCACGCACGATGACGAGCCGAAAATCGCGAATACGTGGGATCGAAAGTTGAAAAGGAAAGTCACATTCCCAATGTATCCTCCACGGCATCGTTCATCATTGTCACCATATTTCACACCATAATAATGATTCTGCATTTTTAGGTCACTCCTTTGCACGCCTGCATCTTCGTCGCACCTGCTGTCGTTTTGGAAAGCTGCTCGCGAATGATAAGTAAGCAAATTCGACATCGGACATTTTTATTTTATTTTGAAACACTATCATTTGTGGCTCGATTTCCACTATTGCAATTTCGATCTTCTACAGTAAGTTGCAGAAGCAGGGACGAGTAAGCTTGAAGTCGCTCGAAGTCGTTTTTTCCAGCTTGTTACCGGTGAGTTCCCATTATTGTGATGTCTATTGGAATTGCATGAATCTTATATGATTTATGCCTACAACTCATAATGACAAAGAATCCCATGCACGGTGTGACTGTGAACGATCGACGAACGCAATTAGTCAAGACTTTCCCCCCAGAAATCTGATCGTCGCCTAAATCTGCGTACTTATCGGAAAAGGAGGATCTAAGAAATTCCAAGATTTTTTTCCCACAACGATCGTAAAGTCTATTTTCATCCGAGACAATTGATACGAGCGCTGCGGAGAAACAGTCTCCCACATTTTCTACAACTTTCAGAACAGTGTCTTTCTTCCTGTATCTAGGGTCGGAGATCGGAAAATTTTGCAAATGGGGGAATTCAAAAAGTGCAATCTTAGAACACGATGAATGACTCGTGCAAAAAAAATAGAAAGAATATTTATTCAAAATACTTTCATACGAATCTCAAATTCACCTATGTTGCGATAGAAAAGAATATTTTGAAATTGCAAATAAAATTTCAAGACGCTGTTATCTATTCCTGGTGTAATTGTCACCGTAAAAGCACAATTCTTCAATTATTCGGCTAAAAGGCACCAAGGTGGGACACGGAAGAATCTGACCAACCGATCGTTTCGCCAATAGACAAAGCGCACTAAGTCGACGCATCTCATTTACATCTTCTCTACTGCGCTAATGTCCGAGTTCGGAACATCTCCGGTTACAAGCTACCCACAAGCCTCTTCCTTCTTTACGAGGAAATCCACTGGCTAGGAAGGGTCAAGGAGTTCGAACGGAAGCGCGCGAACCGATCGACACGCGGAACAGCCGCAGGTGATCGTGCCGTCCCGACGCTCGGCGTCTTCTTACCGTGGAAAAGTTGAAATTGTCCGTCTTCGCCGATTACGGCGTATTCCTCATTCTGTATTTCAATCTTCGAGCCAACGGTGGTGCCCCTTTCCTCCCTCTAGAGACTATACATAACACGGGTGACCGGATGATCGGTAACTTTCACATTCTGTTACCGACGTTCCCGGAGAAAGAGCGGACGGCGAGACTTGTTGGGAGGAGGATCGACGCGCAGGACCCTCGGCGCTTCTTCTTTCGCTCCTTCGGCTCCTTTTTCCACCGGGTCGTCCGTTAGAGTCGTAGATTTTGTCACGAACCCCCCACCCTCGTCAAGCTCCACGTGCGATTCCCCGAAAAAGAATTTCGGGACAGACTCGTGGACGGAGTCCATCAGCTGGAATTCCTCGAATAGAAATTTGCGACTCTTAGACAACGCTCATCTCAAGACTTGCGCAATACCACGATTCCATTGATTTTCTTGCTTTCTCGGGTAGATTCCGAGGATTATTCGAAAAATGAGGGAATTTTGGTAGACGGTACTCGGTCGCAGGGGATCGTGATGAATTGTAATCCTTTCGATCAAATTCCATTGGGCTTCTTTCCCTTCTCACAAATGCCGATCACGTTCTTCTTCAATTACCCCATTTCCTTCTAGATTTCTTACTTACGGCACCGTGCCCTGCAAAAACCAACATAGAGGTCGGACTTCGAAATACATAGGTGCGCGCATCAATCTTCCAAGCGGTAACACGCGATTCCTGAACGAGAGCAATTCCAAGAGTCTTGACTGCAACGGATCATCGGCTGACCGTAACCGATATTATTAGTCCTATCGCCATTGCGTAACTGGGATCCGCGGAGAAGGAACGTTCGCCGGTGAGTTTCGCAAAAGCAAACATATTCACCGTGAAAACCGCCATAGACCACGCAATCCGACGCACGTTCTCCTTTCTTTAGAGACTCGTCCCTAGAATTCGCGTGCAATTTCCAAACGAGCCCAATTCCATGTGGTCTGGACTGTCACTGATCATAACCGATATTATCAGTTCTATCACCATTGCGTAACTAGATCCCACAGAAAAGACAGATACTCACTGCTGAATTTGGTAAAAACCATCATATTCACCATAGCCCACGTGGTCCAAGACACGTTCTCCATTTCTTAGACTCACGTCTCAAGACTTCACGTGCAATTTCCAAACGAGCCTTTTCCATGTGGTCTGAACTGTCACGGATCATCGGATGACCATAACCGATATTATCAGTTCTGTCATCATTGCGTAACTAGATCCCACAGACAAGACAGATACTCACTGCTGAATTTGGCAAAAACCATCATATTCACCATGACACCCACCATAGCCCACGTGGTCCGAAGCACGTTCTCCATTTCTGAGACTCATGTCTCAAGCCTTCACGTTCAATTTTCGAGCGAGCCCAATTGCAAGTATCTGGACTGCACCGGATTATCGGGTGACCGTAACCGATATTATCAATTCTATCACCATTGCGTAACTAGATCCCACAGAAAAGACAGATACTGACTGCTGAATTTGGCAAAAACCATCATATTCACCATGACACCCACCATAGCCCACGTGATCCGAAGCACGTTCTCCATTTCTGAGACTCACGTCTCAAGACTTCACGTGCAATTTCCGAAGGAGCCCAATTCCAAGTGTCTGGATTGCACCGGATCATCGGGTGACCGTAACCGATATTATTAGTTCTATCGCCATTGCATAACTGGGTCCCGCAGAAAAGAGATGTTCGCCTGCGTGTTTCGTAAGGTTTTTCCCTGTCCTCGCGTCTTCCCCCACAATTCTTCTCCTCATCTTTCGTTTCTCTCTCTCTCTCTCTCTCTCTCTGTCTCTCTTTCTTTCTCTCTCTCTCTTTCCTTAGTTCTCCGCACCAATCCACTCGCCTCACCTCCCCTCTCCATGAAAACGGTTACACCGTTGCGTACACGGCATAATCCAGGGAGTCGTGGCCACCCAAGGCTCGCGTGAGATGTAGCGAGCGACGAGATCGTGGGAAGAGAGCTCTCGCAAGCGGGCTCCTCCGGTGAAAGTTCAGTGCTAAACTTTAGCGGGCTCGCGAGGATAGGAGGTAGACGCATCTCGATACGATCTCCTCCTCCACCACGACCATCTCCTTCACCTCTCCTCTTCCACCTCTTCCTTCTCCTCCTCCAACGACTTTGGTGGAGACGCTACCCGCGAGCGAGGGAGCGAGCGCCTGCCACCAACAGAAGAGATACGGCAGCGGAGCAACTTCCGGTTCCGCTTCCATCTCCGTGTCCCCTACTGTTGCCCTCCTGCCGCCACCGTAGCTTCTGTACGCTCGAAAAGCACAAGAGCCTCGATCGGCCTCGTCCTCCGCAACCACCCGCTGTTCCACGTTTCTCTCATTTTTCCTTTTCAGATTCCTTCCAGGTTATTCTTCCTCTGCTTTCTCGGCTTGAGCTTCGACGCCGTGTTCGGACGATTTGTCAATTAAATGTGTATGTGTGTGTGGGGGAGATTACGAAGGCTCATGAGAAATTGTTTTATGCACGTGCAGAGGAGGTTGTTCATTTCCGCAAATTTCGTTTAAAGTGGAAAGAGGAAGAGGATATTGTTCGATATGATGCAATTGGTTTTTGGTTTGAATAGCTTCGCGTGTCCCCGTTTTGTGTTCTGCCTTGGTGTAATCGATCAGTCGTATAAATGCATTAATTATCGTACTGCTCTTACGGTCGAGTATATTCACGTAAGGTGCGTTAAGACGTTTGTCCCTCGTTTGCATAGTGTTACAGAACTCGTGGTACACGTGTTTGGCGTACTTGATCGGTAGCAATTTTCCGCGAGGGCCCATTCGGCTTTTCCGGGCCATTATTTATCGCGCTTGCGCAATGCCCATCTCGTTCGAGAGAACGAATGCGTGCTTTTTCGCTAATAGCGCGTGGCATCGCACGCGAATCCTCTTTGCGCAATGATCTTTTGCGATCGTCAAGCGCGCAACGGGAATTCGTTTCACCAATTCGAATTTACGTCACACGGTGCACTAGCGATGGAAATAGGTTTGCATTATGACGCTCTTGCGTAGAAGCGGCGATAAACTTTTCTTTTATTGTGCGTAGCCCATGCAACTTCAGCGACGCGTCGTTGCGCAATTCTGCTCGCGAGCATGCGCGGATCATTTTACGATGTGGGAAGCCCGCGACGCGGTGGCGTCTTAAACTTCGACGATTATCGTTCCGGCTTCAGATTTAACGTTCGAATTCCCGCCACTTCTCGCGCCTCCGGGCAAGAAATTCTTTTGTAAATCCTACAAAGGAGAGTACCGTTCTCACGGAAGACAAATACATTCTAATTCCACCGCTTCTTGGACTTCTTGCTGCGCGTATTGAAGACGAGGTGGCCTATTCCGCGGCGAAACTCCACGGTGCACGCTAACTACTTACCAGGTGCTCTTCCTAGTGGGTTAGGCATCGAGAGTTATTGTGCACGTTGTCGGATTATTATTATTTATTATATTTTTTTTACAAAGTTCGGACATTGTTGCAAGAAGCGTAAGTATTTTACGGAGGACATCGATTTTGGGATGTTGTTGGCTAATTATTGTATTTAAATATAATTGAAACTTCTTTATTTTATCAAATTGATCGTGATTTCTTGATAGAATGTAAGACTTTGTTGTTCTCCAGTCAAACGGTACGCGTGAAATTTTTATTTCCTCAAGAGTTTCTACATCTTCTTACCGTTCAACATTATCCGCATTCTTAGCCACTGGTGTCGTTACCGAGAAAGACGTAAAGGACTTTCTTCCGGCGTCAGTTAGTGAAAATTTTAAGCACACGACGATAAACGGCAACAAAGCAATCGTAAGAGCCCGCGCTCGGAGAAACACTTTCCAAACGCGCGCGAAACGCGTTAGACGCTCTTGGTGGTACTTGATTTATTATAATTGCAACTTCGCAAGCTACTCATTTACCTGGCGATGCTCTCACTGGGTTATACGTAAATACCGCGCTACTGCGCGCGCGCGCGCGTCTCATACATTTGGAATGTAATTCCAACCGAAGTAGGCAAACGCAAAATCATTGTTTTCCGCTCGAACGTTTTTCCCACGACAGACTACCCGCATCCGTCGAACAACCCCAAAACTATTCAAATCACAAAGGAGACAAACGCTCGTTCACGCTCTCTCTTATCGTGTCGCTTTCACCGTCACCATCGACCGACCTTTCTCCTTCATTCGAGAATGCCCCAAACGCGCAACATTGCTTCATCGGTGAGAGAATCGATAGAGCCAATTATAACAGCTTGACGTCCATTCTATCTCGATTTCGATCTTCGAGCACGAACTCGTTACGCCTTCAATTGCGGCCCACTCGGCCTCTCGACCCGCTCGTGTAAAAGCAAAGTGTTCGATGTTGTCATCATTTTGAAGGAAAACATTCACCGAAATTTTATGAGATCCCATAAAGTGCAGGATGACACATCGAGAGGCTGCCTCGGACCATAAAGTCACCGTTCTCCACGTTGCTCAATGCTTGTCCTCAAGGTCGAAGTTGGTGACGCGACACGGTGGACGCCAATCGAGTAGGTCCATCCGAAGGACACATCTTCGAAGAAACATCTTCACGGCGTAGGAAGTTTTTTTTTATCTCGCGCTTGGTAATTTTGTGGGATGGGAGGTAAAAGTGGTTAAGAGTGGCGAGCAAGATGAGGTTTTAATTCAAAGCGCGCGCACGGTGTCGCAAGTTTTTTGGTGAAAAGAGAGTGCGATGGGAAGGACGCTGAAATTGGTAGAATCAAAGAGAGACTTTGTGGTGAACTGTTCTTTTTAATCGTCGGATAAAGAATCCTCACAATATGAATAATAATCCAACGGTTCACGAGAATCAACACGTGAACGGAGCCACAGAACATCGCTAAAATCTGCATCAAACCTATTCCGTATTCTCAAACATTATTCTCTCATCTTTTTCTCGTTAAAACAAATTCCCTTAGATAAATCGTTTGCCGCCTTCAAATTGCAGAGTATTTCGAGAAAACACGCGAGAGATTAGCAACGATTATTTCTTTCTCTCGATCATCCTACTCGGAGCGTTCTCTCGAACAGAAGCCTCGCATCACACGCGATGCAAAGCAGGTCCGCGATCACGAGTGGCATTCACGAGGATATTAAACTTTTCGAAGCCGCTATTGAATCTGCCGCCGAAGCTCAGATGACTGGACAAACGAGATAATTACATAAGAGAGGGACGAACATTTGTCAAGATGATCGGGCACGCGTCAGGTGGGCGCTCTAACGCCTGCCTCTAATCTGTGCATTATCCTGGCACCTGAGAGCGGCGACCTGATCGCGTCTGGCAAGCCATGCCAACCATGTAACCGTTCGGTTATGAAACTATTACGCGTGCGCGTGCCATCCGCGTGGATGTGAACAGGTGAATGAAAATCTCGAATAATTAAGAAGCGTGAAAGAGACTTGGTTTCGCTCCCCTGCTGTTTGTCCAGTTCGTATTACCACTTATGTACGTCTTACTATACGAAAATGAGGTAAATTCGTGATTGTAAAAACGTTCGACTCGATTAAGCAAGTGATATGAAGGTCCGAACGATGATTCGACAGACACGAGAAAGTACGATTGAACTGCGCTCATTACACGACCGTGTCTATTCTTTATGAATTCGCGTGGATTGTGAACCGGTGAATGAAAATGTCGAATAATTAAGAAGCGTGGATTGTGAATCGGTGAATGCAAATCTCGAATAATTAAGAAGCATGGATTGTAAACCGTGAATGAAAGTCTCGAATAATTAAGAAGCATGGATTGTGAACCGGTGAATGAAAATCTCGAATAATTAAGAAACGTGAAAGAGAATTGGTTTCGCACCCCCCCCCCCCCCTGTTTGTCCAATTGATGTTACCACTTACGTACGTCTTACTATACGAAAAGGAGGTAAATTCGTGATTGTAAAAACGTTCGACTCGATTAAGCAAGTGATATGAAGGTCCGAACGATGATTCGACAGACACGAGAAAGTACGATTGAACTGCGCTCATTACACGACCGTGTCTATTCTTTATGAATTCGCGTGGATTGTGAACCGGTGAATGAAAATCTCGAATAATTAAGCAGCATGGATTGTAAACCGGTGAATGAAAATCTCGACTATTAATTAATAAGCGTGAAAGAGACTTGGTTTTGCTCCCCTGCTGTTTGTCCAGTTCGTATTACCACTTACGTAGGTCTTACTATACGAAAATGAGATAAATTCGCGGTGGTAAAAACGTTCGACTCGATTGACCAAGTAATTCGAAGGACCGAACGATGATTCAACAGACACGAGAAAGTACGGCTGAACTGCGCCCATTACACGACCGTGTCAATTGTTTATGAATATTCTTGCGACGTGGTCAATGAGAAAGAGTCCATCGACGTTTGTGTCTGACCACCTGCTCGATCGAAAGATTAACCAGCCGCTCGTGGATACGCTCATCGTGCGAGCACCGTGAACCACACGAGAGACGGTGGTTTTACAAGGGTCGTTACGCGGGCAACCTACATCCAAAAGGCGCGACTCATTCCTGCGAGACACACAGAACGGCCGCGAAAGCGTGAAATCTCCGGATGATTCGCGTGCTCGTATCGGAGCGCGCGCATCTTCCTGTCAGGCCCACTCTGTTCCTCCATCTTTGCCTCCCTTCGATCTACCGAAGGAATCTCTTTGGAAATTTCATGCGAGGACGATGGCGAGGTCGTTTGAGAGGGTGAAGGAATGCGACGTGATGTTAAAAAAAAGGTTTCAAGCAGAATGGTCGTGTTTTATCGTGGCCCAGAATTGACCGTTTTATTGAGACACTTCAGCAGCGTAAAAAATAGCAATTAATAAATATGTTAACTAGTGGTGGTTATAGTGGTCGGCACGATTGCCGGGAGCTCGCGCTTCGCGCTCGCCTTACCGGGTGCAGAAAAGCTTTGCTTTCTGCAATAGGCACGACCGCGTAACTCACGTTTCCATACTTGAATTTCCCACAATTTCGAAACAGTTGAAGATGGCGGTATACAAAGTTTCGTGGCACTAAATGGGTATATACTCGATGTACATGCCAAATTTTGTGCGGATCCGTTCAGTCGTTTCGCCGGAATAATGGACTAAAGATTTGAATTAGCCGCCATTTTTGATTCGGCCAATCAAAAAATTTGAAAATTTCCAGTAATTGTCATTGCATACGTGTACATGTACGTGTAAAATTTTATCGGGATCCAATGAATAGTACCAAAGATATGAATTTTTCGATATTTGAACTTCCCGCCATTTTGTACTGGTTCAAGATGGCGACTCACAAACCTTATTGTGAACTCACAGTAGTGTACTTGATTTTTGTGCCAAATTTCGTCCCGATCGGTTCAGCCGTTTTTCCGAAATCGAGGATATACACGGACACACACACGCACACACATACACACATACATACCAACGGTTTTCAGGATGGCGATTGCATAAGTCACTCCCTTTACGGTCGTGCCTAAAAATGACGAGGAGCAATATTATCAAATATCAACAGTTAATATTTGAAAGATTGTAAGATAATAATATTAAGAGTTAGTACATCAATTCATTCGTTTATTAATGCATGGATAACATTCTTGTTTCGCATTATTAAAAAATCAAAATAATAACTTCGGTAAATAAGTACCTTAGAAAAATATTTATCTTATGATAATTCGTAACAAAGTGCCGATGCTTGGTGATGGGGCGTTATATTCTAGCGAATAATTAAGCAGCATGGATTGTAAACGAGTCGTCGGAAAAATAGAAAGATGAATTTGCCCATTTGAGAACAAATGAGACGCGGCCAAGAAGAGCTTCGGTTCGCGGTAGATGTCACCTTTGGTCTCCATTGGTCCCCGCTGGTGCACACCCGCGTACCCAACCGTGAGATTCGCCGCGTTTTAGCCGTGCTGCGTGCTAATGCCGTAATCCCGATTGCGCAAGCTACGTGCGATTCTTCGCCCGTTTCACGTTTTGAAATACGCAACCGGGATTATCTCTGAGATCGGTCGGCTACCGTTGCACTCCCGTGCTCGTCTCGTACGAGTCGACGTTGTCTGCGATAAGGCCCCACCAGATTCGCCGCTGCGCTTCTCTTTCCACCCTCAGGGCCGACTTGGATTGGTGCTTCGACAGAGAGAAATATTTTTCCACATGATTTTTCTTAAATATATTTATTTATTCGTTTATACTTTTCTAGAAATTTTGCACATGCGACAATTGACAAATCGATGCATCGTTAAATGAGCCGCTCACTTGACAAATCGATTAACTCCACTTTTTGCATTTTTCATAAATTTAAGCATCGAAGCGCTTGATTAAGTCCCTACTTTTTATATTTGTAACATAATTTTGAACATAATTTATGGAGTTAATCGATTTGTGCACTGAACGCATTTGTGCATTTCACTTTCGCAATATTCTTCAATTTTTATTCCTTTCGGAGATTGGAGTTAGTCAGAGATCAAACTCGCGCACCAGTCTTCCTGTTTTCTCCTCGTAGACCCGTTGGGGGTTTCGCTTCGGAGAATCGACTACGTCGATCTGATTTTGCCAATCGTGAGAGGTTAGAGACGCGTTCACGAGCACCCTGTCGGTACTCGGCAAGGACGAGTCGTGGTTTGTGGATTGTAAAAATTCCATTGACATTCGCCGCTCGTGCACGACGCGAGAGAGTCTCCCTGCAACGAGGGAAGCGAAGGCTACTCGTTAAACCGGTGTTACGCTCGCGGAATCTATCGGCGCCCGCTTCGGCGTGAGATTCAGCTTATAGATAGGCCAGGCCCCGCAGTAGATCTCAATTTAGAGATCAAGGGTAACGCGCGCGAACTCGATACGCTTTTCAACGCCGCGCACGTCCATTTTGGTTCTGAAACTGTTCGGTGCAGCTGGAACAGAAATATTTTGTGGTTACTTTCGATAAAAATTTTGCATTTCAAAAGAATTTTTTAACGACTCTTTGTCATTTCAAGACAATTCGAAAGCTTGGTATCGATATCAATATCGATTCGAATACCCGGTATCGATATAGCGAGGAATTTAACACCCTCGTTCAGAAACTGTTCGGTGCAGCTGAAACAGAAATTTTCTATGGTTACTTTCGATTTAAATTTTGCATTTCAGAAGGTTTTTTGAACGACTCATTGTCAATCGATGTGAAGACAATTCGAAAGCCTGATATCGATATAAGATGAATAGTAAATCATTCATGCGCCTTCGTTTCACATTCTTAGTGGCATGCCAAGAGATCGATCTTGAAAATTCAAATTCCCCGCGGCGTGCGCGCGCTAGGTGCGCGGACAAATTCGAAACCCGATGGCGAAAGGAGAACACGAGGCATCGAGTACGCTTGTATCGAAAGCACAAAGTGGCCGATTATACCGTCAACGGGCAGGACTTGTGCAAACAAAAGTGATAAATGTTGTATAATATTGGCGGCGCGCTAAAAGTTGACGTGAAAAAATGGTGGCCGCTCGAGAGACTCGGGACGAAGAAGAGAACGAGAGAAGGGAGCAAGGAGAATATAAATTCTCGTTGAGTTGGGGAATATCGAGGGGACCGTCTCAACTCTGAACTCTCTCGCTCGCCACAGGCAACTCGAATATCCTCCCAGATCCGGGACTTTTACTTCTGATTCAAATCACCGATCCACCTCGCGTTCCCAATTAGCCTTCCGCGCCGTATTAACCGAATTCGAATGAATAACCGAGGAAGAGCCCGGCGTGCGTGACGAGAAATTCCAAATACGAAATTGGCAACTTCGCGCGCTACGAAGTTTCGAGGAAGAGATTAGGACTTCGTGTGCGATGAATTTCGATAGGATGCAAAAAAAATTGGCGAAGGATTTCTCTACACGTTGAAAAAGGTGATGTCGTAATTTTCTGTAATTCACCGCGTACTAAGTAATCGAGAGTATCGAAAGGTACCGAAGAAAAGGTCCGTTAGAAAATTGCAAGCTTACTTTTAAAATCAAACTCGGTAAATAATGCAAGACGTAAAAGATAATGCGGATACTTTATTTCTCAAGGAATAACGTAATATAGGTCCCGAGTATATGGAGCGAATGTTTCACCGATGCAGTGGAATAAAAGTAATAATCCGCTTCCGTTCACCACACACGTGCGCTCGGCCATTGTCTCGCGCGAAAATTAAGCTCGAGGACGCGAGCGTCGCGACGCCGTCGAAGAGACGACGACACTCCGGGGCTGCATCTTGATATGCTTTTCGCGGCTGATTACACGTCATTGCGGAGACGGTTGGGAGCGGTTGGTGCAACATTCTGACGAAATGCGCCTTAAACATCGGCCTCGAGTCGGAAACGCTGTGGCAACTGCGAGAGCAACTAAGGTGAGCTCCTCTTACGAGTGGCACTTCTTGCCATACGACGAAATAATTAAACCCTCTACTCTTAATATCATCCTTGAGTGGAGCGCAAAATTGCGAGGGAACGCGTTTATTAATATTTAGTGCACCTTTTTCTGCCCGTTGCCGCGCGAAATCCGCTTTATGCTTACGTAACATCCGATGCGCTTCCCGGTTGCGTCGACGTAGACAGGGTAATAAGAACGTTGGTATAAAAAGTTCGTTATGCGAATAATGATTAATTGTGGCAAACGTGATTCTTAGTGGACGAAAGTGAACTAGAAGCTGTGGAAATTTCGTGAATTCGCAAAAATTTCGTAAAGCGCATAAATGTATGTCCCGTTACTTTGTCGATTCGTATGCTCGACAGTCTGAAGGTAACGATCAAGATCGATGTAAGTGGGAAAGATCGATAGCAAAGTACACAGCGATCTGTTGCCCAATAGTGTCTTGTATACACAAGCATTGGAAAGTATCCATCCACTACTTATTGCGAATGCTTTCGAAGACTCACGAAGAATTGTGAGAGGTGAATCTGGCGCCATTGAGAAGCACCCACGCGTTTATTTAAAAAAAGCTTTTTTTAAACTTCTGCGAACAACTGAGGAAAATTGTACCTGGAAAATCAACTCTCATCACTCTTCGTGATATCGATAAAATTTTCCTGCTACATCGAGCATCGACCTGTCCTCGTACTCTCCACAAAATTCACGACAATTTGTTAAAGAAAAATTCGCCCAACCAACAAAAAAAGTCAGTTCCTGTTTAAATTACAGACCAAAGCAACGCGGTACCGTCGACTCTACCCTCATCGGGTCCTCGTCATCGGGAAATGGTCGATCTCACGTTATTACATCTTCATCCCTCCCATCCTCTCAAAATCACCCATGAAATTTTCCTCCGTCCATTCCATCGACCAATCCTCCCTCCCATTCCTCAACCCTTTCCTCGTTCAAGTTTCTCCAGGAAACTCATCGCGACCCACGGCCGATCGGATCGCAGCGAATTCTCTCCCTCCCTACTTTGCTCTCTCAGTCGAGTGCACGGAGATCCGTACAATGGACGGTGAAAGACGCGCCGGTGCACGCTCCTCTCCTCCTCTCCTGGGTACCTCGCGTTCGGTTTGGTAGTCTGACCTCGTCGCTTGATTTCTCATGGCACGTAAAGTCCGCGCGGCTCGCGCACGTTCACTGGCCGGAGCGCGCGCGCGCGCGCGCGGTGAACGATGAACCGCGGCATGAGCAGCGTCCTCGTGGGTCGACCTATGGGAGCGTGTTCGACGCGTCGCGTAGACGGTAGCTTAAAACGACATTTCCTACGATGATCGAAGAAAGTCGAGAATTTTCACCTCCGCGCGCTCCTTCACGGGGAGAAAGCAAAGAAGAGAGGCGGTCATGACGCACGTCTACATATTACGACACGTCGAAGAATTCTCTCCTTGTTGATGTAGCTCCGTCCATCGATCTAACGACAAACCGGACGGAAGCTATAACATCGTGTGATCTTGGCAGCGGTCCAAAATGACGATCGGTTTAGGTTGACTCGTGAGCGGACGTGAATTTGGGCATGGAGAACTTTTCGTTTGCTTGATACATTCTAGGGTTGTCGCTCGAGAGAAGAAATATTTTTGGGTCCAGATGGAACTGGACAGGGCAGATCGATATAACGATAAACTAGACGAGGTGAAAGGTTGTGTGATCTTGGGACCACGAATGATGATCAGTTTCCTTTGATTCGTGAGCAGAAGTGATTCTGAGCATGGAGAACTTTTCGTTTGCTTGATACATTCTAGGGTCGTCGCTCAAGAGAAGAAATATTTTTGGGTCCAGATGGAACTGGACAGGGCAGATCGATATAATGATAAACTAGACGAGGTGTAAGGTTGTGTGATCTTGGGACCACGAATGATGATCAGTTTCCTTTGATTCGTGAACGGAAGTGATTCTGGGCATGGAGAACTTTTCGTTTGCTTGATACATTCTAGAGTCGTCGCTCGAGAGAAGAAATATTTTTGGGTCCAGATGGAACTGGACAGGGCAAATCGATATAACGATAAACTAGACGAGGTGTAAGGTTGTGTGATCTTGGGATCACGAATGATGATCAGTTTCCTTTGATTCGTGAGCAGAAGTGATTCTGAGCATGGAGAACTTTTCGTTTGCTTGATACATTCTAGGGCCGTCGCTCGAGAGAAGAAATATTTTTGGGTCCAGATGGAACTGGACAGGGCAAATCGATGTAACGATAAACTAGACGAGGTGAAAGGTCGTGTGATCTTGGGATCATGAATGGTGATCAGTTTCCTTTGAAGTGATTCTGGACATAGATATGTTATTTCTCTTGATCTGTATTATACGAATCGGCACTGCAAAAAGAAAACATACGTCGTGCATAGGATCTTAGACCGCGACTTATCGGATCACGAAAATGTCTTCAAACATTGCCAAGCGCCGGCAAGTCAACAGCGGAAGACTGCGCGCCAGCCTCTGCAACTTCCGTAATGTGCGTCACGGGCGTTCGCACATTCTCGCGTGTGTTTCGCGCGGCAGAAAACTCGCGAAACATCCCGTTGTGCCCGGTCGAGTAATTGGAAACATTTACGAGAGTTTGCACCGCCCACGAGTGCATACGCGTCCCATACGTTCACTACGTCACAGAGCGATTGCGCAATCTCCGATGCGTTGATATTTCCCGGAGCGAAGCACCGAGTACCGCTAAACTCTTATCCCATTCGGAATCTCATCTAATCTTTGAGTTTACGGCGCCGACGATGAATATAATCTTCTTCGCGGTTTCGCGTCTCGACCACTGCAGTCGAATTAAGTGGATAATTAGGAGCAGATAACAGTGGGAGAAGAAGACAGACTGCCGTGTAAGAATAATTACGTCTAGTCGCGTTAATTAAGAAAATTGAAAGAAATTTGATCACCTCCACCCTCTGTTCACTATTAGCATGTCACCTTTCTCGTCGCACTTGCCTCTTTTCTTTCTCTTAAAGGAACACCGGTACTCGCCAAGCCTGATATTAGCATTGGATTAGTGGTTCTCGGTGTGCGACAATAAATGCCATATCTCGCTCACCAACGATGTCTTCCGATTTTCCGTTTCCTTCCGCCGAAGCAGACTCGAGTACTTTCGATTTCTCAGACAACAGGCAACACGGTGTCTGCTTCGGTCGCGTGAGTTGCTCTCGCGTGAATGCGAATGTGGGAGGTTCGGGTTAGGTAAAACCAGCTTCTTTTGTGGTTTCGGGAATTATCTTTCTCTTAAGAGACGCGACACCTTGAGAAGGTCATGGATCATCGTGTTCAGAATGGTGGTAGAACGTTGGAACTTTTATCCTGCTATTGAAATCTTCAGGGGTCCACAATGATACGTATCGATGTAGATTTGAAATGCAAAATGCGAAAGATAACGTAAGAACATCGAGTGGGCGTTCCCTTTTTTTCGACTCACAATTAGCGAATACTCTTCTTTTCTTGCGCACTGATCCGTGTCCATTTCAGGTACCGTTTCCGGATTCCGCTCCATTTCGGCTCTCAATTTCAGCGAGTGACGTAACGCATTAACGTAACGACATATCCGCTGCGATATGCCTTGAATGATTACTTCGTGTCTATGTAGCCTTGTAAAAAAAATTAGGTGGAGCATTCTTGTTCCTCAAAGAATGACTGTAACGCTCGAGCATTCACTTTTTATCAACAAGCTCTTTCCGTAGAAAGAACCGAATCGGTAGAATTTGGCAACTTTACCAAAGTCCAAAATTTTGACGGGGCCACTTCGAAAAGATCATCGTGCTACCTGGTCTCCATACCGTTGTCCGTAGTATTCTTTATAGCATTCACCACAGTGTTCCCCGGAATATTTTTTAGAATGTTCTTCGTAACGTCCGTCGATAGAAAACATTTTTAACATGCCGACCAGGGACCGCAAACGACCTGCACCGGTCGAACTTGCGGTGATCGACTGATCGAACGATCGATTGACTTCCTACCTCGGGTCAATTACAGTCACTCGGAAATTCTTCGGTGAGCATAGTAAGCGTGTTACTCGGAAGTGGAAAACGAAGAAGAAAGGGGAAAGTGTGCCTTGAGTCGGCGCCTCGTGGCATTCGTCGTGCGTACCACTCGCATTGGTTGTCCTCATCGCGCCATTCGCGAGCGCGTGCAGAATTCTCTCCTCATTCTTCGTAGAATTTCGGTCTCCCACTTCTCTCTCTCTCTAAATGCGTGCCAGACGTCACGCGCTCCACCACGTCACGACTCACCTTCTTTCACCGAATCAAAGGTGCAAAACGTTCTCGCGCAAGTCGGTGAACTCATGTTTTTAAGAGCGTTCCCGAAAACGAAGAAACCCCGTGTGAAAAGTAATCTCCTAAGATTCTATCGACGAGAGAAATCGATTATTTAACATAGAAGACCTTATCGTCGAATCCGCGCAATTTATTATTTCGATAATTCGATAATTGACTCGCCTCTCGATATAACACAATTTCACCTGCTGAAAGAGAGATCAATATTAAAGAGAGAAGCGGAGCTGCGTTACGATTGGAACAATTCGAGTTCCTCGCGATATGCCGCTTCCTTGAATTTCTAATGTTATCTAAGCACAACTAATCCCCATCCGGTTCAGCTTCCACCGACTACTCTCTCGAACACGAAGCTTCATTAAAGGAGATCGCTGTCGCAGATAGCCTCGTCGCAGATCTCGCGGATCGAGGGTTGCATAATTTTTTAATTTCGATGAAGAAGGTTCGCGGAACCTCTCTACCGTTGATTCGAATCGTTTAATTGACAGCTGGAACTCGCTCGTCCATATTCCTTCTGCAACACGTGTTACGTGAAAGTAAACCGCTCGACGAGTGATAACAAAACGATGCCATACTTAAATCCCTACTGTTACAATCGAGAAAGTGAGATTCGTCAACGTCAACCTGACGCTTTAAACATTCATCCGTAAACATCCTAAGAAATAAACAATTCTTCTTGCCGATGCGTACGAGGCACCAGACGGTACGAGACCCCACGAAGTGACAATAGGAAAGAGCCCGGTACGACTTACGAGACGTTGTACGATGAAAGGCAGTGAAAGAAAGTGAAAGGAGATGCATAAAGGATGTTCTAATAAGGGGAACCCCAGTCGGATCATCCAATAGAAGATTCCACGTTGTGATTAGACGCGGCATTAGCAATTACCCGTTGGCTCGAACCCCTTCGTATGTGATTCTTGCCGGAGGAGGAACGATACGCGCAGTAGCGGAATATCACGGCTCTAGAGGTGGCTCGCGTTGAATAATCGAATCGATTATCACTTACGTAATGAGATCTTATAAAATATCGTTACGACACGCGTCCACGGCATTGTAATTGAATCGTAAAATCTTCTCGGAGCAGCATCTTCCCCGGGACAAGTGGCGAGTTAAAGGAGGAAATGTTAAATTAAAATTCCCGCGCTGATCTACGGCGCACGCGCATTCCGCGAAAAACTGGCGGGATATTTGACTTTACGAGAAATCGTAGTTTGCACGGATTATTTATTGCTCGATGCGGGTACGTGGAAACGGAAATCGTGTACGCTCCCGTCGAGCAATGTAATTTCTGACATCCTGCTTACTCTCGGAGGGTTAACGATCGGCGAGGCATCGCTCGCTGTAAAGTAATTTCCACGCGGAGGAAACGAAGTCGAGGTTAATACACCGAGGATAAAATTCGAGGCATTATCTACGGGCGTGTATTAGCCTGGCGTGTAATCGCGCGCTGGTATATAAGGTGTAGAAGCTGAATGCGATGGACGAGGAGGGTGAGCGTTGATTAGTTCGCGTCACAACGCTGGTGGCTGGCAGGCGCATCGAAGATAATTTATCGTTATGAACCTTCGTTTGTTTAAGCGTCGAGATTAATCGTAAGTTTGAGGAAGCTAATGGTCATGCTAATACTCTCTGAGCTTTAACCTCCTCGAGGATAAAGTATCGTCCGAGAGACAAGCTTTAGCTCAATATTTCTCGTTAATTTATCCTTCTATGGTTTTTTGCAATATGATACGAGGAAGAAATTAATTCGAGAGAACAAGATTTAAAAGTAGAAAGGGGTCGATAAGCGCGATTCGAAGGAAGCTCGAGAATAATTCGATTCGGAGCGCGCCTGACACAATTCGATCGAGAATCACAATAATTATGTAAAAGAAAGGAATGCCGAGGCAGTCGTCCTGCTTATGCGGAACGTATATTTACAACCGTGGAATGCCACGCCAGGAGTAACTCCTGTGCCGTGTAACAGGTGAGATATGCGATAGAAATCACATAAATCGATGCAGCCTGGATCGGCGTCTTGAGATTTCTTTCTTCGTCGATTCGATCGATCGCGGAACCGCGTGAAAAAGAAAGCTTGGCGCTGTCCTGCGAAGATATTCAACAAAAAAATATCCCAGATAAATATTGCATGCAGCCGATTTGAATTCTTTCTATTCTCTCGTCGCTTAGATACGGGTTCACGTCATTTGGAAAGTGATTATTCATAGTGGCACAAATTTCGTCCTCGCTCTCGTTTCTTCATTTGCATTGAACCACGTGAACCGAAGGCTCGCACGAAGACCCGAAAGGAGACATCGTAAATACGTCGACTTTACTAATTACGTTAATTTCACGCAACGGCTTAACGAGCCATCGGGCGCTTCGCTCGTTCTTAACGAGCCCCGTGTCTTCTCCTCCCGTGCCGCGCACGCACACGAGGCACGCGCTTCGTTTGCGGTACCCCGCGTCGCCGTGACGTCGCGCCGGTGCGATAAAATATTGGTACTTTTAGCGACGGACCGAGGAACGCATTTGCGGAGAGCAGCTAGAAGAATTACGAGCGCCGCTTAAAACCAGGGCAAGTGGAAGATTAAGAATGAAGTTTCTCCTCTTCCCGTTTAGAGATTAACAGGAAAGCAATTAATGTAATCTCTCTCGTTTATTTACGCATTCTTCGCCCCTCACCGTGAGATTCTTCCATTTACTTTGCTCCACCGCGCCTCGCCCGACTTTGCATAATTTATTCAAATGCAATTTCGCTTCCCTTTCTAACGCCACCGAAAAGAACGATTTCAGCCATTCGAGCATCACCACGGTGGATTCTCGTAATCTCTCGCAACTCGCTCGATCGACCAGAGCAACTCGCTCGTTTCATGATTATTCTCCTGCTGCAACAAAGCACGACGGGTAAACTCATTTATCAATGCGCCTGAGCGCTCATTCGCTCGACGTCAAGCGAAAGATACGTAACGAAACGCCTCGTGTAACGATCAGTGAGAACGCCCGTTTCGATCCACTAGGAAATATCTCGAAACTGGTAGAGTCTCGTCGATCGTAAATATCGTCGGTGCAATTTCGTTGATTCTCCTTCTCAGGACTTTTTTCGATTTTCTTCGGTCGACGGATCTGCTCTCAGGCTCTCGGTCATCCGTCGATTCCTGAAACACGTCGAGTTTATCCGAAATCTCAGATCCTCTACATTTTTAGAATTTTTCATGTAAAATATATAGGAAACTATCTATCGACCTAGTTCGGTTGGCCGAGCAAATGCGAGAAAATGAAAATCCCAGTAGAATTCTCCGATTATTCATGGAATAAGAGCGACGAAGAATTTTAATATTCTTACGATTGACGATGAGAAAACTCGTGAGAGAAAGAAACTCGAAGAAGGGATAACGAATGGAGCAACCTTTGGGCAATTAGATCGGTCCTTCTCTCGAATTTCTTTGAGATTCATTTCTCGTGTCCGTGATTCGAACTCCGTAGACGAACAGGGTCACGCTGATTACCATTCAATTGGATTACCGGCCGACACTTTGCCAAACCTGGTCCTCTAATCTTGAAATCATTAATCTATCCTGCCTTGGGCAGAAGAATCTCCCCGGTAGTCGGTGCGGCTCGTCCGCGAGAAAGAGAAATGAAAGGATCGTTAAAGTATGTCGTTATATACACCAATTACTTCGTCCGTTAAAGGATGAACGCGCGTACGCTCCAATCCGCTCGCGCGCGAGTGCGCGCCCCTATTACGTCAGATTCGCGGCGAGAATTACGCGATTCTTGTCCCGGCTTCATCAATCGGGAGTAAATAGGAGTAAACGGGGGCGCGAGGGCTCGCGATTTTTCTACCCGTCCTACGTGCTTTTCTAAACGCTTTTTAATCGTCCAATGAAGAAGATGACGCGATACTCGACTACGACGAGAGTAATTCCTCTAAGAATTTTCATCTTCTATCCAAGAATTGGGATCGAGCAAGGATAATACTTAGAATTATGAAATAAAATAATGATTAATAACAGAGGCTAATTTTTCTGGCAGTTTTTATTCTCAATTTAAAATTTCCAAGGAACTTGTTATTTGAACCGTTCATTGCACAAATCGATTAACTCCATAAATTATGTTCAAAATTATCTTACAAATATAAAAAGTAGGGACTTAATCAAGTGCTTCGATGCTTAAATTTATGAAAAATGCAAAAAGTGGAGTTAATCGATTTGTGCACTGGACGGCACATTTGTGACTACTATGTTTGATTAATCTGTTTTCGAAATCTACCAAAGACAATGATTTCTTAGCTCATAACTCATGTTACATATCCAACGAATGCATCTTCACGAGGAAGAAAAACGAACGAGAGAAAAATCCTGAAACGTATACAGGATTCGAACAATGCTTAATTACTTATTAAAGGGCACGACACTTAGGTGTCACGAATGCTACTCGCCGGAGGGTGAGTTTTGACGTTCGTGAGTAACGGGGATGAAAGATCATCGATCGACGATTCGAGCAGCAAGATCGAGAGAATCCTTGGATTCGATCGGAGCGCTCTCGAGCGACCCAGGCGGAAAGATCGTCCTTATCGATTAACGATTTATCCTGGAGCTCTTGGCGTCCGCTTAGAGACGAGCGGCCACGGCTCGTGTGCCGCGGAGAAAGTGAGTGGATGCTTGGGTCATTTATCTGCATAGCTCGCTTCCTCCGGCCGATTTGAGATACCCGACAATCGGGAAACCGAGGCCTTTGCCCCCTTCGGTCGACGCGCGCTCACGGACGATGCCCTGACGAGGACGCGAACAGGTGAGAGAAGGGTCCGAAAAAGGAGAAGGAAAGAGGAAACGAGCGGATGGCACAGGAGAAGAAGAATCAATAGAAGCAGGAAGCGATTGGACGAATGATTTTTTTTTCTTTCCTTCGGCGAATCGAGACGATTCTAGGACTTAGAAACAATCACTCCTATTATAGAGCAACTACAGTGCAAAACTGAATTTACAATTGAGCTACTAAATGGAGCGCGTTGACATCCCCCTTCTTTTCTCCGATCGTACAAAGTCATTTGAGCAAACTCTCCTCCGCACTGTTCCATTCTCACGCAGCGCCCTGCTCTTTTAAACAGGTCTACCAGTTTTCAAAAGGAATTTCTGGACGCGGTACGTAACGAAAATGTACCCGTTTACCTCGCCGATGAGAACTCTTACCTAAGTTGGAGCATTCCTTTCGCAACGTTCGGCAAAAAAGTTTAAGATCCAATCATTCTCCTAGACCAGGGAGTACGCAGGTGTGTGCGCGTCGATTTGAGCGTAGTACTTGCGGTGAGTAAAATTCAACGAGCTCAGATTACACGCTGCATGTTTTGCGGCCCGCCCGAAACGGGGATTTGCCTGACGAGTATCGACGAGTTCCTAAGCGACACGCTGATCGATCATTCATGCACCTTCCCTTCTCGATACCAAACTCGACACGAGGCTCATTTGTAGCCGGACCGATATAGTTGCACCCGATGTTTTAGAAGAGCAGGATGCATTTTTCCAAACAGGCTCAACAGGTTCGGAAAAAGAAGTGCGGGACAAAATTAGTCAGACGGATCCTTTTTAGACGTCTCTTCACACAAACGCGAGCTTCAACTACTCGACGAAATTTGTGAACTCTACGCTCGCGTGATATCCCCATCCTCGAGAATCGATCATCGGCAATCAAAGCGTCCGATTATTCAAATTTTTTTCCCCATTCCACGATTGTACATCTTCTATGGCAATTTCACCGTCTCGCCAATCAGAGGGATCATGAATATTCTGGACCGCTGTCGTATGAATATTTATACGTCGGTCGCATAGAAATAGATTTTATATTTAGGTCGATGTGCGCGCACCACTCTCGCCGATCGGCGAACGCGAGCGCGAGAGGAGCGTAAGAGAAGAGGTACGGAGGAAGGCAATTATCTGCGTGAAGTATCGAGGTGAATGGGAAAATCGTGGCTTCGATTCTTTCTCCGTACCCTCGTAGGCCTCCGGACGTCCCAGCCAAGACGCGGCGCGACCGCTCGGGGGCAGAAAGGCGAGGAGGATTCGCGGTGAATCCTACTCTGGTCAAGAGATCGAAGACCCCGTCATCGTTCGAGCATAGAGCGCAACAGATCCTAGAAGCTTACGAGAATCTGAGAGTGATTCTGAGTGACTGAGAACCAGGTGGAGGGAGTACGAGGTGCTGAGGATTTTTTTCGAACTACTCCTTTAGTAATTTTGAACGAGTCCCATTCGTTAATATTATTTTGCAAGAGTAATTCTTTTTATTAAACGCGGATAAATTTCTATGAAAACAGAAAATAGTTCATTATACGATTCACCCTTCCAAATATTTTATTTTTGTCCTTCTTACCGATTATCTTAGTTTCTCTTTCTTTTATTTTTTGAAAAAACAATTTTAATCTACAGCTTCCTTTTTTAAACTCTTTAACCAGCGTCATGAAAATAATTTGTCTGTTACTTCCAAGCGGTCGTAATGAATTATTTTGCTAGAATTCCACTTTTCCCTTAATTAAATCCTTCAGTAATAATCTGATTGTCGATCCGTTCGCTTATTGCCCACGAGGCACTCCATCTCAAACCCCTTTCCACTTTCGCGCTCTTCTCGCGGAAGTGATGAACGCGCGGCCCTCTTCGATAAGCACGCGCATCGCTCGGCAAAGAGGCGGACGAGACGAGCAGGTGGAAAAAGTGAAGAAAAAAGAGGGCGAGATTACGAGGAGCAGGATACTGGCCTATCTACTTATCCTCGTAACGGAGAAAACGGAGACGCGTCATGGGGCCCAGTTGCCCGCCGGGCGAGTTTCCATCTCGATTGCTGCCTACATTACGCGGGCGAACCGACGATTCTTACGCGGAGATGACCATAAGAAGTGCAGTATACCCTCCACGAGTTACATGAGTAGAAGATTCGAGTCGGATTATTTGGAAGAAAGACAAAAACAAAAATCATTCCCGCATCGTCTCGATCTATTCTGCCATTGAAATTTTCAAATCGTAGAGAAGGGAAGAAGATGGATAACTAAACTTTTTATTCGCCAGAATAAATATAACACCTCGAGTAAAAAAAAAAAGAAAAAGAAATATTCAGGTGGTATGAGTTTAGAATTTAAAGAAGGTACAAAAATTGGCGAGCCGTCAAATTGTCCACCCCTCCCCCTCCCCCTCACGTTTAAAAAAAAGAAGAAGTAAAACAAAATAAGACGAACCTAATCAACCCTATTTCTCAAATACGGACAAAATTAAAATTTTCCTCGCAATCGATTTTTCTTTCACAGTTTCAAACAACGACATCTACAGAACCTTCCAGTACCACGACTCGCGTCACGCGTGTCCGATCCGCTCGCTCGGCACGCAAGTCTCATTTTTCTCATACCGCCAAGGGGCACTCCGATTTCGTCACTTTCGATGACGACGGCCGGTGGGCTCGAACAACGGAAATTAAGGGAAAGGAAGAGTCGCCCGTGAGAATCGGAGTGAGGCGTCTTCTCGTTCTACGTTAGTCGATCTCGAATCGGCATGAGAACGGGTGCTGCGCGAGTACCATCGATTCTCGTCCTTCTCTAGTCTCGTGTCCTCTCCACATACTCCTCGAGGACGATGCGCTCTCGTTTCTAAGCGGAACGAGAGTGAAATCCTGATCTGGCCATCCATGCCTCCCACTACCGCCCAATGCTGTCCTTGTCCTCGTCCTCGGGCGATCGAGAATGGCCCCTCTCGTGCGCGCCGTTGCGGTGGCGGCGCGGGAAAGTTCAATTTGTCGTGGTGCGCGCGAGGAGGAGGCGAGAAAAATAAATAAATACGAGAAATCCGTGGCGAGAAGGAGAGCGTGAGAGGGAAGAGAAACGACGGAGGAGAAGGAGAAGGAAGAAGAGGAGGAAGAGGCGCCCGCGTGTACGAAATATTCGGGTCAAACGAATTTCGAAGTCCCTTTCTCTCCTCCTTTTTCCACCTCCTCCACCTCCTTCTCCTTCTTGGGTCCGCCGTTGGTGGAGGAGCCAAAGGCCCCAGGAAGACTCTCGATTTCGCAACGAAGGCCACGCGACGTCGACGACGACGCGAGCGAAGGAACGTCTTGTTTCTCCCCGTTTCTTTCCTTCTACACCTCTCACCGAAGTGGTATCTAACGACCGAAATCGTCCGCGCTCTATTTTGCCCTCTCCTCGCTCTCCTCGTCCTCCGTCGTGATACAAACGCGAGAGGAGACGAGAGAGAAGGAGGAAGGTGCCTTAGTGTGTCAAAGGCCACTCGCTACCGCTACCGCAACGGAAAGAGTGTGCGAGCGTCGAACCAAGTTTGTCCGCGAGGCGGACAAGACGATCCACTTTTACCCAAGAACGTTTTCGGGCTCCCTACCTACTCCGTGTAATTAATCGTTTGTGGGAGGAACACTCTTCCTCTCTCTCCTCCTCGTTCGAGCGATTAATCGAACGATGTCATCCTCCCTGCCACTCCTTCGTATCGCGAACTGGTCCGGTCCAGACGAAGAAAAGCGACGGAGAAAAAAAGGGACGGTGGAACGAAAATCGCCCCGTTTCTCTTTCGCGTTGAAAAGTGAGATTTATTCATTCGATCGACCGGTCGATTTCGCGCCTACGTCGAGCAGGTGGTTTGGGCCTACTTCTAGAATTTTATTTTTGTCTCCCCGCGGCGAGTGAGAGCAGCCAGGTTTCTTTTTCAATTTCTCATATGTCTCCTGTTAATTTAAAGAAAGACGACCCTCGTCTCAGGATCGATGTCTCTCGTGCGCCAAAAATCAATGACTATGCGTGCGGGAATGTATGCCATAGGAAATAATTAATCGAGGCGGTCCGATGCGTCCGAAAAATTTCGCAATGCGCGACCGTGCACGAGTTCGCCACTCCGCGGCCAGCGTAATGGAGATGTTGCAAGCGAAAATTTTGCAAATAATTTTTCTCCTCTCTTAAGCAAGCCCGAGAAGAATACTGGCATAGATATTAAACGTTCCGAGGCGAGAGCTTTCCTCGAGAGCTGGCGAGTTCTCGTAGTTATCACTATATTTAGTGCCAAGCACCTGTACGCGATTACGATAGGAACCTCGTCGTAATAATTGTGATTAGGATTTTATCTGGTCATTTGTTCGAACGATTACCCGAAAATAGCTTCGATAATAGCCAACTCCGAAGGAATTAACAAATTTTAACGTCTCCACGATGTTAACAACGACGACAAATTGATCCTTGGAGTCTTCGTCCATCCAGAATTAAAAACGAAAGGGATCCGATTATTCCTATTCATCAAGGATCGTCGTCCTTGAAGCAACATATCACTCTTCGTAGATGATCGACCACCATCAACGAATCCATTCAAACAATAATGACCTCTATGAGCCCCGAAGGAAGAGCATGCGAAAACAGTAGAATCCGCAGCGGTAATCCTCAATCCCTCTAGATCCGAACAAGACAGCCTATCAAAGGAACCTCGTGTCCGAGGACATCACGAGGAGATAAACGTTTCGTCAGCAAGGCCCCGCGAGTCATCGGATTACACGGTGTTAAATCTTCTTCCGCGCGACGACGACGACGTCTGACCAGAACGATCGCGATCTCCTGCTACGCGAAAAAGTGTTACAAATCGAAGACGAGAAGCGCTCGATGACTGCGGGTACCGGAGTTTCGGGAAGGACAAGGATGAAGGAGGAGAATGAACGAGGAGGATCATTGAGAGCGGAAGAGAGAGAGAGAGAGAGAGAGAGAAAAGAAGGAGAAGGAAGAGGAGGAGAAGGTGGTGCCTCTCTCGCGAGCAGGGACTTTGTATCGCAAGAGAGCGCACGAGCGAGTGAGAGAGAAAGAGTGAGAGGGAGAGAGGGGAGAAAGAGAGAGGGAGAAAGATTTGCAATAGCTCCGTCGCATCTCATAGGTGATGGGCCGGTGCCCGAGTGGGGCCCCCAGTCTGGCCCGTATAAAAGGGGGCCTCAAGACAACCACGGAGCATCAGTCCTCAAATCAAGGAACAGCAGCAAACATGAGGGCATTCGTGGTGAGTAAGAGCATCCCCGTTTCTTCCCTCACGCTGTCCTCCTCACCTTACACCACTCGTCCTCGTATCTATTCATTCCACTTCTTCCCCACCACCAATTCTCATCTTCTCTTCGTGCATTCCGAGGCCACCTGTCTTCCTCCTTTCACACTCTTCCTCTTCTCTCTTTCTCCTTATACCCTACCACCAGCAACATCGAAAGACGAGCAACATTCGAGAACACGGAAGAGAGCATCGTCATCGTCCGAGGGGGGGTCGCGTGCGGGAGTCACGGCGAGAAACTTGGGTGAAACTTGTCGGAGTGGATCGACGCGCTAGAAACGGAGGGAAAGGATTATATCGGAGAGGAAGGAGAAGAAGGAGGAGGATGGAAACGCGACGGTTTGACAGGGTGGGGGCGAGGGTGGGAGAAAGAGGGACACAGGGGTCGCGAGGATTCGGTCGGGAGGGAGAACGGAAAGAAGGACCCCGTGGTGACCATCTGCAAACCGGTCCAGTGAACGCGTTCGCTCGCGGCTACACTTACAATCGGTGCGCTTCACGCGAATTTCCAATTCTAAAGTTCAAAGTAAAAGCGAGAACCTAAGAGGAAAATTGGAGTACTCGGGGAATTCCGAAAATTTTGGGAGAAAAGATTCTCTCGGGATCCGTTTTCTCGTTACGGTTCTTCCACGATGTTCCGCGGATTTACTGGATATTTGGGAGACGAGAGAGTCCAAGAAACTGAGGAGTCACCTGTTCGCAGATATTGGCGCTCGCCACAGTGGCGTCAGCGCGACCGGAAGCTGGGTACTCGTACAGCCAGCCTAGCGGTAGTTACGGAGTTCCCGGCTCCGGCGGTGGTGGTGGGATCATCGCATCCAGCCTCGGAAGTGGACTCGGTGGCGGCGGAGGTGGATTTGGCGGAGGACTTGGTTCAGGCGCCCTCGGCGGTGGTGGCCATGGAGGCGGCTTAGGCAATCTCAATGGAGGCTTTGGTGGAGGCTTTGGTGCTGGCTTTGGCGGCGGCGGTGGCGGCGGCGGCGGTTCATTAGGTGGATTCGGAGGTGGTGGATTCGGAGGCGGCGGTGGATCCCTCATCCAAAAGCACATCTACGTGCACGTGCCACCTCCAGAAGCACCTGAGGACAGGCCAATCAGGCCCATTGCCCCAGTTGCCCCAGCCCAGAAGCACTACAAGATCATCTTCATCAAGGCCCCGACCCCACCGACCCCAACCGCTCCAGTGATCCCAGCACTCCCACAACAGGACGAGCAGAAGACCCTCATCTACGTTTTGGTGAAGAAACCCGAGGAAGCACCCGAAATCAGCCTGCCAACGATCGCGCCCACCCAACCCAGCAAGCCCGAGGTCTACTTCATCAAGTACAAGACCCAGGTAAGGAATCCTTACGATTCTACTCGTTCTACCCAGGTGCTCGACAACCTCGCGCTATCCATTCCACCCTTAGATCAGACTTGACCTGGACGAGAACGATCCCGCGATCCAGGTGTCGTAATAGCAATCTCATCGGAACCGGCAATAGAGAACCTAGCGAGCCATTCTCCCGCGTGTTGTTTGCGCGGTTGGGTCATTGTAGTCTAGGTAGTATCCTAGATATCTCAGGCTTCTTATCGCGAATTCCTCGCTCGATCGGCATCCCTCGAAGAATCTAATCCACTCAGTACCACGATCTTTCTAAGCGCAATTTTTCTTTCTTCCCTTCTGCAGAAGGAAGTCACCGGAGGCGGCGGTGGTGGCATCGGAGGAGGCGGCATCGGTGGAGGCGGCATCGGTGGAGGTGGCATCGGTGGAGGTGGCATCGGTGGAGGCGGCATCGGCATCGGCGGAGGCGGCATCGGAATCGGTGACGGACACGGTGGAACCGGAATCGGGGGTGGCATCGGCGGAACTGGACCAAGCGGGCCTAGCACGAATTACGGGCCACCCGGAGGCTCCGGCCCATACTAGTCAATTCACCCCACCCGATTCGGGCCCCGCGACCTCCTCCTCCGTTCACCAGCGCACCACACCCACCACACATTGCCGACACACCTGTAACATAATCAGTGACGATTCTTATCATAACGATGTACGATTGTATTATACGCGCGCGAGTACAACGCTAGGTAAACACAATGCCACGCCGTCGGCGTGGCCCGTCACGATCGCAACGGACGATGCGACGACGACTACGATGATGAATACCAAGATGACGACGATGATGATGATGACGACGATTATGGTGATGATAAAGACGACGACTACCATGATTAAGCTGATGATAACTACGACTACCATGATATCGATGATGACGACGATGATGGTGATAATCATTACGACGACGATGATGATGATAATCATGCCGACCATGGTAACGATGATAATGGCGACGATGATGATAATGATGATGATGATTACGATGATGATGACGACGGCGAGGATGATGACGATGATGACGATGTCTACAATGATGACGACAAAGATGACGATGAAGAGGCGTTTTTTATACTTACCTTTTGCAAGAAAACGGTGGCGAAATAAAGCTTTTTTTTTATGTATTTTTACATAAAACCGACGAGCTCTCGTGTGCTATCTCATTGAGCGGTCCTTCCTATAACAATTAGAGTATCTTCTAGGCTAAGCGATTTTAGCGTCATCGATTCCAGGTCGCTTATACAATAGTTCGTAATTTGCCCTGCGAACAATCGTAATGCGATCCGCGTAAATTGACCGCCGTCTGGGCACGAACGTAGTCGAGAATCGTGACTAGTCGTGCTTGAGCTATCGAATTACCAGTGGACTACAGATTCTACCGTAGAATTCCACTCGAAATTCTGGTATCGAGACCAAAGCATATTCCGGTCACTCGACCGAGCGATCATCAACGATCCCTTCTTTTACCGCTCGGCTGGCTCTCGATGTTCCCTCGAGTGCCTCGAGAACGTCGAGTGTGCGAGCTCGTGGCTTTTGCCGACGAAACGTGCCTTCTCTCACGGCAAGCGTTTCCGGCGAGCGATCTTGTGAAAAGTGGATAGTGAAAAGAGGATGCCGCGAGTCACAACGAGAGCGAGCGTCCGCCTTCGGAAATGTGGCACGTACTCGCCACAGCAGGTACAGCCTGCCCGGGAAACTTTCACTACTCTTAAGCAGCTATTAACGAGGTGATGACGGACGGCAGATGCGACCGCCTAGGCGCCTCTTTCTCTTTCTCTATCCTACCGAGCTCTCTTCTCGATGCCTCGAAATGCATTGTGGTGCTTCAGCCCACAGAGGAGACCGAGGAGGAAAAGCTGAACGTGCAGTTTTCTTTTTCGTCCGATCGTGAGATTATCGGTCGATCGAGCGCTCAATGGCTCGGCCACTGTGTTATAACTGTTATTCGAAGGAGTGTTGTAACACGTGGGAACACATCGATGCTCGATATTACGAGGACACTGTCGATTTAATGGATCGTCGACGAGAAGGTGGCCGAAAATTGGCACGTTTCTCGAATCAATTGGCACGGTTCGTCTCGACTCTCTTTCCACTCCCACGCCGATACTAACCGGTCGTTCAGCCTCTTCCGACCGAGAGCGGTCTCGATCCCCAGTCTCGACCCTGTTCGATGCTATCGCGATGTCTCGCCCTCGTATCGGGATTATTTACGCTTAGTTAATATTCATAGACATGTAGATGTCACTCTGTCATCGGTAATTGTCATCCACATCGTTCACGTCACGAACGTCGACACGATCGACACCCTCTCTCTCTCTCTCTCTCTCTCTCCTTTTTTTTCGGCAGACGTGAGTTATCGTAGAAAGCGAATTGGCCCCGACGCAGCACCGAGACTCGCGCGTCGATAATAAGAAAGTACCGGATAATTATGCGACTGGTCTCACAATTGGAATTGCAAAGTGCTCGTCGTGAGAAAACCAGACGCGCAATCTCGTGCCATGAATGGGCTCTTTGTCTGCGGCAGAGGAATCTAGAAAATTGAAAAACACGATTTCGATCTTCCCTCTGCGATCGTCGCGCGCCTTAAATCACGCCACTGCCAAATCTTTAAAGATCCGCCACTCTTCGTACAATCGGCTCTTCGGCACGCGCATACGAACATTTACATTTACAAGTCATCGTTTAAAACTCAGTGCTGCGAACAATGTCGCGATGTTGCCACGCGCCCACGAGGGAAAGATGCGCGCCGAGGCGAAAGCGGCGCTCATTGACACCACTGACGCTTGGAGGCCCTGGCGCTTTTTAAAAACCAACGGAGAGGAAGAAGGATACGCCAGCTGGTGCACGCACGTGCGCGTCTACCGACCACGCGCTCCGCCGCGCGGTCCACGGCACGCAGCAAGTCTGTGCGTGTGCTCGTGCGCTTTTTACTTCTAAGGTATACGCGAAGAACTGAGCAGCGACTATCCAAGTGTTACGACGTGAGTTTAAAAATTCGGTGAATGGCAGCGAGAGGAGATGAGAAGGTAAAGAGAGAAATGACGAAGATGAAGGAAGGAGAACGGAGAAGATGACGATGATGATGAAGAAGAAGGAAGGAGAACGAAGTTAAGAGAAGAGGAAGAGGGGTTTAGTTCTGGGTTAGGAGGGAGACAGGAGGGCACCTCGTAATAGCCAGGAGGCAACTTTCACGGGTAACATCGCGCGAGCCTCTTCTCATTTCCTTTCCTTTTTTTCTCCCTCTCTCTTTCTCTTGCGCTCCTCTCCTTTCCACAATCGTAATTCGTGAAGCAGGAGGAGGAGGAGGAGGAAGAGGTAGAGGACCCCGAATCGCGCGAATCGAAGCGCGGGAGCGGGATGAGTCCACGCGAGGGTGAAGAGGAGGAGGAGGAGGAGGCGAGAGAAAAAAAGTACTTTCGAAAGGTCAGTCGCCGTCCTCCTTAAAAAATCGGGACGTCGGTACGTGCGCAGCGACCGTCCGACCGCCAGTGTTATTCGGTCGTCGTCGTATGCTGCTTCTGCTGCGTACGATCGATCGTGATATCGCTGGTAAGAGAAGAAGGAGGAGGAGGTTGGTGGAAAGAGGGGTCTCCTCGCGTGAAAGCTCGCGAGGATTTTCCGCGCGCGTGCGTGCGTGCAGTATGAGTTTCGTGGAGCGCACGAATTCGCGAGTGGATGAATTTGGATTGTTTGCAGATTAGAAAGTGACTAACTTGTGGATTTACATGGTTGTTGCGATTTTTTTTTGCTTTTCATTTTGCAGTTATTTTTTCCGTTTCTTCGAATGGTCAATGGACTTTGGTAAATTAATAGTTTTGCGATTGTAGAGAACTTTGATTCATTCGTGCGGATGGAGCCGTGGGTAGGAGGATGCGAATGACTTTCTAGATTTTCCGCGATCGCGCGGAGAAACGAGAGTGGCGGAGGAAGGGAGAGGATAGGAACTAGATAAGAACAGCGAGTTAGATTACAGGATAATCAGCAGGGTGTCTGGAAAACTTCCGCTGCGTAACGTGGTAGGCTATAGGGTTCAAATGTACACACGCGTGGTCCCTGCTGGCCTGTGTACACGAAAGAAAAATAAAAAATCCTCTTGTATATTTAGGAAAAAGCAGCTTCCTCGTTGGATGCGTCAACTTGTAAACACGGAATGTCAAACACCTTCCGAGTGCTCAAATATTCCGACACACTTGTCCACATACTCCCCGAAATTATTTTCTAGCATCGGCTGATGCAATCTACTACACAATCATCGATGATTATTTTCCACATGAAAATCAAATTATATTTTTTATCGAAAAACTTTATTTTTTGCAGCTGTCTCGTGTTTAAGAAAAAAAATAATTTAAACGTCGAATATTTTTTTTTAAGAACAATACGATTACTTATGTTTATGATGTATCTCGATGCGCGCGCAAGCGTGGCGTGTATGCACGTGCCCGCGGGAAAAGGGATGCGAGATGACGATAGGCGCATGCGCAATTGTAAGTCACAAGAATGTGACTATATTGAGTTAGAATGGCAGTCGGCATTTAGGCTGACCCGTGCTTTCACCCGGTAGCGTCGCGTCTTTCCTCGTATCTAACGGTCACCTACTTCGCGAATCGTGATGCAATTCGCAAAAATACGAGAAAAAAGCACGAGCAGGGGTGACGAAGGAGAAAGAGAGAGAAAGGTGGAGCAGGGGAGACCCAACGACAAATTGCATTCGCGCGCGCGCGCACACGCGCATGCGCCTTTCCTCGATTCGTGCCCCGCCAACGGCCGAGCGCGCAGCTCCTACAATTGCACAACTCGTGCTTCGATTCGTAACGACTAGGATGTGAATCCAATTGTAATCGATTGTGAGTAAAGAGAGAGAGGATTTCGTCGTGAGGTGAGAATTCACGGTGCATTGTACCATGCGCGTCAGAGGGAAAGTAAAATCATTGTAAATTTATTCGTAACACTGTAAAATGAGAAGAGTCTACGAATTTTTGCTTTCTTAATTTAAAAATTAAAAGAATCGAAGACTTCGTGTATAAAAATCGTGCATTACTATAGTTGGTAATAGGTTTGTTAAAATTGTTGTAATATATTGTTTAGGGTGGGTAATGAAAATTAGGAAGAAGCAGGTGTTATAAATTCGGATGTTCGATACAATTTTATTTCGAATCAAATTATGGCGAACAGTGGAACCATCTATCGGCTAGAGAGCATACCTTGGTAAGCGCTCCGAATCTTAAGCAACTGGCGCCATCTATGAATCATCGCGTCACTTTAATAATGATTCGTATCGGACAACGAATGATAAAACATTGAAAATTACATTTGCGGTATCGGTAGCTGGTTCACTTGATCGTTCATTTACTAAAACAGTTTGATATTTCTTGTACTTGGCCTTGCTCCAGCGGTAATTGTACACTCTGTTTACGAATTATTCTGCTTTTAAGCAAGTACAAAGTTGCCCTGCACTTTATGCGCACAATGATTTCAATAATTTATTTTTTTCAGAGTGGAGTGGAGTTCAGTGAAACAGAATGGAGCAGAATGAAATCGAGTCAAACTACGTTCTTACACTCACAAAGATATGTAGATCTTGTTTAGAATCCAATAAAAAATTCCCACGATAATTCATTGTGCAACAAGGGTAGAAAACATAAGGTGGTAGGATGGTGTGTCGGTTCATTGACCAATATTTAATCAACTTTACAGCGGAATATTATTCTCCCGATAAATCAAGGACATATGCCTCAGACCGACAAAGGGTGTCGTATACACACGGCTGGTGGCACCAAATCGCACGTCGCGTTCTCATTCGTGCACCCCATACAGTGGCGTGGTATCTCAACGTGTCTTCGTACCTGAACAATCTGATGAGCTATACAAATATTTGTCTACCATTACAAGATTCCCAGCGATATCATATAATTATGAACAACTAAATGTGCTCTGATATTCCACAATATCTGAAAAATAAATAGAATTTCGTTCTGCTTACTAAAAACTCCACTCGTTACATTTGAATTCATTTTTTTGTCATACTCGTCATGTGTCTCGAGACTTCGTAAATTGCTCTTCTTCGAAAGTTTTTGCTTATGAAAAATGCACCCGTGGCCCTTCTTACGCCAATGACGCGTCTTTCAGGTGCCTCCGCTTCCAAGTGGTCGAGTGGCCGTGGCATCCAAGGGGCTGCCTATCCAAGGGGTAACTGTGCACGGGAGCGCGTGTCGCACGTTCCGCGTTACTGGTCGGAGTCCCTCGGGAAAGGGGGTGGAACGTGGTTATCAACCATACTGGGCCATCTACCTTACGTGTGTCCTCCGTGAGAACAAGTGGCGAACAAGTGTCGCACAGGTTTTTGACTTTCGAGCCAATATTACTGCGATGCTCCCCCATTGAGATCAATTTTCACCGGAATCACGCGCCTTCGCATCTGTTCGAGCGCATTGCTCCTATTACCACACGAATCGGATAAATCGTCTCGTTGTTGAAACGAGATCGGAAATCGGGGTTCCTATAACTGTGAGTTTGATCTTTGCGATTTCGTGGGAACGATCGTTGGATAAGTGTCGCACGTGATTTGGACGAAAGGAGGATTAGTCGACGACGATAATACACCCTATCGGGAGATGCGTGTGTTATTAATTTTACAGAATATCCAACGTCTTTTATTTCTCAGAAAAATATGTATTGCATTCTCCAATTTGTACAGTTCGTGAACAAGATCAATTATGGAATAGTCTTCTTTATTTCAGCAACGTCGTACGATCGCTAATTATTCCATCGGCTAAATATACGGTTACTTAACATAGACATAGGTGTCGCGCGAAGTGCGGGTATGTCGCCGGATCTTAATAAAGAACCAGTCTCGGCATTCGACGAGAATCGAACTGTCACAATTAACAGTTCGTTACTTCGCGTGTCCGTCGTCTGACTCGATCAACTTAATCGTGTAAGAAAGCACCAAGATAGACGACTGAACTCGAAATTATAATAAACCTGGGCAAATACGATAGCCGACCGCGTGAGGAATAGCACGCGTAGAAGATGGACACGTCGCTAAAAACTTATACACGATTAATGTGGAAGATCGTTATTCTCGTGTGCGTTGCATTACCAAGGATATCTTCGTGGGGTGCCACGTGAGAAGCAGCACGTGAATTTATACGAATTTGATAAATTGACTATTAGGAAGACCGAGTTTGCGGTGAGATGCGAATAGAAGAGAAGGTCGCAGAATTTTTTGTAAAATTTTTCCCACACAGGAAGTAAAAAGATATTGGGAATACGGCTCGTTCGCGAAGGGCTGCGACGGTACTTCCTGCCGTCGGCAGAGCGCTTCGGTTTTTCCTACCAAATTAAACTTTTCCATCCGGATTCCTTCGCTTCCAAGCGTCATCCAACAAAAATTCGAGGACAGAGTAACTATCACGGACAAAGACAATTCGATCAAGGCAAAATAACAGATTAACAAACAGATCTCACCTACAAAAACAATTAGCATTACAAGTAGAACTACGAGAGACAAAGCACAATGAAAATCTTCCTGGTTTAGTTTCCATCGGAATAACCTCAACGTAAACCCACCGCATGAATAAGGGTAACACGTTTAGCTCGCAGACAACAACGTGCTTCCATTCATAAACACAAACACCATAAAAAATGAAATCCTCTTCGTATCAGAAAAATGATCCAATATCCCAAACCGTCTTGGATCATTCACAAACAAAATCCACTACCAAAAACCCCATCACATTCGACCCACACAATTAGCCCCGACGACTTGCCCAAGCCCGAAGAGCTAAAAATAATTATGAAATCCAACCGAGGCTCTACCATTCGAAAACAATTTCCTACATCCTTCCCCGTTGCAGCAGCATCAACAAGAGAGCCACGAATCGAGGGAGAATCGTGCGTGGCGTTAAAACGGGTCGAGGTTGAGCGGGGACGAAACGGTAAAAGTAAAAGTCGCAAGCTTCGCTCGGTCAATACCAGACAGGCAGCCGAGAGCGGGATGAGGACGCGTGCAGCGCGTATTACGTGGCATTAGGAGCGTAAATATGAGAGATCTTTTCGGGCCTCTGGGCCGAGTCCGGTCCTACACCGGATGCGGCGGTGGGCTCGCAAGCTCGCCGCTGCCGCCGCCGTCGCACGGTGAATCGATCGTAAAATCGGGTGGTAGGACGAGAGGGGTGTGGCGTGATCGAATGATAGCGCTCGTTGCCGGCACGACGCTCGGCAGGACGCTCGACACGACGCTCGTTACGGAGGGTTGCGAGAGGGGGTGGCGGTCGAGACTGGTTGGCGTACGAGGGGTGAGCACCCCCGAGGCGTTTACCTTTTTTCACGTGAAACGGGGATGAAGTTTAGGGGGACCAATGGGAGCCGAGAGACGTGGCCGAAACAAGCCACGCCTGCCTCACCACCGTGCAACCCCCACCGACGAACACACCCCGCTGCTTATTGAATTAAGCTTATCATTTGATTTTGAGGAGAGCCACCAGTCGGTCGTCTCGGGTGCTCTTAAGCGGGCCGCTTGAAAAACTTCCTCCTATTCCCGGCGTTATAATCGCAATAATTTGATATCGCTTATCCGATTACGCGTAACAACGGCCAGCGCCGGCTCTCGAATAGGTGGAGCCCCGTCGTCGTCCTCGCGCGCGCTCGTGCGGTGTCGTCCCGTTCTCCTCGCCCGCCACCGCTACCGCCGCGGATAGCTATCGTCGGCCAACAACTCCACTGCTACTAATACTCGTCCTAACTTTTCGGATTCATCGCTACTCGGCCGATCGGCTCGCTCCGGGCCCCCCGCAACGGGTACGGGACAGGCCCCCGCGTCGAGAGCGCGCGCGAGTGCGCGCTCTCCACGTACCAAGTTCGTCGCAACTCTCGTCCCGCGATATCGACTTCGATCGTACGTCTCGTCTCCACGGTCTAGGACGTTCGGTTCCGCTTTGCCGTCGGCGGACCCGAAAGCGTCCCGTCCGAGCCCGACATCGCAGCGACTCGTGACACCCGGTTTCTTGTTCCTCCTTGGTTCCTTTCTTTTCTCGTTTCTCACGCGAGCACGCCGAGAGATCCGTCGATCATCCGTGACTGTGTTACCAAAGATCGCGGAAGTGACGTTGCGGACCAGCTGGATTAGCGAGGTTTACCGATCTCCTTTGGAGCTGCTGGGCTCGTCGCCGCGTCCCGTCGGCACCCTCATGCGGCTGGGACTTGCGCCTGTGCACGAGGTGACTGGAATTTCGTGGGTACCCAGACGAAACTGTGATACGTAGGATACCAGAGGTGAAAGGATATCGAAGATTATAGAGTCCTCTCGTCACGATAGCCTGCCACGCTTGCGGCAACCGAATGGAGAGTCGCTAATCGATCCTGGGCCTCCGCGGCCGCTGAGGATTTCCAGCCTTTGCCAACGTCCTCCCTGGATTATCGAGGCTCTTCGCGCTTCTGTTATGGATTACTCCTACTTGAATCAGGCTGCTGCGGCCGCCGCAGCGGGCTTCGAAGCATCCAGCTGTGCATTGGCCGCGAGCGAGATGCAATGCGGCTACGGTGACTTGAGCTCTTGCTCACAGATGAGCCAAGCAGCCTATCGTTACAGCGCAGTGAGGGCGGCAGGCTATCCCGGAAACGCTGGCGCCACTGCCACAGGTGGCGGCGCACCATTGACCACTCACCACACGTCCCACTCGCATGCCCATGCCCATCATGGGGCCCACGCGACCCCATGCGCCGTAATGGCCGCTCGGTCCCAAGAAGTCCATCGGCACGCGGCCTCCATCTTCCCATCGGCCATCAATCTTCAGGGTGAGTCTCCTTCCGAATAGATTGGCACAGGTGGAGGAGGGTACGAGTTTAGTCCTGGTTCGTTTAGGCTGCGTTGATTTTTTTGGTTGTTTTTCCTTGGGGTTTTTCGCGTTCCTTGGATTCGTGTAGGTTAACTAGGTAAGGATAGTTTTCAGGAATAATTCGTGCAGGACATAGATAGACACTCTAGCTCCTTTCGCAATTCGAGAATTTTGAGAATTGTTTTTGTCAGGTATTTTCCTCGGCAGATTGGCAAATTACTTTTGAGAGAGCGAGGGGAACAATGATGGTTGTATTATAGAGAAAACTATTTTTCTTCCAAGCCCAATTGCTTTTCCGCGAAAGTTCTGTTTTCGGCCGAAGAGCGGAAACTCGAGATACGACGAAACTTCCTGTAATCGACGTTCCAAAACTGTAGGGTGCTTCGCGGCCAGTTACACGAATTACGCTTATCGTTCAGCTTAGCGCGGACATCGGCAAATTGAGATAGATGATTCTAGACAAAGAGAAGAAATGAGGAAAGAGAATAGTCTCGTCCATTTATGATTTTTCTTGAGATCGTAAAAGGACTGGTGCCATCGTCGCACTAATGCGCTCTAGTTCTTAATTAGCTTAGCACCCCCTCTCCCACCCTGTCTGGCGTCGTTCGACCGATGATTTCCTTCTCCGAAGCGAGTACCTCGACGCATCTAGTTTCTCGTTATCGGAACGATAGGGCGACTCGTAAAAAGGAATGGAAAAGACATCGGAAGGCGTCGCGACGCTCTCCTCTTGGCGTGAACGAGCTAGCCAGGGACACCGAGGATCTTCAACCATAAAATGGATGACTTTCTCCCACTTTCCACTCGTACTTCTTCTCCCTCCTTCATCTGTTTCTCTTCTACTCGTCCCTGTTCCATCGCCCATCGTTCGTCCCCAACGTCCTCCGAAAAGAAGCACCCAGCTTCCCTCCGCCTGCTCCCTGCTACCAGCCGTTCTGCGATGCCCTCCCGCCCGCGCGACGACAAGATGGCACTGAAAATCAATGAATCCCTCTCTTTCTCTCTCCCTTGTTCTCCCTTACTCTCTCACTCTCTCATTCTCCCTTTCCGTTTGTCCCTCTCTCCTTCTCGCCCTCAGCGTGAACCCCATCTCTTCCACGGTATTTTCACTACTCTCAGTTCCACGTGTAGGTCCCTCTCCTTCTCACTTTTTGCGTCTACGCTTCTCACGAGCTTTTTCTCCCTTTTCATCCTTTATCAGCCACTTTCTCACTCGACTTTCAAGCTCGCCTCCATTTTTCTCTCACTCCACTTTTTCTCGTTCTCTCGTTGCCCCGTTTGTTCTTTTTTTCTTCTCGTTCTCTCGTTTGCATCCCACCGCTTCGCACTCTCTTTATTCCTCATCTTTCTATTCCTCCTCGCTCAGTCTCAACTGCTTCCTCCAACTCCCTCCATCTCCTTCCTCTATCCTAGTTCGCTCTCCTTCTTTCATGGTCGCTCATTGCTATGGTTACGTCCCTTCGCAGGTAACCCCTCACCTATATTCCACGTTCTCGCTCGCGGACCAGGAGCATCTCCATGCCGAGTATCTTATCGCGCTTATCTCGTTATTTCGCACGACTTAGCCTCCGCGAGCTCCTAACAATTTTATTCACCATTCTCGTGAAGATCTTAATAAGTGTTACGAGCAGTTAGAAATATTTCGCCCCTAGTTCCTTCCCTTCGTAGCTGGAGCTCCTAGGAAAATTCGACTTCCTTTCGAACGTGCGAATTTTCCATGACGATTTAAATTGGATCGCTTCTCAATTTAATTTAAGAGGTCGTAAAATGCGAACTTGTCGGCCGCGTCAATGAGGGCCTCTGCATTTTTCATACTCAAATTCTTCGTGCAAATTCTTAATGCACGACATTTGCAAATTTCCACTCACTCTCATCTAGGGATTATCGGGACAAGAATTTTTCTCGTATATATATTCTTCCGATTCACTCTCCTTAGTCATTTGTGAAATTGAATTCCCTCGAACGTTCGACCGGCCTACAAATTTAAAGTGTTACTTTGGTATGAGACTCGTGAAACATCTCTCTTTCGTGCGAGAATCTGGAGCGGAAACTGAGACGCTTTTAAATTCTTTTTTTGAATTAGATGCTATCTTAAATTTGATAGTCTCTCGTTGTTTTCAGGAGGCTTAGGATACAAGCCGTACTCGGGGCACGACGGACTCGCGGAGAAGAGAAAACAGCGTCGGATACGAACTACCTTCACGTCCGCGCAGCTAAAGGAGTTGGAGCGCGCCTTTCAGGAAACACACTACCCCGACATCTACACCAGGGAGGAAATCGCTATGAAAATCGACCTAACGGAGGCGAGGGTGCAGGTAAGGATTCCTTTTAAAAAAAACAAATGTTACTATTCGATTTCGACGGTATTTCTAGAACAAAGACACTGAACTAGATTATTCTTCAGATCCTGTCACAGGTGTCTCTGGTCGTCAAAAAATTAATCGTGACATCTATCAAAGGAAATATGCTTTTATACGACTCTTTACGAATGGCTAACTATATCACTCAATTTCATCTCTGCAATTCGATAACTTCCATAACTTATCAGCTTGAAATAATAATTAACCATTTAGCAGCATCTCTGGTCTTCGCGAAGCAATCTCAATTATTTCTTTGCTGGAATTACCGTTGTTATAGCTTCCACCTCGGCGCGCAAAGCGAATGAATATTTTCTATGGTGAAACAAAATAAACCGGCTCAATGTTCTCCGTTCTTTCGCCGCAGAACGCATCACAGGATCGTCGGAGAACATAAATATTTTCTTATTTGTATACTACTACTCGTTGAAGGGAAAGAAAAATTTCATTTTTCAGTGGATGTAATTTTATGGTGATGCATGTTACATCTACAATGCGCAGGACCATTGAAAAAACTTATCCACAAAATCACTTTGCAAATAGATACTAAACAAAATCGTAGGGAGTTGAACGCGAAAAATCACGTTGTTCTGTCAAAATAATTTTTGCACGTTCAAAAACGGACCAAGGAAGTTTCGCACGGACTGGACAAGGGAGGGTGAAGTGGAGGAAGGTGGCTGTGAGGGTGGCAGGGTGGTGAGGGGTAACTGACGGGGGTGTATATGGCGTAATTACATTATAAGCCCTATTTTCGCTTTCATGGACACCGCCAGTCGTAACCTGATGGATTGTACTGTCTAACGCTCCTGACGGATTATCGCGAACTTCTTGCGTGGAAGACAGTCGAGGTCTACAACGTATCGCTTCCTCTCCTCTCGATAAAGAGGAACGAGACGGCCGACGGAAAATTTACGATATAAGCGACGCATCTTGAATTTTCGAAGAGTATCTTGTTCGGTTCGGTCCTCAATCAGCTGTGTCCGTCGATATTGCCATTTTTCAACGAACTTGACAGGACCAAGACCGTCTTACGGTACCCTTCTGTTTCTCGGGCTCTTGATTCAGCGAGTGAAAAGAATTTTCGTGCTTCTGGTAGAAAATTGAAAATAATACGACGCAATTTGAAAATTTAAAAAGCCTCTGATTCGGCTTGACCATCCGCAACCTCATCTGTCGATGTTGCCATTTTTCAACAAAACTGAGGGCACCAAAATCGTTTTGTCCACTAATTTCTTAAGCTCGAGCTTCCAAGGACCAGGACAATCTTCGTATTTCTACCAAAATCGATCGAAACCTTTCGATATCACTTTTCAACCCTTTCTTCTCACACAGTCGCTCCGCGCAAAAGAGCCCGTCTAAGTTTAACCTTTAGAAAGCTTCGCGACTGTTCTCCCGGTATCTTTCGTGTGGTTTCCTTTGTCGTAGATCGATTCTAATTCTCAACGATGAGAATAGTGAATGCCGACGGCAGCGATGAAGGGGTGGGGAAAACGTCGCGAGTTTGCGCGGACGTCCGAAATAAACGTCAGTGTAATCGAATTTGTTCGAGCGCATTCAAATCCGATCTTCGACTACCCGATTGGGAGTGTCTTTTGAATAATATTTAAACGTAGCTTGAGAGAATTCGGATGAGAGATAGGAAGGGGAGGATGCTTTGAGGAGAAGCGAAGAATCGTCGGGGTTCGCGGTGGATGATATGCGACGGCAGATTGGAATAATTAACGGACGTGCTAATCTATAATCGTCTTTGATGGAGGATTGCGCGAAATTAACGCAAGAAAAAGTTCGAGTCAAGGGACGAAACATGGATCGAGTGAAAATTAGAAGAAAAATATTCTGCACAATACACTATACTACGAAAGACCTTGATAATTAAAAAGAATCTTTCATCTGGTTCTATGCCCGAGAATTTTAATTATCCTCGGAGTAACACTTTTCCACGGAAAATTCTCACGTATCCCACCGAGTAGAAGCTTCCGTTTGCAAACCGGTAGACGGGGAAGCTCCTCTTCTAATCCTCGAACGCGAGGCGTGTAATAATAATCAGGATTACTAATCGGAGACGTTATATTAATCCATGATAAAATGGCGAGTAGGAGAGAGCCCCGGGCACCATTGCGGCTGATCTCTCATCCTCGCTTTCTCACGAGATGTGCCGAATAGGATTAAATTTATCGCAGACTCCACCGACGGTGGCGGACGAAGGATCACCCACACTCCTTAAACGCTAATAATTTGAATGAGAACCGGCAAAGTACCCATCGCGTGCGCGCGCGCACCCGGTTAAATGATGTACGCGCCGTCTAAGGAGTTATCTTTAGGACGACTTGCACGTCTGGCACCTTCCGGGTAATCGCATTAAGATCGCGGGTATCTAATTAAGGTACATATCACTGCATTTCGATGGAGACGAGGAAGAAAAGCCGAGAGGACGGAAAGAAGAGTAAGACGAGCGCGTGGGAGGAGAAAATTCAAGGTGGTGGTAAATAATGCATCTAGAGGCAAGATTGTAGCAACTACTGAGAGTGTCGTCTCCGTTCTATTTTTGTCTTTTCTCTCGTATCTTCCAGTTCTTCTATCAAAGTCATTTTTTGAAAATAATCAGCGAGATCGTAGGACGCGATCGAGTGTGATTTTGTGTTTTTAGGGTAGAGTCGTGGAGGAGAACACGTGGCCGCTTACATTCGTCTGGCAAGGGTCGTGTAGAACCGCACGATAATTAAGCGCGAAGTAACTATCAATTTTCTAGTAGTTTGCGGTTGTGCGGGAGAAACCGGCATTCTCCGTGAGATTAGCTACTGGTCGCATTCTACGCCCGGTTTCGTCGACTTGATGCTTTGTCCGCCGAGTAGACGGGTTAGGGCTACCTTCAAAAATTTTCTTTACTCACCTGCATCTCCCTTCTTCGTTAATACACAATCATCTTTATATGCTTTTACGTCCAGGCACTCGTACAATATTTAACTCTCTGTATTTTTTCTATCCTCCTGTTTTCTTCGCGTCCGTTCCGTTCGCTTCGTTCGTCCCTCTCCTTCTCGTATCTTTCTCTTCCGCTTTTCATCTTACTCTCGCGTCGTCTCTCCTCTTGCCATTTTTTTTTTCACTCTCACTCCCTCGAACGTTGGACCCTCGTACTCTCAGTTCTCTCACTGCTCCGGTCCTTCCTCTTCTTCCTCATCCTACCGTCGCTTCCTTCAGTCCCTCAACCTGTGCCCTCCCTTCCTTCTCATCCCGGGCGGACCCGTGTCTTTCAGCCTGCCCCACGATGGCACACGGCGTCTGTTCAATAAAATCTCCTGGCTTTTCCTCCTTCCATCCCTCTCACCCTCCGCTCCCTCTCTCGTTCTCCCACCACGGAGAGACGACGCGCCGCTTTCTCATCCAGCCTTCTTCGTTTCCTCCCTTCGTCCAGAGTCGCCTCTACGCCAAGCGTCCGCCATGATAGGTCACCGCTACTTCTACCCCATGTTTCCTGCTTCCTTCTCACCCTCGGCCACCTACCCTTGGAACGTCGAAACAGGCAGTTACATTCCGTCCCGCACCTCCTCGAACTCCCGACTCTTTATCGCACTTATCGAGAACGTTCCAGCGAATCTCCACGACTACCCCCGCAATTAATTTCCAAGGATATAATAGCGAGAAGATCGTGCGTGAATTTTCACGACCATCGACATTCGAGAGAAATGTGAAGAATAATCGTGACGGAGAGAAAGTCGAGAGGATTCTAAAGACTCGTTGGAAGAGGGAAAGCGCCGGAAATTCGACGGAAGCGCGAAGCATAATCACGTTAACGAGAACAGGGAGAACGAGGAGGATTCTGTGGACGCGTCGGGTAGGAGAAGCGTCGATAAAGTCTCGGAAAATGGTGGAGCACTTGAGGAATTTACAATCCACGGTTTGCTTACAGTCAAGCTGCACGCCATTACAGTAATATCATTTTACGAGGAACGAATTTAATCAGGGAGCGAGATTTAAGGGGTACGAAGGTGGGAGAGGGAGAAGGAGGTGGTTGGAAAGTTGAGAATAGAGAGAAATGCAGCGAGCGGAAGACAGTGGTGGGGAGACAGGAAGGAGGCGGTGGGTGGATGAAAAATAGATTAAGCGGCAAAACTGCGGCGTGTCGCACCTCGTGGATGCGAGAAGAAGATCCGCGGAAGCCGAGAGAAGTAATGTCAATTAACGGCGCGCTCGGGCCGATAAAATCAGCGTCGAGAGATTAGAAGAAAGTGGAGAGAAGGACAGAGGAACTTTCGGGAAGGTAGATCATTGGAAGATTTTTTGGTGGGTTATCGACAGGCGCTCGGCTATTGACGATTTTATCGATAACTGTAATAATAATAGAGGGTTGTCTGAAATTCGAGGAAGAATCATTTCGAATGGAAAACGATTGGAGGAGGATCGAGGATAAAGAATTTCGAACTATAAATAAAAGCTACCGTCCTTTATTCTCGTCCTTCCTCGCGCGAGCATCTTCGAAGGAATAAAATAACGAAGGAAGAATCGATTCGTGCTTGTCCATCGAAAAATTCTCTTTTAACAGGGAGGTAGTCTCTCGCGAGACACGAGAGGAGAAATCGAAACGAAATAATTTTAATCTCGCGCCAGTTCGCGCACTCCAGGCGGGGTGCCCCCTTCCACGCTTAATAAATTATCGTTCTCGAGGGCAGCAGCCGACCACCGGCGAGCGGATATTATGCAGAGACTACAGCGACTAACGGCGCAGGTTTGTTGCAACTCGGTGTTAATGGAATTGTAATTCATAGGGGGGAAGAGATGACGGGTTTGTGAGTCAGTACAGTGGAACGTGTGCCGCCACGCGTCACGCGGTGTCACGAGACGAAGAGACGAGACCCAATTCTAGAGGAAGTGAGAAGGATCCGCGGAAGATTGACGAACGATCGGACTACCAGTCGAGTGGGATCTCCCCTCGTTGGACAAGGAGCCCACAGGGCTCGTCCCGGGATCCCTTGGTTCTCCGACATCCTTTGTCCCCTCTGTCGTTTTCTCTCGCACGCTCTCCCCGCCGGAAAATTGATACAGATCGTGGGTAAAGATCGAGAATCAAGAAACAATCTACGGATAATCAAATCCCTTTTTCCAATTAGTTCGAATTCTAAATTCCCAATCGTGTCTTAACCGAACGTAAAAATTCGTACCATTGTAACTGGACGTTCGCAAGTCGCAACGAGGAAAGTTCATTTACACGTGTAATGATAAATCATCCCGGAAAGCCCTACCCGTGGGAAGCATCTCGCGACGGATCGCAGTATGGACACTGTCGGAGCATACAATCAGCAATCAGAGCATATATGGACCCTAGCTAGTGGATAATACGTGCACACAGTGCAAAGCCCGACTGTGCTGGAATCGATCGCATCGATAGATGGATTCTTCGGTGTTACGCTCTTTTGAAAGAATCCACGAGAAATCGCTTCCTCGAATGAAAACGAAGAAGAGAGGAGCAACGAGTATCCTCCTGCCGTCTCGTCATCCGCGGACCAGACAACGTCACGGACAATACTCCCTGCAGAAATGCTAGGTGACCCTGAGGTGATCTCAAGGAGTGTAAAACCAGAAACAACTACGTCCCTGACCCCGTGGGGACTGACGTTGGTGGTGGGATCGTGCGCGCGCGCACTCTCTCTCTCTCTCTCTCTCTCTCTCTCTCTCTCTCTCTCTCTCGAGTTCATGGAAAAATGGAAGAAGGGAGAGAGGAGCAAGTGGAGGAGCCGACGAGGAAGGAAATTGGGCGCGAAGGAGCGAGGAAGAGGAGGATTGGAGAAGAGCAAAGGGCGGAGAGGGGTGTACGGCACGAGGCGAAGGGACAAAATGAGAAAAACACTCACCCCGAACGGCCTAGGGCTGCCGTCGGCGGCGGTGGCGGTGGCTGAGCCGGGGGCTGGCTAATACACGAGGGACCCATGCTCCCAGAGTGTACCCTAGTAATTGCGAGCAGCGGCGCGCTATGTAGATCCACTTACAGTGATTAAAAACTGTCCTGCTGAGCGTCATTTACCGAGAGCGACGCGCGTACCGATACGCTTCGCGAACCTGCCGCGACCGCCAACGCGTTGCTTTCTGCACGCGTCTCTCACCTTCTCTCGTTTGAAGTCGACCGAGAGACCTCAAGATGCAGTCGCACGACGTAAGGACTACGAAGCCATTTCGAAATTCCTTGTCTCGTGGAATTTACCCGAGACGCTCGTTTTACGGAAGCAGCAGCCTTTAGTAAAGCTTGGCCATCCATCATGAGCTAAGGTGTTACGGAGACGAGGTTGGATGGAGTTAGCATCAACGGTACTCCGGAGTATTTACGATTGTCGGTGGAGAACGTGGCTCGGGATAGGTAGGATGATGAATCGTAGCGCGTGTGATGTTTACTTTTGTTATTCCGGATCTTTGTCGAGGGGAAGAATTCTTTCCGCGTTTAGATTCTTCTTTGGATATTTTCAGAATAATAATAATGTCGGAGACGCGTTTACTTTCTCCGGTGCGAAGTTGCCCGCCTACGCGTCGGTCGATTCGATTAGTCGGATAAGTTGCACGAGAGATTAAGTTCTATGAGGGTGGCAAGTAGGTGGACAGTTGCATCGGACAGTTCGTCTGCGCTTTAATTAGAGTGGAAGTCTCGTGGTGCGCTGACCGCACGCGTTGACCCCGTCGTCTCGGCCGGATGGTTTTGCAGATGTCGTAAACGACACTCAGCGTCCTCGCAGAAGCAATGAGACCGCATGGAAACGATTCGATCGCTCGATTTAATGGAATTGAAATTATCGTGCGAGAGAAGTATTCGCATCGAACAACGATAAGAGAGGTAAATTGATTTAAGCTGAATCTTGTCAATCGGTGAAATCAATGTCTACTCATTAAGCCGATTGCACTCCCCAATGGTAAGGAACCCTTTCGCCAAAGACCTCGAGCAGAAATCAGCGATGGACGAAGAATCACGAGTCTCATTCGTCTGACCATCGTCGAGGGATAAACGCCAGAAATCCTCGATTGTACATCGATGGAATACCTGATGCGGCGCGTGATTCGCGGTACGCCGATAAGAAAGGATGGAGAGAGAAAGGAGGAAGGGTGGAGGAAGCGACGAACCGCAAGCAAGCAGTTTGACAAGGGTAGATGTTGCACCTTGTATTTTGCTCCTGTTTGTTCAACCGCTTACTGAAAACGAAGGGATGCTGGGCAGGAGGCAGACCACCGCCACCAGAGAATTAGAGAAGAGGAGCAAGTGAAAAGTAAAGAAGGGAGAGAGGACGAAGGTCGAGCGGGAAGGTCATACGACCTGGTAGCATGCAGAAGTGGGTCCAGCCAAGAGAAGGAACTATTATTGAATATTTATCCGAAACTCCGTGGACATCTGTGTTGTCGCACTCCGTTAGATTATCCATATATTTAAATTCCAAAAGTATCCATGCTCCTTCAAGTAAACTAATTAATTGAACTAAACTCACGAATATAAATTCTTCAAAGTCATTTTTAGGTTGTACCCCTTAGTTATTTAACTTACAGCACTCACGTTTCGTGAATTCTTTAACCGAGCCCATTTTAGCTTTATTTTTACCGCGCAAAACCGTATTGTTTTACTACAATTTTAACGACGAGGTGATACACTCTCATAAAATAGAATAATCTATTGCCTATTGACACGCAAGCCATTTCCGGCTACAGAAATAGGCGATCGGTCGGTATAGATAGCAAAAACTGATCGCATTCTAAACTCGATTTGTGTCCGACAAACCAGTCTAACGAAAATTAGTGCACAATGTGGCCGAAATGCTTCCTGCTGCTTCCCGCAGCCATTCTTGTCGTTATTGCATTCGCCCAAATGAACCCCGAAAACCCGGGACCCAGTCAGAAAAATATATACGAGAAAATAATGGATGCGGGACGGAGTGACTCGAACAGGCCACCAGGTACAAACTTCAATCAGAAACTGTTACGGGAAGTAGCCATCACTAAGGAAAAACTAGATTTGGCCAGGAAGATACAATCGTTGAGAGACGATCGGAGTAAGTTGAAAACAGAGATACGTGCAATGCCGTACGCGAGGCCAGCGAACATTCCAGAGAAAATCCTAGATTTGAGCAAGCAGGTGGAAGTGTTGAAAAGCCAGCAGAGAAATTTCCAAAATCAGATGAGAACATTAAGTCGAGGACAGTTGTCGGAAAGGGCCCTTCAAGAAGAAAGATTAAAATTGGAGAGGGAGCTGGGATTGTTGAAAGACAATCAGGGAAAGCTGGAAATGAAGATCCAAAATTTCGAGAAAACACTCTCGGAGGCGAAGGATTTTGAAACGAAAAAACAAAATACGATGTGCAAGTTGGAAAGTATGAAACATGATCAGCTGCAGGCAGAAATGAAGCTGAAAGAATTGGAAGAGGAGTTGCGTAATTTGTACAAAAGAAACTGACGCTAATACTAATTTTGTCAGTTACATAACAGCATCGGCAGGTGACCACCGACACCACTACAAAGTGTCCACCGGCACTAAGGCACAGGTTATCAGCCGCACAGTATATATACAAACAGACCAGCACATCGCGCCGATAAGAGCCTGCAAAAATGCTACGTGGCCATCGTGAGTACCGCGATTGGAACTGCTTTCGGAACAAAAATATGGCCGGGAGCCTAACGTAGAATTTCACCTCGTGTCATCTGCGAGGTGCATCCTGCAAGCTACTTTCGTCGACGGATGTAACTAGCGCAGCTACAATGTACCTAAAACACAACCTCCTGCTAACTTGTACGTGGCTAAACCCAAAGAAGACCTGGCTTGAGTGATTACGATTTATTCACTACTATTTGTCTTGTTTTCCCCTTTTCACGCTCCTAACACTTAAATACACGCCATTTTAAATTTGTGTGACCTACAGTTTTTAATTTTCGCAAAGTTCCTTGTAACGCGTCATGAAGCGTAAATATATCAAATTAAAGCAAAAATATTGCGTACGTCATATCTCCCTAATTCGGTCCAGCTAGAATCGTGAGATGAAGCACTCTGTACAGCGACAATCTCCTCTTTCCTCCCATGCGCGCGCTGAAAAAAGGAGAGAAAAAAAGGAAATCTCGCGCTACGTGCGGTCTATTCGAATTTTGTGAATAGGCTGGCTCACGGCCGGACGAAGAATCACAAGTCTCATTCGTCTGACCATCGCCGAAGGATAAACGCCAAAAATCCCCGATTATACATCGACGGAATACCTAATGCGGCGCGTGATGCGCGGTACGTCGCACAGTGGGACAAACTGCTCATTCTTGTGTCAAAATAAAAAATCTCTTGATAGAAATAAGATAGAGACATGAATCTTTTTCGAGGTTACAGCTAAGATGTTGCAGAATAAGGGAAAAATAAGGTGAAAGCATCGCAAAAAATATTTAACCTCGAAAATTCATGTCAAACATGACATTTTCGTCCAACATTGCGGTTTTTTCATTATAAAATGGAATTGAATCTCTTCTTTAACGTTCTATCAAAGCAGTTTTATAGATCTTGACCCGCTGAATTCAAATCTCGCCGCGAAAGTTGTGTAGCCTTTCACGATTTGGCAGAAAATGCGGTTTAAAATCCAGATTTTTGAAACTCATGTTTTTTCATGTTTACATGCATTAATACCACTGTTTTAAATGTATACAGTGTATTTATTTACAAATAGTATAAGAATTAATAAGAAAAAATATTTTGTAAATATGGATAATTCAAAATATAAAAATATTACATATAACAGTTCTTACTATCGATTGCTTTGGTAATCTGGCAGGAAACAACTTTAAATTAAATGAAAGTTTGTTCATAATTACATCTCGATTTTTGCAGGACATAGCGTAAGTATTTACTTTTATTAATTTGCTTATCAGAGAGTATTCGCCTTTGTAGACGTAACAATACCATAAATAGTTAAAATATGGTAACGATATAGTACAGCCGACCAATTTTCACTCGTCAGGTCATACAAATATAGTATGACATAAATTATAGAAATACACAGAAGCAAAATATAGAATCCTTAATATGTTCAATCGGGAGGTGTAGCTAACCCATCGGCTGATATCGTGAATATAAAAGATCGAAGAATGTTTTGTAAAATGAAAAATGTGCAACTCCAAATCAACAGATTTGTTGAGGACAGATAAGCAAATTAATAAATGTAAATATTTACGTATGTATGTATGTATGTATTGTTTATTTATCCCTTCAGGGATAAATTGACAAATGTAACTACTTACGTTATGTCCTGCAAAAATCGGGATGTAATTATGAACAAATTTTCATTTAATTTAAAATTGGTTCCTGCCAGATTACCAAAGCAATCGATAGTAAGAACTGTTACACGTAATATTTTTATATTTTGGATTATGGATACATATTTACAAAATATTTTTTCTTGTTAATTCTTATACTATTTGTGAATAAATACACTGTATACATTTAAAACAGTGTTATTAATGCATATAAACATGAAAAAACATGAGTTTCAAAAATCTGGATTTTAAACCGCATTTTCTGCCAAATCGTGAAAGGCTACACAACTTTCGCGGCGACATTTGAATTCAGTGGGTCAAGATCTATAAAACTGCTTTGATAGAAAGTTAAAAAAGAGATTCAATTCCATTTTATAATGAAAAAACCGCAATGTTGGACGAAAATGTCATGTTTGACATGAATTTTCGAGGTTAAATGTTTTTTGCGATGCTTTCTCCTTATTTTTCCCTTATTCTGCAACATCTTAGCTGTAATCTCGAAAAATATTCATGTCTCTATCTTATTTCCATCAAGAGATTTTTGATTTTGACACAAGAATGAGCAGTTTATGTAAAAATCAAAAATCTCTTGATAGAAATATAAGATAAAAATATGAATTCTTTTCACATTGAAATTTGTACCTGGTGGCCTGTTCGAATTGCTTCGTCCTGCATTGATTATTTTCTCGTATACATTTTTCGGACTAGGTCCTGGTTTTCCGGAGTTATAGCTAAAATACTGCAGAATAACGGAAAATTAAGGAGGCGCATCATAAACAAAGTTCAATCTCGAAAATTGATCTCAAACTAACTTTTCCAGGAAAAATGGAAGATCTTGGCCATGCAGAAGCAATAACTTTCAAATGTAATGTAGCCCGTTATCGTCCTTATTATCATACCTTGCTCTGGGTTATTTAATTGTACCGATATTCTAACGAGACTATGCGCACAATGATATATTGGCCTCATATTTTTTCAGAATTAGCGTACTATCTAACTCTCCTTGGCCCGTCACTTTTGACTTTCCTATTTTAATATGAGAATGTTGAATATTTCATGGTCTCCTGGTCCTTCGAACCCTTCTCTTTGATCTACCTTATCTTTGTCAACTTCCATCAGATGTTGCAAATCGCAACAAGACGATTCAATCACAACTGAATCAGTTCCTTCATTTCAATCTATTTGACTGTGAAAAAAATACATAGAAGACAACAAAATACATTTTATAATCTGTCTTCTATCAGTGGCGTTTACCGCAAAGCATAATGGTCCGCGAAATGCTAATGGAAGGTTCTCCTGTGCTGGCCGGTTATGCCTGCGAACACGGGCAACGATAGGCATCCCAATGAGCGATGTTTATTAAACTGCTTCGAAAAATATGAGGCCAATATATCAATGTGTGCACGGTCTCCTTGGAATATCTATAAAATTTAATAACCCAGAGCAGGATATGATAATAAGAACGATAACGGGCTGCGTTACATTTCAAAATTATTGCTTCTGCATGACCAAGGTCTTCAAAGTTCGCGGACATATGAATCATCAACAGTTTCTCTGCTATTAATTTCGTTTCGCTGATCAATTCTGATATCGCGGAAAACACAGAGGCTAAATTGACTTTCTCCATAAAAGTGTTGGCCGAACTATATCGAAAAATGATTAGTTTGGGAGATATTGCATTATATCCCTAACATGTTTACTTTTTCTTGTTTAGTGTACAGGGTGTGGCGAATACATACGGGGCAGTAGATCGGGTTGCCTATTCACCGATCTGTCAGGCGCTCGCTCTCCTGACCGGCAAGAGAGTGTGGATGGGGACAGGTTACCGATTTATTGACGCTAGGTGGCGCTGGACGGGGGTGGGGTGTTGATGTTCTCGAGTTGTACCTCGTCCTTATGTTAACTTCACTTCAATTATATTAAATGCAGTTTATCGACCGGTAGCCTATTAATCGGCTTGTTGTCCCCGACGCTTACCGACCGCTAATCTATTAATCGGTTTAACAAGAAAGAAGTAGAACCCTTTGTGTTTGCAAATTTTGCAATGTTCCATTACATAGAAGAAACACTTAATAATTTAATTTTATATTTGGGTTAAGGTAAATCGGTAGGTAACCTGTACCCATCCACACTCTTTTGCCGGTGAGCAGAGCGAGCGCCTGACAGATCGATGGATAGGCAACCCGATCTACTGCCCTGTATGTATTCGCCACACCCTGTACATCGTATTGTATTGGATATTTGAATTCAAATACCTCCTAAGCTAATCATTTTTCGACATACTTAGGTCAACACTTTTTATAGAGATCGTCATTATGAACTACGTAGTGTATCTTATTTCTATGAAGAAATTGAGACACAAAAATGAGCAGTTTTGTTTCACTGTGCGCCTATAACGCGAGAGGAAAGGAACGAGAGAGAAAGGAGAAACGATGGAGGAAGCGACGAACCGCGAGCAAGCAGCTTGGCAAGGGTAGATGTTGCACCTTGTATTTTGCTCCTGTTTGTTCAAGCGCTTACCGAAAACGAAGGGATGCTGTCGACCAGAGAATTAGAGAGGAGGAGCAAGTGAAAGGTAAAGAAGGGAGAGAAAGGACGAAGGTCGAGCGGGAAGGTCCTAGGACCTAGTGGCATGTAGAAGAGGGTCCGGCCAAGAGAAGGAACTATTATTGAATATTTATCCGAAACTCTGTGGACATCTGCGTTGTCGCGCCCCGTTACGTTTTGCACTATATTTATTTAACATTAGCACCGCCGCCAACTCCCCCTCGAGCGGATCCCCCCTCTCCTTGTCCCTCTTAATTCGCACCAGTCATTGTCGGTCCTCGGTAAACACGGGGCCACATGCCACGGTTCTTCCTACACAGTGGCTTCGTGACCAAACAAGTGTGCTGCTCCAGCTAGTTTGTCACGGAATTGTCGCGAGAGAACTTCTCGCGTGAATTTCTTTCCTGTTTTCAAGCTATGGCGTAGAAACATTTTTAAAAAGCTACTACTCGTGTACACTGTTAAACGACGAGATTATTTTTATATTTATATTCCACAAGTATTTGTGCTTCAACGAAACGAATTAATTGAACTAAATTCCCGAATATAAATTCCCCAAAGTCGTTTTTAGGCTCTAACCCCTCAGTTAACTTGCAGTACTTACGTTTCTTGATTTCCTTAACCGAATACATTTCAGCTTTATTTTATAGCGCAACCGTGCAGTAGCACCGACATCGTTTTACTACAATTTTAACGACTAGATAATAATACATCTGCATAAAATTGAATATTCTATTACGTATTGACAGGCAAGTGATTCTCGGGTATAAAAATTGACGATCGGTCGGTACAGACCGCAGAAACTGATCGCGTTCTAAACTCGATTCGTGTCCAACAAACCTGTCTAACGAAAATTAGTGCGCAATGGGCCGAAATACTTCCTAATATTTCTGGCAGCAATCCTCGTCGTTAGTGCATTCGTTCAAGGGTCTTCTAATAAGAAAAATGTATACGAGAAAATAATGGATGCTGAACGAAGCAATGCGCCAACGAACCCACAAAGAAACCACAACCATGATCTGTTACGGGAAGTAGCCATCCTGGTTTCTTTGTGGGTTCGTTGGCGCATTGCTTCGTCCAGCATCTTCTGTTACGGGAAGTAGCCATGAGAAAGCAAGAAAAAGAATCGGTCAGGAAGATGCAATGGGCGAAAGAAGATCACGATAAGAAAAATCAAGGATCCAGCAAGAAGGGTTTGGGTTAGTACAAAAGAAACTGACCCTAACACTAGTTTTGTCAGTCACGTAAGAGCATCGGCAGGTGGCCACCAACACCACTACAAAATGTCCACCAGCAGTAGGGCACAGATTATCAGCAGCACAATATACACCAACGGATCGGCGCATCGCGCCGACAACAGCCTGCAAAACCTCTACGTGGCCATAGTGAGTACCGCGATTGGAAGTGCTTTCGGAACGAAAATATGCACAGGAGCCTAACGTAGATTTTCACCTCGTATCATCTGCGAGATGCATTCTGCAAGCTACTTTCGTCGGCGGATGTAACTGGCGCAACTGCAATGGACCTAAAACACAACTTTTACGTGGCTAAACCCAAAGAAGACCTGGCTTGAGTGATTACGATTTATTCTCTACTATTCGTCTTGTTTTCCCCTTTTCACCCTTCTAACACTTAAATACACGCCATTTAAATTTGTGCGACCTACAATTTTTCAAAATTCGCAAAGTTCCTTGTAACGCGATATGAAGCGTGAATATATCAAATTAAAGCAAAAATATTGCGTACGTCATATCCTCTTAATTTTATCCAGCTAGAATCGTGAGATGAAGCACCCTGTATAGCGACAATCTCCTCTTTCCTCCCATGCGAGCGCTGAAAAAAGGAGAGAAAAAAAGGAAATCTCGCGCTACGTGCGGTCTATTCGAATTTCGTGAATAGGCTGGCTCACGGCCGGACGCGACGGCAGCAGACACAGCTGATAAAAATCCAATAACAATGTTTGCCGTTCGGAAAGGGCAATCACGTTCATCATGGGTGTACTGCTGCTGCTGCTACTGCTGCTGCTGCTGCCGCTGGTGTTCCTCTTTCTCCGCGCCCTCCCTCGCGCGCCACCGTCTCACCATTAGCCCACCAGCTCCGTTCCACATGCCCGGAACGTAACCGCCCCTGGAAAATCCGAGGGTGGGATTCGCGTTGATGGACGCGACGGCGGGGGTGGGTCGAGAGAATCGGGGGTGAAATGGTGAAGGTGAGGGGATGAGAGAGGAAGAATGGCTGGGAAAGCGGAGGAGGGATGGTGAGGATCGGCGAGAAGGGGTGAAAGAGGGTGAAAGGTGAGGGGGTAGTTACGCGCGAGCTCAACCCCCGTGAACAGAGGCGGTGGGAAGGGGTTGGGAGGCGGGAAGCAACGGTCGACTCTCTGTTGGTCAGACAAATGCTAAAGTAAATAAATCCGCTACTTTAACATGCAGGTCACCGCCGATTTTCGTTTGTTTTATTCGTTAGATACTTCATTTGGACAACTAGGGCCAATTACGTGCCGTCGGTCCACCCCTTCCTCCCTTCTTCCACCCTCTTCGCTCCCTCTCCTTCTCTCGCTCGCGAATCGCTCTCCCGTTCCATCCGTTCGACGATTTCTTAAGGCCAGATTCGACGTTCGTGAGATTCCTTAAACGTGGAGAACTGACGTTTCCAGTTTGTTCGATCGTTCGGGATGTTTTGGATTACCGGAGTGCGCGAGAGAGAGAGAAAGAGAGAGAGAGAGAGAGAGTTGGATTTTGACCATCGGAGAATCATACGCCTGAGAGTCGACCGAAGGAACAATCTCGTCCAATAATAGAATCGTTCCAGAATATCATCATCTCGGAGAGCTTCGTACAATGGTAGAAGCGAAATTCGATAAAACAGGGATGAGCTTCACCGTGCGGTCTGATAAAATTCGATTTGTCAAAAGCCCAGGATGGATCGATCCCACGTTCTCAAAACCACCGACACAATTGAACAGAGCTCGATGTAACGCGAGCATTTTCCGAGTATAGGAATTAGCATGCAACCGCGTTCTTCCGTGAACAAAATTCGACGAGGAATCTTTCGGATTTGTCACGGTGTCGATAATTTAAACAAACTTCATTGTATTCGTGGATCTGCATTATAAATCATGGAAGTGGAAAAACGAGAATGAGAACGATCGACACCTAGCGACGGGCCACGTATCATTTCAGCTCCGTAAATTTGAATCCGTCCCCTTTTGTCTTTGCTCGAAGGAGACTCGATTGATTCAACGATACAGACAATTCCATCGGGTAGTTTAAATAAATCAAATCGATGAGACGCGTAAAAGAACTATAGAATATTTATGTCCGATTTAATTCGGTTTAGGGTCTGATTTATTTCACGTAACTCCAATAATCAAAGTACAGAGAAAATACGATCTTGCACATATTTCCAGTACATCTTATCGAACCTACATTTTCACAACATCGTCCTTTCCACCCACAACATTCATTCGTGCCAAGAAAATTGTTCAACGATCAATATAACACTCCAAACGCATCTAACGCAAAAATTTCTGCTTTCAGGTGTGGTTCCAAAATCGGCGGGCCAAGTTCCGGAAACAGGAGAGATTGGCGCAGCAGAAGACCACTTCTCAGAGCGGACTTGGAGTGGACAACGGGGCATCGAGTCCTGTCGGCGGTGGAAACGTGAAAGCGGAAGGACGTTCGCCCAGGAGTCCAACGACGACGCCACCAGGTATAACGGGAAACGTTTTGTCGGTGAACGAGGTGAAGCCCAGTAACCAGAATCTGATCAACGTGAAGTTGACGCCAGACGGTGACGAGAGCTCGCCAAATGGTAGAGGAAGCGGCGGAGGTGGCACGTGGGGCTCATGCAGCCCAAGACCATTTTCTTCGGCGCTACCTCCGTACCTCCTGGACCCTCTACCCCTGAAGACAGCCAATCTTTACTAATCGCCGGAGTTGGGCACACCACTATCTCGTCGGTACAGTGTAAATAAGCTCCGAGCGTATAAGTGACTTTAACGATTCGCAGTGGTGATAATGTTCATCAACCGGAAACATAGGACTCGTTGTTCTTTCATTTTCTTTTTACAAAGCGTGTCGAAGGTGAGAGAATAAAGATTCATTTCAAATCTCTGTCGAAAGAGATACGATCGGTAGTCGATGATTTCTTTGAGGATGGAATTTCAATTGGTTTCACAATGGCGTCGAGCAGATCGGTGGTGTGTCTTTCCAGGTTGATTGTCTCAATACTGTACTCGAGCATTTGGTGTGCTTGAAGTGCTTCGAGTGAGAAGGTACACGATCGAGGAAACTTTTTCTAACGTATCAACCGTTATACGAGAATCGATTATCCATGCACCGTCCTGAGAATCCTCATGTGAGAGTAACTTTTTATCGGCGACGTCCTTGTCCGAAGGTGACTTTGAAACAATGTGGACGCGGATGTGTGTGAGTGAACGTGTGTGTAAATAAATTGCGTCGAAGCCGTCACCGTGGAAAAACTTCCGCGCGATACGATCGCGATCAGTTATTTTATATCGGTGATAAGAGAAGTAGAATGATCTTGTTGAATAGAGTAAATGGCGAATTTTGGGAGATTGATGGAGAAGCTGTGGGTAAAGAACAGGATAATACCGCGAGGTGGACTTGTAAGTTGATTTGCGATTTCACGAGTTAATCGAATTTCTCTAGTCTACAGGGATCGATGACAAACTGGTGGTGGCAGTGGTTGCGTTAGGTACATTCGATTTCTATCGGGAGACTCCGATGAAAGTAATAAGATCTAAATGTGCTTGCCTGCCTGCCTGTCGTCCTGCCTGCGATGATTCGTCGAGCGTAGAGAGCGTGTGAAAGAGAGTGAGATGATCGGTGAGAATTATTCGAATCTTAGGATTCAGCCTGTAAGCAACTCGATGAGTGCAAGCCGCCCTTATCGTTTAGGGTTAAAGAAACCATTTATGATATCGATATGTGTGACCGGAACTTGTACAGTTGTTGCTATAAATATACAAGATTAGTGTTTTACGTTAGAAGCCGATTCATTGTTCAGTTTTTCGAAGTCCTGAAATTTTATGCTACGGTAATTTAATATTTCATTGTAGATAACAATGAAGAAACAGAGAAGTGCGCACTAGGTCACAGAAGAATGGAACTTTCTACTGCTATGCCGTAAGTGACGCTTTCTACTTGTCTCGGTATTTTCAATCATTTTTTCTAAATTACCAATCTGTTCGCAGGTCATGGTAACGTGGATTCTGCGATCGAAATGATAGGATTTTAAATAAAACTCCGTGAAAGCTGTTGGTATGGTAAGTTTATTAGATTCGTTCGCATCTCGTTCTGTCGCATGAGATTTGCAAATATCTTCGCATGCATCTTCGTTAAGCTCCTTGACCAAGCTGCATAGACCCTGCTACTCCAATCTGCTGTTACACTTTGCCACGTGCGCGCAAAATTAATCGGGAAGTCGTGAAGTTTGAAAGGTCGCGTTTGTAAATTGGGAATAAGATGAAACGTAGCTGCATGGACGACGATGCTGACGATGACGTACGTGAGGAATGAAGGATCAAGGATTAAAGGTCGTTACTCGAAATTGGTTTAAAGAACGAGGAAACTCGTGTAAATCGAAGATTAACGGAACAGTTCGATCCTTCGATATACTTACCTTCGCGTGTACGTTCTAAAAATTCTCTTCTCGTGAATGTTTCCATCACGTCGCTCGCAAAATGAAAATAAATGCAGCGGAGAAATGATTATCGAGGAGAAGAGAAATGGAGAGGCGTTCGTTCATTCCTCAAGGACTTCTGATCGTTTCGACGCGATGATATCATTTCGCATTACCAATAGGACACGAGACAATTGACATCGTGAATCTGATATGTATTTATCCTCTCGTATATGATCCACGACACTGATCTCGGATCTTAAGGGGAGAGGTTGCGTATTACGTTGGATGATTATCTCAATTGTGGAAGATGACAACGACAATGACAATGATCGGATGATCTTAATTAATCGGCGCTAATGATTAAGACTATTTACGATTACGAATTGCGATTAAGTGGCAGCAACATGGCGACGGGGAAAAAGAACAGCGGATAATTGAAACAGATGGAAGGAGGAAAGGTAGCACGGTGTATGCTCGATCGTTGCAAATTATTTCGGACACGAGTGGTGAACAAGTATTTGCTAATGGCGATGCGCGACAATGAAAAGATCAGTGGAAGTAGCATCGACGAACAATGGTAGGCGTCAGTAACGATAATGTCACTATCACTAAACGGTTTTACGATATTATTATTAATAATGGCAGAGCGATTACGCAATCGGTAGTACACGCTAGAGATAGCGCGTATTGGTGGCACCCATTTCCACTTGAAATTTAACAGGCACGGGTAAAGAAACAGGATCTCGGCGCAAAGCGACACATTGGCCTTCGTTGACGATCAATCGATCGATACTTGGCGAAGATTATGGTGGATAAGGTGTCCGCGACGGTCTTTATCTGCCGCAGTTGAGTTTCAAGCGTTAAACAATGCAGGATGAACCAACGATGAAGGAGATTCACTAACTACAGCCCGCCGTAGTGCCTCTCACCAATTCTCTAACACGTGCTCGGTTAGCAAGGAATAGGAAGAGCTTAATATTCTTCGAAACATGTGTCACGAGAATATAGAAGGTAAAAGTTAAAATCGAAATTCCAGGACCTTCGCGAACCGAGCACGAACGAGAAGATGTTCGGTAGCAGCGATGCTGTTAGGCTTGTCGCACGCGCACCACGCATAGACAACGCAACTGGGCAATAATAGTAGTAGCAGTCGTAGTCACAATGTACTCGCAGCGGTCGTTGGCAATAAACGTGGACACAGTCTCCATATTATTTGTCGAATATAAGAGCTTGTTTAACATTATTCTCGAATCGTGTCGTTTCACCCAGCAAGAATGAAACAAGTTTTCGGAGCACATTATTTCATTAGAATTCGTCTCGTATCGATATATCGCGTTCGTCGATTAGCGGTGATTGAAGGTGGCCTATGATTTTTTTTCATGAAAATTCGCTCGCTTCCTCTAGGCCTGTTAATTTGTTCTTCTGCTTTTTATATTTATCTCTGTCTCTCTCTCTCTCTCTCTCTCTCTTTCTCTGTCTCGTTCTGTAGGTAGTATCGTTAGTTTTTCTTTCTCAGTGAGATATTACATTCGACGACGACAACGAGAGATCGTTTACGCCATCGTGAGAGTGCCCGCGCCCATGCCGAAGCCCACGCCCTTCGGTCCGAAATTCCTGCCGTAACAGCCACGGCAGTAAATGTCGCCGTCGGGACCGTCGTTGAGATTCGTCGAGTCTAAAGAGCGATGGCACTCGCCGCAGCTGAAGCAACGCTTGTGCCAGACCCGGTTCTTCGAGATCATCTGCTCGGCGGCGTAGACTGGGTAACCGCAGCGGGAGCAACCGTGCCCGTCGTTTCGCTTCTGGCCTACCTGTGGCTTCGCATCGATGCTGGAAAAGAGCGCGCAAACATATGTTGAAACAAATTTACGACACGATAAGCCTGTTACTTTCTCGACGGATCAGTGTTCGCTGCATGCAAAATAATTTTCAACATTTTATAACGAAATCTTTGAAATGTCGAAAATTTTCAACATAGACTTATACTCATATACCGAGCGTTCTGTGAGAAGTGCTGAAGACTACATCAAAACGAGAGAGCAATAGTGAGAGAGAGTGTGTCTCTGTCTAACAGGAGCGTTGTTTTCCTTATTGCCCCAATCAACGCTCCTGTGAGACAGAGACACACTCACTCTCACTATTGCTCTCCCGTTTTGATGTAGTCTTCAGCGCTTCTCACAGAACGCTCGGTCTACGAGTATATGTCTATGATTTTCAAACAACGTTCGGATGTTCACTCGAAGCAGAATCGAATACTTTGCTAAGAATTTTCACATACTATGAAATTGGATTTCATTTGCTTATTTTCAGGTCACCTCCAAAGGAGCACCGGAGTCCTTGAAACTTAAGGTACGTCATGACGCATTCTCTGAAATAAATGTCCACTTACTACGAGGGCGCATGGTCGCCATTAGTCGAGACAAGGGTGGGAGTGTGGCCGAAGCCGAATCCTTTGGGTCCGAAGAGCTTGCTGTAGCAGGAGCGACAGTGAATCTCTTTGTCGGGGCCGTCGCAAGCTAGCATGGAATCAAGCGGCCGGTGGCACTCGGCGCAGTTGAAGCACTTTTTGTGCCACATCGTACCCTTCGCGAGCTGTTGTTCGGCGGCAAAGACCATGCCACCGCAGCGAGGACAGCCCTGTCCGGCTGGAGCCTTGATCGAGGTCGTGTCGGGATTGTAGAAAGGTCGGCTAGCTGAGATCTCTTCCTCGCTGAAGAGACAAACGTTTTTTAAAGACTGTTCTTTAACTGTCGTCCTTTCATCGGAAGGATCATTTCACCGAAGTGATCTACTCACGTGAGTCCGTCGGTCTGCAAGAATCCAGATCCGCAGGCAAATCCATATCCGTGCGGTCCCCATTTCTTTCCGTAACACGTCTTGCAGTAAACGTCCTTGTCAGGGCCGTCGCAAGCGATAATCGAGTCGAGGGTCTTGGTGCAATCGTGGCACTTGAAACATTTTCTGTGCCACTCGCGGCTCTTGGCTAGTACTTGCTCGGCGGCGAATACCACGCCACCGCATCGGGGACAACCCTTGCCCGGTGGAGCTTTGATGCTAGCAGTGTCGATCACTGTGGTGCGAGGTGCCGCGTCGCTAAAGGATTGGTGAGAAAAGGACAATAATTATCGTCAATTAACGTCTCTAACCTTTAATTGCCTCGTTAACGAGACGCACCGACGAGAAGGGAGCAAGAGAAGTGGCCTGTTTTTGATACTTCACTTCGACGAATTATTCATTCGGCTCTTGTTTATTTGTTTAATACTTAGCTCCTCTCTCGTCGTCTCTCGTGAACAATGCGGTCGGGTGCACACGTTGAAAAGCACAGGCAGTGAAGCTAATCGTAAGGATCATGCGAACGAGCGTGCTCGGGTGATTGAAAAGGAGTCGGTCCCGTTTACCACCGACACGTGACGAATCGTGTAAATATAAGTGAGCACGAGAGGAGGGTGGAGTGAGTCGGTGTGATGCGTGGTTAGTAGGGCGTTAGTAGGCGCCAGAATGTTTTCGCGCATATTTATTCGCAGGATTAGCAGGCACCGTATGGCGATGCCTTTACGCAGGTGGGGGAGAAACTGATGTTGGAGTTCGTCGACGATGCGCGCGTCTACACTTCACTCTATTTGTATTCTCAGTAAAACTAGTGTGTCGCGGTGCATCGTCGTGAAACAGTTCTAAAATGTGGAAAAAAATGGAAGTATCGCCGAAAGAATGGTAGAAATAGATGGTAAGTGTTAGAGAGGCTGCTTGAAGCATTACGGCGGCGTGAAGCATGCTTGTGGATGAAGGTGGTGCTTGTGGGTGACCACGGACACCCAAGCTTTACGTTCGTCCGCGCGCGGCGCGTATTCGCGTTTTCTTCTCCACGTCCACGTGCACGCACATCCACCTCCGCCTTCTCAAGATGCATCTTCGGCTTTTCAACCATTCTTATCTTTCCTCGTGGTGATCTCGTGGGAAGGAGGACGCGTGTGCGCGAACGTGGAACGTTACGAAGACCGCAATGGCGATAGAGAAGGTGAAAGGGAGAGAATCGAGTAGTGTTAAATGAATAGCTAAGGGGCGCGTACCCCTCGTCCTCAATATCGCACTGCAGCCCGATGTACATAACACCAGCGTGGCCAATACCTCGCGGGCCGAATTTCTTCGGATAGCAAGCTGTTAAGCAGACAAGCGCATCATATATAGTGAGAGTGTAGAAGCCGAGCCGGGATATCTCTCGCGTGTTCCCATCTGAGTCTCGGCTCTGAAAACCCACCCATTGGCGTAGCAGTCGCTCTGCAGGGCCCCACCGCCCTGGCCGTAACCGTAACCCTTCGGTCCGAACTTCTTTCCGTAGCATACTGCGGACAACATGGGTTAAAGATGGTTTGCCTCAGCTCCCTCGGCCGCTTCGCCGTCATCGAAGCTACGATACGCTCGTTCGTTTCATTTTCTCAAGTTTCAATTCCTCGATTTTATTTCTCGGTTCGACGAAAGGTCGTGGAACACGCGTGATTTAATAGTGGGAGATGAAATTTTGGCTTGTTCTTCTCACAAGCGACAATCAATTTCGTTAACATCTTGAGCGCATCGTAGCTTCGCGCGCACGCGCGCGCAATCATGCGCGCTCGTTCTCACCTTTACAATAGATATCCTTGTCAGGACCTTCGCAGCAGTTGACGGAGTCTAACCTCCTGGTGCAGTTGGCACATTTAAAGCATTCCCTGTGCCATTGCTATACACGAGACACACAAAAGGGTCGCTTTGTTAGTCACGAGACATTTGTTTTTCCAGGAATGGAGAACAAAGTGGGTGAGATAATATCGTATTATTAATCACAGTCGAAGAACGATGGTTTTTCTGTTCGACCATTCGAGATTCCATTGCAATTCCCTTCACTAAGACTCTTTATATTAGGTGTATAAATTAATTCTCAACCTTTTTGATCAAACTTTGGTCTTTATTATAAAAAAAAATAATCTCTTAATCTTCAAAATAATCTCCCTCACTTTCTATACATTTTTGCCACTTTTTAGGCAACTTTCGTATTCCGTGTCGGAAAAATGATGGTGGTTTGTCCAGGGCGTTCTTTATCACGGAGATCAAAATTTCCATTCTGAAAATTTTGAAACCATTTTTTACACGTACTGTAGGACACAGCATTTTCGCCTAAGGCGGAACAAATCAATTCTTTAGCTTCAGCAGCACTTTTCTTCAATTGAAAGGAGAAAAGAAGGCAATGCCTCAGGTGCTGCTTTTCGAACGACATAGCGTTTACTATTTGGTTTTTCAGGTTATATTATCAACAACATTAAGTATGATAGCTCGTTTTGAAGCCAAAGGATGGCGCTTCAAAATAACTATACGGCGGGAAAGATATGCAAATTTAAATAGATACTCTCTTCAAATGAAGTGAGGGGCCGAGAATTAATTTATACACCTAATAATTTCCGTTCGTTATCGTTAAATATCTTTTTGCATTTCGACTGTCCTATTACGCGGTAAAGTTCGAGTCAATAGCTTTAGACCGAAGCGAACGGATGCTTGGATAAATGTGTAACTAGATAAAATAATAGACGCGTTTCGACGCGTGACCCTCGACGTCGGGTCTCCCCCAGGGTGCGAAGTAAAATATTGATGTGTCCGACGAGAAGCTGCCACGATAGACGAAAAACAGGAAGGGCTGCTGGGCCACGGACTTTTCTCAGCGAAATGCTGCTCGAATTAGACCTAGTCTTGAATTTTCCAGATACGCCGATGAATTTCCACGACCGCGGAAAAATATTGCACGCGAACGGATGGTGGAGTAGTAGAGAACACGTGTGAGAATAACGAGAAAAAGGGGTGAAGATAAAATATAAAACCACAAGGACGAGGAGAACGAAGAGAAAAAATTAGAAAGGTAAGGGGGCACGAGTAACGGGGGTAGGTAGAAAACCAACATCCTACGGGTGATGGGACAGTTGCTGGAACACCGTGAAAATCTTCGCACCTGTGCAGCGTTCACTTTCGCGAAGAAACTGTCCAAGAGGAAGACGCGATGCTACACGAAGATCGCACAACATATTTTGGGACACTTATCGCGAAAGAAGTTAGGCGACTTTGATCCGCGGTGGTGTCACATAAACACATAGAGACTGAGACTCGTGGTGGATGAGATAGGATTCTTGCGAATAATGGGAGAAACCATTGATGTACCTCGGCAATATATCTCGCGATCGGGACCATCGCAATGTAGGGTCGAGTCCAAGGTCCGATGGCAAATTTTGCACTTGAAGCATGGCCTATGGTAAGCCTGATCAGAAGAAGCACGGAAGATCATCATAACCACGATGATTAGCACATGTCGCGGCGCGTGGTCGCGAGCCCCATTACAAATTGCGCACGAAGATTGCGATTAATATTCCAGAGATTCTCTCGCGTTGAATATTGTTCTTTTTCTCTTTCTTTCGCACGCTGCTGACAATGGCGTTGCGACGAGATCGTCGATAGAATCGATTCTCGTTGATTACAATTTATTCGTGCAGTGCTCACTTTTCCCGTTTCATTTCTCTTTTCTCTTCCTCTCGCTTCGATTACTCGCCCTGCGCGTGGGCGAGGCGCGTCGTTTCGAGTAACAGAATACGCGGATGATTCTGCTGAGAATTTCGTAACAACGTCGCGGCCCGAATCTTTTGCCAGAGCTCGCCCGAGGAATGAATCATCGCGCGTTCCGTAAACGAATCCGCGAACGAGGAAAACACCCGGGGGTAGTCGGTGGACGGGGTGTGCGGAGGTTTTTGGCCGCGTCTTCGACTCGGTCTCGACACCGGAGGAGGTAAAGGTATTCCGGTGGGTGGATGCATCGTACGAAATTACGGAACATGCCACCTCGCGAGAAACCGTCAAACGTCATATTCCTGGAACTTCGGTGTACCCCGTGAAATGAACGTCGAAAGGAACGAGAACATCCTCGACGAGTTACCAGCAAGAATGAGACAATTTGAATTCTGCCACGCATTACTTACCCATCGATTCTATCCCCTGCACTCATACGCGCGTCCAAAGAAACGTAGCAACAAATGAATCATCTTATGCACTTTTTCCTAATTGGCGACACTCTAGATTCCTTCTTGGCGGTGAGTCTCGCGAATTAAATGAAATTACGAGAGGATTTTAGTCGAGCTTTCTCACTCGTTACAGCATCCCAGAGCGTTTTTACCGTCTCCTCGCGTTCTCGAGTCCGACGAATCGATAGACTCGCTGAGAGACGAGGAATCGTCGGTGAGCAATTAAGCCGACCCTCCCCTCGGACCCGCCGTAATACAGCGTGGCCATCGAAGCTTTTACCGGTGCTATTTTCCAATGTCGGACAGTTAAGACGATATGGCCGGACGGTTGGTAGGTTGCCAACTGTGACGCCGTGGAAGTTCTTGGGCCGACACCAGCGCCCACACCGTTCCTACTCACGTCGCGCACCTCTCCGCGAAATTTGCGTGCGCGCGGGCGCTTCTATTTTTTCACGTTGTTATGAAATTATGGATTTCGTCATACAACAAAATTGGGCCGCGCATCACGGATCGGCTGGACCGTAGCGACTCACCCACTTGCTTATGTGGCAACGAGGCGAGCCGGAAGATATAGAGTGGTCAGATTTTACGGGCCAAGGAATCGAGACGGGCGAAGATCTCTCGCGAATTTTGAAATGATTATTATGTAATGCCAAATGTTGTCCCTCTGTCGGAAAGTTATTCGAATAATTTATTTCTTTTCTTCTCGGTGTCGATTTAACATCTCGGAGCTTTATTGGATGCGATTCAAAAGTATGTCGTGGCTCGCGAGAAACTCGGATTACAACGAGCTTTTAGGTTGCTCGCGAAATATACCGGCCAGGTGTGTTATTTAATATTCGATACGCGCGCGTGGTCGTTCTTTTACATCAGCAAACGAAATATCCAGCGTTTTTCGTCCAGTAGAGTAATAGATGAAGTAACGATTTACAATCGTTCGAAGCATGATATCTTTTTTGTAATTCTTATTATTTCTCAAGGGATATGTTTTCTAAGAAATAACGACGCGTTGGTCTTTGCTCGCACCAGCTGCCAGAACGAACAAAGCCACCCACATAAAGCAAGCCAGATATATTTTCCTTCTTATTTATGCCACGGCGCGTACCGCTTTTCCAAAATGTTCCGCCCCCCACTCCGACGCAGACCGCATTCCCGCTAATTGGCTCGCCGATTGCAATAGAATATGCATTTTGGTTTATGTTCGTTGACTATGATTCAGCGATATATCGTATAGACCACCGGCCGAAATACGTCCTGCGTATAGCTACTTTTCGAACCACATTTGATCGTGACATATTACCTCGATCCACCGAAGCAATGGAAATTTGTTAATTGAAATAATCGATTGAATATGTATCTCGCGCACGTTCTTCTCATCGACCAACGGTGAAAGGGTCGTAGAGCCAAGGGTAACTGCCGAGGGATGGTAAGGGAAGTTCCACGAGTGGCTCGACCGATAACTCGTCAGAGGGATGTTCCTCGTAGTCGACTACCGTCAAACATGATTTCCATCGATCGCTCGGTATAAATTCTAATAAAGTGACCATGATTTTCTTTGGAGAAAAAATGAAATTATTTTTTAACCGGATATTTAATATTGAGCATACGAGAATCTTTTTATCGCGAAATCGTCGCAACACCAATTTGCAGAGAATTCCTACGGACGAAAAAAAAAAAGATGTAGGGGTGTTAAATATACTCACCCTTCCTCTAGCCAACATCTGTTCGGCAGCGTAGACGTATCCACCACAACGGGGACATCCTTCGCCCTCGGGTGCCTTCGCGATCGCTCGCGGTTCCAGGATGGCATTAGATCCTCTCGAGAGATCTCTAAAAATCCATAGAAATACACGTTAAATTACCGTTACTCGTCGCACTTACGAAATATAATTCTCTATTTTTTTTTCTCATCTCCAGGACCACGTGCGTTCTCTTTCCACGAGGAGTCCCTGGAAAGCACAACGCACGGTCTACGAAGATAAGAGTCGTGCGTAAATTTACATACGTATACGAATTATGGATAATCATATGTGTATATAAATTTCAGACTAGATACAAACACAATGGAAACACAATCACCACAAAAGCCATGAAAATAAGCTCGACGAGTGAAACCAGCGAGGGGTGAGCTTACGATTGGATTCTAAAGAGATCAGATTCTTTTCAAAGTGCGACTATTCGTTTCATTTTTCACCAACGCGACAAGTCACGCGTGACAGTAATCGCACGTTTTCGTAAAGTGCGATTCGGGAGTTGGAATTTAAGAAGACTCGATCTCGTCGGGCGAGCGAGTGTCGTTCTTTCTCAGACGGAGTGAGTGAATTAAAAATTAATGAGAGGAAGACGTCGACCGCGAGGCACCCCTATACCAATTTCATCCCTCGAAGGTACCAGCCTCTAGGAACAAAGAATCACGATAAATCCGTGAAAGATACAGTGTATTAGGGTGTTAGGTACTGGGTTAGTAAGAGATTAGTATTCCTTTCCCTTTATGCAACCACACACGTGGCTTCCGCCGAGCCCCGAGAGGAGAGCCGAGAAGCAGATTGTATGTAACAGAATAGTTTGAACTATGAGAGAAGAGAGAGAAAGAGAGAAAGATAGAAAGAAGGAGGGATGACGAGTGGAAGATAGAGACAGAGTGAGAAAGAGAGAATAGAAAGAGAAGAGAGAAGAGCGAGTGAGAGAGTAAGAGAAAGAAGTAAAAAAGGGAAAAGGAGGTGAGAGGCGGTGTTTTGCATAAAATAATGCGTGTAAACTAAATAAAAACTGGCCTGGTATAGTGAGGAACCTTTTTTGCGCGTGCGTGCGTACGTACGTCACGGTACGTATGTATGCAAAAGCGCCCATAAACGTTAAAGTGTTAGCAAGGTTACGGAGTTACGCACCCTTTCGTAAAGGTGGGGTGATAGAGAGGCGGTGAAAGAAAAGAAAGAGAGAATGAGAGAGAGAGAGAGAGAGAAAGAGAGAGAGAGAAGAAATAGAGAGACAGACACAGAGAGAAAGAGATAGAAAGAAGAAGAAAGAGAGAGGGAGGTATTAATGAAGAGAGAAGCTTGCTTGAAATCGATTTTTCTTTCATCACGCGAAAAAAGAAATAGTGTAGATAGAGCGAGAGAGAGAGACGGCAAACTGACTCGGTGCTCACCATTTTTTTCTATCTCGATATTTTCTCGGTACTTTCTCGGCTTGTGACAAATAACGCGCGCTGATCAGCACACGCGCGCTATTGCGACAACAACGTGTCTCAATCAGATTTTGTTCAATGTGGCCTCCGGATGGCTCGAACTCGGCGGGGCTGGCGGGGTAGGGTTGTGGCGTGTGTTGCGCTTTTCTTTTGTGCTCGACTACTTTCGCTTTTGACTTTTTGCTTTTCTATTCGAATCGCTTTTTTTCCGATGCACGCACAAAAGAGCCTAGGGGCGGTGACTGGTTCGGGGGGTCGACAGATTTTTTGGTTTACAAGAAGGACTTTTTATCACGTTATCGATACACCTACACGTGAAACTGCATAATTATTACACAATTACATAAGTACGATACACAGGACATCGTTAAGACAGTGCTTTGCTTTTCGGCGTAGCGTTCTCATTCCTTTCTGTTTTTTTTTTTTCTTGGTTCGTTTACTCTATTTTTTGAGACTCTTGGCAGGCAATCTGTACTTCCTTCAACACACACGTATATATTTAGAACTTTCCCTTCTCTTTAGTATTCTGCGGGTCTCTAAATATTATTACTATTAACTCCCTTCCTGTCTTATTTTGGTTTTCGTTTGCTTTTGTTTTTTTTTTTTGTTTTTTTTCTGGTTTGTTTGCAGATCGTATTAGAGGTTTCTAAGAGGAGGATGTATGTGAGACTCATTAATGAAAGACACTCGTTATTTGTAGGTTTTTTCCTTTTCCCCTTTTTTCCACTTTTAATAATCGACACTTATTACAGATGGTATAAATGATCCTATAAACTAATGTGTGTCTTAGCACAAAGAGAAAACGCTCAACCGGATGGGCCGCGCCCCGGGGTGGGTGGACCCATCGCACAGTAGATAGTTACATAAATAAACGGGGGGATAACTGAGGGGGGTCTCGTAAGGGAGCGTGAGCTAAGGAAACTTCTAGTTCAAGAGAGATGGAAGGTCGTGGACGGGAAGTGGGGTCTCGAGGAAGTGAGGAAATGCGGAAGGAAGAATTCTGCAAGTGTGCTCGTCGAAGGCAAGCGTGTCCGGCACGTCGCAATTTACCAACGTCGGAAACGTGGAAATCGACGATGATTGTGCCCGTTCGCCGGGTCGAAGTCGCAATTGCAAAGAGGAATTCGCAGTACGGAGGTGACGACGGAATCGAGAGACGGCAGGTAAGTCTCGCGGTATAAGCCACACGTGATGCTAAGCTTGCCGTGCACCACCACCGGATCGAAGCTTGACGCGGGCGTGTGCAGGCGGAACTCGAAGATCGCGATGAACGCTTTGCCCTGATTGTTCTTTACCGCTTGCGGAGAAGCTGCTACGCTGATCGCGCAGTGCAAGACGCAGGGCATGTCCGACTCGGCGTAGAAAGAAGGGAGCTTCCCTTCTCTCATGATCACGAACGATTTGCTAATTTTGCTTTGTGAGATCGAGATGCCGATTCCGTCGCGTCCTGATTCAATTTCGTACTGCGAGTGACAGGAGACGTGGAGTGTTTTTGGACGAAGGAGGTGGGAAGGATGTAGAGGTCGAGAAGAAGGGTGGGTGTGAGTTGCGGAATGGATAACCGCAGGTGCACTCACTCGCTACTCTTCAGATGCTCGCCCTGGTCCATTGAAAGGCAACCGGCTCCACCGCCGAAACCGTAGCCCTTAGGGCCGAACTTGCGGGCGTGGCAGACTTTGCAGAAAAGCTCGCCCTCGTGCTCGGAGCAGTTCGTCGAGTCGAGTAATTTGCCGCAGAGACCTGTAACAGAGGGTGGAAGGGATGACGTAGAGTTTCTTCTTTTCAGGTGGCTGGTGATATGGCAGAAATGGTCGGTGAATGGATCATCAGGATTCTTGCGCGATTCTCTTGATGAATTTCCTTGCGAACTTTTTCGACCGTTTGCAATTCGACCGTGGTACCGCGTACGCGTGAACCGGAAATTTCACACCTGTGCCAGGAAAGTTAATCGAGGGAAATATCCGGGACGATATTTTGGACCGAAGAGAACTGTTTGGTGAATTCGTCGCCTTTACAAATCGCGCTCGTTCTCGCATTTTTCTCGACGAGTACGCGAAAGTTAGATGTAACATTTATGTCACTCACCGCACTTGAAGCACATCTTGTGCCATTTAAGTCCTCCGGCAACTCGTTCCTCCGCAGCGTAGACAGATTTGCCGCATTTCGGGCACTTCGGGTGTTCTACTGGCTTGAAAGGCATTTTGTATTTACTGAAATCAGGAGAGCCACGTGCTTCATCGTAATGTCAACGTTTGACGAATTGAGATTAAGAATGGTTAGTGCGAAAGCTACCACGCGCACATCGGTATTTTATAAAAACAATTAATTTAAATAGAAAAAACATACATGCACACTTTGGATTAAAATTCGTACGCTGCCCCTCCATTGGAATTCCATCGGGCGATAATTTGCCATTAATTCTACATTGCTCTTGAAAAACGGCCAACCGATCGACACCGCGTCGATCCTCGCTTATTTCTCGATCGGTTAAATTATATAACGTTTCGAATGCAGGCGAGAACGAGACGAGGATCACTCCCACCTGGGTCTAATCCGAGCACTCTATTTTCACCCCTCTCGTGCCTCTCGCTTCTCACCATCCTCTATCAAACGGAGGAGAAGGGGCGTGAACCTGTTTGTGTACACAATTCTCTTAGGAAGAGATTTATCGTTTCCTCTTGGTATAACTCTCTACCTCCTTCCCATCGGTCCCACAAGGCACGCTTCACCGCTCGTGAGAAAGTGAGATAATAATCGAACCAACGTTCTTCGCATTTCGACGATTTGCTAAGGACTGTAGAATTTTTCGAATCACCTCAACCACTTGGACGCTCCTTACAGGTGTTCCTCGTCGTGGCCAGTTCGAGCGGTTAACGCCGTGTAAAGTGGAGACAGGCTAACGCGTGCAAGAAGGTACATTTTGTGCGAACTGTTGGCGCCCGTCCCTGAGACCTCGCGAATAGAATGGAGGCATCGCGCCGTGTCACAAAGCTATATATTTTCAAACAATCTACTTGGCTGTCATACCTCTAGGCGCTCACAATTAGTTCGGAATAGATCGCAGTACAACGCACTCCGACATCAAACGAGATGCCAATTAGTTTAACGATGTGTATCTGGGCAAGGGGTGTGTGGAGCGTCCGTTTGATTATTTTCTGCGACAACTGCGATAACGACTTCTGTCCTTAATCGTGTTATGTCGTTTGTTTTAACGAGCGATTTATTCGTGTTCTGAATACGTCGCGAATTAAAAGGAAATCGATAAATCGTTTTTCTCAACACTAAGTCAAGACGTCCACGAATTAAATGTGTATATAGAAATTACGAGCGTGTGGCAACGATTACATCAGCTCGAACCGCGCAACGTTACCGAGAACACGTGCACGCGCAACAATCTGTTGTTAGCCTTAGCGCTTTTTCTGGGGTTAATGGCTGTGTGCTCGGATGCAAACCGGGTGCCTTCGTAATTAGACGGTGAAACTGAGACCAGACTCGGTCTAGACGAAGGTGGTATTTATAAACGTTGGGTGATCAAATGAAAGTGCATTCAAAGTAACGCGAAAGGTATTCCAGTAACTTCCTTATTTCCGTTCAATCGAGAATTTCAGGAGGCAGAATTCGGCGCGGTTCAGTTAATGAAGATTCGAGGATGCTTCTCGTGGAATAATTCGAATAAGGTCCGACGTATATCGGGACACCCGGTAGGCACGCGAGGCACGCACGTTCGGTTCGGAGCATTTGGACGGTGGCCAAAGAAGGCGAGCCGGCGGCGATTCTGCCAGGAGTACACCAGGGAGGCCCCTGGAAATGGGGGTTTACGCGCGGGTGGTGGCGCGGTGCGCGTCGTACATTCGACTCCTGCGAACGCTACTTTTAGCGAGGCCGCCGCACGATCGGCGACACACGCATAATGACAATAAATCGTCCCACGAGTATGCGACAAGCGCATTCGCGGCTTCCTCATTTTTTGCGTACTCGCGACTTTTCAGACTTTATTCGGAATTTTCTATTTTTATTTTCTCTTTCTAAGACGTCTCTCGTCAATCTCGTTTCCCGGCTTATTTTTCCTTTCAGCAGGCGCATGCATTGTTGTAATATGTCGTGTACAATGTCGATAAATGATCCAGGGGGGACGCGTTTACCTTATTTTCTCGAATTTTTCATGCACCTCCGAAATTGTTTGTTCTTTATCTCCCAACGAGATTTTATTCGTTAATTTTTCTTTCGCGTTGCTTATTTTTCCTCTCAACGGGCGCATATATCTCTACGAGCTATCGACACGCTTGGAAAGACTATGAGCAAAAAGACGCTTTCCGTGTAACAGGTCGTTCAGTCGCGTGTAATTTAAAATTCCTGGCCATTTTTTATCTTCTTCCATATGAATTCAAAATGCATACCCGAAGAAATGCGTACGGAAAGAAAAGAAAATTTCTTTAACGAATACCGAACAATTTCATATTTTCTTTTAAATATCGAATGCAACGAAGTAACACGTCTACTATCAGCCTGCGGAAAAGAAGACATAAACGAAAGCGTGCTCTTTTAGGCACGACCGTAAAGGGAGTGACTTATTTTTCTTTAAACGCTTTCTCCTTACAATCGGACTCTCATCTTCTTCTGTGGCAAAAACGAATGTGTAACGCGTGGTAAAGTCGCGGAGAAAGGCATTGGACGCGGTAGTGACGGTGGACGATAGAGGTAAGAAGATCCATAAGGGAGGCGGCGTGATTCTATATCGGTTGCGGGCGCAGGCCACCAGTCGGCCTCCGAGGCCGTATTTGGGAACATGCTCGTGGTTGCCCACGGCACTAGCGCCGTCCTTACCCCTACTTTCGAATTACGCGTGTCTTCCCGAATGGATGGAGTTCGTTTCACGGACGGACGGACGGATCGTGTGCAGATCAGTTGGCCTGAACGCGAAATTTTATTCGGTTCCGGCATTTCCGTGCACAACCGATCAAAATTCATTGCCCAACTCTCGCTGGTCGAGCGTGAAACTACTGTTGGGCGCGTAAACGATATTTAGGAAAATTTCACTCGCCATGCTTGTTATCGTTGCAAACGTGCATATGTTAAAGAATGCATTCGGATAAGTGGACGCGTCCATTCCTCAGTCCAATTGTACGACGAGACAATATTTTTTAATCAGGACGTGGGGTGGACCGGACGAATTCACGTGACGGGAGTACTACGTGTAATACAATGATAATCATCGGGGTTTCTAGATATTGCAACGTACCGTCTGAGATTTTCCGAAACTCCTTGGGAACGAAGTCGTCGATAGGGACTGCAATCGCGAAACTTAATTTGCGTAATGGAAATTTCTTGATTTCTAGACCGAAAAATGAGTCTCTTCGCGTGGAGCAGTTCGACTGCAATGGATTGTCAAATTCAAATTAGGAAGGGCAATTCATTCTCGCATGGAGCCTGATAAAAACCGTGGAGAGAACGATTAAAATCTTTGCGACATTCCAAGAAACAATGTCACGAGCATCCTTTAACCACGTTAACTGGATTAACGCATTCACGATGGCGCATTGTTACTTGTTAAGCGACTAGCGGCAAAATTAATCGAGTTACAATTATTTTCCGATAGGCAGGAAAAAAAATTCTTACGCAAAACAAACGCGATCTCTCTTGGCTCTAATGATCGACCTTAAATCCTTGATGATTTTACACTCTAACGAATGTGGGTCACGCGGTGGAAGGAGCGAGAAGGCCAACGAGGCTCGGAGCAAAGATACGAAAGCACGAATAATCTTCACTTTTACCTTCCACGTATTCTTTCTCCGATCGTTTAACTCGATTATATAGAAAAAAAAAAAAATCAGAATCCTAGACGCAACCTCGGGTACACAAATTTACCTTCGCATTTCGAACAGTGGACCCTAAAAATTTTTACTTCGGCTCTGGACCGCCTTCGCCGTTTCTAATTAAAAAAAAAAAAGAAACATTCCCAAAAAAACCCAAGATCAAATCAACGATATCGCCGTGCTCGTGAGAAGCACGCGCGTGCGCACGAGATCGCAAACACGCGCACCTGCTACCCATAGCGAATCCCGGAAATTTCTCGTACCCCTCCCACGTCCCATATCGCACGAATCTCTTCGCGAATCGCCATCGAGGGCGCCCCTTATATCACGTGTAAATTCGCCGGGACGATTCTTTCTCGCGTTAACCCCCAAGTGAAACCGTAACGCGACAGAGACAGATAGAGAAAGAGAAAGATCCGACGAAGAAGACCCCGAGCCAAATAAGAAAACCTAACGACATAAACCACGAAAGACGCGACCAAAAAAAAAAAAAAAAAAAGGTGCCAAGGAGATTCTCACGAGAAGCGAAACAATCCTCCCTTTCCTTTATTTCTCACAATCGGCGGCGTGCAACAGCAGCGACAGCAGCAACGACGGCGACAGCAGCAGCATCAGCATCAGCGGGTAATCTCTCTCTATGCCTTTCTCTCATTACTGTGTACTCACCACTAAGATACTAGCGTAAACGTGTCGAAGATTCACGAGAACGTACGAGGAGGGACGTACGACGAAGGGAAAGGTGTACTTTGAAGAAGAAAGTGGCGATGTGGACGACAGGCGGACAGAGACTGATCGAATCGGATAGCTCGGGGTGACTTCCTCGGAGGAAGCGGCTTTCTCGAAGGTGGTGGTGGTGGTGTGGTTTGTGTGGAAAACACCGAGCACTGAACACCGCACTAATACTCGATTCGAATGGCCGTCCCCGCGGCCGGTGTGTCCTAGTCATAGGCTTGAGATTTGCACACGGCACGTATGCATTGAAACGTCAGTGCAGCCGCGACGACGACGGTGGTGGTGGCGGCGGCGGCGGCGGCGGCGGCGAAGCCTGTTGGTGGCGGCAGCAGCAGCAGAGGCGGCAGCGATGGCGGTGGTAACGACAACGGCAACGAGACCCACTTACTCACACTCGCGGACAAAGCGTTGTGCGTGTGCGAGGCGAAGCGTCTCGATCGGCCACGAGAAAAGAAGAAGGAAGAAGGGTTCATGGGGGTGATGGAGAGACATTTATCCGTGGTACTACGAACGGCGAAACTCCTACCAGTTCTCCAGATTCCACAGAGAACGTTCCACCCCCCCGTCACTCCATATTCCAACTTTCCACCCCCGCTTCCATCCTTCTCGTCGTATTCCTCCACGAAGCGTGTAACGTCGCGTTCCTTAAAATAGCCCGCGGCGCGTTATGAGGATCCCATTCCGTTGCTTTGCTTCCCCCGTCCTTCGGGCGAGGCTTCTTACGCGATGCTATCCGAAACATTCTATCGGATGAGTCATCGCCCGGTGACACCGGGCCATTTAAACGACACCGTTTTATTACGGGCCCCCGCGGGACACCCCGGGTTTGCTGGTGATGACGATAGTAGGATAGAGAAGGGTGTGTGGTTAGGTGCCGATGATGGTGAGCACGCTGATATCCACCACTTCGAGATTCACCTGAGAAGTTGCCTACTTGGCACGATAGACGGACGAATCTTTTAGGTGGGACCAGATCTTTGCAACAGGTTCAACGTAGAAGCGTCGTTAGAAGCTGGGAGGAAGATTTTTAGGGAGGAAGGTGGTGGTAGGATGAAGATAGGAGAATGGGTGGATACTCCTGGGTTATATTAATACTCTTTGTTATGTCAGCGGTTACCCATGGACGGGTCACAGGCGATTGCGGTTCGCTTTGTTTCAATGAAACTCCTCTCGTCTGTTCTATTAATCGTAGAACGATCTCGATTACTCTCGAAGAAAGTTTGCTCTATCACTTTATTATCAACTACGGAATTATTAGGTGCACCGGAAAGTTTCGTCCGTTCCGGTTACAACAAGGACGAGTCAAAAATGGACAGAACTTTCCGGTAGACCTAATATTATCGTGCCTATGCGAGTTCTTATAAATATTCCCAGATACTATGGATCTAAACGAATGGAGAATGCCCAGTTTCGTCTCTCGTCGATCGACTTCCGTGTACCCTCTCGTCGAAGCCCGCGAACGTGCACGTGAGAAAGTCCCGTAGCGGTGAGGGTCCCGTGAAAAGCGCGGCTCCAACCGATTTAGAACCCTCACCCACGTGTCGACCGTTTCTGCCTGTGGGGCGCGGGGTGGCCGAAGAGAAGTGCAGCCTAGGCACCCGCGTTATGCAAATGGCCCCGTCTCGTCCAAAACGAATGCGATCGATGGGTGAGAGAGGAAGGAAGAGACGAGAGGGTAGGTAGGAAAATCAGAGAGAGAGAGATAATCCAGCGGCACTTCGAAATTCGAATCACCTTCGAATCGTGAGTATAACGCCGATGAGTTCACTCGGGCCTCGAGCCGGAGCTGGCCGAGAGGAGAGGAGAGGCGGGAGGGTAATCGTCATAATTAGAGCTTCTAATTTAAGACGTCGCCCATTCGTCTCAGTCGGTTTCTCGCGGGAATAGAGAAATAGCTGCGGATGGAGGATTTTCTCCGCGCTCGCGGACCCCGCGACCTTCCTCGCTAACGAGGACCGATCGAGCTAATGCGCTTGGTTACTCTTGGATCGTATTATTCCCAAGATTTCTTTTACATCATTCGAAAGGACTCATTTGGTTTTCTGTGTCCATAGGTGGATCGTCCAATCGCTCTTCTTCTCTCTCTTTTCGATGGATGGGGATGGCCGGGCGATGTGGGTGGGTGGCTGAACAGGGACGGTGGTGTTCTACTCGCTTTTGCTTCTTCTTCCTTCTTCCTCCTCCTCCTTCACCGGCTCGCAACGCGCGAGCGAAACGAGCGGGTGAGAGGAGCCTGAGCCGCGATGAAACACACTCATCGTCTATTCATAGCCCCTTGCTCAAATTTATATTTTTAGAAGGGCGCGTATGTACGTACACGTGGGTTTATATAGAAGGATATACGGTGGGCTATATGTTCGTCTATATAAGTGTACCCACTCCGAAGACGACGACACGCGGCTCTTACGAGGTAACCGCTTGCCCGCTGGATCTGCCGGGAGAGTGGAATTTCGAACTCTTTCGTAGGCTTTCGAGAATCGTGAGATATCCTAGATGAGCTCGTTGGAAAGATTCTCCGCGATTATCCAACCTTCCAAGCTATTACATTCCACATATGAAGTTTCGATCTTCTCGAGATCTGTTGATTTTTCAATCGAATCGACAAATTCTTCGTCACCTCCATCCTTCTCGAAACGTGTCGTTACTAATTTTTAATGTAAAATTAACACGAGGGTCCAATGAAATTTTTATAGCAACCATCAGTACTCGGATAATCGACACCCTCTAAAGACAATTACCTTTTTTGTCTCTCATCTTGCAGCTGTGTGGCAAAATGGAACCGAAGAATTTTGGAGGCACGAGAATGGAATTGGAAACAATTTTATTCGTCTCGTCCTCTCGTTCTACCTTGTCTTCGGCATAAGCCGATTTATCTTGGGACGTTCCCTCGAACGACGCGCAACGACGATCGCCCGCGCCAGACGCGATTCCAGGAGATATCGCGCTCGATGGATTCGCATTTAGATACGCGCACGCCCGCCACTAGACATTTGATACCTAGGCGTCTAGTGATATGTTTACATATGTACGCGGCCCGATCTAAATTTAGCAAAACCGGCCGATTGCACATCCCAAAATTTTGTGGATAAAACAACGTGACTCTCGGGTGAGAAGTGGAGAGAGGCAGGCGGAAAGGCCACCCGATCGTCGCGGGGATGATTTGCTCTCCCTAGGTTCCTATCTCCGACAGGTGGAGGTGGAGGTGGTGTCCTTGATGCAAAAGAAACCTAGAGTAAAGGAGTAAGCGAGAAGGATGGAAAGGGGTGTCGAATCGAAACCTCGTCTCTCTCGTTCGAACGTGGGTGGTGGGTGCAGCGCGTCTCACGTTCGCCGGAGAAAAATAGTCGCGACGGATGAGACCAGGTGGTTCGAAGCACGAAGGTAAATAATAGCGTGAACGATATTCCGTAGCACCGTGCGTGTCAAGCCCACGGAACATCCAGAAGATCAAAGAGCGCGTACGAAGCTGAAAATTGATCTTACACTGAAAAAATTGTATTCTTATCTTAATAATTTACCACTTAAGTTTAGAATATTTCCTACTAAAATAAGCAACAAAAGGATCTTTTTAATTTAAGAGTAGAATGTTCTAAACAGATTCCTCTAATCAAATATTCTTAACAGATATTCTTATCAGATATTCTTAACATAGCCTGGTAAAAAATTTGTATGGATATATTTCACATATAATTATTGGAAACAAAACACTTAATGAAATGCTTTACTCTTTACATTGTCGAAAATTACATTACCCATATCTTGAAATCAGAATTGCTTGAGAAATATTGCCACGAGAGAAGGTTACAATTCATATATACACGTATTTCTATACTTGTAAATATCTCCATTAAATCGCCCAAATCCTCTACTTCTAGCCACTTCGTCATTTCCTTATCCATACTTTTTGCACAACACAGCACACAAAATAATATAGTAATCAAAATTACGCAGAATTGCAAGAGGAATAAGATACAGACATCGACATGTGCCGCACGCGATGTGTAACCTAACTTAACCAAATACTGACACGCATTGTGTGGCGACATTCAGATGGATTATTAAGAATATATTCCAAAAACCGTCATATCAATAAGAAAATATTCTTATCTATTAAGAATATCTATTAAGATGAATTATTAAGTTTGTATTTTGAGAATACAATTGTTTCGGTGTAACAATGTTATGAAAATTCTTCTCGCCCGTAAATATATCTCTTCCGGAAGAATTTCTTCGCGCCGAGATTCTCGTAAATCATATTCGTCGACGCGCGTTCCCGTGGAAGTTCGACGAACGAATTAAAAAAATGTAACGTGGCTGTCGTGATCTCGGACGAGGATCCTCTTCAGATCCAAAGACGATTAATCTCAAACCGTTATATCTTCGAACAAATTGCTCGATGCGCGGAATGGGATCGCGGGGTGCATAGAAGAGAAATTCGGGACGGTGGCGCGTGCGAGAGGGAGGAGGAGTGCATTCCACGTGCCCAGGAATAGCGTAGGGAGAATTAATCTTCTCCGTGAGAAGATATCCGATGAGTGAATAATAAAAAATATATAGGGCATGGGGGGGGGTACGTTAATAAAGTTTCCAATTTATATATAGCGCGAGTGTACGAAGCGTTGGAGCACATTTATACGACGTGGCCGAGCACCACACACGACGACGGGAGAAAAATACACCTCCTAGAGGATCCTCTTCCACGACGGAACTTACGTAACGCGCGTGAGAGAGCGGCAGCTGAAGCCGTTGTAAATATGTGAACATTTATTTATTCCGGTGAGTTTAATGGTACATTAGCGGGGATATCGTTCGAGGGAGAAGGGAGAGGAGAGGTGAGAAAGAACGAGTGAGAGGGAAATAGTGTGAGGAGCGTAAATGCCAATGGAAAAGATTCTGGCAGCGAGACGACCATTCCGGTGACGCTAGGTGCTCGAGCGATAAACAACAAAGGAGCGCGGTATAAAATATGCGGGCATACACGTTGGTTTATCTCACGCGAGTGGCACATTCGCGCGCGACTTACAACTTGCGCGCTTGAAACAAACTTGTAAGTTACTCGTACTTCGAGCGTAGTGTCATCGTCGCGTGATTCCAGAGTTAATAACGAATAGTAACATTGTTATGGAAGAGAATCTGTTCTAGGAAAAAGGGGGTTACAGAAGCGGTCGTAAGAATTTATACGATGCTCGAATTAATCTTTATTCCTCATCGAGTTTCTTTGACGCTGTACTTCCGTTGACTTTTTATTTTTCTTGCTTTTTTACTCGTGACCACGATTTTAATCACAGATTAAATACAACGAGAACAGGTGCATCTCTGCAATCGACGAATGACCGTGCCCTTCGCTCGTTCGTGGGCCGTTATTTCGTAAACACAGTCACCAAATGATACACGTTTTGTGCGTACAGTCGTGGGAAGAACCCACGAATAAACTTCATTAAACGCTCGAATGTCACTGTGCCTACGCTTGGCAATCCACAAAAATTCATCCCCTCCACTTCGATACTCGCCATAATTTCTTAATTTTCACCAATGCGGTAGAACGATTGCACGAACGAAATTATAATGTTCTTGGGTAGACGGAGACTAAAGAATCGCATGTATAGAGCAAAGACATATAGACATTGGGCAAAGGAATAGGTAGGAGCATTCGGAAAAACAAGATTATGGCTCGCAGTAGGTGGAAATATCTCGATCGTGATTCACCCTACGTCGAACCACAATGTTGCGGAAAAGCAATGCTAAAGATGGACGTGGTGCCAACGGCAATCGTTCTTTTTAGCACTGTAAATATAGATCGCGTGTATGAGTAAACGTTACCGCGATCGGTCCCACGCGCGCGTACGGTTGTCAAGACTGGCATATCACATTGAATTAATGTCGGTAAATTCGGGCAAAACTGAAGAATTTACTCGGTTCTTAAAACGCGTGAATCATGTGTAATAATTAATGTAACAAGAAGCTCGTGCACGGTTCTCTGCTGTAAAAGTAAAAAAAAACAAATGTTCAATGTAACACGACTAAATGCAGCAACTGTGGATACTATAATGCCCGTATTTATAGTCGTTCATTATCTTAAGGATGAAGGAAGCCTCCATGAAGGCTCAAGGAAGCTCGTGACAACCCTTGAAATAAGGAACTCAATATAAGGCTCGTTGTTCGGTCAAGGAAGGTTTATGAAATGTGGAATAAGAAATAAGCGATCCTTATTCCTCAAGGAACGACTATGAATACGGATTTAAGATTTACTATCCTTATAAGGGTCAGCGCTTGTGGATCTAGGAACGTAAAAAAAGGTGCTTTCCTTTCACTTCTGTGATCAGATCATATCACATCACCTCAGAAGTAGACAATAATCTGATTGGATTACCTAAAGTAGACGAAAAAATACGATTGGATGAATTGAACTGAACTGATCTGAATATTTCACTTCAATTGTAAAAGGAAAGCAGCTAAAATGTTTCGAAATTTTGGGTGGTCAGCGCCACTTCAGTATAACTGCATAGTCATTCGATATAGTTAACATTAAAATTTCATATGTACTGTTGATCGAACAGGTCACTGCAATTATCCGCGCGCACCTCGCCCAGTGGGCTAAATCGCTATACCCATAAGTTGGCCCTCTTCAGCAATCTCTCCTCGATGCTAAGAGAGTAATAAAGTCATAATTATCATTTTAATCGTAGAAATTTGTTTGACAGCCTATTGCTTTCTTTAAAAAACTGATCCAAATACGTCGTCTTATTGCAATCTGCATCAAAACATAAATTGTACAATGTCTTATTGTTAAACGTATTTGCAGCGTTGATCCTCTCCTTCTATAAAAATTTGCTGCACATATTTAATAAATTTACGCCAGTCTTTTCTAAGTTAGATATTTTGATTTCTTTCCTTCTATGTCATACCATAATGCGTATAATTCTTGAAACGTTTTCATAGTTGTTCGTCAGTTTTGTACCGCCTAGTGCGCCACACCGTCGCCAGGTGGCGCCGCCATCTCCTGTTTTTCGCACGAGAGAAATGGTCATGCATGCCATAATAACCCCAGCGGAATGTTTGAGGACTTTCGGTCACTTTCGGTTGCTTTCGGTGTTTCTCTTGGTTTCTCTTCGAGGCGTGTGTGGTCATGTGAAGGCAGTGAAGGCAAGTGAAGGTCTTCAAACAAACCCTTATGGGGGGTGGTGAGTAATTGGTGCGTGGTGGTGGTCTGTCTTCGAGCCGTTGGAGAGAGGGTGTTAGGTGAATTATCACGAATGTGTTAATTTTTGTATATTTTGTTTTGTATATTGAACAAAGGTACCAAAAAATCTTCCAGAAAGTATCTATACGTAACCCTATACCATCATAACATTTAAAGCGGGACACCTTGTATAAGTAAAATAGAAAAGGCAATGTGTAACATTTTGATGTACGAATATTTTTTATTAATCACTTACGTAAAATATGTTACAATATTGCAATAAATTTATAGTTAATGAACAGACATTTTTCTAACTGGAGTATTAACCATCTAATAATATCATGATGTTGATAATGATTTTAGTTTATATGTTCTTAGAATTACTGGATCGAGTTAAGTTACTGTTTTCGAATACAAGTTACATTTAATAGTAAGAGCCGTTCGCAGTAAATCCTGAAAATCCCAATGCATTCCTTGTTACGTAAGGACGGTTTTAGAGTTGGTATTAAAAAGATGCCATTATTTTTATACACTAACAGGGTACTTTTTCTAAACAATGTGAAAATCAGATGCGAACGACGTCTTCATTTGTCTAACTATGATATGACTATATCCGCCCAGTGACTGGTACAAAGTATTCAACATATATTAATCATTACACACACATTCGGGCGCAATCAAATCACAGATTGGTTAGAGAAAATCAGTCATTTAACATCGACTTAAATAAATAATCTAACAATATGCAGTACAGGTTAGGAGTTGGCATCCTTTTCAATCTCTCTTATTACTGTTACAGTCATAGCTGCAAATACAAATTTGCACACTTATTGTAGCAAATCCATGCAGTTATAACAAAATACAGTAGTAATATACTTTTCAGTGAACAATAATGACAACGTAAGTACGTTTTTTCTTATCTACGAAACGTACCGATGATTTATAAATACTGAAAGTAATGAGGACGTAATAATAAAAACTGAACTGGACGGAATCTACACATTCACTTATATACATATATCTGTCGTGCCAAGCTTCGGTCATCGAGCTATTTCACAATATCTATTATCTATGTCAGTTTTGATTTTCCTAAGTGTAAATCTAACAATTAGTTAGACAGGACCCCAGGTTGGCAACGCACACATATATACATGCACACACCAGCTATAGAGAATATTTATTCCAGTAATATTGACTGTCTTCCATCGTCACTCTTCATCTTGAATTCTTCATGAGCAGTCGAAGAGTTTGAACTGAAATGGCAAAAGTACAAAATCAGGGAAGATTTAACTATACAAACAACAAATGTTGTTGTTTGTCTTGTACATCTACTTTGTTTATCTACTATTCACAGCAAACTATTATTCATTTATTGTCAAAGAGGTGTGTGCATGCGAGTGTTTTTTTCTTTTCTGTTTTATCGACGGTGCATGCACCTAACAGAATGCTATGTAAAAAGATATAACGTACAATAATGGAATCATGTGTAGAGAAAATGGGAGTTAGGGAAACTTAGTTTATACTAGCCCTGAAACAAATTGGGGTTGCCCATCACGATCCAGTGTCAGTTGTGGCATTACATTTGGCGATGGCTGAAATGTTGATCCTTGAAAACCCAGCGCCGATTCATACAACTAGAAAGCGGATAGAAATTATAAACTATGAATATCTATGCTTGAGTAAATAGATAAACTTAAAACTTGTAAGATAGGCACTTATATCAACATATATGTGGGATTACAACAAATTAATTACATTATGATTCCCAGGAAGTGTTGTATAATCTGGAGTAGTTGGGCGGTGCCTATTGGTTGGTAGTGGATGCTGGATTGTAGCGTAAGTATTGTCCTGGGATGTGTCTCCCATACCAATGCTCACACCACTACCTCGTCTTTCTGTACTAAGGCCACCTTCAGCTTCCCCAAATACTTGCATTGTTAATTCTTGTTCTTCATATAATTTTAGCTTCCTATAAATTTACAAAATAAGGAATAATTTTTCTTATTTACTTCTAAATTTGATGTCCTATATAATGAATGTGAAAATCTCCCTTACTGTTCAATCCACAAGGGATTTTCTGTGGTATTTAATTCATCAATGATTTGCTTCTTAATTAAACCGTCTTTTTTTCGTATGTCATTTGGCACAGTAATAACCCTGAAACATTCCATATGTTACAAGCACGTAGATAAAGTAGTTGTAATATGTATTTTTATTGTGATGCTTACCAGTGTCTTAAACAGCAACATACAACTGTTACTGTAACTGCACCTACCAATAATACAACTAATAATGCAATTAAAGCTGCTAAAGCTGGATCAAAAGATTCTTCTTGTACTCCTGCGTATGCCGGCTGCAAATAGATCATATAATAGCGAATAGGAAAAACATAGTATTTACAATATGTATAAGAAAAATATTTACCACAACATTTTCTATTGCAAAACCAGCATAATAATCTTTTAAGAAATCGTACTTAGCGTCGATTACTTTAAGTACATGAGCAACGGGGGCGATTGTTTGTGTTTTTGGTTCAACAACGTGCAGGTACATGTCACACCTGTAGAACAGGATTTTTATGTTTATTTACATTGAGAATAAAATAACATTCTACAAAGATAAACAATCTTACCATTCTCTGCGGATATGACCTGAAGCATCGACGTGATACCTTATTTCGTCTACCACGACTCTACTCTGTGTCGCATTCGACAATTCTAGGATTATTTCATCTCGTTCTCTATTTACTTCCTCTGGTGGTCGGGAGAGTATCACTCTTATCAGTTGTGATGGTTCGAATACCCATACCTTGTGTTGGTCAAATATATTAGTAATACGGTGGTAAATTATTATGTGAAATTACTTACATGAACTCTAGTCATTGCAAATCTTTCAGGGACAGCTGTCTCTTTGGCTATCACTTCCACAATAAATCTATGTTGATTGTATTCTGCCATGTATCCACTTGTAAGAAGTTTGCCATCCTGTGTAACATTGAATGGACTTGGGACTATTGAACCGCTGGGTTTCTCTGATCCATATTTATAAAGATTTGCACCAGCAACATAATAGTGCAGAGTCCCATTGTCGCCAACATCCAAGTCAGATGCTGTTACTTTTGTCACGAAATCATTTAGATTGGCCATTGAATTTACACCAGCATAATAATCGTTGCGCTCAAATATGGGGGGATTATCATTTTCATCCAAAATTGTTATCGTGACGTTCACATGACCATGTTCCGGATGATGGCTCAATGGTTTTCCTACATCCGCAGTATTGATGTATATATCGGGATCATTCGAGGCCAGAATTGACAAGATATATTTGTCTCTCATTTCACGATCGAAAGATTTATTGGCATAAATACTGCCATCAGCTTTATCCATGTAGAAAGCATTACCTTCGTTTCCTGTATAAATTAATACAATATGCGTTAACTTCTTTTCATGTATACAGAATACTTTTATGCCGTGTGAATCTACCTGCTTCAATATAATAGTAAATTTTGGCATGTCGCCCTTCGTCTTTATCTTCTGCAGTTACTTTTCCAACAAAGTAATCTTTGGGACGATTTTCTGATAATTGAAAATGATACTCATCATAAAATTGTGGTATATTATCATTTGTATCTACTAATTCAACTGTCAGAAGTCGTAAACTTTCATAAGCCGTCGGTGTCCCATGGTCAGCCGCAACAAGAACAAGCTAAAAGGAAATGCAACTATGTGTAAGTATGTGCGTCACACTTATCAGTATTGCACTGTGATGTGTACGATTTACCTCAAATTTATTCTTAACTTCACGATCCAAGATAATTTTCGATCGTAGTTCCCCTGATTCTTGGTCAATAGAAAACTCTTCAGTTTCTTGAATATTTCTGTTACCAACTTTTAAATGGTAACTTATACGTCCATTCTCACCAGGATCTCTATCAATAGCTTTCACAGTAAGTATGAGATAATTCGGAATACCTGCATTCTGTAAGTAGAATTGTTCATATTACATTGGGCCTTCCAGAATTCATTTTCTTGCATCATAAAACCCATGCATGGCATATGCAAGGATTTTCTTTACCTACTTCGGGAACTTCCACAGTTGCGTTAGTTAACTCGGGCATTACAAATTGTGGTTTATGTTGATTCACTGGTGTCACCCTTATGTCAACGTAGCACTTATCCGAATGTGGCCCATGTCCAGCACCATCTCTTGCTTCTACTTCAATTCTGTAAGAGCCAGATCTTCCAAGAAGAGCAGCTCCAGGATAGAGAATACCAGTTTCACGATTCAACGCAAAAGATTCATTTTCATTTCCTTTGGTAATAGTGTACCACACCTCACCATTGGTCCCTTCGTCTTGATCAACTGCCCTCACCTAGACAGGAATTGTTATATTATTAAGCTACTCTGAATAATATCCAATTCAATATACAATGCACTCTTTAAATGTCAGGCTTACTTGTAAAATTGGTGCCGGTGGATTAACAGGTAAATTTTCAGCAACAGATGCCCTGTAGCTATGTTGTGAAAATATCGGCCTGTTATCGTTGACATCGATTAACTTTACAGTCACCGGGACTGATGTACTTCGTCGAGAATTTATATGAGCACCATCACTTGCCATAACTGTTATAGTAATTTCATCGGTCATTTCTCTATCGAGAACTGCCGCACTACCAACAGTGATCTCACCAGTTTCGTGTCCTGAAAAATATTCACATAAAGAACAAATAAGTAATTCGCCATTGATAAATTACAAGTGTACAAACAATCTTGTGTAATACTGACCGATGTTAAAGTCCGCTGCATGATCACCGACAAGATTGTAGCTAACTTCGCCAAAAGGACCTTCGTCACCGTCGATAGCTTTTACAACGGTGACATGAGTACCTGGCGGAGAATTTTCCTTTACAGATGCATTATACGACAACTTTCCAAATTTGGGATCCTGATCGTTGATATTTATAACAGTCACTGTTACTTTCGCTGTTGTCGACAATCGAGGTACTCCTGAGTCGTAAGCAACAACTGTAAATTCTAATTGCTTCGTTTCTTCATAATCGATAATTTGACTCGTTCGTACAATACCTGTGAATTTATATATCACGAGTGTTTACTTGGTAAAGCATATAAGAGATACGACGGAGAACGAAACTACTTACCTGTTACATTATCTATATTAAAATAAGGACTTGGGGGTTCAATGGCATAACCAGCAATGTTGCTGTCAGTATCGGTCGCGGTAAATGCACCTACTACAGCACCCGTTGGTTGCTCCTCTTGCATCTCTATTAAGTATCTCGGATGTTCTCTCGTCCAAGGTTTTAAGAATTCCGGTGCCATATGATTAACATCGATAATCGTCACAATCAGTGTGCCTAAGAATTGAATTAAATTTTTACTCGCCTTTCAAGGGAGCGATTTAACTTACAATGCACATTATATAATATATACCTCTTCCCTGTTGCAATGTAGGAGCTGTCGTATCGCTGACAACGACTGTAACACTTACAGTTGCTGCGATGTCTCGATTTAGTGGGCGCACTACGGATACTTGTCCTGTGGCTCTATCCACGGCAAAGAAATCCTAGAAACGTGAGTAACATTAGAAGCTTTCTCGACGAATTATCCATTCTTCACGGTGAATTTCTTACTTTGAACGATTTACTGTCGTTGACTTGTTGGCCGTTTCTGTCGATAGCCGTGATTGGTTCGGAAATGGCGTAATTTAAAGCTTCCATATTCACGCTGTCTGGGTCGGTGGCCTTTAACGTCGTAAACACCGTACCTATTGGTGTATCTTCTGTAACTTCGGCGCGTTGAGTCTCGGGAGTAAAATATGGAGGTTTGTCGTTGCTATTCTCTACTTTGATCATTAAAGTTGTGGTACCGGTTAAGCTAGGCGTGCCTGCACGAAAAACGTCGAATTCATTAATCCTGGCCAACAACAAATTTTCAGTACGCATTCCTACTATTTCTTTATTGTTTTACTACTATGAAGTTATTATAATTCTTTTTTTCTGTCCATGAAATGACTTTTGTTAATTTCGAAAGAGTACGTATAAACATGTATTTTAAGACTTAGATCCTAACGTCGGATTAGCTCGAGGTTGTTTTAGATTTGAATAATAAGATTTGACTGTGTTTTCTTCATTAAGAAGCAATCCCACGCTAAAAATCTTGTTTTTAAATTTTTTATTCAAATCCAAAAGAATATCGAGCCAACCCAAAGTTGGGATTAGTCTTAAAAACAATGTAATCCACTCGCGAATCTTGTAAATTGTCTTTACCTTTATCAAACGCTATAACTTCCACGTGATAGGTGTTTTTATTATCATAATCGAGCTTCCGGGACACCGTGACTATTCCAGTTTCCTCGTTCACGGCAAAGTCATCGAAAGCACCCTTTTGTATTCTGTAAACTAACTCGGCATTTGAACCACTGTCTGCATCCGTTGCCGTTACTTCCTGTACTACGGTTCCTATTCATCGAAGGAAAAAGATCGCGGTGAGTAGAGAGATTCGTTTAACAGCAAGTATTTAATTAATTCATACTCACCTATCGGAGATATTTCCGGTATACTCGCCGTGTAAAGATCATTAGGAAAAATCGGAGCGTTGTTATTTACGTCTCGAACGGTAATGTTGACGAGAGTGGCATCCACAAAAATTCCATCGCTCGCTTGAACCGTCAGGGCGATCCAATCGTGCGTCGAATTGGTCATATCGACTGGCCCTTTATTCTTTATCGTAATCTCCCCGGTGTCGTAGTCGATCGCAAAAAGTCCCATCTCGTTACCACCTACCAGAGCATAGGTGATCTTCGACGTTTTGTCCTTGTCACGTGCTTGCACCTTTAATTCGGGTTCAAACTTTTCGGCACCCTCGTCCACCACAGCACGATATTTGTCTTGCAAAAATCGAGGAGGGCTGTCGTTTGCGTCGGACAAACTGATTCTTAGAGAAACACTGGTAGTTTGTCCTTCGCCATTGTCATCGGTAGCCTGAGAAACAAAAAGGATAATCAAGAACATACTTTCAGGACTTATACAGGGTGAGTCATTTTAAGTACATCAGGCAAATAACTCGGAAAGTATGGAAGATACGGAAAAATGTTTCAGACAAAAGTTATAGGATATCGAGGGGGACATACGATGAAAATATAGGCTTGACCTTGAATAACCTTATCAAGGCTGGGTCAATGTGATTGATGTTTTCTTAAATGGAACCCTGCATTTTTGATTGCATATTCTTGTAGTCCTCGTCGAGATGTTTTCAAAACACTACCTACTTTTATCTTTTGCTCAAGTCGTTCCCAAGATATTTCTATTTTTATTATATGTCGTACCCCGTATATTTGAAAAATTACAGGAACCTTTAAGACACTATGAAAACTTACTTTGTACGTAAGGTAGTACTCCGTTTGCTCCTCGTAATCGAGACAAGGTGCTGTTCCAGGCGTGCGACACGGTGCTATGCTAATACTACCACTTTTCTTGTCCACGGAAAAATGTTCAGCTCCCTGGCCCAGTAGCTGATAAATTATACCAGCAGTGCCATATCTATGATGGAAAGTTGCAGCATTAAAATCTTACACGGTGAATATCGCATGCAAAGAGTCGTCCATCTGTGTTAGTACGCTAGACAGAGTTTATTCTTCATTTTTACCTTCCACTGTCACGATCACGTGCCGTGATCGTTATAATGGGCGTTCCTGGTGCCGCAGTTTCCGACACCGTGGCAGTATAAGTCGGGCTGGCGAACGAAGGTGCATTGTCGTTTGCATCGGTGATGGAAATAGTAACGGTCGCAGTCGACAACAATTTAGGATTCGTGTGAACTTCCTCGGCTATTGCCTGTCAAGATACAATCAATTGTACTTCGAGACACCTCTCTAATCTCTCGATTTCCATTAAAATGAAATAAGCGTGATACGTTACCAGAATGATGAACTTCCGTTGATTCGGATTCTCGTAGTCTAGGGATCCGTTCTTCACGCGAATACTGACCGAAGTACTACCAGTCGCTAATTCAGGCTCGATAGCGAACGCTCCTGTGATGTCGTCCAGTCGAAGGGAAAATACCGAGTTCAGACCCTAAATGGAGAAGGGAGAAGAAAATATTTTTAGCATCGAGGTTCAATATTTGCAATTAAATTCTTCTTCACTCCTACCAGCTTTGGCAATATCATGTTCATCCAGAGGAAATCAATGGTCTTCCTTCTCCGTAATACCATGTGAACGGATACTCACCACATCCGGATCTTTGACGGTCATGTCCAGATGAGGTAGGGGCGTGCCGTTGGGCACATTCTCCGGTATTTGAATGCTGTACTCGCGCCGATTGAACGTAGGTGGCTCGTCGTTCACGTCTTTGATCGTGACAGTGGCTTCGGCGGTTGAGATGGTCGATTCGTCGTTTCCTGGCAAACCGTCGATTAATTCGCGAGCTCTCACGGTCAGTGTCAATACGCCGGTTGAGTCCTGTAGGGCCTCCCTGTTCAAAGGCTTCGCCGTTCTCAGCTCTCCCGTATCGTCGTCCAACAGGAAATAGTCGAACGGATCTGTGAATGCCAGGCGAGCTCTCGATTAGACGGGCGATTCTAGTAATTGCAGGGCAAAACGTTTGTTCTGCGCGTTATCGCGGTGTAAGCTTCCAACAGTAATGAAGGGACAGCCGTGGCGAAACGGAAATTCATTTGCAGGTGAGAGAGAACATTTCCCGAGCTTCTCATTTCCAGGTGAAAAAGGTACAAGAATCGATATCGAGGAGTACACCGGTGTTGTTCTTCGTTTTCCGTTCGCATTCGAAAGTACGTCGGACGTAAGGATAACGAGGAATATTAGAAGTTTGCTCTGCGCGCGATAATTAGCGCGATACTCGCATTTGCATACTAACTGTTACGATTTTTAATTAAGATTTCGAGTCGACCCTCGAGTTCTCTTCGGACATTGTTGTCGCGTGGAATTTAGTTTCCAGCTTGGTAAGTCGCGTTACTTCCGAAGTTCCCCAATTATGGGTAGACGTGCATTTTTAAACCTCAGGTTTTCCGTTCCCACGGAAAAACATGTTTGTGGCCTCGTTATTGGGTTGTTGTCGACGTGTTAGTTTGTGAGTTGTATTTATAAACTTTTCAGAGACGCGAACTTTATGCAGAAATTATGAAAGAATCGTTTGAAGAAAAGTTTTGAGTAATTAGGGAAATTTTGCTTGTGTCCGTAACTCTTAGGTTGCGATGTACTTTGTAAAAGTTAAGTATGTATTTGAGAAAATGCGAAGAAGTTCGAAAATGGAGTGATCAGGAAAATTATTGGTGCGGTTAATTTTTAGAATAGGAATGGTACTCGACGTAGTTCGGTAGAATTACTTAAGTGGATAAGCAGTTTCTTTTATACGTTCAAGAAAAGGAAATACTTCGTTCCGAAACCCTTCGAACAAAAGGAAAGACTTTGCTTCTCTCCCTTCGTTTCATTCTCCTCTCTCCCTCCGAGAAGCGTCTACACCGCGGAGAAATAATTTAACTCGTTCAGTACTCTCGAAGGAATTCAAATCAGATGGTCCAGAAGCTCCTTCATTTGTACGAGCACTCTGGCCTATTTCAGATATAGTGGAAAATCTGCATTATAATATATAAACGCGAATTTAATTATTTCTGCACAATCGATCTATCGCTTGTTTTGTTTCTTTGCAAAAAAAAATCGAATCTTTCAAAGTCAGCTTTGTCATTTTAAATTTGTTGAAAACATCCATTTATTCAGTTTAGTGCTTCCACTATTGTTTCATTATTCCATGGTACGCTAAATAGAACTTCTTCTGTATCTCGCCGAAAATGAATTTCTGGCTGCGACACTCTCTAAATGCGGTCCCGTAATTCTGTACGTGATGCTCTGTTTTAAACAGCGACGCTCCGTTTAAATTGTTCCATTTTTGTCGTGCTTTTACGTTGTTTCTATGAACTTTTCCATTTACAATCTTAAATTACCTTTTAAAGAGAAAACAAATAAAAAAATGATTTCAGTCTTCTCAATTTACTTACTCGTCACTAACTCGTACATCATTCTTCTTGGCATCCCACGATCGCCATCTCTAGCTTTCACAGTCATCACCAGAGTTCCAATCGGATCATCCTCGCGCACCACACCCGTCAGCGAGTCGAGAAATTCAGGTGGCGTGTTCTGAATGTCCGCTACTTTGATCTCCACCCCGGTTGTGTCGTTGTTCTGTCCGTCCTGAAAAAGGGAATCGTTCGTGCGAGGCGATAACAATTAAAATATCAAGTCTCTCGGTATTCATTTATTTTACCCGGAATATTGATAAAATGTAACGTGCCAGTCTTTGTCGCATACCGGTAACGATCGACACGGCACAGATTAAATTCATGCATCCCTATCGAGGTTGCACGCCATCGAGAACGAATTTTATAGGCGCCGTCGGAGGCGCCGAAAGTGGCATGCAGCTCGACGAGGCCCTATAATTAAAATCAATTTTCAAGTCTCTACTCACGCTCGCTCTGAGTAGCAGCTGGTAGAAGGGTCTCTCCCTGTAGTCGAGTGGCTGCCGCAGCACGAGAGCTCCCACGTATGTCTTCTGGCTTTTTTCCACGTTCACGATGCCGAATTTTTCGCAAGCATCGAGAAACTGCAACAAAAGATGGCCCGTTTAAAAGCTCGCCTCGCACGAGTTAAGAACGCCAAGAATATTTCACGGAAGAAATCGCTTCGTCTGGAAAAAGTATACGACTATGGAATTACGCAATCGATCTAAATTCAAGATGGTAGAAGGAGTAATTAATTAATTGCACCGACACCTGTGTCCTTCGGTAAGAAGGATGGCTGTGAATAAACGATTAATTAATTATTCCCAAACTATTACTCGCCGAATGAAACTTTCGGATATTAAGATTCAATGATGAGAATGTCTGAAGACCATCCGAAGACGCGTAACGAATGAAGGAACGTTGGAGAGGATCGGGCATTCTCAATTAATCACTTCGAGAAGTTCTCCTAAAATTCGAACTACGTACTTCCTTTGTAAGACCGTACTTCCTAAGTAAGGTCTTGTGGCTAAACTTTGCCTCTCCTTTCGATATTTTCCTTCGTTGCAGATTTTTCGCCAAAATTTTCTGTCTGTTAATCGGATCTCCTTCTCTGTCAGTTAAATTCGAAAAATTGAAAAATGCAGCTGTGGTTTAATTCCGAAGGGGAGAAGAGAAAAAGAGAACAATTCGTACACCATTAGTCTCGCGTTACGCTCGATGATCGCGTACGGTGGCCTTGGTAAGCCAACTCCCTCCACGTGTAACAAAAAGAGAGAAAAGCATTAAAGTTCGCCGGCGTAAAGCCAGCGAGCCATTAGTTAAAAGGTTTTACAGTTTTATTGGCCGCCTAACGGCCCACTGAATTTATCGAGCGGATATGACGCTGGGGGATGGGCTGTGCATAGGGAGAGAGGATCGGAACGAAGAGGGTTAGTGTAATATACGCACTAATATTCCTGCAGATCTTACAGCGGATTGTGGGGATGGCGCGCTCAGATAATTTTAATGGATAGTCTTCACGGCGAACGGTGAATCCTCTCTTTTCTAAAGTTAAAAACCACGAATGGAGGTGGTACGTCGACTCGCCGCGCGCGAGCTCAAGCGATAATCGATTCACGAGATCCGCACGGGGGATTGGAAATTTTGTTTTTTTTTACGCGCAGGTGCGACCGCACGATGCACCGTGTGCACTCGCCGAACTGATTTCGATAGTTTCCCAAATTGGTTTTCACATTTCTGGAATACTCGTAAAGATTAGCATTTTACGTTGTGAAGCAGGAATTTACAGAATCTTATTCGTACTTGCTACTTTTTTCATGCTTTTTTATAGTGCACGACATCCTGCTCGCGTAACAATGGAAAAGGCGAAATAAAAAAATATTCAGAGGTGGTTTTTTCCTGAGGTAAAGGTACATGTAAAGTCAGTGTACCCGAGGTTGGTTCATTATTTTCAGAGTATTTCGATTTAATTCGACATTTTAAAGATTTATTTGCACAGACACATTGGCTGTCGCAAATAGGAACTTTTCGCTTGTATCATTCTGCGTTTCAAATCAATTTGAAACTGGCTCTTTTTAATGTAACGTTTTCCAACATTGTTAATATAAAAGCGCGTGCTTCGGAGAAATGGAAAATAAATTCTCGCTTGATAAAAACATCGTCCTCGTTTGTGCGAATACACGGCAAGGCACTTACACATCAAAGGCTATTAAAAAAAAGTTACAAAATGTCACGATCTACCTATCGATAATATGGCTGCAATTTCCAATGTAAATTATTCGAGTATAAATCTCATTGAATGCAGCGTAATCCAATGAAGAACTCGTAATCACGAAGAAGAGCAAATGGGATTTTACGGTTTTCCTTTCTCCGCGTTTCCTTTTTTTCACGCTCTTACCTGTCCGCCACACGCCGTCCTTTTCCACTTAGCAATTTCCCCTCTTTCTCCTTTCACGCAACAACTCGTTTTCCTCCCAATTCCACTCTCCTCTTTTGTTTCTTGTCACTTCTCTCGCACGCTACGTCTTTACTACCTGTCTTGCCAGTTCCTTTCTTTGACTCCTTTGAAGCTCCTACGAGGGAAATTCACGGCTCCCCTCATTTACGAGAGGTACCTTAAACTACTAGGTAACACCTCTCGTTTCACGGTACCGGGTGAACACACACATGGTCGTGTTCTCGAGTAAGGAAGATATCCTATGTACACTACACGACCTTTCGCATGTGTGAGAGTAGGAAGTCTTTTTAATAAATCGTCGAGGGTAGAGAGGACCTTTGATGAGTCCATAGGAAATTCTCCCTGGAGAGAGTAAGACGTGAATTTCAGGACTCCATCCAGGAGAGCGTTAACAGGAAAGGAAGCACGTGTGCGGACGGAAATCGAAATCGTACGAAAAACGAAGGATATTCTCTCGAGCGAATAAAAATAAATAGGGTACAAAGAACAGATGCAGGTAGGGGAAAGTGGGGCACATTGGGACTGTTAAGGATTTTGAGCCTGTATTTTCCACAATTTTCATCCAATTTAAAATTTGTAAGAAACATAAGATATGTTGAGGTTTTTGTTAAAGGACGATACCGGCTAATAGGCAAAAAAAAACCGTCTGTATTCCTAATAAAGTAATTTGTTAATAAGTGCAAAATGTCCGAATCTGCCCCACGGTGAGGTAGTTTGGGACTGCGGTGGGGTAGTTTGGGACTGCGATGGAATTCCTTAGAAATTACAGTTAGAAAACACAAGAATCTATTTTTTGGAAAAAACTACCGTCCACAATTTAATCCTTTGCATTCGGTTATCCCCTCTGAGGGGACAATATGAAAGGCGCCGGGAAAATGCCGAGTGCGTATTGTTAATAAACAAATAATCTACCTTTTACAGATTAGGAATGTTAAAAATGTTACTGTACGTAATAATAATACTTCTGAATTTCTTCTAATTCAAAATTTCTTTCGATGTCTGAATCCATTGCTTCATCCTTTTGCATTTTTTAAATAATTTCCTCTGTCTCAGTATCCTCATCTGTTGAATCTAACTCTGCTCTTTTTCTATGACGTTTTTTTATTTGTATTTTCACGGGTGCTATTTTCTTCGAACTTTTGTATTAGATCTGTGTGATCATCGGGATTGAGAGGACAAGCCCAATCTGCCCCACTTAGGTTGTCCCAATCTACCCCACAGGTACTTCGAGTGGAAAACGCATCTATTCAACAATTCCTTCTATGCATTTCATAAACATAACTTGACTGCATAAAGTCAATACAAGATGGAATATGTTGAACATCAAGCAAAAGCTTCATTATTTATTTTACTCAACTTATAACCTTAAGAACAGACACAAGAAATGCTTATGTGGATACCCGAAAACACTAAAACTTTCATATCTTCAACAGTTTTTTATCTGTGATTGTGAAAGCGACTGACATTGAAGGAATTAGTGTCTAACTGATTCTGACAAGACAGCCAACTGCTAAATCACAATAATTGCCGCAAAAATCGAAATGTCCCAATGTGCCAAACTACCCCACTCTCCCCTACAATGCTAGTAAAGGACATAGTCTTTGAGTTCTTTGATAACCGGAAACTCACCTGTGGCTGTGGAACACAAGTGACGTCTATGATGTCACCCAAGAGATCGGGGTCCATTACTCTGATACCGGGAAGAATGGTGGTGCCGATTGGCGTGTCTTCCGTCGTAACTGCCTCATAGGGCACACCCAGAAAATGGGGTGGATTGTCATTCTCGTCCAGGACGATCACGTAGGCGTCCACTCCGACGATATTCGGCTGCTGACCAGCAGGAACCTCGTCCTCCAGGGTCACTCGGAATCGTATCGTATCGTTTTTCTAAAAGCGAATAAAAAATCGTTTGTAAATTCGTTGGTAAATTTCGGTGTGTCGCTATTAGATAAAATGCGGCCCGACTAAGTCCGTGTAATTTATAACACCTCTTAACTTACTCGACAGATTATTCGATTAATTACAGGATAAGGTGAACATTCGTAAGATTTGTTCAGGAACTACTGTGGTTTTAACTAATCACTTTTATTTAAATTGGATTTCCTTTTACCTATTTCCCGAGGATATACCTTGGTACTGAATAATCGCGCCAAATTTCCAGTTCATTATGACATACGCATGATACACCGTGTAAATGTAATTAAACTTTAAACTCAATTAAATGTCGTTGGACCCGAAAGGACGATGCGCGTTGATATGAGAATTCAATTAAAACTGGAATCTCGTCTAACAAACTAAAAGTTGCAACGGGTCTCGGGTCTAATCGCGGGCGCTTGTGCAAGAGACGGAAAATACGTCGTTCCACGGGATTGCATTATGAATAATTTGGTCTGTCGGCGACATTTAAGCCTTTCTGCTTGGCAACATTGTTGGGAGGATTTTCATGTGGGTAACGCACCGTGTGCAGAAGACCCTGCAAATATTAATAAAGGTAGAGAAACCCCTTCCAAAAGGGAATTACCTCGTGTGATCGTTTTAAATTTATTTGCGCGCACTCGCTCTGCGTTTAGCAAAAATTGAAAATTTTTAATTAAAAATGAGAGCCCCTTTGGATCCGACTTTACTCCAACGAATATGTTCTAAATTCTCTTTCCAGAAAGCTCCGTCGTTCTTTTTAGATTTTACGAGAACACCGTTTCCCTCACCGTTAGTAATACCAAGCTTCCCCAGTTTCTCTAACACGCAGCATCCACGTAGAACGGCCAAATCCTTTCTAGAAAATTTCACGAGGTTGCATCTAGTCGCTCACAATACTATCTCGGAATTTTCTTTCGACTTTCTGATCTGCATTTTCCCTGCTCTTCGAACGAGCACGCGTCACGTCCGCATCGTCCCGAGTCTTCGGCGAAAATTCTAGGACTTTTGAATTCCAGAAAAATAGATTCGTTACTTCTCACGTGTCTTTTTGTCGAACGATCGTTCGCCTTGGCCAAGCGAAAGTACAGAAACCTACGAAGAAACGAATAGAGAACACGAAAGAAGGAATGAATTCCGCGTGCTGCGAGGAACAATATTTTCACTGTCGCCCATTTGAATATCCGTCGTGCATACGTTTTTCTCTAACCAGAGTAAGTATCGCGCAGACGCGACGAACATTCACGTGGAAATTTTTCTCGTGGATTTAGCCGAGGGTTCCGGGTACCCAAGAAACTTTCAAAGTATAAAAGATCGTTCCCTCGCTCCTCGGCTACTTTGAGACAACAGTATGTACACCGTTCCGATCTCGGGCTACGGTAAACGCCGCGTAGCACTTAACAAAACTTCTTCTCGAGTACGAGGAATCACAAAGTAGCTCACCCCTGGCCCTCCACCACGGTAAGAGGTCGCGCGCACCTGCGCGTGAAAATTTTCAAAACTCCGTCTCACGGCGTAAGAAGATCCTAAGGTCGAAAAATTATTCTTCCTGACAATCGCTTCCGAAGGTATCAACGGAGTCTCGCAATTCGAAACTACAAACTAGCAGCGCCACCCATCCTCGTGCACATTACGAGTGTGTGACACTCGAGCCACATTCGCTGAAGCGAATCCCGAGTGGTGACGACCTAATTGCGCGATTGTGCGCGCGAAGGAGACGAGAAGCCACGGAGAGTTTTGGAAGCAAAGCCAGAGAATGGATAATAGGAGAGATGAGTGAGAGAGGGAGGAAGAGAACACGAGTAGGACCTGACTAATGACCGTAATTTAACGCGAGGTCAAGGATTCGAACATGTCACGCTTTCCTGCTGAATTTATGCACACAAGCCTGAATATTCTCCGTGCTTGAAAGTTTTGCAGTCACCGGTACTCTAACCACTCGTAGGTTGTCCAGTTCTCTCGCTTCTTCTTGCTGGATTCGAGGTACGCTTTGACAATTTTTATCTCATCGCTGTACGAAAAAAGAGAAAGAACGAAGAAGAGAAAGAGGAACGACCATGAATGAAACAACAGGACGAGAGAAAGAGAGAAGAGTAGAGAACAAGTGCCCCACGCTTTTATCCCGACCACCCTCTCGCGACGTGCGGAAAGATTGCGCGTGTCCGTGGTGTGCGTTGTACGAAAGAGTCTTGCTTTCCTCTTCGGAAGTGGCGCAGTCACGCGATTCCTTCTTCCTGGTGTACCTTATTCTACGCGCCCTGGCACGATGCACAGAGGACCAGGCCTTGGTCCTACTCGTCACGCACACATCGTCACCTTTCTCCTCTCGTTCCTTTTCCTTCGCCCTTGCATTCTCTCTTCTCTCCTTCTCCCACTTTCCGCTTTCTCTTCTCGTTTGCCAGATAATTCCCTTCGTATTCTCGGGCTTCCTGTCGGCTGCAGATGGGGGTGGGTGAGGTGCAGGGGCTAGACGGTCGGGATACACCGGTGGCTCGCCTTGTCGAGGGACACAATGCACCCGCTGCCAGCCAGCCAGCCAGTCTTTCTCTCTCTCTCTCTCTCTCTCTCTCTCTCTCTCTCTCTCTGTGTGCGTCTCTCTCTCACACACACACACTCTCTTTCCTCGTTCCTTCTTCATACCGCACGCGCGTCCGTTCCTTCGTTCCTCTTGTCGACCACCCGTCGCGCCCACTGGTCCCACCGCCCGCTTGTATCGCGGCTACGTGCACCGCATCGCGAATCGTCCGCGGACAAAAGGGTGACGGAGTCTCGTGGCACTCTCCTCCTCTCTCTCACTCTCTACATCTTCCGCTTCTTCTTCCAACCCTCTCCATCCCACTTCCGTCATCCCACTCGCCTTTGCGCTTTTATTACGCGGCTCCACTGCAGCCAACAAGCGCGACGCGAGTTGCGGTCTCACCCCTTTCCACCCCTCTTTGCTACCTTCCAATATACGCAAGAATGCGGGTACCAAACTCGGGTACACTTTTATCCCTCGCGATCACCCTGGGCTCTCTCTCTCTCTCTCTCTCTCTCTCTTTCTCTCTCTCTCTCTCTCTCTCTCTCTTATCGCAAAGGGGATTGGACATGAGCTCTTGACATTCTTGAATAATCGCGCGGTAGAAGGGATGCTCTTGATCTTTTCGACGAGACTCTCCTCGACGACGAAGTGGATTGGACGTAGGAAATTGGACGAGGGTGAGTTGGCGCGTGGAGTAGTTGGACGAAGACGAATAGGAATTATCGAATAGTATGGTAATTTAATGTTGAGATTGGAGCACCTCGTAGGGTACATCGAGGATCGGTGCTCGGATGCAAACGAGAGGGTAGTCGAGAAGTTTTAAATCGATACTCGGCCCATCTATCACGATTCATTACTCAAGATCGTTCGACGCCCATCGCGAGTCATTAGTAACGGCAAACAATGATCGAGCGCGCAATCGAGTGCCTGACAATCCATTGTGCACTATTGGTGATTCGTTCGCTTACTCGCTTCCTCGCTCGTTCGCTGCAACGAGGAGCAGTGACTTTTTATTTCGCGCGCGCGCGCGCGAGCGGGTGGCCTCATGAATAACGAGCAGTCTCCGCATCGTCGCGTCGTCCCTCTCCTTCTCTTGTCCGTCCGTGAGTGACAAGGGCAGAGAGAGAGAGAGAGAGAATGAGAGAGAGAATGAGAGAAAAAGAGGAATCTCTATTGCCGTTCATTAATTCGAAGCGTCGCAACATCGAGAAATTATTTATCGGTGCGCGTGCTGCCACGCTGCTGTGCCGGTCGTTCGCCCGCCATAAACAAGAGGAAACGCGGGACCGGGGTGAAAAAGGGAGATAATAATAAGAAACTGAATAGGGAAAAATGATGGTGCAGAGAAATAGAGAAAGAGAGAGAGAGAGAGAGAGAGAAAAGAGAATGAAAATAAAGAAACTGAAAAGCGCACTCCGCGCTTTACGGCGCTGGGAAATTATTCATCGGTTGCGGCCGGTGGTGGATTCTGGTAGCGCGTCGGTTGGGAAGAATAGAAAAAAAGAGAAGAGAAAAGAAAGATGGGAGAAGGAAGGAGAAAAAAAGAGGCAGGCTGGCGGGAGGCGAGCAGGAAAAATTGATTGGCAGAGCGAATGAGGGAAGGAGAGGGAGAAAACGTCGAAAGCCACAGGGCGTCTGTCGTTTTTCATGAATCACCCCTCCATCCACCTCACTCTTACCCCCTTCTCGTTTCCCATGGTATCTGGGACTGACAGTTCGCGAATCGTCGATCTTTCCCGATTTTTTTTTTTTTTTTCGCGTCGGAAACGAGTGGGATTCACCGCGAGTGTCACTGACGATCATAGATACAGAATCGCACCGGTCGCATAATGCGATTCTGCGATTACCGTGGTATTTGATAAATTGACGTTTACATCATCGGCTGCACGATGGCACTTGGAAAAGTCCGGACAGATGACGAATAAATCGAGCGTCGAATGAAAAACTCGAAAGCGGCCCGTGCCAACGATTAACTACACATTTTCGAGAGTCTTCGTATTACAGAGATTTGAGAATGAATGAAATTTAAAATGCACAGATTGCGAAACTCCTCGGAATGTGTACTACGCTTTGGAAGAAATTTTTAAACAACCACTCCTGCGTGCTACGGAACACATACTTTTTTATGATCATGCCAGTTAAGTCAATGTATTCGAGCCGTTGTAATTGGTTGCTGTCGGGAAATTATTTATCGGTGCTAGCGGAGTGTGCCGAAGTGCTTTTATTTCGACCGTGCTTGAATTGTGTTATATCGTGAATGAGTCGTGCGCGCGTGTTTGGTTTTCCCGTCGTATAATTATGTTGTTCTACATTAGTTTACTTCGAACTTCCTATTCCTAGTCTACTAATTGCAAATTTAGTTCACGTTTACTCTCTATCATTATGCCGTTATACATTGTTCTAGTTTGAATTATCCATTATTAGTATGTTACTTGCGAATTTAGTTTGCTCTACAAAGGCGATATTTGATTAGCTGTGAAATTTCGCAAACTCAACCATCGAATTGGACGTATGAAAATATGCGCGGGTTTTTAAATCTCCTCACCCTCTACCCTCAACTGGAGCGCTCCCCCAACAAAATGAACGCGAGAGAAAGACGCACGGCGAACAATTATCAATACCCAAGGGAACATTGCATCTCATTACGCAGGAACTAGGCTTCGAAAAATTCCGGAGACGAAGACGATCGAACAGCGCGCGGATAGTTCGCGGAAAAGTGCGGGCCTTTTAAATCGAGGCGATTACATCGCCTCGGCGAGCTGGCGATGTCAATAGATTTTCCAATAGAACACGAGCGAATCCCATTGTCCTTTTCGCGATCGACGACGCGCAACGATTCTCGCAATAACCCGAGCAAACAGATCCTTTCTTCGATCCCCGTCCTTTTTTTTCCACGCGCCACTGCGAAAGGAAACGCGAGAGCGTCTCTCGTTCAAGCTTCTCTCTCACCTCCACTTATCGTCATCTCACTATCTTCGTTTCCCTCATCGGTTTCCTTTCTCACTCTCAACCCCGTTTCACTATTACGAGAGGTCCTCATTATTTAGAGGAGAGCCAGCGTGGCGGGGATATTGGATAGCTCTGTGGCTGTGAAATTATTTAACGCTCGGCCCCGCGGCGCTTTGTCTCCGGCGCCACAGTAAACAATACTTGAAATTCGCATTGCAATCCAGTGGACAAAGGGACACCCCGGGTTTCACCCCGTCGCGCACCAGCGCTGGTGGAAGGAGCGATGAGAGGGGTTAGAGGGAGAAGCGCATCGGTTTGCCTCCCGCGAGAGAGCGCTTTTATTGCGAATTCGCTCGACGCTCGAGTGACCACCGGCAGCGTCGCTCCAACGAACCGCCTTTTTCTCGTTCGCTTTTCGAGGCCCCTAGAAAGCCCTTCGAGCATTCGACAATCCATCCGGGAGCCTATAACTCGTCACGAGGATAATCGATCCTTTAGGAGAGACTTGCAAAAAATTCGGCACGACGCACGGTCCGACGCGAGCTGTGTGAGAAACGAGAGAGATACCGCTATCACGGGCTCACTCGTAAATGGAAACATAAAATGCACGACCCTACCGTGAAACTGATGGTCAAGACGCGGAATTTCAAAGCGACCGACGGAGGATGCACGCGTCGATACGCACGGCGGAACTAGTTACAGGAGCACGCTCTTGGGCTTCTTCCTTTCGGCACTTCCTGCCATTCTCGACGTGCTCGAGGTACGTCATTATCACCGGTCCCTTCGTTGCACGCGTGACGTAGATTCATTAACATCCCTTGTTCATTTCTTTTTCTTTGGTCGTGGAAGAGTACATCGATGCGCCGATACGAACACGTCGAGACGAATTCTCGTTTCGTCCTTCCTTTCTTCCTGGGCGATTCTTTCCGCTTTATTTTTTTTTCTCCTCGCGAACCGATCAGCGAGGCACGACGAGAAACGAATTTAAAATACGTCCGTACCCTATGGACCCTTCTCGACGGAGGAGTAGAAAGAAGGAAGAGGTGGAGCTTTAATTCCCGCACCGACGATTATCACTTTGCAAACGGATACGAAACCGATCCACCTCCTTTATTCTCGATCCCTCTCCACCTCCAGCTTCTTCTCCGTTCTTCTTCCCAATTTCCCGATCGTTCGGATAAGTTATAGAACGGGATAAGCCCGGACGAGTGTGCGTGGAGCACGCGTGAGGTGCACACGCGCGTATCGGCACACGGATGCACACGTAAACACGTTCGTGCACGGCTCCACCTCCGAGACACCCCCGTCCTACCACTCCCTTCGCCTCCCGGAATTAGTTTGAAAGTCCTGAGAGCTACGATCGGTACGTGCCTGAAATAGCGAAGCCGATCCATATTCTTTCTGCGCTCGCCTTTTTCATTTATATCCCATGGTGGCGGTGGTGGTGGTGGAGGGGATGCTGGAGGTGAATAGGAAAGGGAGGAAGATGAGCGCGATCGAGGAGGGAAGAGGAGAGGTCTGCATAAACGTGCTGAAATTTATGGACGAGAAGCTGCGAATCGTTTCGACCTGCCTCTTTCTCGCTCTCGTTCACATCCTCGTACTTTTCTCTCTCTCTCTCTCCTCTTCAACCCCTTTCTCGTATTACCTCTGGCATGCACCTCACCACTCCCTCTCCTTCCTTCGTCCTTAGTCGCCCACCTCAGTTTTCCAATCGACCTCCTTCCCAGCCGTTCTCCCGTTCGCCCGTTTCCCACCGTAAAGTAAATCTCTCGGGAGGATAATTAATTATATTTGGAATCTTCTTTGTTTCGATTCGACTCGAATCCTCCCCTCGTGGATAGTCGGCGCGCTGCGACGCGTCTCTGCTTCTCACAGCTCGCTTTCTTTCGGCCGCGCAAAACGCTTGCGGGGTGCAACCTCGTGGTTTATTTATCGCGACGAAAGAAACTCGAACGGCGGTCCTCGGTCATTTTCCCATGCCCCGCTCTTTACGATCCCCACGATTTTCCTCGCGTTCCTTTTTTGGAAGAGAAATCGATGAGGTTTCTTCATCGTGGAAGGAGAAAGGTCGAGAGTTCGGATTAGTAGAGTTTTCCTCGGCCGCGTGTCCGTTGAATGGAATTTACGTTTGAGAAGTTTATTTATTTGAAATCGGGGGAAAGTAAATTGATTTATAATTAACGTTCGAAACACTGGAAGAGTCCGCGAATGTTTCGTAACAGACACATCGTTATTCTAAAGATCCTTTTCTGTAGCTTCGTGTACAGTTCTGTTCGTCCTGCAGCTGCAAAATTAGTGAGTGCAGACGGCGAAACGTTTCACTGCCAGGTAAATCCTCATAACGGGAGAAAAAGCACCGATATTATTACCGAAGCCGACGATAAAGCTTCGTTAAACTCGCCGTACGGCGAAAAGTTATTTCCAAAGGAGGGAGACCGAGGAGGGTGCAAAGGGTGAGGGAAAATGGAAGGACCTCGAGGCGGCGTGAGTCCATCTTGGGCGCGAAAACCGAGGGTGGAACGTGAGCTGCAAGCATGCCGCGAAGAATTTCCCAGAACTCGCACTTGGAATCGGATACGAATCGTAGGACCCGTCTCGGCCGATCATCTCCCGAGAGCAACTTCGTGTCTCCGAACGCCTCGAGGTTTGCATTTTCTTACACTCGAAAAATCGATCGATGCGCTCTCGTGCACTGCAATTTATCTTCGTAAAATCTCTCGCTACCTGCGCTTACAAGAATAATCGTTTAATCGTTATAAAAACATAATTAACCTCGAAATAATTACTATAATTAAAGTAAAATTTAAATTCGAGGAAAGGAGCTTTTTACGTGGTTCTCGATCGTCTACGAAGTTTCTCTTTTATTCCACTGCTACCCTTGCAACCCTTATCTCACGCAGGCACCCCGCTGAAACTTCCAAGCGCTTATCGATCCGCTTGTATAATACATTCGCATGCCGTGAACAAACCTGTTCCTTCAAAACGGATCGTAATCGCGTGTTCCGGCCGCGGTTGCGGCGAAGCCGTGAAAAGAATACGTGCGTGCGCGCGTGCGGACAGCAGCCTGTTGCACGAGCAACACGAACACGACGGTCTCTCCTCCCTTCACCCTTTCGCACATTGTAGATCCGCTTGACACGAGATTCTTATCGTCGGCATCAATCGCACTCGTCGACCCTCTAATTCCACGTTTAACGCCGGATTTGTCCACGACAACACCGACACGTTCAACACGCGGCACGTGGGCGCGCTTTACCCACGCGCGACAGCTTCGTGCTTTACCACGCTCTTCTAATCCCATGTTTTTCATCGCTCGGTCTAGAAGCCACGACTGATTTGGATTTTCAGCTCCGATTTCGCGGTGAATTTCGCTCGAATCCTTCTCGAGGAGATATTTTCAATGGGACTAAATATTCCACGGGTTGGGAAACCTGTCCGTAATTGACCTTCTTCGTATCGTTCTCAAGGCAAGGAAACTAAAATAGATCCTTCACGGGTTTCCCAGTAAAGATCGTCAATTAAACGACAAGAATGCCACGCGATTGCGATAAGAGCGAGTGAAGTACAACATTGGTAGGTAGTTATGGGGTAGAAATTGTAGATGCACTTTTCGTCTTGTGCAACTCGGTGAGTGAGCTTTGATCAAACGAGATTTTCTCTCTCTCTCTCGCGTGTGTACAAGCGAGGCACGGAATACGCCAACGAAATTAATTATCGCGCAGTGGCACGACATTTCCACGACGTGTCGACGATGGAAGGACCAATGGACTGTGCCAGTAATTTCGAGCTCGTTGACGTCACGTGACGTTAAATAATGCCAAAGGGAACTCGAAATCGAATTGAACGTCACGACGAGTTGGAAAGTGCGTTTCTTGTATCAAAGCATGTCGCGAGAAAGCGATACCATGTCTCGATTTTAGTTATACGGAGAAATTACTCGGAGTGACGAGTGTTCATCAAACGAGCACAAAACTCCATTTCTCTTCGCTTGATAGGGCGCGTACAAGATAATATCGTGCAACGAAATAAATTGCTCCGGCCCAGAAATCCGACCCCGTAATTTCCACTACGTTGCAGTCAATTGATTGAGATTCTATCGTGTTCATCCATGGATGTGCGAAACTTGAAGAGATTAATTAATTTGAAGAGTTTAATTTACTATCTCGATACTGAATTACGACAATCTCGAATAAGGCGTAACTTTTTTTTTCTTGTTATTAAGTATCGAAGAATTCGATTCTCCTTTAATTAACGAACTGTCTGCCAATAATTTCCATGTACTCTCTCTACATTTCGACAGGCCACTTATTCCACTCGAGCAAGCGTTTCCTAGCAGTGTTCAGCACGCGAGTGGCTCCACTTGGACGCTCTACGGGAAAGTTTCGGTAGTCGCGATTAGTCCCCGAGACTGTGCGATTGGGCGGCATTTATGCACCGGTATCGCGCTAATTTCGTCGAACGTGCTGTGGGACGTATTGCAATTTCCGAGAGAATTCGACGAAGCGGGCGAGCAAGCCCGATCGAATCGCGTCCCTGGATGAGCGTCGATTGTACCACCTGCTCACCGGCACGTTCGAAAGGACAATTCGACGGTGAAAAGCCCTTCGATGCGACGTTAATGGATTTTAGGGTAATTAGTCGACTAATTCGCGCGATGGAACGTAATCGATAAAGAATATTCTTTACAATTGGGACTGAGAACTGCTTTAAGTTTTTCTAAGACCCTTTGAAATCATACGACGAATAATCGAAGGTCCAATAATTAATTTCGATAAACTCATGTTACAATTAGATGTAGGTACGACTTTCATTCGAATATTGAAATTTTTAAATTCCTCTGTATTCATTCACGAGTGCGTATCTTTTAAAACATCTGTAAAATACATTATTCGTTATTTCCACTTTATGGGAATACGAATTCCATTTGCGTTGGAAATGCGTCCTCTCTTTTTCGGAGATAAAATATGCTCGAATGTAATTAGCCAACGATTGATCTTTATTTTCAACGTGGACAAGCGTCACCGATATCACCGACGCGCCAGTGGCTTTCATCTCGAAATGATGGCCTCGTAATGGAAACCGTCCATTGGACCAATGGATTCATGCGGTGCCGTCCCTTTGACGCCGCTAGCAACTCTTATGGCGTACGCTAATAGCCCCTCGCGAATTAATCGGTGCACCATGTAATATCTTGTAATGAATTGTCATTAAAGGGAAACCCCATTTGTCCCGATTCGCGGATACCTATTCTCTCGCGTTCGACCATTCTATCTCGGGTTACGCTGCACATGTCGTGACAAAGGGTCCTTTTCGGTCGCAAGCGATTCTACGATCGGAAATTACTGTCATTCGAGTTTTCGCGATATTTCGGTTGGTTTAATCCTCGCTACTCTAACGAATATACATATAGGGTTTTAAAATCAAATATAATAATTTTACGGGATTTCTATGGCTGCCATACGCGAACGAAAGTTAGTTGAAATCCCGAAACGCAATACAAGTAAAATTTTATGGAGCTCGGGGAAGCACGATACCGTGAGTATTTTTTTAACCTGAAAATTCGAAGCGCGCTGGGAATAACAATTTGCAAGGGAGAATATCGTTTTGTCATTTTTTTGTTGTCAAATATTGAATTTTCCGAGGCGAACGTTAAACGATTGATTCAGTCGAAACAAACAAAAAGATGCTGCAATTTTTCCAGCTTCATGCTACACAGGTAAAAAGTCAATGCTTTTGGGAATCGCGTTGGTAAAAGGGCGTTTAGTTGCAAATACGTAGCTGCACTTTTGTGTATGTAAATTTCCAGTACGGCAAGCGGGCCAATCGATTTGCAAAGTCGAGAGAAATTACGCCGCGACGCGGAAATTCTCGTTATCTTTTTCGATACGTGAATCGCGATTCGATGAAAGAGATAGTCACGAAAAGTGACGAAAATGAATGTGCATTTTTGAAGACGATGAATTTCGCTTAACATCGCGTCACGTTGAAACGCGAGATAAAGATGGGCGGCGTAATACGAACGAGGATTTCGGTCAACGAATTTGAAGGGACGCTCTTTGACTGGATAGTCCTGCTACTTTTACGAATAAAGTTAATAACCTGGGTCATCCTGTAGCTCACCTCTCTCTTCTCCGTGTCCGCCATCTTCCGTCGACTTAATTAGAAAGTCGCACGAATAAAAAAGAAAGTCAAATATCGGGCACGTTCTATTCAGCAGGCTCATACCCGTCGCAATAATCGCGTCGACGCTCATTAAGCTTCGAAAATTCATTTTCAGTAGCACGAAAGCGGGAGATGTATTAGTACTCGATTATGAGAAGTACGGGGATTTATTTCGTGCGCGGAAATAAATCGTGGGGCGAGGTAGAAACAGAGAGAGGATGGCGAGAGACCTGGCATATCGGCCTTCGTTTTATTACGCGATTTCCACTTTTAACGTTTCCCATCGACATGACGTCTCGCGTGCTCGCCAATTACCTCGGTGATAGGCTTGATAAGCGTTTGACGTCCGTCGAGTGGATTTTTGTTTTTTTCCTTCTCCCTCCTTTTTTCGCGCCGACTGTTGGGGTCCGGCAGATGCGACGGACGCGCCGTTAATTACCCAACGAAATCATCGGGGCTCATATCTTTTGTTTTGCCCGTCCAATGGAGAGACGCGCGCACTCGCACGTGCCTCTCCTCCGCTTTCGACATAATCGATCGACTGAGAATTCGAATTCATCACTCGTCATCGTGGACGATGCGATTAAATAAAAATTAAAAGCTTCCCACGGGTTTCTCCGCGATGTGTCTGAAATTATCGCGTGGAGCGCATTAAGAATTTCACCGGGGCCATTATCCGAAGATTTTCTCACGGACTATAATATCGAGACCATTAAGACAGATCGAATCTCGTGCATCTCTGATAATGATTTCTACTGGCACGCGGGAGAGGAGCTTTGCTCGGTGGTAATAGCATTTCATTTGCCAACGGATTTGGTGTGAGTACTTTGACAGTGGTCGCCTACTCTTACGGCACGACGTTAATAGCTTCTATCAATTAACTAAATGTGTCGTGTAATATCCCGTAATGCGTTACCATTAAAGAGATATTTCGTGCGCTTATCCGGATGCGCGTCCCAAATAGTCGTCGAATCGTTGGAAAATCGATCTCAGTATACATTACGACTTACAATGCGCTCATAATTTTCGCGTTAATTTCGCCTCGTCGCATTCTCCAATTAATCTCCTACGACGATCGCTCTCGCGGATACGCATTTTCCATTGGAAAATTCTTATTCGTGGGGAAAAAGGAACGAATTGCAAGTGCCCAGGAGCTCGTCCTTTACAACCGCGAAATATCCACGACATCGATCGATCGTACTAATGCTCCTCGTTAAACAAAGGGTGGACTAATTTGCCAATTTGCGTCCTCCACTCGGTCGTGCAATCCTCTAATTTCAACGGATATTCAACGAATCGTAGAGAACTCGCTGAGATTTCCAATGGCGCGCGTATCCGCAAACCTGTATGCTCGCCCATTAAATAGGAGCATTGGGCTGTATAATTATCCGCGGCAAATTTTCTCACCACTTGGGAACAATGTAATCGTTCGAATTTGATTTTCGCCACGCCACGAATAGATTTGCAATATTTCGACAAGTGGGCGTGCAACATTGTATTTCTTACTCTTGCGATTTTTCTACGAAAGAGATAAGCAAAGTATTAACACTAGATTTACCGAAACCAGTCAATTTTACTGGTTCAAACGGGAAATCGTGTTTATAAAAAATGTTCGGTAAATCTAGTCTTAATAACACTATTCTTACCGACTGGCCAATGATCGTTTTTAAAATTTCGATTAGAATTTCCTATGTACTACGTAATTGCATCGCTTTTACATTTCACGATTTTTCCTAAGATATACGTATAATACGTTGTATATAGGAAATTCAAACCGAAATTTTAAAAAGAGTCGTTTCACCGGTTGTCATAGGAATACTGTAAAATGCATAGAGAGCCCGTGTGGTTCATCATGGATTTCTTCGAGCGATTAAACAATTGATTTTTTTTTACCTCGCGATTCAGTGGCTTGGCCAAGGTTATGACACCGGTGCGTCGGTCTACGACAAAGCGGTCAGTCAGCTCGATACCATACTTGACTGGTGAGCCCTCCGGATCGTGGCCCTTCAGAATAAAGACCTCTGTGCCGACCTTCGTTGCCTCGGAGAGCGTGAGGCCGGACGGATAACCACCAGACTCCAATATAGGGGGCTCGTTCACATTGTTGGCACCTGTAATTATAAACATACACAATTAAAGCAAGCCGAAAAATTAAAATAGTCCGTAGCACGGATCTCCGAACGGATTATAATCGAACATCTTTATTATCGTAATCTCGAGGGTGAGTAAAATCTTGGTGAATGTAAAAGCAAGCAGGATGCGCCGAAACGCAACCTGAATTCTACGGTATTAGTGAATTATTAACCTACTCTAATCCTTGAAACTGCGCATACGATTTCATGCCTGTGTGCGCGCACCGCGCTTAATTAACAAATTCGTGAATTTGACTACGGCAAAATTTGCGCTAATAAATTCCTTTAATTCGAAGCACTGTTGCGTTGTCAAAATATTACGTGAAGTCATCCAAGAGAAGAGCTTCGGTTGTCTTATCGAGAGTTTCTCGAGAGAACAGAGGATGAGCTTCTCTCTGTTAATTCGTAAAACCGCAAATCCGCTTGGGTATGCCGCGGCATCTCGTCACAGTCGATCTCGCTGCTGTCATACTCGAACGTTACGTTCAATTAATATCCGACGTCGATTCGACCTACATTCCGAGTGCATCCCCGATTGATGGTGGGAGACCCACTGTCTGCCTCCTTCTCACCGACCACTCGCTCACCTTCGAGATAATTGCTCAGGCCGCAGCAATGATCCATTTAGTATACGTGCGGGGAATCAATCGGCAAGCATAATAACGGCGATGCACGTCGTCGCCGACGTTGAACACCGCGACGCTCCCCCACGATTCACGACGCAGGTGCATTCGAATCGTTTCCGTCGAATTCACAGCGAATACGAACGATTAATTAACGTAAGCGGAAAATTGCAACTTGGGAAGGAAATAATCGTTTCTTATTGACAAAGATTCTATCCACAGTAAGAATTTTTACGATAGTCTTCAAGTATAATTTGCGGCTCATGAAAATTTATTTTTCCTCTTATCTTTCTTTTTTTCAATATTTATTTTGTTTGCTTACTCTTTTTTTTTTTAAATTCATTCATACAGCTCTATGTAAAATAATTGTGCTTTAATTCATTCATATTGGTTAGATTAGTTAAATGCGCTATAAATCCTGTACTTTTATGCATCTCCTGCTACTATGTTTGGATTCTTTGTAATCTAAAAGGAGCCACCCGTTTAAATAAATAAATAAATAAATAATTTACACGGATCACTTATGAGAATCGTAATTGTGCAATGAAATAATGGAAACGATCAGGTGACGACACTAGGATCGATTTCTGGCATCCCCCCAATACCACCGCGGTAACTTTCGAAGCGCGTCGCCAGTAGTAGAGATGGAGCACTGGTCAGGCGGACCCCGGGATAATTAACCCCGACGGAGAAACACGAGGCAGGACGTTCCAGTGTTCATTAATTCGCGGGAGCGTCGTCACGGCGATCGATACATTCCGATTCGTGGACTGCTTGGCGAAATGCGATTATCATCGACGTTACTCGAGCGTCGTGGATACGTGGACGATCTAGTAGCCACTAGTTGGTTAGAGGCGCGATATAATTTCGAGATTAAGCGTACCAGGTTACCAAGCTAGAATGCCGGGCGGAAGACGAGGAGATTGAGACTCGAAGATCGACCCGGACGAATTGAAAATGTCGATAGAGTTATTCTCTTCTTTAATCGCGCGAGATCGTTATGATAATGAACGCGATCGAGTATAAGAATTACGGGAAAAATTTCTCCTGCAGTCTCGAAGAATTTTCCACGGAAGGAGGAATCCGCACGCGAGAAATGGGATAGGTATACGGTAGGAGCAAGTTTCAGCTCCTCGTTAGCTCCTTGCGCTCCTTAACGATCGCGCGCCGCGTTAATAGACAATCTTGCCCCCTCCGTAAAAGCGTTGAAGGCCGGTAGCGTGAAAAAAGTGCGCGTGAGTCGAAGTGGGAGGTAGACAAAGAGAAGGGAGGGATAAGAAGCGGTAAGAAGGGGAAGGAGTTCGGGCTGGCCGGTTTCTCAGCGCGGGTAATTCGACGGCGAACGCGACTGGACCGGCCGTAAGTCTGAGAGGTCATAAAACTATTAGAAAAGTTGGCGAAGTGGCCTCCCCTCCGGCCATCCGCGAGAACTTCTGAAAGCCGCCAAACTGCACCGAAACCTAATAGATACATCTTGCCTTAACGCTGAGAGCTCGAGGAGGTCTTCTTCCTCCACCTCTTCGTTCTACCCCTCTGCTCCGGCCCCTTCTCCAGTACGCGTGCTCTTTCTTTCCGTCCCTATTTCCTTCACCCTCTACCTCTTGCCACCTTAGTCCTCTTGTACTTCCACTCGAACCACTTTCCTTTTTCCCCAGCTTCTCCCCATAAAGCACGGAAGGAGAAGTCGCGAGAGCTCGTGCAGTTTCCGTACACGGCCGCGTCCCTCGTCGGTTCTCTCACTCGCTTTTTTTCCTCGTCTCTTTTTTCTCCGTCTCTTCTGTCTCTCCTTCTCCATGTAACCACGTATGCTTATGGACAGCGCGGTGCTACCGAGACGGTAATAATCGTTAAAGGGTAATGGCGTACAACTGCGATCGCGTTTCTTACGAAGAAACTCCGGAGCGCCGCGTGGTCCTCTCGAGCTCTCGCAGTGAGACGAAATTTTCACCGTTCCACGTGGTCGTCCTCGTCGTCGCTCAGGACTCCTACGACTTTCGTTCGCAGTTTTACGTTCTCTCTCTCTCTCTCTCTGGCGTGACTCCTAAAAACATCAGCGATTAAGTTGTTGCGGTAACGGTAATGCGACCGCGACCCACCTCCCTCGTTTCCTTCCTTCGATCCTTTTCTCTCGTTCTTCTGCCTCGTTCCTTTCTCACCCCGTGGCAAACATCCCTCGCCGTGTTTTCCGTGCACAATACGAGCTAGGAGCACGTGATACGAGAGAAGAAGCGGAGAGTCGCCGATCGCGATTAAGTCGTCGTCGCGATAACGTCGGCCTTCCTGATCCTCGTGGAAAGATTTACGACGAGGGACAAAGTCGCAGCGATGTCACGAGACTCCGAGAGAGGCTTTACTCGTTTAACGTTCGTCCAGAATTTCTGCTCCACTTTCTTCTTTCCTCCTACAGCTCTTTTCTCTTCTCCCGTATTCTTTATCTCGCGGTCTTCAATCTGTCATTTTTCTTCGCACGACTCCACTCTCTCGTATTGAAATTTAAAGCTCCTCTCTTCTCGTTCCTCGCCATCTTTATTCTCCACTTGTCTCGAGACTCGACGCGTTCTATCGAGTTACTTTCTTCCACTTGATCGCGATCGTAACGCGATCGCTTTTCCCTACTGAGAAAGGAGATCGTAGCAGAGGAACGTTAATAATACGGATTCACGAGGAAAGAGAGCTTTGAAAATCAAAATGCACGGAGAGGATCGAGAGAAGGATTCGCGGGTCCTTACGACAATGCGATTGCACGGCTGCCCTGAGAAAATGGATTAAAGTACGAAACGTCGCGTCGCGGCGTAGTGAGAGGTTTCCTCCGGAGCCTTTCTACCTCCTCTTCCTTTCTACCTCGAGTCTTTCTCATTATTAAATTGCCGTTATGATAATGCGATTGCGCCGACTCCAACGCGGAAAAGGGACGCGGGCGCGAGACGCAGCTTCGTTCTCGTTCCATTGGAGTTACGTTCCTAAGGGTAATGCGATGGAGAACCGATGGAAGAAATGCTCTCAACAACGGATCTACAATATGCTACGTTGAAGATAATGGGATTGAGCTTTCTTTCTCGGTCGAGAGGAACTCGATGTTATAATGCTTAGAGGAGAAGTGGATGCTCGCGATCTAAATTCGACGGCAGGAGCAGTTTTTTCCGTGGGCACTTCTTGTCGCACCGATAATGCATCGATAGCTGGTAATATTCCACGAGCTAGCTTTTACGAAGTTTTATCTACGATTGGCGAATTTTTCTTTCTCGCCGCTTTTGAACGTCAGCTCGTTTTTAAAAATTTACCTATCATTTCGCAAAGTGCTCGGGCGACGCCGAAAAGCGAAGGACAAGTTCTCTCCGGCTCATCGATTCCGGATTTTCGAATTCAGAACACAAGCGTAACCTGGGAACGATGACCACAAGTTCGATTAAAAATTCAACGTCGCGCTCCGATCGTTGTTCACTCGCGGACGACTCTGCATAATTGATACGCGTGGCCTGGAATCGTCGGAATCAAAGGGAATCATTGATGTAGATGAGACGAGAACGAAGAAAATGATCGGCCCTGCTCGCGAGGTACAAAGGGTCGATTTAAATGTTTCTTTTACGCAATGTTCTCCACTCGATCGAATCCCTGTCGAGATCGGGAAAATCGATCTAATAATAAAATCTCTTCAACCTAGATTACTTATATCGCGTTCCATCTAAAATTCTCTTTAATCCAAATCACACTCGTAGACTTGAAATGCATCGCATGCACGGACGCTTTCGAAATTCCTTTAATCGTCGAGGAAATTTTCTCTTTCGTTAAATCCAATGAATCTTTTATTCCACACCTTTCTACCTTTACCGTTTGATTCTCCGCACTTTTACTATCTTTCGCTATACTATCTCCTCCTTTAAATAATTCTTTTCCGTCACACGTTCGGTCTCATCCATTTTCCTATACACTGAAAAAATTGTATTCTTAAAATACAAACTTAATAATTCATCTTAATAGATATTCTTAATAGATAAGAATATTTTCTTATCGTTATGACGGTTTTTGGAATATATTCTTAATAATCCATCTGAATGTCGCCACACAATGCGTGTCAGTATTCGGTTAGGTTAGGTTACACATAGCGTGCGACACATGTCGATGCCTGTATCTTGTTCCTCTTGCAATTCTGCGTAATTTTGAGTACTATATCATTTTGTGTGCTGTGTTGTGCAAAAAGTATGGATAAGGAAATGACAAAGTGCTAGAAGAAGAGGATTTGGGCGATTTAATGGAGATATTTACAAGTGATAGAAATACATGTAAATACGAATTGTAACCTTCTCTCGTGACTACATTTCTCAACCAATTCTGATTTCAAGATATGGGTAATGTAGGATTGTAGTGTGCGTACGGCGAGGACGAATGCGTGCGTCAATGTCGTGAGTGTGCGTACGGCAAGGCGCTCGAGCCCTGACAAAGGACGAACGAAAGAGACGAGACGCGAAGCACCGATTAGTCGGTGAACGAGCGCGAGCGTGAACAGTCTTGCAATAAATCTAACCCTTTTTCTTTGTTTCGTTTCCTCAAGCCATCTCCAATTATTTCACCTAGCCAAAATCCCTACAGTAATGTAATTTTCGACAATATAAAGAGTGAAGCATTTCATTAAGAGTTTTGTTGCCGATAATTATATACGAAATATATCCATACAAATTTTTTACCAGGTTATGTTAAGAATATCTGATAAAAATATCTGTTAAGAATATTTGATTAGAGGAATCTGTTTAGAACATTCTACACTTAAATTAAGAAGATCCTCTTGTTACTCATTTTAGTGGGAAATATACTAAACTTAAGTGGTAAATTCTTATGATAAGAATACAATTTTTTCAGTGTATTCTTCCACTTGGCCACCGCGTGCATCCACCGTCTACCGGAGCGCCCATTCCTCTCGTCATTCCTTCCTCTCATATCTTCCGTCCTCTTCTTCCACCATCTCCCCTCGCTCGCTAATCTCCTCCATTTCCGGATCGCTCGTTCCCTCCTCGCAATAACACTTCCTCCGGATAGCGATACGGGAACGATAAGGAACGCGCGTTTCGCGGCCTTTCACTGCTTTTTACGGCCTCTCCCCGCCGACTACCCTCGTTTATGATTCCTTCTCTTTACATAAACCCAGTGGAGGGCGAGCGTGGCGTGGCGCGTTATTATCGGCGGCCACGATTGCTCTAGGCCGCCTCGCCTCGTAAAATCCTCGAATAGATCATTCCGCTTTCGAGAGTTTAAAAATAAGAGGGATGGGGCGGGGTAGGTGGCGAGTGGACGCGCCGAGATATCGAAAGGACAGGAGAGCGAAGGAGGAGAGAAGAGGAAGGTCGATGAATAAGCTTCGAAATTCTCGCCTCCTCTCTCGGGAGCACGGCCAACTCGCGCGGAGAAGATGCACGTGCGTTCCCGTGGAGTCGAAAATTTATACACAGACATAAATTTTACGGGTTGCGGGGACGACAAATTCGATGGATCGAACGACCGTGGCTCGTGGTCGTCGTAGCGACGAGCCAAGCGTGGAATACAAAGAAGCTGAAGCAAAACGCGCCGCGTCGGACGTAGCGCGTGGATTATGGTAAATTGTGGAGAAATTTTCGTCGACTTTTACCGCTAATCTCACGAGGCGCGCGTCAGCGCTCCAACAGGGTTGAAGCGGCCCCGAATTTGGGACGGAGTTTCCGATGCGTTAATTAATTAACGAGCGACCGCCCGGAAAATAATATTTGAAAGCTTACGCGCAGAATTTTACCGTCGTCAGGCTGGCCAAACTATTAATTAATGGAACGGGGTAATTACGCGGGCGGGATGTCATGTTGGCTCGTGACTGGACGTAGTAAGACGAGGGAGCGTGGAGATTTTTGACGAATACTTGGAAAATTGGTAATCTTGGTGTGTATCGTGCCGGGACGCGCGAGGACGCGTCTCTTCGGGCCGAGCGACGTGCTCGCGGACCGTGGAAAATCAAGAGTGAATTTCGTCCCTGGAGGGTGGAGCGAGATACTAGTAGAGGGACGAGAAGATGCTTCCACCGGCCTTTGTTGTCTCGTTATTGAATTGGAGTGGATGCGCCGCCCGCTAGGGACGCTCAATGTCTACCGGATGCTTAGCAAAAATTGATACCGGGTTATACCGGATCCTCCCATGCCGATGCGCCAGTTTGCAGTAAATAATGCTTAAACTCTTAAATGCGCTCGCTTAGTGGGGACGGAGGTGGAGAGATACTTTCCCGAGTGCGCACGGGAGCGTGAAATATTCATGGAAATTGTCCGTGGAGAATCTTCTTTGATCCACTTTTCGTCCTCGTCCCAACACGCTTCAAGGAAACTATGGAATCTTTGTGCCGATGAACGTCAAAGAGGAGAACGTCGCGTAGGGGTTGACGGAAAAGCGAGCCTCGCGAGCACAATGACGCGACGATGGAGAGAAGAATGGAGAGGTGAGACTGGATGCGTGAAAATGTAAAAAGAAGAACTGTGATTTCTCTCTTTCGTAGGGTGACACTTTACGCGAGCTTTAAAAATGTAATACGGAGATTATTACTTAATCCGGCATTTTCGGAGTACCTATCTGCTCCCTCTCTGTAAATCAAACCCTTCTCACGGTATGAGAAAGGACAAGGAGGGTGGTAACCATTCGGAGGATCCGGAAACCGTATGCTGCAGTTCAGTTTAGTTTCAACTTGCTTTCTGGTCATCTTTGTGGTCCGCTGTGAACGAGAGTAAGAAATGCAGACGTTAAAATCGTTGACCATTAAGGGAAGAGACCTTGCGCTGCGACATTATTACTTTCGAAATGAAAAATTATCAGAAGATGGAAAATTGGAATTTACCAAGGGGTCATCCCCTCTTATGTCGTGTTTCATCTTCCATTTCGATCCTCCTTGCTTCAGGATCCCTAGCTGTTCCATGTGACGTCCACTGAGCGATGTCCTTGAACACGTTACTTCCTCGTGCGAGAGGATATATTTTGAGGAAAGAGAAACCACCGCGTGGTGGACGTCACTCGCCACCCCAGGAGGAAGTTGACTTGCTGTCGTCGCGATCGAGTAACCCGATATGTCCTACGAGAATTCGATTTCTCCGAGTGCATCCGCTCGAGGACGCGTGGAGTTGCGGGAGGTGGAGTAGGAGAAGGCCACGAAACATCCGGAAATTGAATCTCCCCGTACGAAGGAAATGTAAGAAATAAATCTCGAATGTGGATCGCGTGTCGCGGAGGCTCCTGTCGCGACACAAAAGAGGAACGCGAGCGGTGAGAGCGAAGGAAACTGCGGTATTTCGAGGGTAGTCTGGAGGCATCGTGCGTTTGACTTTTGCCTGGATCAATCGTAAGCACAATTGACTCGCAAATCTATCTGTAGTGGTCGCAAAAGGGTCCTTATCGTTCCACGAATTTTTCCGAGGCAAGCTGAGAGATCGTTTCACCGAGGGGATACGCCTCTAAAAAATTTTATTCGCCTTCCTTTCGATCCCTCCGCTGCCCTACGAATAATTCACGATTCGAAAATTCCCTGGCCAGCACGTAGACGCACGGATTTCTTTGTGATAGCAGTTGGAGGAAGACTCGTCGAGGATAAAAGAGCGAACAGTAGGGTATGCTGCACTCGTGGGGAAAGAGCACCCACAGTCGCGTACACCGACGCGTCGAACGGAAGGGAAACGCGTGGCAAAGGGAGGAAGAGCAACGAGGGAAAACAAAAATAAGGAGACCACCTTGCGCGAAGAGAAGCTATTAGGAATTGATTCCGTCCGGGACTCTTAAAGGCTCAAAGGAACTGGAGGTGGGTAAGGAGGAGGAGAAGAAAACAGATCGGAGAAATAGGAGGAAGTGCCCTACCTCCGTATGCCGGTGCTTCCACCTTTCAAATGCCTTCGAACTCGCGCGCTCTTTAAACGAAAGAGGAGGCAAACCCGTGGACGGAAAAAGGCATCATTAGCTTCATCTTTCCAACGAGGTGAGTCCAATTCGCGCGCGGATTCCTCGAGACGGTATTGTACGCGCGTGTTTCACCGACTATTTTCGAAGTAGGGCGAGAAATCGCGGAAGGGTCGAGGATGAAAAAGCGGTGGTCGCTTCCCTTTTATTCTTCTCTCTGCGAGCTTACCGAGGAAAGATAATCAAGAAGAGCTCCAATAAGATGCATCCGATATTCGGAGCAGACATTATTTTTTTCTTTACTTTAATCGATAATTCAATGACACATTAACAATACCAAAGTTAAATGTTCCGTATACCATAAGAGATAGAAGCGCGAAAGCATGACAAAAGGACCGAGTCGAAACCGATTGCTTCCTCGGAGAGGACACCGCGTGAAATATTTTTACGTCCTCGCCCCGATGTCTTTTCAGCATTGTTCTTTACTCCCGCAGGACGGTCTCCTTCGTTCGTTCCGCATTGCAGCTCCTCCTCTTTCTTATCTCTCTTGGAACACTGAATCTGGCAGAAGTACTCGGCACCGAAACAAGACGTCGCTATCAAGGCCGACTGTATAACCGCACTCGGGACCACTCTCGTCATTTTGATATTACGTTATCTGCTCCGCGACAGGATTATTCGGGAGAACAATCTTCCGTTCCGAACTTGCCACTTACGAAACTCGCGAGGACACGAGCGTAGTGTCGAAATCGCTGATCCGCCGTAACGCAACTTGGTTGCCAACCGCAAAAGCGCATGACGAGAATCGGAGGATTCTCTCGTTCCCGGCATCGATTCTCCACGCTCCTCCACGCACGAGCACGCACGCACCCGCGCCACTCTCTTCAATTTTGCCCTGAAATTACAGCATCGCGAAACCTTCCATTGACTCTGGCTCGGCCCACTTCGTTCCTCGCTCCGGTGACCCGCGGCTAATCGCACCCTTCTCTCTCTATCCCTCTGTCTCCCTCCACGGAACGTTTATTAATGCAATTCTCGTGCGAGGTCACGCGTAGAAATATCACCCTTCAATTTACCTAAACGGATTAGACGAGCGCCGCGAAACGTGGTGCACTCGTGGAAAATGCGGAATGCCATTCGGATGTGCGCACGGATGAATGCAAACGTGTGGGTGAGGAAGAGGATACGTCACGAGCGCGAGTGCCACCGTGGCGCCTTTCGACTTGCAACAACGTGGCCCCTACCTTCCTCTCCGGTGCATATAAAGCATAATATTGCATAAAACAAGAGGCGGTGCATCCATCCTTAAACCGGTGACGGTATCCGCTATGACGTGGATATACATTTAGCCTGTTTCCGCGATACACTCCGGCGAGCTTTTAAGGGAATTGCATTAACAAGTCTAAAATAATTCTCGTCGCTCCTTCGAGGCCAGGGAGGGAGGAGAAAGTGAGCGAAGAAGAAGAATGAGGAGCGGGACTGGCGCGGAGGAAGATGGAAAGAACAACGGGACGAAGGAAGAGAAACTGCGATGGAAAATAGGGTTCTCTCGAAGTATTCGGAAAGGAATCTCGTCGCGGTTTCTTTCCTGGCGCGGAAGGCCTCGCTTCGTTTCTCCTCCTTTCCCTTCGCCGCTCTTCTTGCCCCCGTTTTTACTTGCTCCTTCTTCGTCCTCTCGTCCCTCACCGACGTACGTCCCTCTTTCAGAGGGACTCCTATGGGCTCGTTTCTTCGCGCAGATTTCGGAAGAGAAACACTTCGCCCGATAGCTTAGACCGAGACGAGCCCGAAAATCCGATTCCTTTCCGCGCGCGGGCTTAAGTGAAATTCGTTCGAATGTACAGGTGAGTGAGCTCGCCGAACTGTCCCTCTTTCGCGCAGTATCTATCTACGTTTGGAGACGAACGAGAGAGATGATGGAAAAAGAGTCTCTCTCTTTCTCTGTGAACGTACGTAAGACGTTCTCGGATCTTATCCGATAAAGCGGCAAACGTCCTTCATGGATTCGCCGTTCCTCTGTATTCCACAATTCTATACGCGGTTCAAAGAGAATTAACTCGGAATAAGGTGAGCGCCGTTGAGAAAGAAAGAGAATTGAAAATTCCTGTTAAACCTCGTTTCAAATATCAAAGGGGAATTTTGGATAAACCGAGCAGAATTTAACGTTGAAATGTCATCAGCAGCGATTGACGATTCGCGGTAGAATGTGTAATATTAGGAGGTTTAACGAGCTACCGTGTTCTCGTATTACCGTTATCGGTAAATCATCGGTAGCATCGTCGAAGCGCGCAATGGAGGACTTCGAAAATTCCACTTTCCAAACTAAATTGAATTAACGCGTGGATGTTTTAATTCGCCGGACGACGAAACCGCGTGGTCCTTGTCACGTGAATCGAGCGTGGAATTTCCTCGGGACAATTAATTAATTAACCGCTCGCTCGCGGCCGCGTGCCAGCGTCACAGGTCGGAAAATTTGGACGTTGGAATTTTTCCGGAACAGTAACCCTCCCGGGGCAAAAGTGACAGTCTCTCTCATGGCCTGGCGTTTCGCCGTATTAAGCGAGCAGCCTCCTCCCACTCTTGCAAGCCTCGGCGACTGCAACGGAGACTTCATATATCGCTTGGAAGTAATTAATCGCAGTTTATTACGCCGATTAATTACTCCATGCGGGCTAACGATCCTCCCCCACCTTCGTTCGGCGTGCTTTTGTTTCGCTTTCCCGAGCATATTGCGTCCTTTATGCATGGTATCGCATTTGGATAATTTTCTGCCGGCGAAGTTGAAATTCTAGGGAGAAAGTTATCGTACGTGCGAGCAGCTCGCTTTATTCGCGTGCGCTCATACGTGCCGTTCCACAAGATCGATGAATATAACTTATCCAATTTTTCTCGAGTTGTTTAATATATTTTTTTTTCTTTTAACAGTTTCGTAGTGTTTCATCGCACTCGCGTCCCACCAGCTGCGCCGTGGATGCATCGCATAGGATTTTTCACTCGGAAATAATATTCACGACTGCTTTTACGACTTCCGTGTAATCTCTTTATCTCGTAATAATTCTCCACCGTCGCCTTTCGTACGGTGCATTTTAAATAACGACGATGTAATATTTGTTTTTCTTCCGGACGAATCGGATAATACCGATAATCGCGATAATTTATCCGCCAACATTTTATTGTTCATTCATAAACTCGGTTATCGCGAGAAACTGGTACACGATGAGCGCCAAAATACAGCGAATGCAATGCGCTTTGGTTACGCGCGAATGGCACGAGGACGGCAAAGTGGTAAATTTAATGCGATTACCCGCGAAGAAGGCCCTTGTTAAAATTTACGAAACACGAATGCAAAAATTGCGAGTAATATGCCACTCGACGAAGCGTTTCGTCGAATGCGAAGTGAATCGATGGCAAAGATTCTTCGTACCCAATTAAGCCGGATTCGCGACGATAAAAGACAGAACGTGCGTCATCGACGAGCCTTCGGAATCAGAAAAACGATCGACGAATGGGCAGTTGCGTTTAAACGCGGCCTCGTGGCCCCGGAAAAAGGTAATCGGAAAAAAATTCGTATTCTCGTCCGGGGCGATTCGCTTCCTCGAAATAAAAAAGGAAGAATCGAACGTTTTGGGAGCGATCCCGAACGAATTCCGGTCTCTCATCGGCAAATGTAGGAATTATACGGGGAGTTCGGCGCACTCGGGGGCATTCGAGACAAACGCGCATCTAGGGAATTTCGTGGAATTAGGCAGGATGGAAAGGAAAGGAACGAAAACGAACAAAAAAAAAAAATTCCTGCTCGCGACGAGGGGTTGGAAGAGGCGCGGAACTGCGCGAGAAGGGTGGCGGGAGAGAGGAAACGGGAATGCTGCAGGATACGAAAAGAATCGAAGCTTTAATGGGAATTCTCGGACGGAGCGTGGATTTGCATGGCAAATGGGTAATTAGTTGGTAAATATAATCATAAAAGTCCATGCGGTCCTCGTTGCTACACCGTTATCCGATAATACCCGCACCCACGCACGACACACACGCGGGATGGAAACGATAGATCGGGCCCGATTATACGGATAAAGTGAAATAAAATAGGTAGGATATTAAATTAAAATCGGCCCGGATTAAATCAAGCACGATCGCACGCGAGGAGGATAAAGTGAAATTAAATATGCAGGTAAAGATTCAGTATCAGCCGTATTCGCAGCTGTACTGATAATCGCGATAATTAGCGCACTCGGAATATTTCTCGTGATCCATTACAACGGTGTAACTTGCGTGCACGGGAACGCGTTCGCGAATATTACACTGCGCGATAAATTGGTATTTACGGAGTTTGCTTTGAAAAAAATGTCCATAAACAGCGCTTAACTTCTGGCTCGTTCGAATTCGTGAAAAAGTACGAAATCTCTCGCGGCCGACTATGGCGTTGACTTTTACTACTTGCCCGCGGTACGGAATGCTTTGTGCGTTACCAACTGAAGGCGTATAATCTTGTAGAAAATGATTACTTCACGCGGACCCTTCGCGACACGAGATATCATTGATATCACTCCAAGTCTCTCCTTATCGCTCCGAATCAAATCGTTCCCTCGTGAACTCTCACCCTCCGTGATCTGAAGCCAGCAGGAGTCCGACCCTTTAAGCAAATAGAACAAGAGGGAAAAAGGAATTCCACCCTTCGTCGCATCCTCGATCCTCTCGCACTTCTCCGTTCCCATTCGGGCCGCGTTTAAATTCATGCACCGCGCAGTGGGTACGCCGCAACGCTAAAACAAGTTCCCCGCGCGCAAAGCTGTCCGCGGTAGTTATTTCAACAAAGTTTCGATCACCGAGTAGCACCCAACTTTACTCGCTAGGGGTGCCTTCTCCACTGCTTCCCTTTTCTGCCCATCCTCCTCATTCTCCTCTTCCATCTATTCCTCCCTTACACACACGCACGGACGCGCAGACGGACGCTTTCTCTCTCTCTCTCTCTCTCCCTCTCTCTCTCTGTCTCTCCTTCCCTTCTCTCAACCAACTATCCAGCAGCGCGTCGGTCGAAACTTCTCCGAGTAACCCTAGAGTCGCTGGCACTAGTAGTTTGGGTATTGTACTCGTATGCACATCGCAAATTGAGACAATTTGGATATTGCGGCGCTAGTCGCTGGTAAACTTAAACACGATTACCCCGCGCCGTCCTCGTGCCTTCGACGAGGAAACTAATGAAGGATGCGGATTAACGAAGACAGCGGAAAACAGAAAGTTGAAATATATTGCGGATGAGAACGGGAACGCGATGTGGGATTCGTTGGAAGCGGAATGTATGACGAATAAATATTCGTTCGTCACGTTTCAGTTAATAAGGTCAATTTCTTGCTAATTGAAACGAATGCCGGTGCGCCTGGAGATTGTTAAAATATATTTGCCCTGGCGCCATTAATCGCGCTCGGATATTTACGGCAGCTTCGTTTCACGAATAGAAATCAAGGAGATTGAAAATCTATGAGACGTCGCTCGAAGAAAAAGCAGGGTAATTGTGTTGGAAATAAACGCGCTCGCGTCAGCCGTGACGGTTAATCGAAACGCTCGTGCAACTTTTATTGATAATACGTTCTCCCTGCAAAACTGCTTGAACAATAAAGTTCTATTGTTCTCGCGAGCGCGTTAGTCTTCTTCGAAACTTTGGAAAAGGAAGGTAGATCGCTCCGACACTTTTGTTTTACATACGCGAGAGAGTGGTAATAAAACTTTGCCGCGTGAAATCCGAAGATAAAGGTTCTATCGAAAATTTCCCTTTACGGAGTAAGCTCGTGAGAGCGGCCGATTTTTATCGCGCCCATCTTTTCGCACATTATAAGCACGGTGAACAGTACTCGCTTCTAGATCCTGTTCTTTATTCTGTACCGTTCGACGTACCACACGGCGATCACGTCGCGCGCTTAAAAGATTCCATTAGAACGATAGGTAAAATGACTCGTCCGATGGTATCGTGGTTCCTTCACCCTCGCGCGTGGCCTTCTATGAATTTCTCTTATCCACCGACGTATCCGATGAGCAATCTATTCGCTTCCTACGGGACACCCTGGCTTAGGATTTATTGGCAGAGACGCCTTGTGTAAGAAGAGGGGAGTATGTTCCTATAAACAAGAGGGAGGAGTGTCCAAGGGAGCGTCGAGACGCTTTCTAATTCTCCACGGACATCAACGACGCCACCATCACACCGAATCGTTTCTCGATATGTATTTCTGCCGCGAGAACTGAACGCATCGATTCCGTCCATCGATAGCGCGAACTAGTGACTCTCAGAGGCAAAGAAGGGGTGGCAATATCTCTCTTCGCGCAGAGGAGATTATCGAGGGATGATTTTTAATTCCGTGGGATGCACGGGACGATTGTCTATCAGCAGCAGCAGCGACGCTGAGAGCTTCGAAACGTGCGATAAAGCTTTTATTTTACGATCATAGTTCCGCGTCCTCTCTTTATCGGTTCTCTTTATGGAAGTGAGTGAGTAAGCGAGTAAGTGAGTGAGTGAGTGAGTGAGTGAGTGAGTGAGTGAGTGAGTGAGTGAGTGAGAGAGAGAGAGAGAGAGACGCTTCGAGCGAGAATCGTGAAGCGACTTTCCAAAGGTGCGGTAAACAAGTTTTTGCACCGCATATGAAGGAGGAACACCGAGAGAGTGAGTAGTTCGCGTCACTCGGTGGAGCACCTCACGGTGAAATGGAATTTCGAAATCTGCGCTGTTCTCTCAGCAAGGAGAATCGAGTTTAGACGGAATATAGTTCCCTTCTTAAATATTGTTCGATCCCGCGCTATATACCGTACGAAATCACGCCGCGAATGCGCCGATATTCAGGAAGCTCCGTTCTATTCTCCAGGTGCGGCTGCCATCGAACTCGAGTGAAAGCTCTCGCTTTCGAAGACTCGAAATCCCATTGCGTGGGAACACGAGGTTCGGCATGGCGCCTGGCCGCGTGCCGTCGGGGATCGCAGTTCCATCGAAATCGCGAGAGAGACTCACTCGAGAGTGGAATCGACGTCGGCGCGTGTATATCGAGCTTAAAAGCTCGCGCCTCGTTCCTTTCATGCACGAGCGTTTCTCGCCAGGCAAATCCGACGCTTCGAATATCGAGCTTAAAAGCCGATTCTGCGAGGGCGCGCGTGCCAAGGATAAATGGTGTACCGCTGCCTTCACTATACCTCGTGGATCGTCGAAGTTTGACGCGAAAATTTTGTTCGTCGATCCGACGGCGATCACACGTGCCAAAAAGAAAAGAGAGAACCAGGTTGAAAATTCGCAGAAGCCCTCGAAACAACCGTCGGACTCAACCCGAGACACACCTTTCTCCCCGCTTTAAATACCGCGCCACATTTCTAATTACCGCCTGATCTAGTATTAAGAGTTAATCCCCACCGGGATCCTAATTACACGGTAAGGATTAACGGCACTTCCGTTGAAAGGAAATTATTAACTCTACGCTCGCGCACGAGGCACGCGTGAGGCGAGCTTTCGCCCGCCTGCTCGTCGAGCTTTCGGCAGTGCATAATTTCGGTTGCCAGGCAACCCGCTAAATTACGTAATCCACGTGGCAGGCCACCAGCGTAATTACAGTGGTGGTAATCGCAGACGAAAATTGTTACCAATCGTTGATCGAAACCTTCGTTCCGAGCTTCTCTCTCAATCTAATCGATCATTACACGCCTCTCTCTCCATCAGCCCACTGGGAACGTAATCTTCTCGCTTCCAATTCCGAACATGCCGATCGACTTATCGACTTATTCGCCTCACATTTATTAACCGCGAGGAATGAGCATTCGGTGGTAACTGGGGCTGGCACGGGGCGAAGGGACGATAAAAACGCGGACCGTGAAGAGGACAAAGGCGCCTGTGGGTAAGCGAGGAGGACAAAAGGGTAGAGAAATAGCAGTCTACTCATCCTCTACACCTCTCCCGAGAGAGTGAGCGAACGACGTGGTAGGATAACGGGTAGGGGACGAGAAGCGAGGAAGGTAGGACGAAGATGGCCGAAGCTTAATGGGAATCCACGTAGCAGGCGCATGGATTTGCATGGCGAACGGGGTTTTCGGGACGATGGAACCGTGTCAAGGGGCTAGAGACGAGGGACACGATGAGATGAGAAGGGGTGGCGCGCGAGGAGTTCCAAGTGCGAGAGAAAGAAGGAGAGGTGGTGGACGAGCGAACGAGGCGAGAGATGGAAGAAAGGACGGAGGCGGGGGCGGAAAACAGCCCCCGGGGTGCCGTTCCGCGGAATTAATCGTGCCCGGTTACAAAAGAAACTCCCGTCCATTCGGTCATTGTACGGCGTAGCCCAACGGCCGTCCGGGATCAAAAATAATTAGTTCGAGCGCGAGGCCGCTTCCGGCCTCCGTCCCTCTCTCGCATCCGTTTTCTTCCATCTCTACTGAGGGATCTCACCTATTTCTTCTATTTCCGTTTCCGCCTCCGCCTATTGTCTCACTTACGCCGCGCCGGTGAGAAACTGGCCAAAATTTCGACGAGATCCTCTTTCAGGAAAATTGGAATCGTACTATTGCTAATCTGAATTGTACTAATTGCTTTTTCTTGTGTAAGCTTTTTCTCGTGTCGAATTGTTTTCCACGAGGACAGGTGGATTGTTTGTTTGTTCTCGTTTTAATAAGGAAGGTGGTACGGGCTTACGTAGGTATCTAGAGCTAATGCAACGATCCATAATAATCCAAACGTGATCCTACACCTAACCGTAGGTCTAACACAAGCGCGACCGATAGCCCATCTTAAATTTGCTCGCAGTCTAATCTTATTTATCCTACCGCCCGTCACGTAATCCGCGCCTAAGCTAAACATAACCCAGATTCAATATGGAGCTGCGGCCCATAATCCTAAAGCTACGTATACTATTCTTTACTTCCGTTTCCTGCTCAACCACGCCACCAACCCCATTCGAAGTCTCGTTTTATTTTCATCCCTCTAATCCACCTCGCGCGTCGTAACCCTTAGCCCCACTTCAACACGGATCCCACGCTAATGCCATCCAAACGATTCTTTGTTCTCGATAGCTCGCCACGTTTCTCGTGAAGCATAATCTGCGTGACCGAGCAGAAAGGGAACTTCGGAAGACCGGGTAGAAGGCAGTCCCGAAGTGGACTGTTCTTGCCACTTTCGAGTTTCCACTTCGAAGTTTCTACTCTCGACGAGATTGCAATAAACGGCGTGGCACGGCCAACGGCGCATCGGGCTAAAACCGAATGTCCCACAATCGAGCAAAATTCTCTCCTTTCATTTTCCACCTTTCTCCGCCCGCTTCACCGTCCGCTTCCACTTCACGTGACCAGCTGGCGTAATATCGTGGGAGGTGGGCACGCGTCACGCTATCCGAGTAGATCTCGATGGGCTAATCGAAGTTAGAAGGGCCTATGCAGGGCACTTCTCTCCACGCATTCGAAATTCTCTCCTTCTTTCTCTCCTCTCATTTTGAAGTAGACTACATCCTTTGGCAATCGAGCACCCTCTCATTCCACCCTCTTACGCTTCATTTCTCCTGAAATTATCGCAAATACTGGGTGTGCGTTCGAGAAGCGAGCGCAAGCCGTCGACGGACGAAGCTCGACGTTCTTCGCTACGATCTCTGCCGAAAAGTGAAGTGCGCTCATCTAGAGATCCCGTTATTATGCCGCTTGCTTACTTCGCCGATTTATATTCTTCCTATCCGTGGAATGTTCTCTCGTGTATCGTCGGGACTGGAGAACAAGAGACCGAGACGGAGAAGGAGAGAGGGGGCAGTTGGCTGGCGTTGCCCAAATTGAACGGTAGCACGCGCTTGGAAAAGATTAATGGCCGAGCTGCTGGTATGTCGAGCGTAAGACAGAGACGCGCCAGAGACGAATCGATTGGACCTTCTTAAACGATGTATCAAAGCGCGGTGTATTTCTAAGGTTACTTTTATCTCCATCAATTCTCAGCTCAACTTCCTCGTCCTAACATAATCCTGACGAGGATTGAATTCTGTTTTTGCACTCTCCGTAATAGTAACGTTTCCGCGAACCTTCAGCTAGATGGACGAGAGGGCGCGAGAAGAGATGAAGGGAGTATCCATGAAGTTACGAAATGCGAAGGGGTAGATGGACCTACGGCCTAAGCATCCGAATATCGTAAGCCAGTCCCGTGCGAGGATTACGAGAGAAAGAGGACGAAGGAATTTTGAGGGTGAGAGAAAGAGATCGGTGGTGGGAGTTAGGAGGTCCGTGACCCGTCCTACAGGAGACCAGAGAGGGAACGTCACGGGGTCAAATTTCAGGGTGAACGCTTTCAGCGCATTCTGTAAATGGGGTCGTTCCGGTGGTGCACTAATGAGGGGAACGGCGGAACTGCTTCGGAGAGGGGGTAAGGTACGCGACTTTTAGGAACGAATTGAACGGGCCACGTCCGGAGAACGAAAAGGAACGGATGGAGACATCGTCGTTCTCGTCCTCGTAGTCGCCGATGCGGACGCGCGCTCGTACGTGTGCAAGTGAGATTGGGAGTTAGGTCGTGAGCCGAAAGCGGGGATTTTGCAGCGGAGCGCGTCGTAAATCTGAAGGGAGAATGCGTCGCTCCGTAATGCAGGAAACGAATGAAATTATTATCGATCCCCGTGCACCCCCTCGCGCGTCTACGAAAAACCGGAAGCTTCTGGAATTTTGCAAATTAACTTACTTAATGCGTCGCACCACGTCGGACTTTAAAGCACGAATTGAAATTTTAATATCGCGCGGACTCCGTGGAATATGTTTGGCGTGTATCTCCGAAAGCGGATGCGATAGATTCTCATAAAAATACACGAGCGCCACTTCGACGTTCCACTTACATCGAGAAGATCCCTCTCGACTATTCCGATAACCTCGCCGTGTAACCGTTGGGATCCTACATTCTCACCCTCGCCCCGGAGGGGCGTATAATTCTTCGCTTTTCTCGACATCGTTACTGACGTGCACTCGAGTGTATCGACGACACGGTGCTAGCGACCGAGGTGAGGTCACCCATCCACGAGGCAACGGCCGATATTTATTTATCAGTACGTCGACGTTCGCGTCGATCGGCGCGAGATAAATCAAACACTCGTGGTACGGGCTGATGCACGCGCGCACTCCTCGGTCCAGGGCGTATTTACGATTTTCCAACGAATATTCCCATGCCGAGGCTTTCACGAGCTTTTTTCCCTCCTCCGTCGTTTCGGCCAGGCGATATTTCAAAGCTAAATCAAACGGCATAATTCAAGCGCGCCCGGCCTACTGGAAATAAATCGGGGGTGAAATTTTGATTATCTTACGGAGCCGAACGTTCCACTTTGACCCACTCTCTCACGGTCCACGCTCGCGGTTAAACGACGGGAGATTTTTTTCTCGTGATACCAGCCGGTGGGTTGCGGTTGTTCCACCGATTTTCGCGGAGCATGCCGCACGGCGTACCTCGTAAAAAGGATTTCTCGTTACACCCCCTTCCTTTACGGTCACGAGGTCGCGCGCGATAAACGAAAAACTTTCGCTCTTAATTCCCGGAAGAAGGAGCTAGGAGGGGTGGAGGAAAAGGGGTTCGAGCCCGAGGAAAATGAAATTCCCCCAAGACGCTCGGGCGTCGTCCGTGGCGCGAGCTAGTTCGAGACAGCAAAGGGACCTCGTAACTTTTCGGGACGTGGAGTGAGTTCTTTGGGTGGAAGGGATGTGGCAAAGTGAGGGCGAGCAAGGAAGACCGAAATCACGTATCAAGAGAATAATCTCGTAGACTGAGTTGCGAGTAGGTCGGATTCTCCTACTCGTTTCAGCAGGATCGAAACATTAATTAGCTCTAATGAAGTTTCTCTCGTGTCGATGGTCTCGAACTCGCCCTTAAGATGACTTCCTCTTGCTCTTCTCGCTCTCTCTCTCTCTCTCTCTCTCTCTCTCTCTCTCTCTCTCTCTCTTTACTCCTTGCTCGTATTCGCCTTTCGACTTTCGGCCACTCGCTCGAATCGTGGCCGAACGAGCGAACGCCATCAAGCGCACCGCGGTGGCCCAGCGAGCGAACTCGTTCGAAGCTCGTGCATTTTTAATGGACTGAATACATTGCCCTAAGGGACTCTAGAGAGGCCGGCCCGGTTCTAAAGTGACCTCGTGAGAGGCCGCCTCCTCTAACGGTGACGTCGAAAAATTTGTCACGTCGGGCCCGTTGCTTTTTCGCGGAATATTCGGTGGAAAAGGGACATTCTGACATTCTCCTCGGAAGGAAAGTGGACGTGAAAAGATTGGAGCAAGGAGAAGAATGGATGTTTCTAGAGGCTACTCGATCCTTTTGAAATTAATCGAAAGCCAATATTCGCGATTGATTAAGTAATCATTCCACTCGATCTAATCGATTGATCTATGATTCAGACGTCGGAGAATCAAAAGGCAAGAGTGGCATTATCGGTGGAAGAGCAGGGGAAACCACGAGGGACGACGAGACACGGTGGCTGCTGACCTCTCGAGGAAACTCTCCCGTTCTTAGTATAAACCCTTCGAGCTTACCCATTACGGGTGCCGGCTTGTACGTACGGGGAGAACATTCTCCTTCCATTACGGCATGAATTATTTCCCCGTGTCCACGTTGCAGCTAACACGGCCGAGCCCACCGCAAACGCGCCATACTCGGCGAATAAAGTCGAAAGTAGCGTCCAGGATTCTACACGTGAGTGTGTATCGTCGTGAGCATAGACCACCTACACAAGGCACGATTCTTCCTTTTCGCTCGCTCGAGAAAGATTATTATCACAATTGTTATTATTTTTTATCCGCGTAATTTTCGTGGACAGACCCCTACGATTTTTCGATATGTTCTCAAAGGACGTTCGAGATCGCGACACACGAGTTCGAGAGGAAGTACGTCAAGGAGAGGAATCGAAAAACGAATTGGCTCCCGTGCAGAAACTGCTGATTGGACGTTGACCCGTTGAAAGCCATCCACTTTGACCTTTGAAAATATCCTTAGCTCCTCTCTCACTCCTTCTCTCTCCCTCTCTCGTCTTTATGCCGGTAACCGAGTTTACCCATTAAAGCGAACGTATTAGGAGTATATTCGCCTCGCCATTGCGCCATGAATTATTCGTGAGTGATGCACGACACGTGTCGACCGAGAAAGCGAGTGCTAAAAAAGTGTAAATTAATCTCTCCTCTAATATCCAACCGTTTCTTTCCTTCCATCGTATTATCCGTTCAACCTTCCATTACTTTAAACGAGGGCCGAAAGTCGATTCGACGGCCCGCTAATTTTATTATTCGTCGAAACAGATACGGAGATACGTGGACGATTGCTAATCAGCAGGGAGGATGACGAACGAATGGAGAAGATCGTAAAAATAATGCGAGATAGAGAAGATCGGAGAAGCTGCGAATAATTCCTTTCACTCGGAGCCGCGCGAGCGATCGATTCTCCTCGCTGCTCCTTTTAACGAAATATTCGCCTTTTCATCGCTCCTCCTTACCAGGTCAGCTCAGACCGGAGGTCCGATAATAGACCGAGGGCCTCCTTCTGCTCCTCTCGTCTCTCGTCGAACGACAAGAATCGAGGGGCAGAAGGTAAAGGTAAAAGAGGGAGGATGAGGAGAAGGAGGTAGGGAAACGCGAGAAAGCTGGTGCCGAGAATGCGGAGTGGTTTATGAAATTAAGAGGCCTGGGGAACGTGAGTGTATAGTTTTGCAATCGGATGGAGCGAGGTGGAGGAGGTACATGCAAATATTTACAAATTTACGTTGCGTCGCGGAGGGTGGGCGATGGCGCCCGAAATTGGCCAGTCGGCGGATACGAGAGGGGCGAATTAAGGCAATTTGCATTTAAAGCCGCGTTCTCCCTGCTACCTGCGCGTCGCGCCTCGAAATTAATTCGACGCCCTCTCTATCGTCCTCCGCGTTCGCCAAGATGGAAGGAGGAAGGGAGGAATGGTGGAGGATTCGCAATTTCTGGCGGGGGACACTCCGACAGTAGGCGTGAATCTACGGTAGTTGGGAGCCTGGACTCGTCGAATAGGTGATTTGCGAGTAGCATATGCAGATCCTCTTCTTTACCGGCACTGAGATGTAAATAATGCTTTGGCGCGAAAGAAATTTCTTGCGGGAGGGAAAAGTCGTATTTCGATAGGACACCCTGGAAGTGCTTACGAGAAGGAAGAAGTAGTTATTAAAAATGTTCGTTTCAATTTGTATCGGTGGATTTTGACGAATTGTTGGTCCACGAGAATTTTCGTGGGGTTTGAGAACTCCAAGCGTATGAGAACCCGGTGCACGGGCGTATGCGTGTGCACGTGCGTGAGAGCGACGCGAAGTTGTGTGCGTACGTGCGTAAGAGCGACGCGTGAAATGAAACACGCGAAAAGCGCGGAGGAAGTCGCTTTTGGGCAGTTAAAGGTGTAGCACGTGTTTCAGGTTGTGAAAAAGGCGAGAAGGCGATCAGTTGTATTCTTTTTGTTCTTTTCTATTTTCCGTTAACCCTTTGACTGCGGCGCGCTTCAGGACGAATCCATCAATATGGACGGCGCGATTTTCGCATGTCAGTTGCTGCGACTGGTTGTCCACTGACTAGTGACCAAAACAGTACCCGGAAATTTGATACCATTCTTAGGGTTTAAAAAATAATAATGGCAAATAAATTAAAAATACAGAGGGCGTATATTTACGCCTTTCGTGTATATTGATGGATTTGTAAGGGCGCATATATACGCCTTTAGCAGTCAAAGGGTTAAATTTAAATATATTTCTGTGTATGTTTCCCTGTGAGTGCCTCGAGCCCAGCCCATCCTGTTACCGACATTTTGTAAAATTATTTTAAGGGATGTCAATTGGCTCTTGGTGTATCCAAAACGCCGACGTGAGTTTATTCTCAAGTACATCGCGTTATCGTCGCGCGCGTCTCACCTGTTTTTGACACCGTGCTTGTTTCAGGTCACCGAAAGATCTGCCTGGAGCGAGGAGAGTCTCTTCTCTAATATAAGGACGGTCGGCAGCAGGGCCTCGTCAAAGGGGGATGATTAATTCCGAGGATTACACTCACCTAACGGCAGGCACCCCGGGGTTATGGATACCGAGCGCGAGGATCGCCTTTCCTCAAGCCCATGCATTTTTCAAAACGCACACATGGAGACACGCGCGCGCGCTTCTCTATTGCTCGAGAGGTCAAGTGACACGGAAATGCGAGACCAGAGTTGGATTTTCGACACGGTTCGCGCTTCAAATTGCACCGGCTTCCAATTCGACGCGAAAAGAGGTGTCGTTAAGATATTTATTTATTTATTGACTGGACAAGCCCTGTAGTATACCAAAGATAGATAACACATAAAAAAAAATCTTAATCATAATACATAAAAAAAAAGTAAAGTAAACAAAAAGAAAAAGAAGATATGGAAGATGAAATTACCGCGTACGGATAAACATTAAACATGCACCAGCACCTCGGATACAGCCTTAGCTCGTACGGCCGAGCGGCTAACATTGAACAAATTGAAGTCAGAGCCAACCGCCCAATTATTGGCGATATTACATACTCTGGAAATAGTGTCGGCATGACCTATCCCAGTGCGGTAAAGATTAGGCATAAAAACGGCAGGCGACCGAGTGGACCTCAATGGCGCACAGAAGTTAATTTGCCTGAGAAGGTTCGGACAGGAAATAAGTCCGTTAATTAAACCGCTCAAAAAGACTAAATCTGTTACAGTCCTACGATCCTTAAGTGTAATAATCTTAAAAGAACGCATTACCGGGCCATAATTGTGCAAGAAATGCGGCAGTGTGTTACCAGATCTGAAGGCCAAAAGTCTAAGAAATTTATGCTGCACTTTCTCAAGCATATACTCATGCCTCATACTCATGAAATATTCCGAATTTTATTTTCCGTGCTGGCGATCCAATCTTTAATTTGGCAGATCCGTCACGGTGGATTGAAATTATTTCCAGGCGACATATGGCGCCAATGGATCGCGCATTTTTCATGAAAAATCAAGCGAATTGACGTAAACTGAATAAATTTTTTAACAATTCGAAACACTCGCAACGTGGAAAGACGACGATTAATTTCCAAAGCGGAAAAACGTCTAACGGAACACATCTGGGGGCTGTGGATAGAAGCCACGAGGTTGTTCTTTTCTGAAACCGGTGCGTTTATCAAGACCCTCGACTCCGGTGCTTCCGGGGTCAAGTGACGTCGGAAAGTTCGCCGACAGTCCTCGCGAGCAAAATCTTTACACCGTTTACTACACTAGAATATAATGCACCATCATTCGTATCCACGTGAAAATCGTCTACTACTTTAACGTTCAACTATCGAAACTGGATTTAAATCCAACTCTTAATTCAATATCGGCTCGACAATATCCATTCGCATCGCTTCGGGCTCGTGAGTAGGTACCATCCATGAATTACGGATCCAGTGGAAGCCCCCGTCCATTATAAATTCCCGTCGTTTCCCAAATGGCTCCAACTCCTAATCCATCTACACAACTGACTTAAGATATTCCCCAAGCTACGTCGCAATTCGCATCCGGAAGTGGGATACGACGAAGCGTGGAAGGGAGGCGAAGGAGACATCGATTTCTCGAATTCCACGTTCACCAGTACCACGCTGAGAAACGATAGATTCATACTCTCCCGAAGTGGTTCGTCCACCACGTTGAAAATTACCAGAGCCAAGGAGAGCAAGAAACGAGAATAATAACAGTTTCCACAGGCGCTTCTTACAATTTGCAATTTCACTTGCGCGCACGCGGCCACGTCGGTCTCAACTTTTAACGCGCACCCTTCTGTAATTCTCTCGTTTCTTGTCGCCGTTTCGACGAGGTGAAGGAGAAGGATATCTGGCGCGCGTTATGGCGAGGCCGCGTATCGCGTCGTAAACTGCGTTTCCTACGCGGTCACGTACGCGATAAAGTAGCGCGGAAAATTTAATGTAGATCCTTACCGGTAAGAAACGAGCGGTTGACTTTATTCCCACGAGCCTCATTCACTACCGGAAGTGGCGCCTCGACCTTTCTTCCGAACAAAACTATGCTTTAAGGAAGAATTTTCAAGGAAGCTGCTTCTCATGGAGAATCCATCGACAGATGCGTAACTGAAGGATCAATGTTCCTCGATTTTTATGTACACGGGAGAAGTAAAAAAATGCATGGCCAGTCGAACGTCGATATTTACGATAAAGCGATTATCAATTATCCCTAACGCACTCGTCCGGCTTGATGATTGAATTCGTCGATTCGTCGCCCAAACAAACCGCCCGTATATTCCTGGCCCATTAATCATACGAAGTACAATGGGGACTGGGATCTATTTAGTAATTATTTGCCGATGTAATCGCAGATCGCGGCAGCTGATCGCGTCACCTAGCGATAAATCGTGTCCGTTAGTGTGTTTTGGATGGAATCGCGACAGCGATGAGTCTGCGTTTCGGCGTTAATGCGACTAAGCGTTAGAAATCGATGCTTCGGCCACAATCGATATTTGGGAGTGACTGAAATTTCGTATCGCCCTAACGGGGTTATCCAAATTGCAAACGATTCCAGTCTGGCTCGTCGTTCGCGATCTGCGACAGTTACCTCGCGATTTATTTTTTTATTTTATTTGTTTGTTTTTTTTTTGTCTTCGTTTGTGTATTTTTCTGTTCGGTACCGTTATTGATATTTGTCACACTACAGGGTTTGTTCCATTAATAAATAAATAAATACGGAAGAGTTGCTCTCGCAAAAATTTCCACGGCCCGTTACTTCTCTCCGATTTAGTAAAGCCACCCCCGTGACTTATCGCCGCGTCGGATGATATTTCTTTCCCCAGTTTAATCAAGTTACATACATTTCGTCCACGCATGCAATTCGTTCTCCAGCCGCCCATTTGGAAGATTAAAACTATCAACGCTCATGCCGCGCTACCGTTTCTCTCACTTATCTTTCCTAACTGTTACCAGTATTTACATAGAGCGCGATAAAAATTCCCCATTATCCTTCTCCACCGACGACGCTTCATTGCCCCTGGTTTCCGGTTCAACTTTCCGTAAAATTGCCGCCGTGAGAGAATTTCCAGCCATTTGTAACACCGAATTGTGCTCGCTGCATCGCGTTTGGGTCAGTGGAGCTCTTTTCGACGATACGTCGATGAGAATAAAAATGTTCGACGAATTCCGAGCGCACGCCTTGGACTACGCGAACTCGTGACTGGCCTCTGGTAAGCCCCGAGAAGCCGTATAACGTCGAGACGGCACTGAGGAATATAACGACCTTCCAGTGAGATTTGTGAACACTGCTCCTCCCTGGTCTCAGCCTTGCGACCACCCATCCAAGGTGAATGGACCCTGTCCATGCTTGGATGTCGCTTCCGAGGCTTCCAAGGCCAAGTCGACACTTCCGAGCTCGATCGATCAATCAACCACCGTTACACACACCTTCAACGTATTCTGATGTTCGAGAATACGTAGCATCGTCGGACAAACGCCATATTAATGATCGAAGAAATATTAAAATTAAATTTGTTACAGTCCCTTGAAGAAATTCTACCAGCCTTAAAATCACCGTCTCTCCCTTTACAACGGAAGAATTTCTCGCGGAAGTCGGTAATAATTTAAGAACTTTTCGTCGGCTCGTTGTCGCACGAGCGTGATAGAGCTGGGAGGAAAAAAGAAGGAGCGAGGAGGTGACTGTGACGAGGGGTGGAAACGAAGGGAGGCCGAGTGTCTCTTTCTGCAACGAGAGAGAGAGAGAGAGAGAGAGAGAGAGAAAGAGAGAGAGAGACGAAGGGACGAAGAAGAGTGTCGTTCACCTCTCCTCCCTTTCCCTTTCTCCTCTCGCTTCGAGGAACGAGAAGGAAGAAGCATTTTCGTCGATTTACCTCGTGGCTTCCGGGATTCGATCGCCCCCGTCGCTCGACTCACCGACGCGAGAGCCTTTAATTGCCTCTCCTCGCTGAACGATTTTCCGTCCTCTTTTATCGCGTGGAAACGTCGACGTCCGCAGTTTCGGCGCGAGCAGCAGCAGCAGCAGCAGCAGCAGCAGCCCAAAGACGGGAGAAGGAACCGGTGAGTTCGATTTTCCAAGAAAATTAGGCCGGCGACGCTTCCGCCCGAAAGTAGGGAAACCTCCGGGGGACGAAGTAATCGAATCACGTGGAGCCATTCGACGCCGTATTGTGGAAAAAGTGGAGACAGGAGAGATCCGGAGGTAGAGCAGCAGAGCGCGCGCGGAAAAATCAATTAACCCTCGCCAATCGCGCTTCCATCTTTCTCCGCTTTCTTTCCCTTCTCTTTCCGGCTACCACCGTTGTTTCGTGCTTTGATTCGCGGGACTACTCTCATTGTGTCCGGTGGATTAAATAAACTCGAGGAGAGAGGAACGAGTGATTGTCGGACGAAGAGACAAAGCGTGAATTTCGAACCGGAGAGCGTCCGGTAAAGTCCTGTCCGTACTGTTCGCCGTCCACCAAAGAAAATAAAGAGCACGCGGTATATGTTAGAACACAAAGCTTCGTCGAGAGGAGTGAGTATCGTCAGGCGATGCCTTGGGGAAAATTCGATTATGAAAAATCTCAATTTCTTATACTTTATTCGTACGTGCTTACACATGCGGTCGTCTACATACGCTCTTACATTCAGACTGTCGAAGCTATTTCGCGACCCACTTCACTTTGTGCATAGCGCACGTGATCGGTCAATTATATCCCATCACGACGGAGGGCAGCACTAACTATAATCGTCTATATCACATCTTACAGTATACCAGGTCGCGATCGAAAATTTATTTTTCCGTCAGTGCGGCGTCTTCAATTTCCATAGCTTCGATAATGCTTCCGTCGCGCGTTCTGAGGAGAGAAGGAGAGAAAAAACAAAGGGTGGAGTGGAAATCTCGCGAAGCTTCTCCGTCGTCGCTCACACGCAATATCCGGCCGCGAGCATGCGCCCGGGAAAAATAACTCGTCGATTTATTCTCGAACGTTGTCCTCTACTCGTTACGTGGCCGTGGCCGTTGCCTTAGTCGTCGACGAGAAGGAATCACCGCTAATCGAAGGAACAAAAAGGAGCACGAGACCAGTCGACGTTCTCGTTGTCTTCACCACCCTCTAAGGGGTGGACGATTGTCTCGCTCGTCGAGCCACGAACTCGTAAACGCGCCATTGTTTGACGACTCCGCTTCGCGAGAAAGGCGGAGAACCTTTTCCATTAAAGTCGGCCAAGAGCCGACGGGCCGAGCTTTCAAACGTATTTACATCATAATGATTAAAGGTACGAAAAATAATTCTCCCCTCGGTTTTCTCTTCTCGACAAGCGCGGTCTCGACGGTCTCTACTTCAAGCCGCATTATTCCCGATCGTCTCTTTCGCCTTCTTCGCCTCCTCCTCCACCGCTCACCTCGGTCGCGAACTTTTCAATATGCTCGCCGAACGCGCTGAAAGGGGTCGTCTTTTAATTGCTTTCACCGGCGACAGAGATGAGGCCCTGGGTGGCGAAAATAGTTCTGACCTCGCGTCTCGACGTTACGCGAGGACGAAGGATTTCCTCGAGGTCAAGCCGACGAAGGATGCAAAGTGGAGAAAGGGTAAAAAGTGCTTGTGAAAGAAAGAAGGAGGAGAGAGGCGCGGAGAAGTCGGGGTAAGAAAAAATGAGAAATCAGGAATGAAAATGAGCGGGATGAAAGGAAACGGAATGCAGAAGGCTGCGCGATTTCTGTGCTCGGCGCGGTAAAAAGGCAGAGAGAAAGAGAGGATTTGGAATAAAGGGAAAAGGAGAGGAGGAGAGAGGAAAAAAGCGGAGAAATGCTTTCCTCGTATCTTAGTGACGAGCGGCCAATTCTTAGAGGAATCGTGGCGAATCCTCGTAGACCCTTCTGCCGTTCCTCGAGCGCGCGTAAAGGGAAAAGGGACTCCTTGGATCTCCTTCGGGAGAAGATCGTAATCAATCCTCCACAATAATCCCTGATTTTAAATGGTCCCCGTTCGCTCCTTTCTCGTCTCGAAGTTCAATTGCGATTAGCGCCATAGCTCCGTTGTGCCCTCGGGGAGGATTCTCGAGAGGAGCAACGCCCGTCCGCTTGGACGGGCTCGTGAAATTCGATCGTTGTCGAATGCATCGTAAGAGAGAGAGAGAGCTATAAAAGAAAGAGAGAATCGGGACGATAGACAGGAGAGAGAGAGAGAGCCCGAGCGCTTAGTTCCATTCGTTTGAAAAGGATTCGTTCGCTAACGGGGCGAGAGAACGAGCTTTAATTTCACCGAGCGAATTTGAATGCCGCTTTGTCTTCGACTTGGAACAACCGAGCGGAAGGAAATGCGTTTGGGATTGGGCGGTGGAGAGAGGGCTAAAGGGTGAGAAGCGGGGACGTAGGTGCACCGAGGATTCTGCGATAGACGAGATGAGAAGGAAGGAGGAGAAGGAGGGTGGCAAGGAGGTCGATACAGATAAATAGAGTGAGCAAACGTGTCCGCTCGCCTGTGCGCGCGCACGCGATGGAAGGATGGTTGGAGGAGGAGAGAAGTGGCTGGAAAAGGATCGAGTGAGAAAATGGGTGGACGGAAACAAGACGGCGGAAAAGTTTTTGGGCTTAGCGCGACGAGGTTCGAAGAAACGGTCTGGAAAAGTCTTCGTTCGGGGGACACGCTCCGAGACTTTTATGGGGGACGACAGCGGCGCCAACGGCGAGGAGAAATCGAGAAAGGGACAAGCGAGGGACGAAGAGTGAGAAAGAAAGGGAAGTAAGAAAAGGAGAGGGACCTAGGAGAGTGCGAAACGAGAATTGGAATCGCGAGTGTCTACGCTCCGAACACCGATTCGCGAGGGTTCTTTCTCGCGTTTGTTATATCCCTCGCTAAGTACTTGCCTAATTGCCCTGCCCTTCTCTCTTTCCCTCTCATTTGCCGATCGGAGAATCCAAGAGCATGTACACGCTTCGGTCTTTTCACACCGGAGCATTCGTTCGAGTGAATTTATTCCGCGGAATCCTACGGAATCTCGACTAGCAAGACGACGAAACTAGGATGGAAATTTAAGTTACATCCCAGAACTTAAGTTACACCCTTCGAAGCGCGTAGGTCTACAGAAATTTATGTATTACAAAGTACCAAGCGCGACGAACGTGTCCCTGTCCCGAAATTGTAAGAACTCGCGTTCTGCGAGCTTCGTCGAGCGCAATTATGTTACAATGCATACGCGAGCGCATTAAAATGGCGAGGAGAAATCGAGAAAGGGACAAGCGAGGGACGAAGAGTGAGAAAGAAAGGAAAGTAAGAAAAGGAGAGGATACTAGGAGAGTGCGAAACGAGAATTGGAATCGCGAGTGTCTACGCTCCGAACACCGATTCGCGAGGGTTCTTTCTCGCGTTTGTTATATCCCTCGCTAAGTACTTGCCTAATTGCCCTGCCCTTCTCTCTTTCCCTCTCATTTGCCGATCGGAGAATCCAAGAGCGTGTACACGCTTCGGTCTTTTTACACCGGAGCAATCGTTCGACTGAATTTATTCCGCGGAATCCTACGGAATCTCGACTAGCAAGGCGACGACACTAGGATGGAAATTTAAGTTACATCCCAGAACTTAAGTTACACCCTTCGAAGCGCGTAGGTTTACAGAAATTTATTTACAAAGTACCAAGCGCGACGAACGTGTCCCTGTCGCGAAATCGGAAGAACTCGCGTTCCGCGAGCGTCGTCGAGCGCAATTATATTACAATGCATGCGCGAGCGCATTAAAATATTCTTTACACCGGCGGGCTTTCGTCGCGAGTTCTCTGCGCGTTAAAGCAGAGCCGCGTGCACTTAGTTTTCGAAAGTTAGCCGAAAGTTGGCGCGCGGAACGAGTGGAAAAGTTACGAAGCGAAAGGAGCTTAAAAAAAAAAGAACGAAACATAAAAAAGAAGCAGGAAGGGTTGAACGAGGGCAAAAGGTGGGGGAGAAAAAAGATGACGTGGCGCGTCGTCGAAATCGTCCGCTATGGAAAAAGAAGATTAGAGAGGAAGAAGATCGGAGGGAGCCCTTCGTTTGTCGCTAAGATTCCAAGGTAGGACTTGGTTCGAGAATCCATTCTACGGTAAGAGTATTTTCGCGGATCTCCTCGAGGACAAAAATGAGACCTCGTCGTCGTAAGCGCCGTCACTCTCGCGGACTGGCACGGCCCACTTCTCGTCACCGTCACGGTTCTCTTTACCGCTCTCATTCCTCGTCATCATTTTCGTCACGTTAACTCTTTTCACTCGACGTGCGCGCGAGGATAGGCGATCGAATATAAATTGCTTCCTCTCGATGAACGCGATCCTCTCCACCCTTAAGTGGAAAGTCGACGAGTCATCGTTCTCCTGTCCACAACATCCTTATCTGGGCCACCCATAGCCTCCCTCTCTTCTCTCTTTCTCTCTCTCTTTCTATACTCCCTCACTCCTCGAGAGTTCTCCAGCACTCGGCACTCGGTGCGGGCGAATTGGAAAGGATTGGGCGGACGATCTTTAATTGCCGCCAGGAACTTCGGAGGTTCGCCACGGCTTGCCCGCTCGAATGGAAACCGCTGAGGTCTGCAGCGACCCGACTTTCAGCGAAATCGAACGCCACTTTATCTTCGTCCTTACGCCGGGGAAGAGACGGGGATGGTTCGATGGATGGACGGATAGACGAAGAGTGCGAGAGCGAGCAAGAGGAGGGAAAACGATAAGATGGAGCAAACAAAGGGGCGAGATGGGTTGGGAGAAAAACGAACGGTGGGATGGAGACAACGCACATGGCGATGGACTGGAAGTGGAAGAGAAAGATGGAGAAGGAAACGGAAGCAAGAAGCTAACGGGGGGGTGGAGAATCGTCGTGGAGCCACCTGGCGCCAAAAATCTTATGATACCGTCGAAGCGCAACTCCGCGAATTCTCGAGCCAGAGTGGGCGGGAGCGAAGAGTAAGAGAGTAAAAGAGAGAGTAAGAGAGAGAGAAAGTTTCAAAAGTTTCGCAACGCTGTAGGCTAGACTGCCAGGCCTTTGGACAAATTTCAAATCACTTGCTCACCCCTCTTCCTTCCTTCCTGCCAACCCGTTCTTTCCTCCTTTCCGCAGATTTCTCTTTCTCGTCGAAGGAATTCCGCAGCTTACGCGTCCACCGTGCGTTCTTATTCAAACTCACTCGCCCTCGAACATCTTTCCGGCAGATTATTAAGTTTTCCAGACAAACCATCCAAATACTTGCGTCACGAATTAGGAAGATCACATTCGTGTCATTGTGACTGTCAAATATAATCCTTTCACAAGTGGATTTCTTTGAGGAGGCCAGTAGGAAGAAGGAGTATCGGTGGAAAATCCATGGTGAGAAAGAAGCGTGAAACAAAATAAAAGAACTTCGTAGACGTGGGTGAGCCGGTGTACGAGGAAAATAGCGGAGTTGAGGAGGATCGAAGAATGGCGTGTAGATTTCGCGAACGTCTGGCACAAACGGTTCGTGAAAACGAGTTGAGAAACTCCCCGGGACTCCATCGCGGGTGCCGTCGAAGCTGAGGCTGTCGCCATCCTCAACGAGGAAGAGGACGACGGCGTTGGTAGCGTCGCGACGCTGGAGAGACGCCGACAGCCCGAAGGGGTGCGAAACGAGGGTAACGAGGCCTGTAACCGAATTTCAAATCGCCCACTTCCCGGCAATCCTTCCGGCCCCCGGCCTTCTCCGAGCCCGCCTCCGTCCTCTCATTCTCGTGAAGCCGAGCGAGAGATTATGTATTGAACCGCTCTCACACTCCGCTCTCGAGTCCGTTCAAGAAGTGCCACTGATTGCCTACCCGTTCCAAGTTCCACTTCGTCCTTCCATTGTGGAAAGATGGAAGGGATATATTTGAATACGTTAGTCTTCTTGGCACTCGCTTGAACTCGATCCGAGACAACGACGAGGAACTTAACGGACGAATGAAAAATAACACCCTCGTTGAAAGTTGTCTCCTCGGAGGTTACTTACAATTTGACCGTAGACTTTCGGTATTCTAATAAAACAGGCGACGCAGAAGAGATTCGATATCTGCTACGGTTCTCACGGAGAATCTTCCCTTTCGAACGTCTACCACGTCTCCTATTGTTCCAATAAAGCATTTCCACGATCTCGACTCCGCATACGTTTACCGGAGACGTCTCTACGGCGAGAGTCGAAGGTAAATCACGCGAGGACGATATTTACATTCGTGACCCACCCGCTCCCCTCGTCCTCGTCCTCGATCGCCTACGTTTCGATATACGAACTTCGAACTTACATCAGAGCGAAAGCTTTAAAAACACGTTTCGGCCATACGTTCGAGCCACGGCAGCCGGTGCTTCAAAAATCCACTAGGAACGAAAGTTGCTCGTGGTGGGCCCGGTGGATTCTCATGGGCCTCTAGATCGACGAGGTACGAGGCGCACGTACTTGCCGTTTGTCTCTAAAAGGACGCATATGTTCGTTCATCCTTCTTCTCCTCCTAGGAATTTGGAAACCTACGAGAGGGTGGAAAAGCGAGGGTGGAATAGGATATCCCTTCGGGCGCGTTCGACGCGTCTCGCCCATTTCCAGATCCACGATTGAATTCGAAAAGGGATATCCTAGGGATGGTAGCTTTGATTTGTCGCGAGAGGTATCCTTTGTTCCGTGGCGAGTAAGATTCGACGATGGCCAGAGTATCCAAGGGAGGATGGACGAAGGAGTTCTTTAAAGAGAGATCGCGTATAAGAGAGACGTTCTCGTTCGGTTCGAACGAGAAATCTCGATCGGCACAGGTAAACCAAAGTAAATAGGATTTTCTAGGTTTATCCGAGACGAGACGCGGCGATTGAATTCTGGCAGGAGGAAATCCTACGGACGCGCTCGTGATAAATTTGATTTGTTACGTAGGAGAGAATCGAGAGGGTGTCCTAAAAACTCTGATATCCTTTGTCCGAGGTAGAACAACGTGCGCGGATCATGAAAATTAAAGAGATATTCGAATTACGCGATCGAGCCATTGAATATTCATGCCCGGTGACGAACGATGCTTCTGTCTTGCGCTTTCGCGCGCTCGATATTTTCGAATAAAAAACGATCGCGCGGACGCTATATCGAAGCTTTAATATCGAGAGGGAAAAAAGAAAGGGAGAGAGAAAAATCGTGGGTGGGTGAGGTAGCATCAACCTCGATGGTTAACGTCGTCGACGAGGAGAATTGCGAGAATAAACGTTCGATGTTTACGAATGTTCCACAGAGACCTCACCCGGAGCGATTGTTTCGAACTCGATTAAGGACACAAAGGCGTGGCCGACGGAAAAGAGTCCGGAAGCGGACGCGAGGTGGTGCGCGCCAAGAGACAGAGAGAAAGATAGAGAGCGGACGGAACTTTCAGCTGAATTCTTTCGGGCGCTCTTGAGAAGCCAACGAGTGTAGGTACGAGGCGCAAACGAGGACTGATAAGAATTGCTTTCGAACTATTTAATTGCGTTGCCTCGCGGAGGAGTCCGGAGCTAATCGCAGCTATAAATCGCGAGCCTGTGAAAGGCCATTGCCTGCGAAGCCATTCGGTCGTTTGGCTAACGCGTAGAATTAAGATCGGTATAATTACTGTAACTTAAGACCCGGCACTCTTACGTCGAGCCTCGTATTAACGTAAGCGTGGATGAAATCGAGAGTAATCGGTCTTACTGTAGTCTCGATCTTGAAGAACGAATTACGAGGTGGGTGGCGAAACGTCGTGAGGAATTTCGATAGAACCCTTCAAAGGAGCTGCTAACGATCCCTCGCCGAGCCGCTCGCGCCGTTTGATAAAACTTCCACAGCAGTTAATTACGGTAGCAGTGTATACGTCTTGGACTAATTGCAGTAGTTGAGGAACTACTTTTCGCCGTAGAGTTTTCCATTTAATTACCGCGACGTATGTAAGTAAACAACTGGACTTCTGATGAATGCGAAGAGTTCATAAAGTCCGTTCGCGAGGTAGTGGATAGGGAATGAGTGGAGAGGGACGTAGGGTCCAGGTACTTTTCAGTTGGAGGGTAGAATTCGATAACCCTTTGCCAGACGCAGTGGAGTTCTCAGTGGGCCGAAAGCAACGAGAGGAGACATTGAACATTAACGATGAATTAGCGAGTCTCTATGTTTTCCACTACCATTCCACTCTCTCTGGTCATTTATGCTCGAATACTCCTGCAAACGCTTATGATACTCCATGCAAATGAACACGAAGCTAACGCATCGATCGAGACAGTCCTTCCTCGTTTCGTTTCGAGACTTAGAAAAGTCTTCCATCCCCGAATCATCCGTTAGAACAGTTCACCTGGTATCACCGAAATTGTTTTCGTTTTACGCGCGTCTCGATTAATCACATGCTCCGCGCGACGCACCGTCCACCGGGAACGCTTGCCAACAGGTTACACACCGTTCTCCGCGTGTTCTCCAAAACGACGAAATTAGCGTGGAATTCGGAGAATGCATTTTGGTACGGAAATGGGATGAGGACGAGGAGGAGCTGCGGGAGTAAAACCGAGCGGACGATTCCATTTGAATAATTAATTACAGGAGCGTCGTGGCCGAGCGTGTAACGAATGTTCCACACTTGTTACACGGCGACATAATCGTTTCCGCGTATATAATCGCGCGCGCGTTGCTGACTCGCTTCGGTTCTACTTGCCCGCAAACATTTCCATTCGAGTGCGCTCGATTCGGTGAACGGGAGGGGAGAGAATTCAGGAGGACAGACGAAGGGAGAATGAGAAGTGGTTACCATCCTGAGTACCCCACCCTCTCCTACTTTCCTTCGCATATCAACCTACTCATCGCAGACGCTCGTACACGAGAGCGCAGCTCCTCTTCTGTTTTTTTCAAATCGCATTCGAATCCTCGGCCACGGCCCTCGAAGTCGATCAATCCTCTCTCCCTCGTTCCCTTCACTCACCCCCTGATGACGAGTACCTCCTCTTCACGAGTGAGCCACGCCGTGGGAAACGAACGTCGCCTCGCGATGAAAACAAACCGGGAAAATTCGTCGAGAGGACACGCGCGCTCCTCCACAGAAAGATTCCATTCGGAAAACATTGCGTATTTGCCCAATCGTCGATACGCGATATTGTATTTGGCGTATCGATCGACCGTTATCGTTCTCGCGACCCACTTTTCACGTACGCGATATAACAAACGCGCGAGGTTATCAGTTGTAATGGAGAGAAAACGGAGACGTTTTTTTTTTTGCGTTCACTGCATGGCAAGAGGAAAGAGAGAAAATTTAGTGTCCTTTGCACGGTGATCGTTTCGTGATGATTGGCATCGTTGGTGAAAATCAAGAGATTTTTCTTTTTTTCTTAATGGGACAGGATGAAATTGGAAATTAATATACAGGAAGTAATTGGTGAATGATGTCCATTACCGTCACAGGCTTATTTCGTGCCGGTGGTCGTGGTATGACTACTGCAGGATATTAATTTCTGTTAACGGACGTAATTAATTTCGCGTATACGCTCTGTGGGCAAGATTAATAGACGCAGCGGGAGGTACAACGTGCTTTAATATAATTCTATATCACCCCCATTTGTGCATTTCCATTGCGGATTTCTAGCTTCGGATAGAACTGGTTTTCCGTTGGACGGATTAATGCAGGTGAACTCTGTACTTATCAAATGTAAATACTGAAAACGTACTTTGAGACTCGCGCGATGGAGAATTATAATTAACGTTGAACTGTCAAACGGTCCTTGGATATCCCCTAGAAAGTCCATAAAGTAAAGTCGCGTTGCATTATGGAAGCTGTCATTTATCGGTAACATATTAATGCTCCTGCGAGATAAAGTGTCCAACGTTACATTTAATCGTTTACCAATGTACCTTTCCGTTTGTCAAATTCATGATTATCTCGCCATTATTTCACATTCTCCGATTATCCAATATTCCAACGGTCGAGTTGATCTCGCAAATGAGTTGGTCGTTAAAAGTGACAGTAAACTGCGGTGAAATGCACAAATGGTGTATCAAGTGAAACGAGTTTATCCCGAAAATATAAAGGAATCACAGCACACGTGGAGTATCCTCGAAGAAATATCTTTCTCTTACCAACCTTGTGAGCTTGCACCTCCACGACAACTATCACGGACTTACCTGGAATAAAAAAAAGAACGCATAAATTATCTTTTTTATGAATAAAAAACAACACTAACAAAAAAGAACACGAGAAATTACAATACAGCTTTTCATATTCGGTTTGTTCAGAGGTATTTTCGTGCCGAACGAAGGAGCCTGCATAAAAAATCAACGTGCCAGCGCGAGTTTCACAATCAACCGACACAAAATTTCCATCGACGAGGCTTCAATAACCTCTCGCGAAATTTTCATCGAAGAATCGATGAATCGCGGTCCCGGTGGTGGTCGCGGAGTAGGATGAGAGGAGCCGCGAAGCGGAGCGGGCAGTAAATTAACGCGTGATTCGATGAATACGCGTCTGCATATGCTGGCCAAATTGCACGTTCGACTACGGGTAGGAGGTGTTGCGTTGGGGAACTAAATCGCGATGTAAACGCGTACGTTCTCGCTTCCTGTAACGCACGGCAGCTACTACGAAATGTAACTTACGACCTCTGTGACACCGCTCTCCGTGTCCGCTCGCTCGATCGCTCACTTTGTTCTCGCCCCGTGCATTCGATAGGAAGCCCATTCGCGCCCAGGCGGCAATTCATCAAAGATTCGGGATGGAAACCGTGCCACTCGAGAGAGGAGAATTACGAAGCTTCCAGCAGCAATTTTCCTATGGCGTGGGATCGTGTCGAGAAGCTTGCCGAGGTGGAATGAGGAACGAGTTAGAGAGGATGGAAACAAAGATGTTAAAATTTTCCTGTTCCGAAAATTACGATGACTAATCGTAACATACGTGGAATCGAAAATGACAGTTCTCACGGATCTTTGGCGCAGTTGTGAGAAAAAGAGGATGCATGGTACCGCGGAGTCCGTGAAAATATTCCGCTGGTAAATGCGTTATTTGCAATAAATTTGCATTGTCGAAAAAAATATGCTCCGACGACGAGCACCAGCGGCTGACCCCCGTGACGTTTCGCTTCTTCTTTTTTTCATCTTTCCCTTTTATCGTTGTCGTGGAGGACATTTTAGCGGGCGTAGCAAAAACGGCCACCCCGAAGTGGAGAGAGGGCCACGGTCGGTGAAAATATTTCACTGGTAAATATGTTATTTGCAATGAATTTGCATGCTTCGCATGCAATGCGCTTTAATGAGGAGCGCATGCGCGCATCGCCTTGTTTCACGTCACTCCCTTCCTCTATTTATTGCGCACGAGCCATAAACCACCGAGTAATATATATTAATAACATTCCGTAATTACGCGAGCGATCGTAACTTCCATTACTTCGTATTCTGTCCTTTCCATCCTGGCTTTTTTTATATCAGTTCATTAAACGAATCGGGTCGGAAAATACGCGAGCGCGTTCCTCGACGTTACGAGGAGCGAAAATACCGAAGGGGATCGTACAGTCGACAGAGTCGAAATCATCATTCTTTCTTTTCTCTTTCTCCCGTAACATTCCATCTACGCGTATGCTTCTCCTTCTGAATATTCTCGTTAGCCTCTATGGTTATCGTGGAATTTCCACGTCGGAGAATGTCTCTGTCGTCACTGTTTTTCCCCTTTTTCATCAGGTAGGTTCCAAAAGTAATATCGTCGAATGCCAAAGGGCGCAGGATGCAGCGGAACGGTACGCGCGAGAGATAAAAGTTGCTTTGATCGTAAAACGATAGAGTAACGCGGCTGCGCGCCCGCTCGTTCTCGACGCAGACGTAAAATCGTAGGAAACGAGGGAGAGCGAGTGTTCGCCGATTGTGGCGACCACCACTCGTCGTCCACTCGCGATGGCCCATTCATTCGATGCTTCCGCCTCTTTCATCGACCTTAGCAGGCGCTCCACAAATCGTCTCGCTCCTTCTCCGTGATTCCAGAATAATGAAGAAGCACAACTGCGCTTCGATGCCAATCGTATTAATCTCGAGCCAATAAAATTCATCTTAAATCTCTCCGTGCTTAGAGAATCTCTTTATTCAACCAAGATCATCCTTCATGCCATTCGTAATTATGATGGACTATTTTTCATTTCACTTATAAATGCGACTCGATAAAATATTACATGTTGTCCACATCCTATAGTTCGTTGATCGATTCGCGTTTCAAGTTGTCTCGAATAAAAAATCTCAAAAATAAAAAATCCCAGATATTTATAAGAATGTTCTTCGAGGGTCAACATTCTTTGGTATTAACTATTTGTGGACGGAAGCGTCCGATGGGTGAGAGCCGCCGTGGACGAGAGATATTGGTGCGTGCAGTTGGAAAAATATACACTTTCAACGTTTACCTTATAAACACTAAAACTTTATATCGTTCTCTATATTGAAGTCAGTATTTAAAGAGTCAAAATAAAATCCTACATATCTCCGAAAGTTGTTGACTGTAATATAAGATCAGTATGGTTATTTACTGTGGCGACTGAGAGCAGAAATACGACCGGTACTGTAAAAAAGCTTTGATGACTGAGCGCATACATACGACCGGTAAGTAAAAAAACTTTGATGACTGAGAGCAGACATACAACCGATACAGTAAAAAAAGCTTTGGTAGCTGAGAGTACACATACAACCGATACAGTAAAAAAAGCTTTGGTGACTGAGAGCACACATACGACCGGTACGGTAAAAAATACCTTTCTTGGCTGAGAGCAGACATACAACCGGTACGGTAAAAAAATCTTTATTGGCTGAGAGCAGTCATACGACCGCAAAGGGTTAAAATACTCTTGTATCCAAGTACTTGCGGTGCTGCGTTCTAGTAGAATGGAATCCACGTTCTTCCGCTTCTCTCGTTCTCTAAGAATCAGCGGTCCGCACCAGCCGCGACCACACGCTCTCACGCGTGCTCTACCGCGCGCGCGAATTCGCACGAGAGTAGAACGGCCCAACGAAACTGGCATCATTATCGAGCTTTACTACGAGCGCACAGTAGACCTAACGAGGCCGAAGTGGCGGGCGAACGTGGGTCTCGAAATTTCGACGCCGAGCGGCTGGTACGAGGGCGCCGAGTGCCGCCATTATTAATCGTCCCTTCGCAACCCTCCCTCGTCCTCTCTCAATGCTAATGCTTTTCGTGCTACGCACTTTCGGCCATTCCCTGCGCGCAGGAAGAGGAGAAGGAGGGGCCGAAACGGTCCTCACGTAAATTCGCCCGCATCGTTTCCGGTGCCGGCCGGTCCCACGAGTCGCGCGTAAATTGTGATCTCGAAACGTTTCGACGAGAATCGCTACGAGTCACTCGATCGATCTCGACGCCTCTCTTAGCTTCGTAATGAACGAACGATAAATCGCCTGTACCGTGTGCAATCGTCCGATCGGAGCCGCGCAGCGATATTCAATGAGCAAGCGGAACGATCTCCAATTAATCTCAAAGAACGATTTTCCAGATCGAATGTCGCAGTAAAACGACAATAATTCCCGTGTACTCGGAGTACATACCTCGCCCTAATTATCCTAATTGGAGCGCCATTGAACGCGCATTCTACCGTGCCGTCGCGCACTCCGAAGCCCATGATTTCGACGGATCGGGCTCCCGGCGAATTTCCGTTTTTCTCGTAAATATCCCCGGACGTCGTTTTACGATTCATAATTCATTTCCCATCCCAGCGCGCGACGGCTCATTATAAATCGGTGAGCATTCGAAAGTCAACAATTTCGTACTGTATATATTATTATTATTCGTATTCGGCGAGCGATCGCGCGTGTGCGGTTTCACGTGCGGCTAGGAGTGTGGGAAAAAGGGGTTGAACGGGGTGACGCGTCCGTTCAATTCAAACGCGAATCTACCGAATATTCGTGTGTTTCTGGTTAACGCGCGGATTTGCTTGCGCACGCGACGCCGACGCTACAGAGAGATTTGGATTTATTGCCTGCAAGCTCCGAACGAGCAAACCAGCTTGATCGATACCAAACGTCCCTCCTGCAAACGCATTACGGATCCTCATTGATGTTTCCACCCACAAGCCATTTCATCCTCCCCGTACTTTTTCTTTTTACTTGTGTCTGGGCTCATTGCTGGTTTCGTTCGTGCGAATTTTTCAAATGCACGCGCAATTGGGAAGCTCAGAAATTAATGGGCGAAACTTCGTAGACCGTTCGATGGAGGGTGGGTCGAGAAAAGCATACGAGAGAATAGTGGTTCCATTCCAAGATGTCACGTATGGATCCTGGGGAATTTCTGAGGAGATGGAAACTGGTGCGATTCGTGAGGTCCATTCTTCGTGGATATTTGGATCGTTAGTGGAGACGTGTGAGAAAAATTTTTACTGAGAAGATTCGAGCATCGAAAGATTGGAATAATGGCAGAAAATTAAAGGGAAGGAACGTGTATTGAATCTCAATGTAACGATAATGAAAATAATGATGATAATGAGCATGGAAAATGACGGTTGAGAATGTAATTGCGAATAAATCTGCCTCTCGAGATTTAAATTTCGTCACAGTTTCCAGTTCACCGACACATTCAGCTTTTTTATTTTTCGCTGGCGATCGTCGCGGAATTCTCGCGCCCCGATCCGAGGCCAGTGGTGGATTAATAAAAGCACGTAGATCGAGCGTATGAAAACACGTACGGTTACGGACCGCGAGAAAGCGAGGAAAAATAAAATTTTGAAAAATTTCTCAAAATCCAATACACGAGATATTTATCGGTACGATGCGTTCGAGATTGATAGGTCGTTCCGAAAGATTGGCCCGGTGATAGTTTAGTTTCGGTTTTATTTATCGTGCCAAAGTTTCGAAGCCCGTTGCTTTACCGAGCGCGTAACAATAGCACGTTGCTACGTCAATTCGAACCGACCGATTTATTTCTCGCTCCTTGCGATAATGTCGAAAAATGATTTCACTACGATTGCAATATTTTTGATTTCCGGCTTCCACCACGACTCCCCTTCCCCGTTCGCAGGTGAACCTGGTCGGTTGCATTTAAATCGGATGTCTCGATGGTTGGCGCGTGACACGGGCGGCTTAACACGGAGAAATAAATTATGTACGTCACCGTGAAATGCGATTGCGAATTTATCGGAACGCAGGCGCGCCTCGTTCCACGTCGAAGCGAAATTTCAAGCGGCCCGTCACGCTCGTCTTCCGTCAATGATTCCATTGACAATGGAATTGGCGACACGGGCCATTTTTAAATCCGTCATCGCATTACCGTCGACGTGGTTTTTCCTCGATGGATGAAGGCCAGTCGAGCGAATAAAATCGATCGAATACCAGTGAAAAATTCAACGACGGATATTTAAAGAGATTGGAAAACGTCCATTAGAACTACCAACGATCTTACGCTGTAAAAAAAAAATCGACTTCCTTGAAGCAAAATTACAAGTCGAATGCACTTTAGGCGCGCGCAATTTATTACAATAACAGACAAGGAGGACACGAGAGTGATCCCAATAATCTTCTCGCGAACTACTGGACAATCGATTAATACCAGTGCCACTGGAGCCGGTGATTTCGATAATTCAACTTTATTCCACTCTGGAAACTTTAACGAGCGGAAAATATTGCCGCGTGAACGGACGTAACGTGGAGGAACGAGTTCGCTCTACCATTCAGACGTTATAATAGCGTCGCCCTTGTTCGACTCGTGCACGCACACCACTAAAAAGTCACCCCACGCGAACACGCTTTCGCCCATTACATGGCGAAATAGGTACCCGGTGTAGGTGGCGCTTTCCTACATATTTAAACGTCATACGTGTTTCATCGCCAGCAATAACTCCTCCTCTACCCGGTATATTAAATTCGGGAGAAGGTAATGGGGCAGGACCGTACGTCATCGTTCCTGGGAACTTAACGCGCATATAAATCTTACCTATATCGAGGATGCCTGGTGTAGAGGGTGGGATGCCAGAGAGGGACATATCGCATTGATATTTGGAGGAATCGCCGAACGGAGGGTTTATTGATCGCGAATGCCGTTCTCTGAAAACTGACGAGGGTGCGAGGTAATGACGGTTGGTCGACCAGGTTGGTCGATTTCGTGACACGTTCGATTAATCGAAAGAATATGTGTCGGTTAAATTCTCAGTTTCATAGAATACTTTTTAAGATCCAGTCGTTAATTCGCAGGTTACTTTCGACGATCTTATTGTTGTGCGTCTCTTTTCTTCCCTTTGTCATTTCGTACGAAAGCCTGGTAGGACGGTTGGTCGACCAAGTTGGTCGATTTCGTGACACGTTCGATTAATCGAAAGAATATGTGTCGGTTAAATTCTCAGTTTCATAGAATACTTTTTAAGATCCAGTCGTTAATTCGCAGGTTACTTTCGACGATCTTATTGTTGTGCGTCTCTTTTCTTCCCTTTGTCATTTCGTACGAAAGCCTGGTAGGACGGTTGGTCGACCAAGTTGGTCGATTTCGTGACACGTTCGATTAATCGAAAGAATATGTGTCGGTTAAATTCTCGGCTTCTTGGAATATTTTTTTAAGATCCAGTCGTTAATTCGCAGGTTACTTTCGGCGATCTTATTGTTGTGCGTCTCTTTTCTTCCCTTTATCATTTCGTACGAAAGCCTGGTAGGACGGTTGGTCGACAGGTTGGTCGATTTCACGATGACACGTTCGATTAATCGAAAGAATATGTGTCGGTTAAATTCTCGGTTTCTTAAAATATTTTTTAAGATCCAGTCGTTAATTCGGAGCTTGGTTTCGGCGATCTTATTGTTCTCCGTCTCTTCTCTTCCCTTTGTCCTTTCGTACGAAAGCCTGGTAGGTCTCCCAAATGGGAGAAAAGAAGCTCGCGTCTGTAGTTAATTTGCTCGTCTTTCGCTAAGACTCGTGTGGCCAGGAATCTCGCGATTAACAGTCGACAGCTTCTTTTCTCGAAAGAATAAGGGACGAGGAGAGAATCGAGAGAAAAGAAGGGAACGAGAGTGTCTCGCGTTTTCTATAAGGCGATATCGTCTTCGAGCTTCCTCCGGCTCTCGAAGAGGAGGTGAAAAAGGAAGGCGAGGAGACAAAAACGATCGCTTTCGAAGCACCGAAGCCCGTCCACTTAGAAAGCAATCGAAATCTCGTGATTGCCAGGACGGAGAGAGACAAAGGGCGCTGGTTTGCGAAGGACACAGTCGTGCTGGAACGAGAAAGGACATCGTTGGCCTCTCCTCACTGGCAGAGAGAGAGAGAGAGAGAGAGAGAAAAGAGGAGACGAGAGAGAGAGAGAGAGAGCGGGAGAAATTCTGGAGTTTCGGTATGGGAGAAGGCATTCTCGTATTTTCTTCGAAGAAGCCTGAGAATTTCGCGCTAACGACAATGCAATTCCGCGGCTCGATCTTACCCGGGATGGTATTTTTCTATCCACGTTTCATTCGTCCTCTCGACTTCCTCCCTTACGTTCGCCGCATCGTCGATTCGCCTGTTCCTTCAATACTACTAACGCGTAGGAATCCTACTTTGCCATCTGTCGAAGCCTTCCATCCCCTGCGCCGCTCACTCAACCTCCGTCGGGATCTTGCCCGCGACGTTTTCCGTGTATCCTACTTTGCGAGTGCCATTGTGGACGGCAAAAGTATCCTCCGATGCGGTTCGTGAAAGGAAGCTCTTTCCGAGATCGTAAAATTTAGCGCAACGTGATTTCGCGGTAGACGAATCGATATGGATATCGTGTTTCCTTCTCTTTTTACTTCTCCTCTTCCGGAGACTCCCTTATCGACGTCAAATTGATACCAAGAGCTGGCGAAGAAAGCACAAAACAGGGGAGGAAGCTGACATTAGCAAGGAGAGTCTTCGTGAAATATTTCCACTTCGAGCATGAGATTTGCATGTCGCAATTTATTCGCGGCATGCTACCCTCGCGACCTCCCTTCGTCTCGTTCCGCTCGTCATCCTCGTCCTTCCCGACAAACGCACTTTAATGAATTGTCAGAGGAAACAAAGGAACTTGGTAATTCGTACTCTCTGTGCAGGCGCGCGTTCTCCATCTCCGATGTCTACTACCCTCTTCGCGCGGAGAATATGATTAACCTAATATCTTGCACCCCTTCCAGCAGTCCAGAGAACTCGACATTTTAAAATATTTCAACGAGTTCAACTTTTTGCGCGTCAAAGAGAATCGCGTCCCTTCTCATCTCCCCGGTCTTCGTAGTCCTCACCTTCAAATTCCTTCCCTCGAGCGTTCCTCGTTGCTTCCGCAGCTCCATTTCGGAGACTTCAATTTCTCTCCGGGCGGAGTAACGTTTATTTGAAAAATTTTCAGCGCAAGAGGAACGGGAGACGCTATCCGAGTCGTCGACATCGGAACGATAACATCGATAAGCCAAATGGTCCATAAATTTTCCTGCGAGGGGGGGGAGGGAACGAAGGACGAGGAGCTCGCACGATCGGTAGTCATTATAATGGAATATTTTATGAATTCTTGAAGCACGAGGAATTCGATATACGAGGGATTTTTTTTTCTCTCTCGTCCGCGCTCGAGGAGCAGGAGAGATGCGAGGAAGATACGAGCAATCGATAACGATCGATAACACTAATAGTCCATAAATTCTCGTGAAGAGTTTCGCAGTGAGAGGACGAGCTAGCTCCAAGTGGGGATGGTTACGCGGTGGAAAATTCTTGCGGATATTTGGAATACGGCGTTGAATTCGCATTAGTATATTTTATGGAAAACGCGGTGTTCTATGTAAGATCCTCGCGAGGCGGCGCCGCGAGAGCGTTTAGCGATCCGAGAGCTGATGTAAATGTATCTGGTAATTTTCACTCCATAGTTATTTAACTCTTGACCGTGGTAGTGGAGCGGAGAAGAAGAATTAACTGTCAGAACACTTCGAAATTTGTTCGTATTTCAAAAGAATTTAACTCTTTGACCGTGGTAGTGGGGCAGAGAAGAAGAATAACTGTCAGAACACTTCGAAATATGTCCGTATTTCAAAAGAATTTTCACCACTCATCGCTCCGCGTTATCGTTTCGATTTAATCCGTCCACAAAAATTCGACCGATTCTCGTTTGTCTCACCAGCATTAAAATTCCCAATGGAATTCTTCCTCGCGTCGACATTTCATTCATGCGAAACCTGCCAACTGCGCCCGTCATTTCTAATATCCGACCGCGCAATATGGCGAGATGTCCCGACACGATTTTCAAAGGGCCGCCCCGTCTCCCTTTGTGACGCATGAAAGGAGGAACCGAACGCTTCTGAATTCAATATCGGCGATCGCGCAACAGCCTTAGCCATCCGTAATTCGCCTTTCAACATCGTGACGGCGAATTCCCATGCACTAGCTATTTTCCACGAATCTTCTCTCACCGTTGAGTAACGTGACTGACGTGGCCGTGCGTGAGTGCAATGCGCATATCGGCACGACTACGAGTGCATACCTAATTTTACCTTAGATTCGAAACAAAAATTCTCTCCTTCGCATTCTTTCCAAACCACATTATGACGACATAAGAGCATCAAAGCAAACGAATCTCAAACTGGCTTAATCTAAAATATCTTTCTCGTCGGTGACTTGTTCGAGGGGTGTCTTCGAACTCTCCTAGCCTCGGAGTCCCGGCAGATTGTCAAAGAAACGAGTAGCCAACCTAATAATCCGAGGCACCATGTGCGCGTCGCTAGGTAACGTTGCTCCCGTGGAGCTCGTTAAATTCATATCGTCGACGCGAGAAAAGGAAAGCACGAAGAGAGAGAAATGGAGACGATGGAAAATAAGGGGACGTGAAGGAGACTGAGACGAGAGGATGATACTGCGAGTAGAGAGTGAGAGCGGAGAGTGGATTTTCAATACCATTAACGAGAGCGCGAAAAGACAAATTGCTAACGCGATTACCCTCCCTCCATTCTCCACTCTCTTCACCCTTCTCCTCGGAGATCCGCTACGAACCCCTCTTCACGTCTCCACCCTCCTTCTCGTACCTCTTTCGCGCAAAATTCGAGACGTCCTGCGCGGAAAGAGCAGCGACCCTTTTAGCACCGCTCGTTTTATCCGCAATTCACTTCCGGCGCACGGTCGGCGTGCCGCAAGTCCCTCCTTCATCCCTTGGCAAGGCACCTTCGCTCAACATATCCTCCAACCGACCACCCTCTTCTCTATCAGCCTTAAACCTTGCCACCCCAATTCCTTCCGTCCCTCTTCACCTCGAGCATGGAGGAGAGGAGAGGGTTATTTTTCATTCGTCGCGCGAAGGGTTGGAGGGAGTATCCACACCCCATCGCATCCCTACGTCAGGCCGATTCGTCCAAGGTCCCGAGATAGGGTAACGACTGGGCGCTCCTGCTCCCTCGGTCCCTCCATTCACCCTCTCTTAAACGAACCGTGATTATTTATCCTTATCATCGAGAAAGAGAGAGCGTCGCTGCGAGACGACGCAATGAAAATTCAGTAGACCGGGTGAAACTGCTCCGAGGGATGTGAATAAAGTGAGTTGAAGGAGGACGAGGAGAGACGTGAGTTATCGAGGAAAAGAGGCTGGTGGAAAGTTGGCGAGGAGTGTTGGACGTGTGCGCGCCGGTAGATCGCTCGAATCTTAATACTCCAGGTGATTTTCTTTGACACGAACTATATGGGAGATTCTAGATTATTCTAGGAAATAATCAACGCTTCCTTCGGAGGATGTGAGACTTTTTGTTTTCACCGTGAAAAATTTCGTCACGCGGTGAAATGTCGGAGGATTGGAGAGAACACGGGGAAAGATGAAGTACGGAGGTGGAAAGTCCTTGGTTCGGTGCGGCAAACCGGTGCGGATCGATGACTGTCGGAAATCACAGGGTGTGAGGGTGGGCTTGACAAAAGATCGCGATGTCTGCCGCGAGTGAGGAATGCGGGCGATGAACTATCTCGTTTTAATAATCTCGATGGAGGAGGGATCGCTGAATCGGCGCTTACTGGGAAAACAGAGCGAGGGGAGAGTGAATGGGAGGAATGAAGCGTGGAAGCTGAAGAGGAGGGAAGGGACGAGCGCGTGTGGAAGAAGAGAAGAACGACGAGACAGTGGAAAAGGAGAGAAGAGAAAGAACAGAGAGAGAAGAAAGTGAGGAGAGAGAAAAATACAGTCGCGCCTGTAACGTCCGTAGGAAACGATCATCGGTCGGAGCTGTTGGTACCGCTCGCACCGTGCACTAGACAAGAGCGCGTAAACTGCGAGAAATATCGTTCGACTGGTATCGATTGCAAAATGATCGCGTGAGCGTAACATCAAGGGGTTTTTTCTCAGCCCACACAAAGGATACGAGCGAGCGAGCGAGCGAACCCCACGCCCGCACAAACGTGTAATCAATTCGCCCGTCTCTCTATATAATTAGCGAGTTCGTTTATCCAAAGCGTTGCGGCACGGTGAAACACCCGTGCCATCGTTACTCATTCAGCAAAGTTAATTAGTCGGATAATTGAACTATCCCCAGAGAGAGAGAGAGAGAGAGAGAGGAGGAGAGAGAATGACGTACGCCCAGCTAAGCTCTGCCCTCCTCTATCCCTGCTTAGGTCAGACCCACCAACGCGGAGATAATTGTATCTATAAATTATTACAATGTCGATATTCCAATGTGTCGATACGCGCGATCGTTGCCGGACGAGGCGCAAGCGTTTCCGTAAGCCTTGATTCTCCTCCTACCCATAAAAGCTCTTCGAGACTATCGGTTCGACTGCTAAGCTAAATGTTGCGCACACGAAAATTTGTTCAATGGCTCTTCGTCAAAGATTACTCGCCTACTACCGATATTAAATTTTTAAGCACGCAGTATGGAGAACTGTGTTAATTAGCGAAATATCTCGACCGTGGGCCTGTGGATATTTCCAAGCACAGTCGACCGGGCAACTTCCGTAATTATGAGTATAAATTTTTAAGAGTGTTCGAAATTTTATCAAATGCACCGTGGGGCTCTATTAGAAATTGAGCAGACTGCGTAATTACAGCCAGTTCGTTTCGGCGCAGCATGGCAAAGGGAAAACTTCGAATTTTTCCCTCTTGCATTTTAACCTTGGGTACGCGCTCCCAAAAATTGCCAATTAACGTTTATACCAAAACTGTGAGCTTAACTTAGGATCCGAAGGAATATTCGGATTGGCGCACGAATCATCCGGTGAAATCCAATGAGAAAAATCCAAGGAATTTCCAGGGGCCAAAGCCGAGCTAGGGTTCTACTGGCGCGCGATGCGAGTAGTCTCCGACGTTGCGAGCACGTAACGTCGATAAAGCATCGGGGGGTTAGAGCGCGACCATCCGTGTTTTTAGCTCGCCTAAGTTGCTTACTGGGACAGAGGGGTGCGGTGAACGGCAACAAGGTGCAGGGAGGGATGAACGAGGGAACGAAAGAGGCTAAGGGGGTAAGGAAAAAGGGAGTGATGCATAGACGCGATTCGCATCTGCGAGAAACAATGGGGCGTCGTTCGCGCGTGGCCACGGATGGAAGGGAGGCGGTGGAAGAGACGGCGCCAGAAACAAGCGCTCCCATGGGTTCGCGGGGAGGAATAAAATTAACCCCTTTGACTACCTGCGGCCGCGCTAAATGCCATTTTTCGCCCGACCGCAACGGAGACGCGAAATAAACAGAGACGTTAAATTGCATCGCTCGACGCAACATTAATTACCAACTCACCGTCCGCAACAGAGACGTGATTGCGCCTGACACACTCCTACCACTTCCACTCTTCCCTATCCGTCCGTTTCCACTCGACGATAATGTTCGTCACTATCTCCTCTGTCGATTTGAAAAAGCGATGGTACCAAAAGGAACGTACGAGGTTACCACTCTCTTGGCATCTGAAAGGACGCCTTCAGAAATGAAAGACCGAACGTCCTCGGTTCGCGAAACTTCGAAAGTCGAGCACGACGCATCGGTGGACTAAAGGGAAAAATTCTCGACACGTGTGTTCGGGACTGCACGTAATCAAGGAGTAGTCGCGAGACCTTTCGAAGACAGGCACACGGCTACCGGTAAAACCGACCACTTTCATTTCCGCCTTGAATATTCCGCGTCATCGCATATTTGTGAAAAGAACTCCTCGTTCCATCCCTTTAATCTTTCCGCGAATACGCAGAGGCCGCGTACGACGAGTGCACGTCGGAGTTGCTCTCGGGCCGAAGTACTTCGAAGTGATTACTCGAGAAACGAGCGAAGGATGTTCGCGTGACGTTATTCGACAAGACGGTTAAAGCAATTTCCACTCGCATCTACCCACTGCCGCGAGCGGAAATAATCTCGGAGAATTCACAATGCTCGACGTTGGAAAAATTTCCACCAAACTTTACATTAATCTCGCTACAACGCATGCGCGGAATTTTTACGAAGCTTTACACCGTACAAAAATTCTCGAACCCTAGAATTTTCAGAGAAACATCCCGCAAACCCAATATTCCTGAAATTCGCCACGGATCATTCTCGTTTACCGATACTCCGAGCACCGTGGAAACACGCTTGCTCCTCTTGCGAGAAATCGTGCCTGCTAGGGGAAGTGGCGCATTTCTCCAGTGAGGAACGGGCGTCGGGACGCCTGGGGATCGGTGAATCCCGATCTCGATAACCCTTCAATCGTACGACGGAGATTCGAGCGTTTCATCTTCCACGGTGTCCCGCGCACCAAGATAAAGAGGTACACGCGAGATCCCACGCGTAAGCCGATCGGTATCGAGTTTCAGCGGAGAAGTGCCACTTGTCAATGAGACGACGCGAACGATCGGCGTATACGTCGCACGCTCCGAAGAGGGTGGAGAAGGAGAAGCTACGAGATGGAGGAAAGCCGAAGGAATACAACGAGAGGAATTCCTCGCGGTAGCACGACGGAATCGGCTCGCGATTTTCCGAAGGGATCAGAGGACGCGAGAACGAATGCGCATCCGAATGCGAGATCGAAAGTATTTGTCGTCGTACTTTCTCTCGAAGATGCTCTCGAATTTATCCGTCATCGAGATTGTCCTCGAAAAAGGTCAAATACTTCTCTTTGTAATTGAGAACCGTGTTAATTACGAGAGACAATATAGAGAGTGCAGATCTAGGAGCACTTCTAACAAGAAACAATTAAACGTGGGGTACCTCGTGTGTGCATTGGAAGCCACTTGCATCGGACGGATAAATGAAACCAATAATATTGGCAGATTCGCGCGATGGAAATTCGCGTATGGACGTGACCGCGACTGGCTTGCGGCCCATTCAGGAGGGGAGAAGCTTGTAACGAGTCGCTCGCGCAATATTAATGGTCGCCTCCCCGTGTTTATGCGCTTTACCGAAATCGATTGTGGTACATGCTAGTTGCGATACCAGAGAGAACTCGAACCCTCGCTCGAGCTATGCTCGTGACACGCGAAACTAGACGTCGGGGATTAAACTATCGACTGTTATGCCCACGGATGAAATTAACCTCCGACGAAATTTTCATTGGTCCGATTAGCTCGAAAGCTGTCAGGGGTCGCAGCATAGTTTCCATTGGTTTGACACCGAGAACGAGTTGTCGGACGTGTAAACACAACGTGGAGAACGGATCCTGGAAGTAGCAGACTGGAGCGGTGGTTAATTTTGCACCTGGCCTCGGTCTTGAGCATTACCACCTCGGTAATGCAAATAGACGCGCGCTAAGCCAAAGCGCGTGCACAATTACTCAGTGCAAATTAATCTCGTCCTTTCATCCTTCGTATAATATTCAAAACTCACATACTCGAAGAGCCGAGGACTTCGTGAACGGCCAACTCGAAGGTACTTAGGACTCTTCGCGATTTACGTCTCGTCTTCTTTATCACGCGAAGTTCGCGCTTTTGTAAACATATAAAAGCGACTTGTGCGATAACGATGGCCCATCTAGCCTTGCCTCTCGGTCCGGGCCATTGCTTTCCCGAATTCCCATAGGTGCTACAAGCTCGAAAAAGCGGAAAAACGATCAATGGGGTTTACGAGATCGTATAAAGGACTTTGAGGAAGCGAGTGCACTGTACTGGTGGGGCTGCCTCGTTGAGTATATACCTCTATACCGAGCATGTGAACACATAAATAGACGAGCAAAACGAGAGGAAGCTAGATTGTGTCCGTGTGGGTTGAATAAAGAAAGAAGGAGATACGAAAGTTCCTCGCGCGCACACCCGCGCACGCATATATCTCATCGAATTCACGTCGGTTCTTCGTCATCTCAGCGTTTATTATCCGATAAGCCTCGATAAGTTTCGGGATCGATTTTCGAACGTCAGCCTGCACGACAAGGCGCCCAGCCCGAGATAGACCATGGATTTTCTCCTTTTTTCCACGTCCCTTCGTCATCCTCCGCGCGCTTTCGTTACCGCTCTCGCCTTCCTCGAATTCACCAACGAGAGAATATCGGATTTTGGCCAGCTGCATTCGCGATATCGTCACCATTTTCATTATGCCACTGCTCCGTCGTCCACGTCGTCGGGTTAATTATTATCTCGGTGAAGCCGAGGCCGACGACAACTGGCGAGTGTCGTAAATCTTCCGACCCAGAACGATCGCGAGGCGATAACGACTAATAACACGGTGGTGTCGTTGAACCCATCCTCTCGAGCGGTTCGCACGATCGAGTCATGGCGAACGAATCGGAACTTTTGCCCATCGCGAGTGTCTCTCGTTCCACCATTCCTGGCCATTGATACACCCTCTTATCGAGAGAGATCGAACCATTATAACTTTTCCGCTGCGCGGAACTTCCACTCTAAATTTACATTGAGATAGAAATTGGACGCATCAATTTGGATATGCAAGAATAACTCAGTTAAAAAGAAACTTCGATATCGCGCGTGAGCTAGGAGAAACGAAGGACGGATGGAGAGAGGAAGTGGAGGGGCTAGAGGGTTGGAGGGGCCAGCCGAGCGGGGCGAAAGTTATTATTACTTGGCCGAAAGTAGGCGGAAGGTGGAAAAGCAGGAGAGATCGGAAAAACGTGGGCGCGAGAGAAGAGAGGCTGGAAAATCGCGTAAAAAAATTCAGCCTCCATCTTTCTACTCCTCCACCTCCTCGACGGTAGAATCCAATTTATCTTTTAAATTATATCTCGGGTGATCCCGTATAATTCGGTTATAAATCTCTTCATCGCGAAGTATTTTCCAGCTCGTTCGAGGCGATCGCGCGAATCGAGAAAAGCGAAAGCGAGCCGCCCAAGGCTCGTCTGTTCCTTCGTTTCTGTTCAGATAACGTCATATCTTCCCGAAAACTCGAAATCGGAAGAGCTAAATGATATTTCTCGTCGTTCAGGAGCACGCGTACTTGTCCCTCGCGTTTCCAATAAAACGTGCGTGGTAAAATCACTACGAAGGCCTGTAAATGTAAAATGCAACCAGAGAGGAGGGATCCATGTTACGCGGCGTGGCGCGTAGCTGTCGGCGCGAGTCTTCCATTGTTTACTCGCGTATTAAAAGAGTAAAAAAGAAAAAACTGGCCTGCGTGCGATCCCGGTACCGGTGACGACCGTGGATGGAAGCGAGGAGGAGGAACAAAAGGGGTGGTAGGAGGTCGAACGGAGCGCAAAAATGCGCGGGGGGATGGAACTCGAGGGAGGAGAGAGGAGAAATAGGAGGCGAGAAAAAAATTGCTGGCTATCGCGGTGTCGTATAACAATGAGGGCGACTACACGCCACTTTTCGATGTTTCGTTTTGCGCGCGTGCCACGGCCGGGTGGCTCGTCAACGCGCGCGCGTGGATAATGAAACGAGAGGGCGCGAGAGGAAGGAAGAGGGAGGGATGGAGGGTCCCGGAGGGCATGGAGGCAGCCAAATGTCCGCCTCTTTGTCGTTAAGTCGGCTCGGAGCGGGCGCGCGCCGAGATTGAAAAGCGTCGATTGTTCCTTCTTTGCCTTTCCACCCCTGCGCACTCTTTCTCTCCACCTCTCATCCTTTTTCTCCACTATGCTCCTCCTCTCTCGTCCTCGTTTCGCGTTTGTTGCTGCCGTTGCTGGCACCGCACGTTCGACTGCCGGCAGCGGAATCGACGTTTGCCTTCTATGGCGCAACGATCTCGCGATAGCACCGGAGCTTTTGCCCGACTATAACGAGAGAGCGCAGGCTCTCGTCATTCGGATTCTTCCGCGTTTCCGGCTACACGAGGAAAAATCGTAGAAGAGGAAGTGAGAGGAGGGGGCAGGAAAGGACAAAGAACGATTATTCGTGCGGCTTTCTTCCTCAACTCGCGTTGGCCGATTCGGCCTCCGAATCGGTTTGAATTTCCAGGCCGAGTGTCTCCATCTGGTCCGATCCTCTCGGACTATTTGCTATTTTTCTAGGGTGAATTACTTCGTAAAGCAATTAAAAAAGGATTCCTTATCCGCGAAAGGAAATTCCACGATTTTCTTCAATTACCCCGGCGCTTCTTCTTCCTTCTCCGCGCGGAATCCGCGCTCGTCCTGCCTCTCGCGCACGCGTATTTCCATAATTACTTCTTTACCTCGCCTTCCTCTCCTCTCTTCCGCAGCTCTCCTGCTGGTCGTTCCATCGTTTCGACGAACAAAGAAGTTCGTCGCAGCGAAGCGGACAATAAATACCCGTTTACCCTCCTCCCACTACGTACAAATTGCAGCGCGCAATTTGACGCAGCACGTCGCGCGCGCAACGACCCGCTAACAATCACGTACAGGAATGCGCGGAATGTAAGATCGCGCCTTCCAACCCTACCATCTACCTTCTTCAACCCTCGTCGAGACTACCGCCACCTTTGTTCACGCCATCTGGAATAAATGGTGGGAGGCGGTGGGGTTGGGACCCACGAATTTCAGATATTGGAAAATTCTCCGTGAACGTAGTATTCCACGCTCGAGGAACGAAGAGAAAGACCACCTTCTTTCGTACACATCGTGCTTCAGCCTCCGCGTTCTCCATTCTTCGTGGGGTCTCGCGCGACGATGCTACGGAAGGGAGACGAAGGTGAGGGAAGAAGATGGCCAAGAGAGTACATGTGCGCGAAAGATGCTCCCCGTACGCTTGACGGCGCACGCTCATCCTCCTTCTCTATCCCTTCGATCGCCTATCTCACGATTTATCGTTCCACCCTCCCGATGATAGAGACAATATCTAGGTGCCCACACCCCACAGTATCCGGTTCTCGATCTTGCGATCGATTTGGCCGCATTGCCTTCTGACTGAGAATTTCGAGAGAGGGTAGGAATCGAGAGACGAGGAGCATTGGCACACGCCAGGTACATGGACGACCGACTAAAGGTCCATTTATACAGGATGCGTGTAAGTGCGCATAGACAAGTACACGTGTACCAGTGCGTATATCGGTGAACATGGACCAACGTATGCCAGTCTCAACTGGTGACTAGTTACCGTGAATTGGATCCCTGCGGATAAAGCAACTGGTACAAGAAAAAGGGTTGTATGATAAAAAGTCGAGGATTCTCGTAAGCACGCGACACCTGGCACGAGTCTCCTTGGTTCCTTCTCTCCCTGTTGGGATATCGCGTGTAAACAATTCCGCTGACCACTTCCAATACACGAATTATGGACGCTCACCAAGATCGATTGCATTCTAGTTTTCCTTTTTTGTTGTTGTTTTTTCTACTGCATCCCGAGGAAAATTCCCAGCAGAAAGAGGACTTCGACGTGAGGTATAGTCGCGTGGAATCGAGAAAGGATCGATGCTCCCGTGGGGAAAGGAAAAGAGGAAGTGGAGGGAGGTGTGTCGAGAAGAACTTACGAGCTCTCGTGATGTGCCGTGGAGTGCGGTATTATCGATGAGGTGGGCACGAGGGGATGATTTAACGGGCGAGCACGGTGGTAGAGAAATATCCGCGGTGCCAAGAGCGTAATTTCTACCGGGCTCGAATGCACCTAATCATCCGGGCGACAGAAGAGGAGAATGAAGAGGGAGTGAGAGAGAGGCGAGACGAGGGAAAGCAACGCGAGAGATTTACTTTACGACGTTGCACGCGCGATTGCGACTGGTTCTCGGTGTAAAAAGGAGAGAAAAGAAAGTATGTACGCGGAGAGAGAAAAAAATGCGAGAACGCACGAGCGCGCGAAATCCCGGCACTTCATTTCCTTTTTACGCCGCTGATAAGCGGCTCGCACGAGGTAGCGAGGTAGCAAGGGCGCGTGGAAAGTTTATTCCGTGGGATGAAGCGGCGTACTTGGCTCACCGATCCTCTCTCTTCTCGGTTTCGCATTTACTCTCGTCTCGATGCCGCCGGTCGTAGCTGCCGTTGCCTATGACACTCTACCTCGTTTCACCACCCCCGCAAAATCCACGATCCGCCTGTGGCGAGCACGTACGCGGTTTCTCTCGGTAGAGGAGGAACGTGGAGGCCGTGGTGACCAAAGTTCATCGTGAAGTGGACGAACGCGTGTATCGTTGTGTAAGAATATCTGCACTAGCAGGAGAGAACACCGAAGGCGCGTGTACGTAAAGGTAAAGAAAACGAGAAGCAAGGCGATTGTATAAGGAGAACGTAGCAAAGATAATTAGAGACGGTGGCCGAATCTGGAAGAGAAAAAAAACGGAGAAACGAGAGAGAGAATGGTTCTTAGAGCGATGGAGAAGCACCGAGCGGAGAAGCGAATGGGTAGAGCCAAGTGCGGAGGGGTTAGAGTTAGTCTAGGGTAGAAACAGCACCGACGATGGTGCATTGGAAGTGGGAAGGGGTGCAAAGCCGTCGCATGGCTTGATGGAACGGGACCGGAGGAGACTGGGACCACAACACAGGCTGGCGCGTACAGCCGGGTGGAGTGATAGTGGACGATAGTGGAGGCTGAGGCGGAGTGAAAGGCAGGCCTGAGGGTGCGGGAGTCGGAGGATGGTGAAAGACAAATGTACAGAGAGAGAGAGAGAGAGAGAGAGAGAGAGAGAGGAAGACGCGTTTGGATAGAGAAGAGAAGCCGAGAGGGAAATGCAAGGAGGGTGAGGATCGCAAGAGAAAGCAAGCAAGGGGACGGTCGGCTTGTCCGGGCTTCGGATAGAGAGAATGGAAGAGAGACGCGGAGACAGAGAGACGGAGAGGACAAGAGAGAGAGAGGAGAGAGAGAGAGAGAGTGGACAAGGTGGTGCACGCGGGGCGCAAATTACTTGAGGTTTCCGGCAACTGGCGCTAATTGAATTCCCCGATGAATCGAACTCTGCATGGCGCACCCGAGCGGAATATTGGCTCTTTTCGCCGACGCTTTCAATGGACGGCCTCAACGGCCTCCGCAGCAGCATCGGTCGGCGTCGTCCACGCGAACGCTCGCTCCACCCGCTCGAGCTTTCGACCGCAGAGGAGGAGAGCACGAGCGCACTTCGAATCACGACCCTCTGAGCGAGCGCCTCGCTCGATGATCCTTCGCAGCGCTGTTTACGCCCTCGTTGTTCTCCCGCACTTTGTGTCCAGTGACAATCGCACGGAAGAAGTCGAGAGAGCGAGAGAGAGACAGAGAGAGAAGCGTGTAATTGGCGAAGATTCCAGTGCTGGACGAACTTCGAAAGACTCGTTGACCCGTCCCACGATCGTCGAACGCGTATTTCTGAATTTTTAACAGCTATCGAAGAAGATCCTCTTCTATGGAGATTCTCGAGCGGTAATAAAGCCGGGTCGTTGAGAGAAGGAGGAAAATCCTTTGTGGGTTAAGAATCGCTCGCAAGAATGCGCTCGGGGTAGCCGACACTCTTCTACCCAGGCAAATAAAGATGCTCTCCCTTACGGACAATATAATTTCTCTTTACGACTACCACAACGGCGCCGTTATAGCACTTTCAGCAGGTGGAGAGCGCGGGGAGGAAGAAGCAGAAGGAGAAGCGTCACGGAGAAAGACGCGAGTGCAAATATTTCTCGAATGGCGACCGAGCTTGTTCTTCTTCTTCTTCTTTATGCGACGATAAAGAGACGCGACGGAAGGAAGCCGTGGAAGAGGGTGGATAAAGCGTGGGAGGGTGGGCGGTCGACGTAATTTCGCATCGAGCTTCCTTCAAGCTGTCCCAGGGGATGGAAGGGTGGTTGATCCTTCGCGCGACGTTCGTGTTTATAGACCCATTGGCCTCATCAGTGCCGAAACTACGGGAACGTTAAGAGACGACGGTCTAAACGTCGGGCGACGACATCTCGGCGCCAGAAGATATCCCAGGTAAGACAGTCGAGCGTGGATAATTACTCGTTTGTTGCTGGCCCGCGAAGGACCGGCTCGTAATGTTGAAAGGACGACTGAGGCGCCAGGTTAATCGAGAGACTGTTTGAGGATGGGAGAGTCAAACGATTCAACGGTTTATTAAGCGTAAAGCGCGTAGACGCCTGTAGTATTAATCCGTTCTCTAAGATCGACGAGTAAATAGGGTCCTCGTGCATCATCCAAAGCAGTCTTGAAATCGTCGTAAAATTATTCCGAATAATTCGACTTGATTTCTCTGGATGCGATTTACAAAAGGTTCGAAGAAAGAGTTCTACGAGTGTTGGGACGCGTGGATTGAGAAACAGCATAGTGCTAAGACGTTAACGCGAGGAGCAAAGGAGCACGAGAGGACTGACACGCTTGGATCGTGGAGAGACCAGCGCACGCCTGGGGCGGACGAGATAAAGGCCCTCTAAGGTGGATAATTGCCTTCCCCTTTGGAAGCACCGCGCGGAATGGTTGTTATTACAGCAAGCATCGTTGCCTCGGTTAGATGCGATGGCTACTTAGCCTGCTTCCTGTCGCACGTAGAGAGAGAGAGAGACTCAAATCTGACAAGCTCGTCACTCGAGTTCAACGAGTCCAGCGCGTGTCTTCGCGAAGAAACTTCCTCCGCCATTTAACAATGGGCCCGGAGCACTCGTATAAACATTCGAGATAACATTTATCTACCCTGGGAGCCTTTCAGATTCACTTTCGCAACGTGGCGCGGTGAAACGAAATAACACGGTGGATGGAAAGGAGCACCGACGATTATCCTCTTTGCATCCGACTTGTCGAAGAATTAAAAAGAAGAAGATTCTTCTCCCGTGACTTTTTTTTCTTTTCCTCTTCCGTTCTCACTCTCGTTTCGCGACCGCTGCCGCACGCGTTTCCGGTATCACGCTTCGAGGAGAGAAAGAGAGGAAAGGGTGGAGGGAGAAGGTAGCGTAATAATCTCTACTCGCAACGAGTGCGACGCAAGAGATAAAGGCAAGAGAGTCGAGAGGGGTGGGTGGATAATTACCCACCCCCTTTTGCGAGCGCTGCATCCCGCTCGTTCTCTCTTTTGCGAGCACGACCACCCTACGTTCGTCCTCTCGTTATCGCGGCCGGAACGAAGCGCGTGCGGAACGAGACGCGCCGCTCACTCGCTCGCTTTCGGAATGGCGCGCGGCGAAATGGCGCGAGCTCGTTTCCATTCCGAATGTTTCCACGGGAGGAGAGAGCGGAGGAGGATATTCGTTAGTGGCGATGCGTCTTCTCGGTTTTGCTCTCTTTCCTCTATCTCCGCGAAACAGCTTCCCTTTTTTTCTCCTCTTCTATTTTTGCGGCCGAATGGAAGAGGGATTTAACCGGGGTGGGCGTGTACGGAAACGACGAAATAATCCAGGCATTATGATTTTGCCAGGAGGAATTTCGGACACGAGGGAAGAGAATGAAAAATATCTCTCGCCTGGAATACGGCGAAGTTTCTCTTTATATGAAATTCTCCTGGTACGCGTCCCTGTCCTCGTCACGCGAGAAGGGGAGTGGACGGGGTTGTCCGTTCTCCTTCTACGCTTCGTGACAAAATCCGCAAAAACCAACGAGCGCGGTCTCGAAGACCTTCCCCCTTTAAATCCCCGTTTCCGCTGGCCGGGGTCTAAAGAGGTAGAGAGACCGGTCGCGTCTGGGACGCGCCAGATAAAAATACTTGAGGACGGATAATTACGTCTTCCTCGCTATCAGCTCGCAGAGTCATTATGGAGGGTAGCCGCGAGAGAATGAGACCTGGAGAGCGAGAGGGCAGGAGGAGAGAAAGTGAAGATAGATAGAGAGAGAGAGAGACAGAGAGAGAAGAGAGAGATAGAGACGGGGCAAGCCGCAGCCCGTGTCCGTGCAAGATATGCCGCTTGCTTACCTTACCCTCTCTACCTTCTCTCCTTCTCCACATCCATCCCAACCCCCTTTCTCATTCAACTTCTTCCATCCAACGACCATCTCCTCCTCTATCCCTGTCCTTCCACCCTCAATCTCGTTTCCGCCGTCCACCGTCGTTCTTCCCACCATCTTCTTTTTACCATCCTCCGTCTCTCCTTCTCCGTCTAGTTGGTCGCAAATTAAATGAACGTGTACACCCGGCAGGCGACCCCTTTGATGTCAGCCCGCAAAGGCGAGTAATTTACTTTCCGCGAACCTAAGAGGAAGCTACAACCCCACGGATCCACGTTCTTTGATTACGTGCGTTAGACGCGTTAATTTCACCCGCCGCGGTGTAAGGCGCGCGTCCGGTCCGCGCTCGAGCGGCCCTACCGCTACTAGCCCTGAGCATCCGTAAAAAGAAACTGAAGAATGAACTCGCGCTCCTATTGGAGACGAATACTATTCGTCCTCTCTCCGCAGCTTCCTTTCCAGGTAGAGCGTTCCTCGGGCGCGTTTCAACCCTTTCGACGTTTTCCCTGAAATTCGAGTTGGAAACTTTCAGTCAACGAACCGAGGTCACTCGGGACGCGCTCTTTCGCGTCACGAGTTAAAATAAATAATTGAAATGGCCGCGAGGGAGAAAATCAAATTCTCGTTTCTACGGGTCCCCTCCTCACCTTCCTTGGAACTGGCGAAAGTGCTAGTTAATCGTTTCCTTTGACGAAGAGCTCTGTGGAAAACGCGCAGGACGATAAACCGGGCCCGATGTAGCATCGTTAGGAAAAAGCTGGGGCTGCCGCACCCTCGACCGCAAAATTCGAACGGCCTGCGGAGCCATTCAAATGCGAGGAATGCTCGCGAGCCGGTATGAAGGAAATGAAGTGAGGCTTTCGAGGATTAACCCCTTCCTGGGCCTGTATAAATAGGCGTTTGTCCTCGAGGATGCCCTCCACCCGCGGCACCTTCAACGAGGCTAAACACTCGTACCTTTTCGCGCTTACGCTCTACTCGGCATCGTGGGCTTAGCTCCGAGCCTTTTTTTCGTCGTGCGCCGAACGTGCGGTGTCCGCGCTACGTGCAAAAAGGGTTATTAATCTTGGGAGTGGAAGATCGGTGTAACGATAACGAGCACTCTACCCCTTGGATATAGAGCCCGCTGATTCGCTCTTTAGCTACCCTCCAAAGAGCTCTCTCTCATTTTCTCTTTCGTTCGCCCACCGAGAAAGGCATAGAAATTTTCCAGATATTCCAAATTCTCCACGAAGTAGTCAAAGCGCACCGAAAAACGCAACGAGGAGTTTCGCGATAATACGGAATATTCTGGTTGAAAATGGGCGCGCTAATTATTCACGGCGTGGAGCGATGAGAATTTTTCCTGCTTAGTTTAATATTACGTAACCGAGAGGAAACATGATGTCTGGCGCGTTAGAGTTGGCTCCGGTCGGCCCGTGGAACGTTACTCGTTCTAAAGAGATTACGCAGGATCGTCCCGTCAATTTGTAGGTTCTCGGTGAACGCGCACAGAGAGAAAAAGAGAAGCTGAGAGGCAGAGAGAGAGAGAGAGAAGCTGACCCTCCATCCGCGTATCTCATTAACTTAACCACACTTTTTCTTCTCCACTTTATCCCCTGAAAAAATAATCGCTCTTCAGGCACGACCACTCTCGATGTTCAAGCGGCAAATATAAATAATGAAATTATTCCTGTCACGCGGAATCTCACGGATTGTCAAATACTTCTTTCAAAATTCAACATCTGGAGATTACTTTAAATTCGATCGTACTCCTCGTTATCGCGAACAAAACGAGCACTCGCCAAGTGCAATTGAAACTAACGAAAGGACAGTTCACCTTCGGCAGGTATAAAAATTTCTATGGAACTACGGTACGATGCAATCGCGAAACTTCAAAGTCATCGAGCGAAAGAGAACGCACAATCGGCGACCGCACCAAAGAATGGCGAAGTACCGCGAGTCAACCGAAGTGCACTTGTTCTCGTCTCGAAAGTAGGAACGATCGGCACAAAGGACCACGTCATGCCCTTCTTCGGAGTCGACCCTGTCAACCGCCGGAGAAGGTAGAATTCCTTCGTACTTTCACCGACGAAAGAAGAGGGACGATTGTCTATTGAAATTCCAATGCGTGAGATTGGCATCGAATTCCTCAAACGCAAAGACATTTTCAGAATGGCTGAGTACTCTTTACCTCGGAGTGGACCAAAAAAATAAAAGGAGAAGAATTCTCCAACGCAAGAATATCGCGAATGAGAATAAAACTGGAGAAATCCACGTGGCACGCCAACCGCCGAGCACTTATTATTTCTCCCGCATTCTCATGCTCCTCTCTCTCTCTCTCTCTCTCTCTCTCCATTTTCGTTTCCAGCTTTGCGCGTTCCTCCCCTAATCTCTCTGGCTCGTCGGAGCGTATCCGCCTTTCGAGTTTCGGTTCGCTCGGGCCGGCCAAGCTGAGAGAGAGAGAGAGAGAGAGAGAGAGAGAGAGAGAGAGTGGGGCCAGAACGCGAAGCCGATTACGTCCAGGCGAAAAAAATAGTAGCGTAATTTCGTCGCGGGCTTAGTCGAGGGGGGTGGACCGGGCCGCTTACTACTTCCTTTAACGGCGAGAAACTCCGGAGGGAAACGAATGGCGGGCAGAGAAGCGACGACTATGCGGCAGGGATTACAGCGGGCTTAGCGGAATCCTCCCGTTGCGCTTGGCCCGCGAGACGGGAGGATATGATGGATCGTTCGAATCTCACTATCGGGACGAATTTGTTCGCGCGACGAGAAGCTTCGACGAGGATCGACGGTAACGAATGTCGATGCCCGAGTACTGTGCCGTCCAACTTGTGTCGGAGCATTCCTATCGGTCACGGGTCCTGCTTCGAATCTTCCCTGATTTAGATTGGCAAAGGCCTACGATCGATCTCGCTCTAGAGACTGATCCGAAAGAAATATGTCCTTCGCTCTTGACACGAGCGAAGGACACTTCATTTCTCCGTTGGAGGATGGTTTACCGAAGAATTTCACTTGCCAGTCGATACCTACGAGACGACCTTGTGTCACGGTCGCGCAGGAGTATTAATAAACTCTCGGTGCTATCTCGAGTATGGCGAAGGAGGGTCGAAACCAAAGTTTCGTCTCAATCAAAGGGGCGCACCCCACTCGCGTTTCCCTCGTTAGCGAAATTTCGCAGTGGGCAAAACACGTCGGAACTGGCTCTCCACTCGCCCGAGGATCCGAGGTTCTCCTGCGTACCGGACTTAAGGGTAGTTTCGAAAACTATGGCTCATTCGTTCCAAGGATTCTCTCCTCGACGCTTCTTTCCTTCACGGTTCTCTCGTCGATCGAGGAGTTTCAAAATCCGGACGTTCGATCGTTCTTTATCCGTTTTCACGCCCAGTCCGAGAGAAAGGCGAAGATTATTGGAGAGGGAATTAGCAAGGAGGTGAGAAATGAAAGAATGAGAGAAAGAAGAAAATAAGGAGGTAAAAGATCGCAGAATCGAGAAATAAAAAAAACAATGCGACCGACTCCGGCGAGCATGACCCCGTGCGCGAATACAAGAATCCAATTTTCCGTTCCACTATAAATGTACATACGGCATCGCGAAATTGAAAGATGCATTAATAGTGAACCCGGCCTTCCTCCTTCCACTCGTCTGCATACGGTGCTCCCGTTCTCTTAGCAATTTGCAGCAGAACCGAGCTGAACTGAGGGAGAACCGAAAAAGAAACGAGCAAGGGAGGATAAAGGAATAACGGCGAAAATGCGGTGACGCAAACAACTGCGAGGAAAAGGCGAGTACCGTCGGGCGCAACGAGAAGAGGAGAGAAAAGAAAAAAAAAAGAGAGAACAAAACAAAAGAGAGACGGAAGTTGGCGACTGGAGCAGAGAATCAGGCCGATGAGCGGCACGAGCTGGGAGTAAGGGAAGAGTAAACGGAGACAGGAGGAGAAGAAAGGGTGGAAGAGGAAGAGGAACGATCGGACGTGATCGAACAGACGCGAATGCCGCGTATTATTGAGCCAGGGACGCATTATCCAGTAATACGCTCGGCTGCATCCGGCATTATCGGAAACTCGTTGCTCTGCCTCGGCAGCGCCGTATTTAACGGGGTCCCGAGTGACTAGCCTCCTCGTCCTCCCACCTCCCGGCTTCTCTCTTCATCTCTTCTCACCCTTTTGCCGCGATCCTCTTCGTCCTCCGGTGGGAAAGCTTCTGCCGTGCACGCGGCAGAAGGAAATGACGGACAGCGAACGGTGGACCGCCAGGGAATGAAAGGAAGTTAAGAAGAAGAAGGGAGAAAGGAAGAGAGAACGAGAGAGAGAGAGAGAGAGAGAGAGAGGGTGAGAGAGTCCGAGAGGAGGTAATCTTGACGTTCAAGATCGTTCCGGAGGTGAAGCTGAGCCCTGGAGACGGAAGTGGCACAATCAGACTGAGAAATATTCAACGGATTCGCCAGACAATCGTACGGCCTGATCCTAAGGAAATTAGGGGCGACGAACGAGCCGGACCGATCGTTCGTGTAAATTCTACGAACATCTTCTTCCTCGCCGTTGCATTTGCCGATCGCAGCTCCAGATTCGAGAGCGAATTCGAGATCGCTCGTACGATCTTGGAGGAGCGTGTTTTATTCGTTCGAAAAGGAAGGCGAGAAAGCTCGAGGTAGGACGAAAAGCTCTTTGGAGTTTCTTTAAGAGATTTTGGAAGTTTTACGCGAAGTATGGATAAAGTAGCCGAGGCGAATGTATGGTTCGGGATGAAAGTAAAGTTGTCAAGCGTTTACATGCATCATCCGATGGATGGTGTGCACAGCTCCAGTCTTCGTACTCCTGCCTCGTCGTCACCTTGTGAATTTTCTATCGAACCACAGCGTTTACTTCGGCTTCGTGCGCGTGAAAATTTTGCCCCGCGCTTTCACAAAGTGCTTGCAAACTCGTTCGTGGATCCAAGTGGGTCGCGTTAAATCTGCAGGATGCATTCGATAAATTGTAATTACACGTTGGTCGGAATTTCCGTGGAAAATCTCAGTGAAGAACGTTCACCAAGGCACGTCAAAGCGAGAAACTCAACGATCTGTTTTGTGATTTTTGCGCTTCGCGCGAATATCTTTGTGGAGACGCGAGCTCGTGGAGTTCGTGAGAGAACTGGCCCTCCGGTCGATGCCTCCCGCTTACCTTCTCGATGCGCGCAGATGAAAGGCCTAATGCTGAGAAAACACGAGCAACTCGGGTAGACGCGACAGCAGGGAGAGAGGAACGAGCAAAAAGACGCTGCGAGATTGCGACGAGGATGTGTAAATAGTAAATACCGGTCGGAAGGTACCCTAGGATGGAAAAAAGATGCTGGAAAGAACTGACGCGACTAGTCGGCCTCCGTTGCTCGGGCTCTCGTGAGCGGGAAAAATGGTGGCTTGAAAATTCGAGGGAAATGTGAAAATATAAAATACAGGGAGAATTGAAGAATCGAGGCTGCGAATCAAAGATGATAATTCTAAATGGAGAGAAGAGTGAAAGTAGAGGGAGAAAGAGCGAGAGTGGTCGAGATAGGAAGGTCCTTTTACTTCCTTGGCGAAAACCCATTTCCCACCGTTTCCAAGCTCGGTCGAGATAAACGAGGGAGCGAGAGAGACGAAGAGCCGTGAAAAGACGGTAGTAGCAGAAGGGAGGTGGAAGAAGCGAGAGAGGAGAGAAAGAGAGAAGGGTGACTCGGTAGAAGCTTCCTGTTTCCACCACCGGAAAAAGGAAACGCCTTTCCGCGCGCGTCCTTCCTCTCACCCTTTCGGGTTCGCCACCCTCTCGTAGACTAGGCCACACTCTCGTGACTGCCATCCTATCTTCTCCTTCGGCCTCGTTCACGGGGAGATATTTAAACAGGTGCCCCCTTGCTTCGGTCGTTTAAATTTCGTCCGAAGAGAGGAACAAGGGTGAAGCTGGAAAAACGAAAAGGAGAAGAAAAGCAGAGAGAGAGAGAGAGAGAGAGAGAGATGCGACAAGGGTAGAAACAGTGACGAAAGCGAAGAAAACAAGTAGCCTCGCACGCGTGTAAAAACAATGGCGACCATTAACGCGATAGCGGGTCAAAGAGGGCGGAAAGAAACTCTCTCTGTCTCTCTCTCTCTCTCTCTATCTTCTCTTCCTTTTTACGAGCGAAGCGACGAACGACACGCTCGGGAGCTCGGCGTGGAGGCTCGACGATTTTCAAAGTGGGTCGTAAACCGCGCAGTTTCAGACGCGGCTGCACACACGCGCGCGTGCATTCTGACGGCGCGTATAAATTATGAAGCGAGGGTGCGGGCGAAGCGCGAGTAGAGAGACCGCGCCTCGGAAAATCGCGGAGATGAGCAACGAGAAGAGAATTAGCCTGGAGAGGCGCAGGACGCTCCTTGTGGCTTCGTAGACCGGAGAGACGGCTGGGACGGATTAGATGAGCCCTCGGTTTACGGGAAGAGCGAACCAGGAAAGGGAAAAGAAGAGTCTCAAAGAGAGACAAAGGCACTCACCGGTAAATGTGACGAGGTGGCTGCAAATCGCAAGCACGGCGACAAAGTTCCTGGGAAACCTGAAAGCAGAAAAAAGGAACGATTAGACGCTCGCTCGATGTAGGCTCACTGCTTGACTCGTATCACTTAATCGTAATTTTATTTCCTCTCCGAATGAAACTCGAATAACACCGACTGTTACTTCGTCGCATTTCTTCTTCCTTCCGGCACAGGCAGCTCGTAACAGCTTGTGGAAGATGCAATGTTCTTGGAAAAATAAATTTCAAAGCCTCGCACCACCCGTTTCACGAAGAAACGTAGGGTCGAGATTCACCCGAGCAACCGTAATAGAGCGAGGATTAATATTTCGGACTTACCCACACCTTTAATAAGCACGGGTTCTTAATCTCGTGAAGGAAACAGTTTCGCACCTTATCTCGTGGCTCGCGGATGGTCGCACGCGGGGGAGACCACGAACGAATAGAAGAGAACGAGAACGATAATTAAAGGGTGTGCCTGTCGACGATGCAACGTGGAGCACGATAATTTTCAACGGTTTCCAAGTAAATGTATAAAGGAGCCCGAACATCCACCTAAAAACGACTTCCGTAATTAATATCGCAAGACTCATCTGCTTCTTGTATTCTAGACACGAAATTACCAAGAATGTCAAAGGAAAATTGATGCATTCTACTATCCCATCGTCCCTCTCACTCGAAGGAAACTTGCATTTCTACGTTAACTCGATCGAGTACAGGTTCGCGCTCGCTAAAACTCGCCCATTAAAATTAATATCGTCGATTCGGGAAGTTCGAGGGGTTGAGGATTCGGCTCGCAAAATTCCACGTAAACCAAACAAGTATTCCTCTCTCGGCAAACAACCAAAGAAGCACGAGTGGATTAACCGAGCGTCTAATCAAGAAGATACAAAATTGCAGAGTTGGCGATGCGAAGGGGTTTCGGTCTAACGGAACATCGATGGTCCGGCGAAATTAGCGGAGCGGAAGGAAAAAAAAGAAAAGAAACGTGAAACTAACAGTGCGTCTAATCAAAAGGATGCAAAATTGCAGAGCTTGCAATACGAAGGGGTTTTGGTCTAACGGAACATCGATGGTCCAACAAAATTAGTGGAAAGAAAGAAGGAAGAAAGAAAAAGAAAAAGAAAGATGAAACGAACAGTGCGTCGTCGCGAGGAAGGGACCACGCGACGAAGCACGTTAATTTGCATTATTTCGATATTTCGGCGTATACCTGGCCCTCCCTCGTTAGCGCGACATAGAATTAATTGCGTAACATTGTCACGGGCTCGTGGGGCGAGCGCGTGTACGCGTGCTTATTATTATTATCGTTATAGGACGCGTGTCGCGCGCGCATTCGAGCACGCGTGTAAACACGTCCCGCGACGCGCGCGAGCTAATGCGCGAATATAAATTTTGCGCGCCGCGGAGAGAAGATAGGAGTGACGAGTGTGCGCGCGGTGGCAGAGCGAATAGGTCATGGAAGAATAATCGTGTTCACCGCCTAGGGATTAATTTCACTCTTTACTGTCTTCGAGATTAATCGATGATAATAATTAGAGCAGCATTCCACTATTACTTTCTCGACAACGAGAAATTTTCTTTCGTTGGTAAAAATGAATTATCAATTGATACATTCCATTTCTGGGATTGCCAGTTCTAGGAATCTCAGCTCCTCTCATAAATTTGTGTTTGCCCTAACCACGGTGGAATCGGTAAATGGCCACGCGCTAATTACTCGACGTTGAAGCACCGTGGCGGCATTAGCATCGCGACGCAGGCCCCAATACGGCGACACCGGTAGTTTACCCCTTGACACCGGTGCGACCAATGTAACGTGACGTCATGGAGCGTCCAGAAGCGGGAAGGTAGCGTCACGACGCCTCGAGAGACGAGGAGAAGGCACGAGAGGAGATGCGTTAGGTCGCAGAGCTTTGCGATGCTGCGTTCGTTGACGACGCTTCGTTGAGAAGACGAGCCTACTTCCTGTCACGTGATATCTTAAGCTTCGAGAAGGTTATTGTAAAAAGTGTAAGTCTCGACACGTTTTTCCAATCACACAAAGGGCGATCGGACGACGCAACTGGAGACGCCAATTCATCGAACTTTCGTATCGCCACACGTGGCATCAAACTGAGGCCTAGCCCTTTGTGGCTTAAAAATTCCGCGTAATTCGCGGCGGCTAGTGCAACGCAAGTCGGCTCACGATGCGAAAGCGAAGCGGCATGATCGCCGCAACAGTGTATCCGTTATTTAAGTTTACGCAGTGTCCTCGACGTGAAAGATCCAGCATGAAAGGTACTTGTTTCAATAAGTCAAATTATTTTCACCGTTTGAACGAAGAGACAAGGATCGGATCGCGAAAAAAATTCTTGGCTTATCGATTCGCGAAGAAGTATGCCGAGCTGGTAGATGGTAGTAACCAAGAAGCGTATCACTCGATATTGCCAGTATTATTCTCTCGGAGAAAGAGAGAGAGAGAGATAGAGAGAAAAGAAGTGTATTCCTCCCGGTGGATTTTAAGAATGAGACGATAAAAGCTGTGCGCACTTCTGCTTTGGAGGAGCACTCGTGTTGTCGTGGAAAAGTATGTAACAGGCTGTTCGCGTAGGCGCGATGTAAAGCGGATTTTATCACGGCGAATAAAACGTTCCCCACGCCGCATCTCGCTCGTGAATTTCGAGCCGTTAAAACCTTTTCCGTTACACATTTTTTTCCACAACTGGCTCTACGCGTTGAATACGCAGTGCGATTTTTCACTTTCAGGATCAGATTTGCCTTGCGTTCGAGGAACAACGCCGGTGGTCTCGTTAAAAGGGCGGTACGAAACATGAGCGCATTTGCGTCACGAGGCTACCAAAAAGCATCTTTAAATATTTCTCATAAAATGTCCATGAATCCGGTAATAATAAAGTAAATGCGATAATAATTCCACACAGAGGAGACGCAAATGCTCTTGCGCGTATCAGAAAAATATTCGGATAAAACCGGAATAACACTGCACGTAATTATACACATCCAATATCCAATTCCACGGGTAAATAAACGTTTTCTGCGGCAAAATAAACGTTCTGTGGTTTGTCAAAACGGATTCGCGTGTTATTACATCGATCTACTCTGCAATTCGAATTTTTAACATTTTTCAATCGCTTGTCTTGGTACCGCGTGTTTCTGGCCGGATCGTGTAACTGCCTGGAAATAGTTGATCCCACGAATGTTTACAAATCAAACGTTAAACGTCATAATTGGGACACGGATGTCGATATAGCCGTACGCAACTACCGGTGCTCGCATTAGGTTAGCGTACCATAATCGCCCTAACACGGCTAACGCGCGATATACACGGGGGAGGAAGAAGAGAGGAGAGGGGGTTAATAAACCTCTACCTTGATTGCATAAATTATTGGCATTGCATAACGGGCGCGGGTGTAACGCCAATATTACATTCGCATTGAGTGCGCACTGGCGCGAAACAATCGTCTAAATGAGGATGTTCCAAATTTTATTCGTCATGGGAATTTACGTCGGGTATCGAAATGCCATTGCCATCGTTTCAATAAATACCGTAGAAGCGTTGAATAAAACGCGTAGCGACGAGAGTACGAAATCGCATAATTTCCACGTGAAATTATTACAATTCAAACATTTCTATTACTGTAAACAAGTGTAATTAATGCGATTACATCCACGAAATAACGTAACTGTATTCGATTGCATTATAAAATCGCAGAAAAAAAGGATCGTGCACCATTATAATTTGATGCATTGTGCCGACAGATATACGTGGACGCGTTCGACCGCGCGCGTTGCCCCAAGGCGAAATCACTGGATAATTAGACGTTAATCGAGTGACGTTCCACGCTCGATCGACGATGGACACGGAGTGGTGAGACACAGAGGAGAATCCATTGACGTCATCAGAGGACTCGACGGAAGACAAGAAACGTGGGACAGAGTACGTTCCACCCAGAGCTGGACCAGTTTCTCGTTTCTAATCGTGCGTGGCTAAATGAAGCCGCGCGATTTTTCTCGCGACGGGCAAAACAAAAAAACAGAGAAGGAGAAAGCTAAAGAGAAGAATCGTGGCAAGAAAAAGGATCCTGACAACTTGCCTCGAAAGAGAGATAAGAAGTATCATTATAGAAGGACGAGTAATTGGCGATGCTCGCATGATGATTAAAGCAATGAGATATACGAGCTGTTTGCGCTATCGAGTTCTTAGTCGGCGCCGGGCCATTATCTTACCTACTTTACTGCGTCTCGCCAGGGTGGAAGCTAATAACGGCTGTTACACGCGCTTACAAATTCTCCGGTACACTCGAGAAACTCCGGTTGCTCTCGTTTCAAGTGCGTTACTCACAGAACGTAATGCAGAAGCTGGAACGCGAAGGTGGGATTCCAAGGTAATAAGAGTATCGAGTAAAATTAGCAATGGAAGTAGTACTGTAGCAACTGCAAGAAATAAATTTTGCACCCCACCTGATTGTCGAATATTAAAATTTTCAGCCTCGTTCCAATAATAATCGCTCGTCTTTGCTGTAATCGATTTTTCGCAATCTTCGATCGTTGCATCGACGACACGTTAAACCACACGCACCTCTCCCTATATTTATTCACGGTCCTCAAAGTGACGCCGAAGGAAGACTAATTGGCGAACGTTAAACGTCGTGGGTACGGAGGTTGCCGCGGGTTTGCGTACGTGAGAAGCAGGCATCAGGGAGGTGGCCGACGTAGACCTGTTCCTCATGTTTACACGTCGCCGTCGTCGCGGTGAGAACGCCACCATCAACGAGCAAGAGCATCGCATTAGAGACTCCATGCCATTGGGAGTACTGTCTTGGAACTTGCAAGAGGAACGAGCCCGCTTATTGCGGACCATTACGTAATTCCAAGAACTTTGGCAATTATACGAGCGGTCAGTCCATTGGAAGTATCCTCAGTGGACACCAGAGGGTCGATGTATCGAACGAAAATTATCATCCGCCATATTTCAGTCGTCGGGTCGATTTATAAATATAGAAAAGACAAACTCGATAATGCGACTGCATGCTCCTCACGTGTACAGTATAAATAGGGTAGCATAAAACCAATTCTTGGACAGAATCCTCATGAAGCTATCCTTAGACCAACTCGGTCGGATTTTAGACGTGAGGTCGCGCAGGTAGATTTGTGAATTTGGAAAAGACGAATTTGGCGACGTACTCCTCGCATCTGGTGTTCAGGAAGCGTGGTATATTATTCTTAACGACGCCAACTCCGCCATTTGGTTGTTGCAACGCGATGCAAATTTCCACGACGTACGGACACGCTTAATGCGATTCGGTATTCCTGGCGTGCATTATTCGCGTTACGATCCTCCAACTTGGCCAATTAGTCAGGGTTTATTAGAACATCCCTGCTATTCGAGTCGATGTCGAGCGAAACGGCTACCCCGGTTACCTTATTACAGTGTCGCATTAAAAGATAGTATAACATCGGGATAATTTTGTCCTGGCGTCACGTACGTTTACCTGCAGGATAATATTGGCCACCGATATTTACTCGTATTTCGGCTTACAATCGAAGCATCTGAGATTCGATTAATTTCAAAAGACGGTATCGAATTGCAGGAGGTACAAATTTTGGATGAATTGAAGATCCACGTGCGTACTGGAGCATCGATACTCCAAAGAAAACGAATGGTCCAAGAACGAGGGAGAATTTGTACAAGCGTTACACGAAATAATAATGGAATGCCTACCTGCCTTTCGAAGAATCAACAACCCAGAATTTCCAACGGAGTTCGCGTGACGTGCCACGTTCCCTCGTAACCGCTCACGACCCGACAAATTACACGCGAGCACCGTTCTGCGTTTCGACGTTTCACCGCGAATATTAAAACACCTTCGACCCCGTTACGTCAAGAACCCTCAAAATGATCGGAGCACACGGTTCGCCTTTCCCTTAATTAGTCACCATTGCGAACCGCCACGAGTGTGTATCGTGGAACGTCGAAGAACGACGATTCTACGCAAGGGATGCAAAGGAGAGGAGAAACGAGAAAGGGAGAAATGACAAGTGGAGTAGCACAACGTAAAGCCTGATACGGGGTATGGAAAGTGGAGAGCGTAACGTTACAACATTGGTGCTCCAGTTGCGCGCGCACCTCCCTAACTTTCCCACTGCGAACGGACGTGTTTAATAAAGGCACGCGTTGATTGCATAAATTATTAACGTTACAACTGTGCGCGCAGGTAACAACGCACCGAGTTATAGCCGTGGAAATGGCTGTACCCTGGGAACGGCAGAGCCAGGGTAGGTATCTACCGTAGGGTTGCCTTCGCGTTCTACGCACTTTGATACGTCTTGTGTATGTGTGTGTGACAAAGAGAGAGAGAGAGAGAGAGAGAGAGAGAGACAGAGACGGCAAGAGGCTGGCATACCTTCGTATGCCGAGAGCGCAACAGCCCAGCGTGTGTGGATTTATGTCTACACGCGTGTGTTTACCCGTGTGCGTTACTACATAGAATATGTACGCGCTTCATGTACGAGCATTATATACTACAGCCGGTGAGACTTGTGTCGCGGAGAAACTTCCCTAAGCTTCGCCAGCGACGGGCGGCATCGTCGGCGGCGCCGAGTGCAGCGTCGAAACGAGTTGCTTTACCCGCGGTGCTGAATGTGATGATCCTTTTCAAACTTCAAGCGCCCCTTCAAGGGGGCTCGGGATAATTTAGTCGCGATTACGGGTACTTCCTTCTTCGCGGAACGTCGATTCAGGCGCCGCTGCGTGCCTCGTCCCGTCGGCGCTTAAGATCGCGAACAACAAGCCACTCGCGCACGCGTTGGACCAGGGAAATCTCTTCTTCTCCAAGTCGCAACTTTCGTGCCTCAGTCCCCGTATTTTTGTAATCATTCGAAGGATGATACTAGGCGGTTGTATCTATCGTTGCTCGACATTAAAAGGGTTAAGATCGGGAACAACTGGCAATTAGTACGCGCATTGAACCAGAGAATTCCTTCTTCTCCACGTCACAACTTTCATCCCTTCGTCCTCGTATTTTTGTGATTCTTCGAAGGATGATACTACGCGGTTGTATCTATCGTTGCTCGACATTAAAAGGGTTAAGATCGGGAACAACTGGCAATTAGTACGCGCATTGGACCAGAGAATTCCTTCTTCTCCACGTCACAACTTTTATGCCTTCGTCCACGTATTTTTGCGATCCTTCGAAGGATGATACTATGTGGTTGTATCTATCGTTGCTCGACACTAAAAGAGTTAAGATCGCGAACAACAATCCACTAGTACGCGTGTTGGACCAGAGAAACCCCTTCTTCTCCACGTCACAACTTTCATCCTTTCGTCCACGTATTTTTGTGATCCTTCGAAGGATGATACTACGTGGTTGTATCTATCGTTGCTCGACACTAAAAGTGTTAAGATCGCGAATAACAGGCCACTAGTACGCGCGTTGGACCAGAGAAATCCCTTTTTCCCCACGTCGCAACTTTTATTCCTTCGTGCTTGTATTTTTGTAATCCTTCGAAGGATGATACTATGCGGTGGTATCTATCGTTGCTCGACACTAAAAGGGTTAAGATCGCGAACAACTGGCCATTAGTACGCGCATTGGACCAGAGAATTCCTTCTTCTCCACGTCACAACTTTCATCCCTCAGTTCCCGTATTTTTGTAATCCTTCGAAGGATGACACTACGCGGTGGTGTCTATCGTTGCTCGACATTAAAAAAGTTAAGATCGCGAGCAACAAACCACTAGTATGCGCATTGGACCATAGAAATCTCTTCTTCTCCACGTCCCAATTTTCATCCCTTCGTCCCCGTATTTTTGTAATCCTTCGAAGGATGATACTACGCGGTGGAATTTTTTTGTTTGCTAGGAGCAGAAAAATGCGAGGAATGCACCGGACGAACGGTTCAATGCTAAATTACTGGTACTTCCTTCTTCGTGGAACGTCGATTGAGATGCCACTGTGTGCCTCGTCCCGTAGGCGCTTAACCCTTTTAGTGCCGAACAAAAAATGTGCCTGAGGGAAAAGTTCGTAAAAATTGTAATATGCGCAATGATATACGTTGCAAACCTTGCTAGGGACGATATATCGTTACTCGACACTAAAAGGGTTAAGATCGCGAACAACAAGCCACTAGTACATCCATTGGACCACAGAAATCCCTTCTTCCCCACGTCCCAACTTTCATCCCTTCGTCCCCGTATTTTCGTAATCCTTCGAAGGATGATACTACGCGGTGGAATTTTTTGTTTCGAGGGAACAGAAAAATGCGGGGAATGCATCGGATGAACGGTTCAATGCTAAATGTCCAGAAGAAGTGTAATTAATAAACGGATTAGCGCCTTCTCCCTGATAATCCCGTCGGCGGTCTTTGTCCAGGATAATTCATTGGGGCCGCTTGGTGCCCCGAAGAGGAACCTTCTCGGCCGCACTACCGTAGTTGCATTAATCAGTGTCCGTGGGGTAAAAGCGGAGAACGTTGCCGTTGCCCGGTGCGGTATCGCTCACGCGGCAGCGGGGAGGATCGACTTTATCAAACGACTTTATCGAGATAATCGAATGGAGCGAGAGCAGTGGGACGACGATCGAGGGACCGAGCTCGACGATCGCCTCTCCCTTCCTCTTCACTGCGAGAGATGCATCGAGTTCGAACGAGTGGGCAAACCGTCGAGCGACGAGCTTGACGAAGTGACTATCCTCGCTCCTGTACGCCCTCGTAAATCACAATCGACAGACCCACCAAATTCGTCCCCCGTAAAAATCCCAAGGCTTCTCGTCCCGCCATTCCCCTCATTTCCACTGGCTTAGCACATTTCTTCTTTCTTCTTCTTTTCCTTCCACTACCCTCGCTCGTCCCTCTCCCACTTATTTTCTTATTCCTCCGCTCGTCGAACTCTCCGTACTCAAAGATGACATTCGACGACACAAGGGATCAGCTCCTTTTATTTCACGCTCACGAGCTACGAGGTATTTCTCCGTTCGCTTTTTTCGACCCACGTCGAAATAGCGCGGATTTGATTTCGAGAGTTCGACGGTTGAATGAAATACTATTGTTACGAGGGAAAAGGTTCGATCGAGCATGGAAAACAGATTTGCACGATGCATCCACGGTGACGGAGAAAAGTGGTTAATTTTATCATACGCTCCGGTTGGAAAATTTCGCGATCAATTTGTTTATCGACGATACTACCCGTTACGTTGTCGAATGCCGCGCGTCGATAACGAAGAGAAACACTGTTAGTAAATATCACGTCTGATAATTTATCGTGCCGTTCCTTCCGCGCGATCGAAGCCCGCGAATATCTTCGTGAATATTTCCATCGCGCGAGTAGTTCGGCTCATTAAAGGTTTCATTGCATCTGCTCGCCATTGTTTCGAACCTCTTTTGTTCTTACGGTTACTGTTACTATGGTCGGCCGCACGGCTGCAGAATTCGCGATCCTCTTTGTCGATTCTCTTCCTCCCCCTCCTACCCTCTGTCGCGACAGTGACTCCGCTCGTACAATTGCCGCACCGGGGTCGCTCGTTAAAATTGTTTACCGCTTCTCATCTCGAATAACCCGAGCTTCTCGTACCTCGCGGTACCGAGAACGCGAAACTCCGAGGGCGAATCTCTTTTCTCACAGTTTGCCTCGTCGAGGAATTATTAAAGCACGAGGACGTAAAAAATCCGTGGTAGCAGGTGAATCATTGGAGTATCGATTCGATAAATCCAACGATTTTTCTCGAATTATCCCGTGCATATGAATCGCATGGAAAGATCAATCCATCACGTGTATTTTTTTTCCTCACCAGTTCTGTTCCGCGTATCGAGCCTCGCAGCACAAATGATCACACGCTCTTTCCTTCTCGCGCATTACATCCTCGAATGGGGTTAAGTTCGCTTCGTCGACAACCACTCACCGCAACATTCTCCAATTACATTCTCCTCCACGATACTTCTCCATTCGTGTAAACTAACGACGTGCACCCTCGTGGCATGCCTCATCGACTGTGAGCATCGCGACGAATCTCTCGCTTTTCATTCACATCCTTCTCCTTCGAGTTGTCACAATACGCCGTGGCAGACGTTACCAGGCACCCTCCGGTGCGGATTATAAATCGGCACCGAATTTGTTACGGAAGCTGCAATTTTGCGTCCGAGCCGACATACGTCCGCGTACTCGTCTCCGCGCGATAAAACACAGAGGCCGACTCGCGCATGAGAGCTGCACCCGGAATTTATTGAATTGTTTTTCCACCATGGGCGGACGCGAAGCGTAGCGCGCGACACGGGCCCGAAATGTAAAATGATTTATACTCGTTGCTATGAATACCGACGGTGAGGCCGAAGCCGCGCGTTAAAGTGGAATATTTCGCAGCTCTGCGAATGTCCCGTGAAAATCGGAGATACAAGAGTTTCCATTAACCCGAAACTTCGTGCTACCTATAATTGAGATGAAAGTTGGGTCGATCCACTGTGCGAGCTGGTATTAATTTAATTCTGGGCGAGGCATCGTTCCCTCGAATCATTCTCTCTCCAGGAGCATCAAGCCGTGGCGTAAGCCGAATCTCGGTTAGTTATCAGAGGACAGGGTCCACGGGATCGGGTGCGCTTTTTGGAGGGACCATAAAAACCGAAGGTGGATTCCGTTTGGTTATCTGGAGGCAGGCTAGAGCCGTACGTTGTTTCGCAGCCGGTAGATAAAGGGAAAGTGGATACAGTTTCGTTATCGGTGGGTGGTGGCAGAGTGCAGACCTAGGACCACTATTTCATTGCTTTTTTTTTCGCCACGTTCAAAAGGAAGTAGATAGAGGCGAAACTCCATTTCGCTATCAGCACGTGGCGAGAGGACGTAGCTTTCTCGTCGAATAGCACTAGAGCCTAGCGATAGAGGGAAAGTGTAACCGCGCATTGTCTCTCACTCTCTCTCTCTCTCTCTCTCTCTCTCTCTCTGTTTCTCTCTCTAAGTACATATCCTATACCCTGCATCCCTTAATCCCGAATCGTGATGGCCCTCCCCTTATACCGAGAGAGCAAAGAGAACCGACACAGATTCCGCATTAGCTTCGAGATGCGACCCGTACATTATCCTCTCCAGGAAACATTCTCCGGCTTATCTTAAATATAACAAATAGAGCCAGGAACGTTGCGGCGGATTCCTCGAAAGAAGCACTAAGCCCAGGAGCGAGCCATCGTCGAAGCTCCTTGATCACGCCTTCTCTTCTTCTATAAACCCCCCACCCCCCAGATTCTCGAATTCCACCGCCCGTGGCATTAATCTTCCGTAACTATCCATTACTAGCAACCCTTGGCAACGCGGTATTCGCGATAATTCGAATCCTTCGGCGTCGTCGCGACGCCCAGGCAGTCCGCTTCGAAAGTGGAGGAGGATAGTGGGGTGGCTTCAGCCAACAGATTGGATTAGCGACCGTTCCAACGTAATTCGCGGCTTTGACTGGCTCCCACCACCACCCGCAGCTTCATCCGACCAGAGTATTAAAGCGTCATTCGGATGACGTCAAAGGAATCGATGAATTATTTGTCAAAGGCATCATACGTGGAAACAAGATTCAGCTCGAGCTCGCGGTAGCGAAACGCGTCAGTAGCAATGACGATGGCTTATGATACGGGCGCGGGCGAACGGTTTACGCTCTCAAAGGCGGTAATTATCCATTGACTGGCTAATGGATGCAAATACCGCGTTCCGCGAGCCTTCTGACCGCTGGTCCTTCAGTCCTTCGCCTAGTCCCCTCTCTGTGTCTCGCGTGAATTAATTAACATACGGTCAGATACGTCTAATTAGTCACTGGGACGATTCGAAGTGAGCTTTCGACGATCGATTGATCGTTCAATGTGTCAGATAGTAAACCGATTTAGGCCAACGTCGGATTTAAACGATGCATAGGGCAGTAGGATTGAGAACGGCACATTAGAATCTAGGTTAGAGATATCTCGTGAGAGATTAAAAAATTCATTGATGATTTACAGGAGAGTGGTCGGCCGTTATACACTCCTCCAACTGGCTCCGGAGTAAGAGGTAAACGAATAAACGGAGCACTTTCGCGCGGAAGTGTCGAGCATTCGCAGATTTGGCATTCGCAGGTTGCTCGTCTAATTCGTCGGGTTATCCTCGGGCACGCGAAATCTCGTCGTAAAACTTGCATAAATCCGTGCGTCGCGCGCTCTCGAGCGAAGCACACGGCGGAGTGGTAAACTCGAGTTTCATGGCGTCGCCTATAAGGCGCGATATTAAGTCGAACATATGGCGGATGGATATAAATGCGAACGATTCGGTCGTGGATAGGAGCGCGAGAGTTCTGAAAAATATCGAGAGCGATCTACTTTTTTACACGCCGAAGTTTGTTTTCAATTTTAATTGTAGTCTGTAAACAAAAGTCGTGGTCCACGAAAATAATTGACACGAGAGCTATAAGATTCTGCTCCCGTTCTCACTCAAACTCTAATCTCAAAGCGAACGATCGTCGTCAGGACGTACTTAAAGAACAATAAAGCCGTCCACGCGGCGCGCCCTAGCTTCACGCTCCCCGAACACAACCGAGAAGGCACGTTCTCGGTGTCCTCGCGCGCCACCTTCCACCCTCGTATTCTCTCCGCTTTAATATACGGGCCGAGTAATTTTATCTTCGGCGCCGTGGCGCCGTGACGAATGCCCCTACGTCATTTTAATTTTATACGGGAGGTTAAAGCGCGTCCTGCGCTTCAACCGGGGTGGAGACACGGCCTCCACCGCTCCCGCTCGAATTTTTCCAGCTCATTCTCCCGGTGATGGTCCCGTCGGTGTGGCACGAAAGAAGCACCAACCTGCTCGTCCACGATGGCCTACGTCCCCATCCAACGAGAGTAATTGGCTTGCGATTTAACGACCCCGACCCTTCCGCCTTTACGAGCGTAGTTAATCATTCCGCACGATTCCGCGCGACTCCGTCGCGCGTGCGATTTCACGCGCCGCGCTAGTCTCACCGACTCGCGTGACGTACGAATTCCGCGGTCACGAGCAGGAGGGTCCGCTAATGCGTCTCATCGAATTTCTGTCCGCCTTGCGGTTTCCGCGTGCACGAGGAAATTCCGCTTGGCTCGATCGATGGAGATGTGTCGAAACGATCGCGCTCTCTGGTACTCTCTGGAAATTAAGACGAACGATCCTACCATAGAGGATCTTGCGAAAGAGGGATTTTTAGGTGGATCCTGAATTTACGAGGAAGGATCATTCTCATCCTTGGTCGTTATATGACCGTGCAATCAAAAGTGTTCTCGCGTTACCACCGGCAATTCGGTGACGCCATAAACCTACCGTGTCCTCTTAATTTTCAATTCCACTACCCGTCTGATCACGGCATAAACTTCTTATCCAAGTGCGTAGCCACGAAACTACTGCGGGTAAAATGTCTGTAAGGCCTTCAGCCAGGTACCTACCGTCCCGTACGTCTTTACGACGAAATATTACGGAGCTACGGGCACCGCAGAGAGATTAATTGGCTCCTGATTTAACCTCGACCTCGTCCTTAAGAGGAAGGTTAATTATTTAGGGACCGTGCCGAGACGGAAATTTTACTTCGCGCGTACATAGCTGGGAATGTCACGCGTTATAATTAGCGGTGGTCGGTCTTAATTGTGCGCCGCATAAACCCTACTAGATGCGACAGCTCCCTAATAAGGACAATTCTCACCCTTCGACCATCTCTCCACATTTTCACAACCCTCTCGCAGTCTCCTTCCAGGGCTTCGCGAGCACGATCTCTCTTTCTACTTCTATTCTCGACGCTTCCCGATCCCTTCAACCCGCGCACCAATCCTCGAGCGACTTTCATTTTGTTTTCTCCGCACCCTTCGCGAAAAAGGCTGACCTTTGCAGGTCGCGCGAGCGGTCTCTCGCTGAAAAAGCACGCTCGATGAATGGGTCTTCGCCACGTTCCAGGCGAAGGGTTTCGCGGTGTTCAACGCTCTGTTTCCTACCCTGTTCGCGGCCCCATCCCACCGTCCTTCGTGCCGACAGTTTGGTCAGCGCCAACGGGGAACAAGCTTTGGATTTAAAATTGCTCGAATAGACTTTTACGCTTTTAAACGCGGAAGAAAGGAGCCCGCTCGGGCCCGCGCGTTCCACGCCACTTTCAAAGCACTTCAACTTTTCGTGTTTACCGCGGCCGCGCTAAACGTTCTTATTCCCCTTTCGGGAGAGCCAATCGTATTTTCTCACGGCGAAGCGCCGAGATTACCGGCCTTTAAAACGCGACGAGGGTGGGTTGGCTTGGTCTCGTAAATTCGCGGGTCGAGAGTCGCGCTTGCGTCACCGTTATCGACCACGGTGTCCTCGTTCGTTGGAACGGAGTTTATTAATGCGAGGGAACGCGAAAGGACGAGCGTCATCGCGGTCGGACGTGAAGATTTGCTTTACGGGCTGAAGAGCGCGAGTGGAGGATATTTTTGAATCTGTCGGTGAAGATACAGGAGCAAAAAAAATTGCTCGACCTGGATACATCTTCGGATATATCTCTCAATTTTCCGAGAAACACGCGGTGACACGAGAGTCCGTATAAAATCGAACGCGCTTCGATTCAACGTCCTCTTTAGACACAGCAGAGATCGATATTCCAATGACCCTCGCGCATGACGCCTCATTAGCGCGCCGGAGGAAGCTTCGATTCGTACTAATCACGAGTCGGATGCCTATTGATTCCGACGCGCGTGTAACACCTCGCGATAACACCGTGGATCTACCTGTTCGTAAGTGAACGGACACTTATACCAAATTCCGGCACGATCGTTCATTATCCACGGGGTCCATCGAAAATAACAATTCTGGAAAACGAGCGCCCGTGACCGGTTGTTGGTACTTGGATTTATCGGTATCAGATTTTAAAATTGCTCCTCGTACACGCCTCGGTAGATAAATTTGCGCGCCAATGACCCACGCGCCGAACGAAGGAAGGATAAAGCGTAGTCGTTAGAAGGCGCCGGCGCCCGTCGATGGGTGGAGGAAGCGAAGCAATACGCGGCCAAGCGATTTAATCCACGAGGCGCGAGGATTAATTTTACTAAAACTGAAAACGATTTTTCCGCCCGGGCTGGGCCGCGCCTCGCGTATCGCGATACGTCATCGAGACAAATCGAGACATTACGGGGAAGCTTATCGACCACCCGACCTCCCTCTCGCAGCACCACCGCGCCCCAACCCGCCAGACAAAATGGATCGAACGATGCGTCTAAAGTTACTAGAGGGAGAGGAGGCACGGGAGATAATGCCTCGCGAGGGACCGGAAGGATCGATGGATCCCGTTGTTGCAGGAAGGGATATGGAGAGTGAAGGAGAATGGTGGAGGGAGAAGGGCTTAATTAATGCTCGCCGAGCTTAAAATCGCTCACCCTCGTCCCAACTAAATTCTGCGGAGCTAGGAATTCCTCGCGCGCGCGCGCGAGACCGTGTTGAAGATTTACAGGTGACGTTGGTATTAAAAAAAAAAAAGAACAGGTGCCTACGATACAAATTTCGCGTATCCATTTCGGAGATAATGATTCTCCTCGTGGAAGAAAGTTCGTAAGAGATAAAGGCTGCTGGAAAGAATCGATAGGGCAAGGAAGAATTATTTCGCGGTTCGACATCTCTTGGAAATGTTATTCCGGTAGAATTGGCTTCGCTCCCGGCCTCACCTTCGCGCTTTCTTGGAATCCATTCTTTTGAGAAATTGTAACCGACAGAATAAGCCGTCGAGGATAAAGAGTTCGCGTGCGTCAATTGTACTCGCTTTTGCGCCATTCTCGCGATACGTTTTCTCTGGATCGGATGTGTCGGGAATAGTAACTCGACATCTGAGAAACTGTAACGGCGCTGAGTAAAGCATCGAGATAGAAACTCACGTGTCAATTAGGAATACGAATTTAATCCACGCGGTTGGCAGGGTAAGCGCGCCATCCGAAATAAGATGACCCAGATAAAATGTATGACCCGTCGATTAAATCACCTAGCATAAATCCACGCTGGGGTAATTTCTTCGAGCGCGCCTCTAAAAAATTCGGTCGTAGCGAAGACATCATTAAGATTTCACACGTGACTCGACGACCAGAAATTAGGCCATTCCAAGATTAGCAAAAGTGTGGGCAATTTTAATTCGGCCCAGATTCCACCGCAAAAAATGCATAGAATTTTTACGACGAACGCGCGTTAATCCCAATGCAATTTGTGTCTTGGCAAAGGGCACGATGTAACTTAGACGTAAACGATAAATCTCCCGACACGGACGTCACTTCCGGGTCCAACTCGGCGCGAACATGTTCGGGTCGAGCGCCGCGCCAGTTGAGAATCTTGGAAACCAATTCGCTCTGAAACATTTAACCCGTTCAAGTTAATAAATTAGATCCCCTTCGTGTCCGCAGTGATTGATACTCGTGCTGGGACGCACCTCCGGCGATCGCTCTTACGACGAATTTAAGATTTTCGATCGCTCGATCGATCTCTCGATCGTGGATCCACGATCGAGATTGAGCAAGGACCCAGAGGAAGTTCAACAGTCGAACTCAGGTACGACGAGGACAAATTAGCTCGCTTCGAGAGACACTCCGCATATTATCCTTGTAACGTCGCGGAGCGGTGGCTGGTAGTTCGGTGTAACTTCGACGTAACGTTGTCTCGACGTTCAACGTTCAAACGTCGAAGGGTGATGTCGTTTCAAGATGCTCCAAATTCGCGAAGATAAATTCGAAGAAACTCGCAGGCAAATTACCACTTAGAAGTTTGCTACCAAACTTATGGCACATGACGGCAGTAGTAGTTTTCAATTATCGAGAGCCAGGACGAAAGTTACAATTCACTGCCTCGCGACTAATCATCTCGTTCGAAGAGCTGAGTTTCTGATGTGACGAGAAGTGAATCGAATGAAGGCAATTAAGAGGTTTCAGCTTACTATGTAATCCGAAAACTCGTAGGTAGACGAGGTCCCATTCAACTTCTTAGGCCCTTGACCTAGGTGTCGGCAAGGATGCATGAACTCCTTACAAGAGTTATCACTCGTGTAACACTCGCCATCATTAAGATCTCGCGGGAGTAGTTGCTCGTAACTTTGGAGTAACTTGGTGCCAGTCGACAGGTATACCCGTGGCAAAGAGCCTCGCACATCAACTCCAACGCGTCCAGCAACCTCGCCTAAGAGACTGTCCAAACGAAATTTGTTACCTCGTCACGAGTTTGTCGAGACGACACGCGCTCGAAGCATCTCACATTACGGCCCTCGACGATACGTCAACCACCAAGATGACGCTTTGGATTACTTTCTCCCTAATACAGGGCCAATAAGCGGGCTCAGCCGTTCGGTCCATCTCGGATTAACCGAACCCAATCGGGCCCAAGCGATCAATGGCACCACCTACCTCCACGGAGATGGGAATAAAAGCGATCACCCATTGGTCCCTTCCTACGGGTTACGGGTGCGAATCGATCCGGGCAAGTTCACGTCTAGGGACGGAATATCCATTCCGAACTAATTCTACCTGTACAAATCCAATCTGCGGGCGAATAATAAAAGCCGACAGAGATATCTGGGTCACGCTGACGTATTGGTTTATTGGACGAGCGATGCGTTCGGATCCCTTCAAATTGATACCCTGCGCACGGGTTATATCGATACGGACACGGACTCAGCCTGAAAACGAGGCGAATTACGCCACGGCTCTCCACCCCGAGCTCCGAGAGAAGGAGATCTCGCGGTTTTCTTCCTCTCCTTCTTCCACCAATGTTCATTTCCAACGACGTCCTACGGCTCGTATCGTAAAACGTTTTCACCATCGCCTTTCTCCACGTGCTCTCTCTCGGCAAACGAAATCAAATCGGGTACCACGATGACCTCGCGTGCTTGCGAAACAATTGGCAAAGTAAATTCAATTAACAACGACGATTAATTTGTAACTCGATGGAATTTAATTTAACGCCGTGCTCGGCTTAATGAAGCGGAACGCTATTCAATTGATATCGGGCGAATTAAAGTTAACCCGCGTGGATTGTGTTACTGGATTTTTATTTCCTGTTGATGGCTCGTTGGCAAATGTTTTGAAGGAGAGAAAAAAGAGGAAGGAAAAAAAACCTCGACAGAAGTAGATGTCCCAGCGAGCGTAACAAAAATTGATTGTACCTAAATTTGTCGTTTTGTCGAGTATCAGATAGCTATTCTCGATAACTATCGAAGCGTCGACAACGGCGTTCATCCTCAAAATCGGATAACGTTTCAAAATCGACCAGATGCCTTGGTACCCGCGCGATTCGTTCGTTCGACCGAGTTCGAATTTGCATTTGGGGCCCTCTCGCTATTAGAAATCAGAGCTCGGTACCAAGCGGATCTTGATGACGATACACACGCGGACGGAAAAGCTGTCATGTTCGCGGATGACATTCGTTCGCCTGTTCTCCCTCTATCGTTCCTCACCTGTACCGAACCCTCCTCGCAGATAACCGCTTTCCGTTCCGGGTGCTTCCTGGCTCACGCCGAATGACGTATAATCCACCTCGGAATGGAAACAAAAGCCAGAAACACACCGAATGCAGCGAGATACCAAAGTGAATCCTACGAAGATACATGGCGCGGCGGATTTGTTTGCCGCGGTGCGCCGGAAAGAAGGGAAACCGCGAGTGGACGGCCATGAAAGGGACAAAGGAAGGGTCCGTGGGGCAGATAAAGAGAAAGAAATAGCTCGGAAAGGCGGAGGCAGTCGAGAAATGAGAAAAGAGTCGGGGGACCCCGTCTCGGACAATTGTTCGAACTGAAAGAGATTAATCCGGGAGAGAAGCTTAGGGCTCAAAGGTGAGCGTACGGTGTTGGCTAAGAAGAAGAACAATTAGATCGCCTGGAGAGCAGCAATTTCTTAACGAACCCCCAAGTTCTTTTCCCCTTGCTACGAATTTAACTGCGTGAATAAGTTGGAAAATGAGAGATCTATTATTTAGAACTGTTTCGCCATTTTGAAGAGTTCTCCGACATTTTCGCCGTTGGCTACCACTTTACAACCCCACGCGCGAGCCAAAGATACGAATACCTCCCTCGTGGACTGATATTCCCACTGCTACTGAAATTGGTCCTTGGAAAGGTTTCCGGAGCTGCGTCCACTTGAGAGGCTTGTAACTCCGGCCACCGGCAAGTCCAGTGTCGGTTTGTTTGAACTCTGTTGGCCCGCGGAGACCTCGTGCTTCCACCGATCGCGAGTTTGGTCCCGAGATTCATTGGGAAATTGTCGTCGGATTCTCGAAGAATATTTATTTGTTTAACGATCCGGGGACAAATTCGTGGTCACGAACAAACGTAAATCTTATGCTCTATACTACTCAATGACGACGAGGGTGTGCGCCCTGCCACGTATCAGCAACCACGCAGACTCTCCAAGTAAGACGAAGTTTGGATCCCTTCTTGGGTCTCGCGAAACGCAAGCACCAGCAAGCCCGCCGCCGGAAGGACGCAAACTCGGCGCTCTAACGAGCGCCCCCTCGAGTCATCGGATGCGCTCGTTACCTCGGCATGGAACTGCATAAATCCTTTGTAATTGGCGCGAACCTCGAATTCTCCCGTGACATCAACTATCCTCCTAATTATGCGCAGCTTGCCTGGATTTCTCTCGGCAATGAGAAAGAATTTGATTCACTCCTTAACCCTTTGCGGATGAACGCTGCATATATGCGTTCTGCGTAAATCATCAATGTGGCCGACGAACTCGTATATGCGTTCGGTCGAAACAACTGCTAGAGCCGAAAGATGCATACATGCGTTCTCCGTAAACCAGTGGTCGAGGAACTCATTTATGCGTTCGGCTAAAACAAGTAGTAAAGTCGGAAGCTCGTACATACATCTGGCGAACACAACTGATAGAGCCGAAAGATGTAAGTTGGTGTGCTAAGACGATAATTGGGTGTAAGCAGAAATGTGCGCTGCATTTTTCAAACGATTATCGCGACGCCGGCTCGGCCATACGGAACGCTTGGCTTCGAACCGTCCCGTTCGCAAAGGGTTAAGGAAAAATCGATGGAAACTTCTCGATTCTACGATCGACGGTAGATGTACAAGAATTACGCGAAGGTTTCGATTTCTTGGAAACAAACGCAACGAGGATCGGCCTAAATGAAATTCGAGCGTCACCCCAGAGAGATGACAAGCAAGTCATCCGCGCGCCATACGTCCCGACTGTTTGCATACGAAGTGTAGCCACGTCGTCGACGCAATTTCGTCCAAAAGAGATTTTGCGTGGCAACCCAGCAGCCACCTCCACCCACGTCGGAAGTTGCCGTCGCGACAGCCTTCAACCCTTCTCCCTCTCGCACTTAATATCCGCGCGAGACTCTTGCCAGGAACTGAAAATATGCGTTCCGGCCACCCTCTCGCTCTTACGCGCGCAAACGACGCGAGAAAAGGATTTCCGGCGAGGATCCAATCGCAATCTACTGGAGAATATTAAGAGCCTCGGTTCCGTCGTCACCGGGTGTGACGTATTTCGAGGGCTGCTCGTCGAAAGTGTCGTCACGTTCACGTGCACGCGTTCAGGAGTTGGAAACAATCGGACGAGGAAGGGACAGACCAAACGACAAATTCATCGGCGAAGAGAAAAAGAGTACGCTTGCATTCTCGTGTCAGTCTATCGAGGCGATTACAAATTTTCCTGCTCGCGCTCTAAAGAGGAACAGACAATGGAATGGACTGGAAAAAGAGAGAGACTGAAACTTCACTCAATCGCGACGTTTAATACTCGTGAAAAACGCGAGCCGGTAAATAGAGCGGTCCTTTTTAGGTGAGAGAGATTCGTGCCCGCCTGTAGGTCGATCCAATCTGGCCTGGAACGTTAAAAGCCAGACGTCGATAGCGGCATTAGCCAGTGACGGGAAGGCTCGCCAGGTTTTCGGCAAAGCGAGGCTCGACACGCGACGATTTACGAGACCCCAGTCCCTTTTTTTTCCCATCGTACTTTACGATTAATTCGGACCACTCGATATACGTCGTTGATCTCGTAGCAATAAATGGTCGAGAGAATAGTGGATAACCCGTGAATCTTTATTTAAGAGCCTCGACGAAATTTCGATCGCGGCAAATTTAAATAATAGAATGCCCCAGACACGATGAAAGTTCGTTAACCGCGTTTACAGGATAACTCGATTGTTCTTCCCTAGGTAAACTTGTTGAATTTTGGCGTGAGTCGATTAATTACCGTGGCGAGTCCCGAAGCGAACGAATATTAAAAACTCATCAGGGTGTACGTTGATTCTATTAATTTGAATCATCGGAGTTACATGCCGTGCTTGCCAGCCCACGCGTTTAACTACCAAATCGAATAAATTAAAGGACGTCAAACACCGGAGGATAATCGAATCTAAACGCGTCGAAATTAGTCGCCAGATTTGTCAAGCGACGAGCCGCATATTGATGCAAAGCAGCACGTCCCTACCGCGAACGTTGACACTGACCTTTTAACAATTCGCCGTCCCAATTAGATTTCACCAGGATAACGAATGCCACTTTCGTACGAGCTTATTCTCAGCCACTCGATGAAGATTTTATCTCATCTTAATGTCGTAAAATTGCAGTGGAAATGGTTAATCAGACCGATCCAAAAATTCCCATCCTACCCAAATTCGAAGCAAAGTCCAATTATAACCCGGCGAAGAGTTCTGAAAAATGCATTTCTTGGCGACTGAAGTAGCGTGGATTCTCTCGGAAAGGGTCTCGCGGCGTTAAAAAGCGGGAAACCCCAGTTTATTTTCCACCAGGGGAAAATTTTCAACTGATCCTGCAGCTGGTTGTGCCGCTTTCTCGTCTGGAAAGTATTTTGCACGCGTCGTCGGTGTTACGCTCACCTGCTCGAGCTGCGTTCGCCGAGCGAAACTCGCACACGTCCCCGAGAGACTGCCGAAATAAAAGTGTTCGCCCCACGGGGCTGAGAGGAGCCTTTGTAGAATGGGGTTTGACCCGCGCCAACGAACATTAATCTTTTACCTGGGTGCACGACGAAATGTTTCCAGTATTTTCTTATGCGCCTGACGAAAGTTTATTTCCCGGTTAAGAGATTAAAAGAACTAGACGAGGCAGTGGCTTCCGGTAGTCGCGTATTTACACGACGAATCGGGGAACGTGACACGCGCGGGCACGCGAATACACGAGAATTTCGCGCGCTCGTGAAATTGCACGACGAAACGGTCCGCAGCATCGTTACCTTCCCTCCACCGTCGCATTCTGGCCTTGTCAGTGCCATTACCGCACTTGCTGTTTCCACTTTCGTCTCACCACCCTCCACCCACGTATTTTCCAACCACCGAGAGCTTCCGACTCGACCGTGCCTCGAAATCTCCGGTAGCAGAAACATTCCCCTTTATTTCCTGTCTCTCCTTCTCAATTTTACAATCTAAGAATCTCTTCATCCTGGACCTCTCACATTGACATCCTGATTTTTCTAATACCTTCTACAGTCAACGCAGAATTTATACCACTCATGGACAAATATTATCTCGAGAACGCATATATTCCACCCATCCAACAGATACGCTTCTACCTTCGCATTCTGGGGCTTTGACCCAACGCAATTCTATCCGTCCACCGTCCACCAGGCTTCACCACGTCGCGAACACAATCATCCTTCGTCCAATTCTCCAAGCGGTCCTCCGCATCGCAATGATACCCCGACAGCGTGGAGGTCCGATCCAAAAGCCACGCAACGCTCGCAATAGCGCGCGGCTGGCTCGCGCGGAGCTCGCGTTACTCGCCTGCGACCGCAACAGACACGTCAAATCGCTCGACACGCGAGAGAGGCGAGCTCGCGGCCGAGAGCTAACGCCCACTTCCGCTCCCTCCAGATCACCGGTTTCCGGTTCCTCCTGGAATTTGTGATTTTCGCTCTCCGCATGCGAACGGACGGGTGGCCGCGCTTCGTGGACGACCAGGATCGGAGCGCGTTGGTCCCGGTAGTTTCGGCTTCGTCCTCACCCTCTCACGGCTCCTCCATCCCCCACAGGCTGCTCGTTCCACGGCTACGTCGTCGACGTCCAATGGGGGCGGCCAGGCCGCATCCGCATCCGCGATTTCGCACGCACGAATTTAATCCACGGGGAATTTCCGGCTCGTATATGCGCGCGGCCGGGTTCCGAGCGGCATGAATGCTCGTATCAGATATCGAGGATCCACCTTGGCACGGTCCGTGAGCGGAGATAGGAGAAGTCGATTACCCCGTTCGATCGCGATGGAACTACCACCCCTACCCACCCCTTCGACGCAGCTACCCTCGATCGAAATGCGATTATCGGTCCCTCCCGTCCCTCCAACCCCGTTCTACCTCTCGCATCTCACCGGTACAGAGAGAGGGACGCGCGAGCCGGCACGTCGTTCATCGTCGAGCGGGCGAATGCAAACCCGCCAAAGTGCTTCGATCCATCTGTACGACGGACGTATGCCGCCTATCCTAGCCCTCCGCACCCCCTCTCAATGATCTCGCTCGATTTCCATCCTCGCACACCCTTTCTACGGAAGAATTAATATTGTTGCCAGCGCTTCTGGATTCTTCTGGGGCTTGAAAATTTGCCGGGGGATTTACCGATAGCGATGGAATGCAATTGGGTGAGATCGGGCAACATGTGTGTTAAGGGAGGAAAAATGAACGAGAATGCATCCGGGGTAATGAAATCTGTAGAATTTTCCGCGTTGCTGGTCGAACGGAGGTGAATCGCGGCGGCAGCCTCGTGTCCCGAATTCCTTCGTTCAACGGAATTCGTGCTACCTCCCAGTCGAACTCATTGTCGAGTAATAAACAGAGGAAGATTGGGGTGGAGAACGTGGGGAACGTGAAATATCGTGGAATCGGAGAAGCGCATTAAGCGTAACCGCACGGTGACGATTCCTCGTACTCTGCTACGTATCTGAGAATAGAGAAGAGGTTTGTGTGGAGGTTTGATCGGGGTGGAAGCTTCCAAGGGGGTTGGAAACGACACGACGCAAGACATTTCGAGAATTGTAGGTGCAGGTTCGCGAAACGTGCTCGCACGAGAGAGGAAAGGGGAGAATAGTGGAAAATGAGGACGATGTAAAATTAATTAGTCGCGAGACTCGAATCGGTGCGAATGCGAATTTCTGTCGGCCTCCTTTTTTTCTGATAAATTAGGCTGCGATGGTACGCAGGTGGCGCGAGCCGTTCGTTCCGATAATGCGAAGGAGGTGTGTCTGTGAAGTTGGCGTCTCATTTGGTGGAAACTCACAAACTATTGAGAGTTCTGGCTTCCTTTTCAATAGTTCTAGAGTTCCTGATATGTTAAATAAAGAGTTCTGCTCATTAAAGCCGAAAAATGAGCCCGGACAAAGTGAGACGCCAGGTTCACGCTGCGTCTCACTTTGTCCTAAACGAGATCCGACATTCGGCAAGACGAGATTTCGAAAGATTTACACTTTTTAAACAGTTCTATGAAGAGTTCCAGGCGCTAGCAATGTTGGATTATTTTTAAATAAATAAATACTCTCCAAGCGTCGTGTATTCGGGAGAAGAATGTGAGACGCTGTTCGAAATTAGGGAGTTCCGGTGGAAAAAAAATGTTTTCTGTATAGTTCTAGACATGCTACAACATATTCTAAAGAGTTCCGGGCAATGGCAATCTTGGATTATTTTTAAATAAATAAATACTCTCCAAGCGTCGTGTATTCAGAGAGAAGAGTGAGAGACGCTGCAACAAATTAGGGAGTTTCGATTAAAATAAAATATTTCTCCCGAATACACGACGCTTGGAGAGTATTTATTTATGTAAAAATAATCCAACATTGCTGTTGCCTGGAACTCTTTAGAATATGTTGTAGGATGTCTAGAACTATACGGAAAACATTTTTTTTCCACCGGAACTCCCTAATTTCGAGCAGCGTCTTACACCTTTCTCTCTGAATACACGGCGCTTGGAGAGTATTTATTTATTTAAAAATAATCCAACATTGCCATTGCCCGGAACTCTTTAGAATATGTTGTAGCATGTCTAGAACTACACGGAAAACATTTTTTTTCCACCGGAACTCCCTAATTTCGAGCAGCGTCTCACACCTTTCTCTCTGAATACGCGGCGCTTGGAGAGTATTTATTTATTTAAAAATAATCCAACATTCCCATTGCCCGGAACTCTTTAGAATATGTTGCAGCATGTCTAGAACTACACGGAAAACATTTTTTTTCCACCGGAACTCCCTAATTTCGAGCAGCGTCTCACACCTTTCTCTCTGAATACACGGCGCTTGGAGAGTATTTATTTATTTAAAAATAATCCAACATTACCATTGCCCGGAACTCTTTAGAATATGTTGTAGCATGTCTAGAACTACACGGAAAACATTTTTTTTCCACCGGAACTCCCTAATTTCGAGCAGCGTCTCACACCTTTCTCTCTGAATACACGGCGCTTGGAGAGTATTTATTTATTTAAAAATAATCCAACATTGCTATTGCCCGGAACTCTTTAGAATATGTTGTAGCATGTCTAGAACTACACGGAAAACATTTTTTTTCCACCGGAACTCCCTAATTTCGAGCAGCGTCTCACACCTTTCTCTCTGAATACACGGCGCTTGGAGAGTATTTATTTATTTAAAAATAATCCAACATTGCCATTGCCCGGAACTCTTTAGAATATGTTGTAGCATGTCTAGAACTACACGGAAAACATTTTTTTTCCACCGGAACTCCCTAATTTCGAGCAGCGTCTCACACCTTTCTCTCTGAATACACGGCGCTTGGAGAGTATTTATTTATTTAAAAATAATCCAACATTACCATTGCCCGGAACTCTTTAGAATATGTTGTAGCATGTCTAGAACTACACGGAAAACATTTTTTTTCCACCGGAACTCCCTAATTTCGAGCAGCGTCTCACACCTTTCTCTCTGAATACACGGCGCTTGGAGAGTATTTATTTATTTAAAAATAATCCAACATTGCTATTGCCCGGAACTCTTTAGAATATGTTGTAGCATGTCTAGAACTACACGGAAAACATTTTTTTTCCACCGGAACTCCCTAATTTCGAGCAGCGTCTCACACCTTTCTCTCTGAATACACGGCGCTTGGAGAGTATTTATTTATTTAAAAATAATCCAACATTGCTATTGCCCGGAACTCTTTAGAATATGTTGTAGCATGTCTAGAACTACACGGAAAACATTTTTTTTCCACCGGAACTCCCTAATTTCGAGCAGCGTCTCACACCTTTCTCTCTGAATACACGGCGCTTGGAGAGTATTTATTTATTTAAAAATAATCCAACATTGCTATTGCCCGGAACTCTTTAGAATATGTTGTAGCATGTCTAGAACTACACGGAAAACATTTTTTTTCCACCGGAACTCCCTAATTTCGAGCAGCGTCTCACACCCTTTTCTCTGAAAACACGGCGCTTGGAGAGTATTTATTTATTTAAAAATAATCCAACATTGCCATTGCCCGGAACTCTTTAGAATATGTTGTAGCATGTCTAGATCAACACGGAAAACATTTTTTTTCCACCGGAACTCCCTAATTTCGAGCAGCGTCTCACACCTTTCTCTCTGAATACACGGCGCTTGGAGAGTATTTATTTATTTAAAAATAATCCGACATTGCTATTGCCCGGAACTCTTTAGAATATGTTGTAGCATGTCTAGAACTATACAGAAAACATTTTTTTTTCCACCGGAACTCCCTAATTTCGAACAGCGTCTCACATTCTTCTCCCGAATACACGACGCTTGGAGAGTATTTATTTATTTAAAAATAATCCAACATTGCTAGCGCCTGGAACTCTTCATAGAACTGTTTAAAAAGTGTAAATCTTTCGAAATCTCGTCTTGCCGAATGTCGGATCTCGTTTAGGACAAAGTGAGACGCAGCGTGAACCTGGCGTCTCACTTTGTCCGGGCTCATTTTTCGGCTTTAATGAGCAGAACTCTTTATTTAACATATCAGGAACTCTAGAACTATTGAAAAGGAAGCCAGAACTCTCAATAGTTTGTGAGTTTCCACCAAATGAGACGCCAACTTCACAGACACGAAGGAGGTGAGCGCATGGGGCCAATTATCGAATTATCGGGAAGCACTTTATCGAAGAGCCGAAGGAAATGAATATGTCGGCCTCTGCCCCATTGCTAAGGGTGATCGATTAACCCCAGTGTCCGCCGATTTCTCTCTTTCGTCGATATCGTGCAACAGGATTCAACGAACAAACAGGCATCGTCGGTGAAATAAGAAGTGAGGAGAGAACCGAGTAAGATGAACAGGCGAATGTAAAGCGATAGGAAACCAAGCCTCGTCTCCGATAATCCTCCGATCCTTTCAGTTTAGAATGTCACCACGGAACAATTTCAATGCCACGATCTCCACGTAATTTGCTTTTTAATAGCTTTTTAATTGCGCATCCCTCCATCGAGATGCTATACCTAGTCGTATATACGAGGCGAACGAGAAATCTGCGCCATTAACCGCCATTGTTTCCTCGGTGTAACAACCTTCGAAGCAAAAACCAAGTAAAGGAAAAGGAAAAATCGGATGAAAAAGAGAAAGAGAGGAAGGAGATGTAAACGCGATTAAAACCACTTCGGTAATGGCGCGTGAAGAACAATCTCAAAGCGTAATTCGATGAAACCAGGACGTGCTCTATACCACTTTGATGCGATCTCGATGATCTCGCGAGAATCTCGAATATCTCGCGGTCCTATGAGAGAACGCGCGCTTTCATTTGGACATGGATGGCATACGCGAAATCTCGTCGAGGCTCACAGTGGCGGCGTATCGCATTACAACCACCCACCATTTCCAACCCCTTCACCCCATGGACCACCCCTCGCAATCTCATTATCAGTACCGCGAGAACGTGTACGGGCGCGCCCATAATCCTCACGAGCGTATTTTCCCGCGCGCCACCGCGCCGATTAGTGTCGAGTTTTACGAATCGAAACGAGCGGCTCTCGGTTCCTGGCTCCGCTAACGTCCGAGCTTGCTTGATAATTATCGAAATTATCGTGGGCCCGCCCGTAAGCGCGCTGTCCGCCTAAGTTGAAATTAATTTACGAACTATCCCCCTCCGAAGCTTCGAGCGTACACGAATTTATAACCAAAGCACCGTTCTCTCCGACCACGCGGTGAATCGCAGGCGTCAGCTTGGTGTCCCACAATGACACGCCGAGCGGTTTGAGGAAGTTGTATACTAGCTCAAGGAATCGCTTCCAATAATTCTGTACGCTCGACGATCCGGTGGCGAAATTCACTGATTTTGAAATTTCACGAGAGCTTCGTCGATAAGGGGGTTGGACGAGGGTTGTTCGAGCGGGTGCTGCTGGTGAGGGGTGGATGGATGAGGAACGACGGGGCTCGTTTCGCAAACGAGCGATTGCGTTTCGTAAAAAAAGTATATCGTAAAATACGACAAATCCCTGTTGGATATGCGCGAGATATCGCCGGTCCACCGACCTCTCCTCCACCACCCCCACCGCCACCCGATTCAGATAAATCTCACGGCACCGACGAGATACAGGCAGGTCGCGGCACCGGGCCAATCGCTATTTTATTTAATCAAAATTCCGAGCGAAGTTTATGCGCCGGGCCCGACGCTCCTGAATCATTCAGGCGTCGGATCGTTATCGCGGTCGCGATTTCGAAATTGAATACGTACCGATGGGGTGCGCGCTGTGGTCCGGTCTGCTACGTCGAGCCGATCGATGGAATGGCTCACGAGACGCGCGATCAATGGCACGACTTAGGTGAGAGAAACCATAATATCGAGACACTCGTGGATTTATTTATTACAGAGTGATTTTATCTCGTCCGGTATGAAAATTAAAGCAGCATCGAACGACGTGGAGGACGATGATAGCTTGACGAAGGAAAAATAAATTAGATAGTATCCAGTGGATGAAGGATCGAGTTTCCACGATTGCACTTCTTGCACTATAAACTGAGTCGATTGCTCCGAGGTCTCGAGAGATCGAAGATCGTCGACGAATAAGAAGCGCGTTGGCACAGTGTCAACGGCACGTTACGAGCTACCATTTGTCATAAGCCACTGTTCCCATTCCCTCCCTCGTTTTCTTATCCTCAATCTCCCCGTGCGATTCGAGTGGTTACCCGTGACGGCCCACTCCGCTCACCAGTACCCTCGTTACTTCCTCGCGCAAACACGTGAATATCAATTAGCGAAACAGGAGTAGATAATGGATGGAGCCTGCTCGGCGCAATATGGAATCGCAAAAAAGGACGAAGGCCGAGAGAAAGAAAAATAGGGAGAAGGACCAAGCGAGAATGATAATAGAAAGCTTACACGACGGATCGTCGAGAACCAATTTGTCGACAAATTTAACAATTCCTTTCTGCGCCCTCGAGCGACGGCGCGTTCGAGCAACAAAAACTGTCATTAATATTCATAAACCTCGAGAAAGTGGGGAAGGGTAGGAGAGGTATAATTGAATTACTCTCTAATGAGCACATATTATTCGGGATAATTACGGACACGGGGGCGACGAAAAACCCTGTGAGGGTTTCGCGTGCTCGGACCGTTGCTTTGGCCCGGCCGACAAGGAAAGCAATAATTAATTAATTAATTAATCGTCGACACGGCGAGAACGCGCTTCGAACCAACCACCTTCGTGTTTTCCCTTCGCCACGAATACGCCGACAACGTCACGTCGAAGCGCCCGATCACCATGGGGATGTAGCCTCTTATCTTCATCGGCAACAATCACCCAAGGATGCGACTACGACAAGGAGGAGGACAAGGTTAGGGGACGAGGATTGCGTTAACGAGGACGACAAGGACGAGGAGCAGGATGACAATAACGTGAGATCACGTCCCGTGTCGAGCCTGTGAGGAACAGCCATATCGATCGGCCATTGCGCATGGAACCTCGAGAGCGTTTCGAATCATCGTAGTTGAACAAGCTCGGCTAAAGTCTCCGCTCTTCCTCCTTACACACGATTCTCCAGTCCTCTCTCCCTCGGCTGTCTGTCCTCATCCGACTCACTTTCTCACTCCCCGTCTCTCTCTTCGTTTTCTCCTTTTCGTCGAGCTTCGCTCGTCTTTCCACGCCTCCCTTCAAACCCTCGCATCCACCTCGCGTCTACCTTTCACCGTCCGTTTCTACTTCCACCTCTCCCTTCGACAGATCTCTCCTACCGTTCCTTCCTCTCTCTTCATTTCCCCTTTACCGCGAGTTTCTCTTCACTTTCTCCCTCACGAGCTTCGTTTCTCTTTCACGCTCCTCCCTCGTCGTTTCTCCGTTCTCCGAAGAGCTTCTGCACGGAATAGAGAGTTGCGACAGGGTTAGCCAGTTAACAATGCGCCAAGCTACCCCGAAACCCATTGTGCATTATTGCAAAACTTTTCCGTCCAACCCACCGCACCTCTCCCCAAGGCTCCTTCCTTCTTCTTGCGAGTCTTCTCTCCTTCTTCGACTGGCCCTCGAAGCAAGAGTTATTAGCTTTCCGTTATACCACCACCAGGCAAGACGCGTTCGCGAACGGCCCTGAACTCGTGTCACGTTCGCGCGATTGTCGAGCAGCATCTTTAACTAAGGATTTCGGAGGTTCACCAGCCGAGACTGCGACTTCCAGACACATCGATGAACGAGAAAAATTTTTTTAATTCCGAATACGAGGAACACAGACTCGGATGAATGTAATATCGTATGTGAGTGAACGAGAACGAGTGATTGATCCAAGAAATACTTACACGAAAGAGTGAAGCGTAGCTTGAAAAAAGTTTTCGACGAGAGATCCTCTCGTATAGAACCGGTGATCCGCACACCCGGTGTGCAAACGGAAGCTTCTAAATCCGAATTACTCGGTCCCGTCACTCTTCAAATTTTTCCACTCTTCCACCACTCGCGATTCTCTCGACGAAACGCGCTCGTCCTCGCGCGAGAAGATCCGCACGGAAACGTCAGGCACATCGCCTACCCTCGATGAAACACTAAATTAAAGGATCAACCCTCTCGTACCAACGAAAACTGTCCGTTCACGGTGGAGCGCGGTGGAACGAAGACCGTAAAAGAAATTCCAACGTTGGAACGCGCGTGATCGTTCTTAATCGTTCTCCTCCTCCACCTTTTCATCCCCTTCTAACTCATCGAGTCCGGCGCGACCCCTACGAAAAATTAATTTGCCACGAGCAACCCCCTTCGAAGAGAGGTTCTGAAAAACGGATTATTACCCTCCACCGCTTCACCAACGCAGACTCCAACGGAAGGACCGAATCATCTTCCCCTCTCGTTCTTCTGAGTCCTTCACCCTTCGCAGGTCACCCACCCCCTCATCGAAACGCATTCTCCCGAGCCCGTGGGAATCGCGCATCGTTAACCGACAATTTCCGGTTTGACGCGCATCCGACGACCCTCTTAGTCGTTTAGACGACTCTTCCACTTCGTTCTCCTCTCCCTTACACAGGGCATCATCCCTCCGATTTTCTTCCACACCACCCTCGGCGCAAAGCTTCCCGTGGCTGCTCCGTCGGGGATCATTGATCTTTCCTTACGGGATGGCCCGCAGGCGGCGCGTGCCCGTGACTCCGAGGGTCATTTCGCCGCGAGGGTGGGTAGCTCGCGTTTGTTCCGGACAAACGCACGTCTATATTGTAAAGACTGGGAGACACCGGTGTGGAGAAATGAAGAAAGGGAGGATACAGGATCCTCTCGGAGAAATATAACTCGATTCCGAGTATTCTACCCAGTGCTCAAGAGCGTTAAGAGCTTTGAGTGGGGCATTAAACTCGCGGGGAGAATACGCTCGCGCGAATTACACTTCCTTTATCGCGGTGGAAAAAGGGTGGAACGTGAGAGGGGGATGGAAACGAGTGCGTCGTTATTCGTCCCTCGCGCGTTAATCGAAAATCTCCAGTTAACGCGCGTGCAAACCCTACTGCCATTTCGAGGGTGAACTCGGTGGATGGCCGAGTCGGTGAGTGAGTGGAAGATCGTAAGGATAGAGCGCGTAAATGGTTCCTCCTACGTTTGCCTAAGTTAAGCGCACGCGTGCCAGTGACGTGTGCGTTCACGTTATACGTGTAAACAGACACGTGTGTGTGTGTACATGTCTGTGAGAGAACCACGAGAAGAAGACTTCCTTTTCCTCACCGGCCCGGTCGGCTGGAACAATATCTCGTGCCGTGCCATCCACAGTTTTCGGTGGAGAAAGCGACGCTTGGAGACGGAAGTGGGAATAATTTACTGTAACGGTTATTGGAAAAATCGTTTCCCTCCTCCTCGATCCCAGAAACTCTTCCTCACTCCTCTTGCGTCACGAAAAACGGTACCCGAGTGGACGAAGCTCGATAGTTTGTAATTTGATTCGGCAGATGGTGATAAAAAACAATTAAAGATAGACCATTTGAAGATTGAAACCGCGAAATTCTATCCTCACGATTGCGTAGCGCCGATAAAGAATTCTTCCTTTCGAGAGGAAAAAAGGAAAAATTAAGAAAAGATGAACCACCGTAAAGGAGAAATAATTCATGGCCATTTATCTCCGCTCCGCGAACTTATCAAACTCTCCGACTAAACGGCCTGGTGTACGTAGCCTCGTGCGGGAGTTTTCTTATGCGCGGAAGCCGAAAACTCGGCTGGTCCTCGGAAACGACGATTTAATTCCTCGCATATTTTTCGTGAATAATGCCGACAGTGTGGGGTGAGTTGGCGTCCCGCGACCAGAAGTTTTCGAATGCCAAGGCTGCCGCCTTTACTCCACCTCCTCGTCCTCTGCTTCTCCTCCACCGTCGGGACCAACGACAAACGTTTTCTCTTTCTCTCGTCCACCCACCCTTCGCTTCACCGCGCGAAATTTTCTCCGTCCGGCGCGTATCACGACGTATCCTCGACGGGTCTCGACATTATACAGGTCTGCAGGAAGAAATTATACTTTCCGTCGGATGGAATTCTACTAAAGATCGCGGTGGTTGGACGATATTGTGGCGGCAGCAGACGAATACACGTCAGAGAGAGAGAGAGAGAGAGAGAGAGAGAGTGAAGGCAAACAAAAAAAAACGAGGAGAACTAGAGAGCAGAAGAAAGGAAAGGTCTGAACTGAAGCGCGTCTCTACGCCTAAGGAAACGTCAGGGTTGAGAATAATGGATTAAGAACAATGCGATTTCCTCAAGCTCTCAGACTGCTTCTCCTGCTTTTTCTCCTTCTCTCCATTCTCCTTCCCTATCCACAGCAAAATGTACTCTCCGCAATTCTTCGAGAACCGGAAGGGTGGTAGGAGGGCTGTAGGGGACTGCACCTTTTGCTTTTTCGATCTGTGCCTGTTACACGGCGAACTAATTTACACGAGCCAATTAAATGCGCGCGCGTCTTCCCTTGAGAAAGAAGAAGAGAGGGAGAAGCTTCGAAGCGAAAAGCCTGGGCGTCGTTTCAAATTAGCTGCTCTCGCGAAGGGCTTGTCACGCACTTCGTGCCACGGCGAATCCCTCGTGCTAGGGCGAACGAAGATCCCATTGGAATGGGCGTGAGAACGGAGACGAGAAAGGATTCAAAGAAGAGAAAGTGTGAGAAGTGAGCGTGAGAGGAAGGGAGAGAGAGAAAACGGGAGGGGTTGGGTATCGGAGAAGCTTTATTAAAGGGAGAATCTCAGTGGCAAAGGGATGGTTCGAGTGCGTTCGACGCCGTTCGAATAATGAGGAAGCGAAATTCAGTTCGTCGCGTTCTTTGCGAGAAGCGCGAACCAATGGGACGAGCGGGGGTGTCCTTTGACCCACCGGATATGCAGTTTCATACCCCCTCGTCGATCCGCTCGCGCACGATTACAATCTCGCGCACCCTCGTAGAACTGTCAACGCGCATTTTCCTTCTTCTCCTCTCTAACGCTCTCTTCCCCCCATTTTTATCGGTCACAGAGTCACCCGAACGCGCTGGCTGTAAAGAATTTTTCATTAGACACCCGTTATTGACTACCGTCGTCGCGTCGGCCGAGCTTGCGCGCGTTACGAGCACTCGTTCTCTCGATCGTGCAATTTCCGTGACTCGGTTCCATCAACGAGTCGATTCTCTTCTTCACGGGGCAAAGCCCTTCGTCTCACCGGCCCCTTCCACCGATTTACTTCGATCCTAGCAGACTCCGCGTCGCCTCGTTTCAATTAGTAGAGGAGAAGGAGAAAGGGGAAAGAGCCTGAAGGGAAGTGGATGATCGTTAGGAAATTTCATCTTGCACCGACGCTCGAGAGAGAACCGAGGAGGATAGAGGAGAGTGCGTAGGAGAAAAGGCGAAGCGTGTTGAGGAGGTAGAGAGTGAAGAAGAAGGAGAAGAGAAGAGGACGAGGTGGGACAGAGCGGAGAGGAAAAACAAGCGGAAAGCAGAAAAGTGTAAAAACCTGATCCGCATATAACTCGAGACATTTCCGACTCATGCATAGACCCTCGCCCTACATCCGCTCTCGCGGCCGAGATCTCTCCTTCTCGGTCTCTCACGCGCGGTGTATCGCTGGCCGAGAGGACGCATGCAAATTTCGCCGTTGTATCCGCTGAAAAATTCTATGCATTCGTGAACGACCGCAAGCGCGATGTCGACGCCGTTGATTTTAAGTCTTCTCTCTCTCTCTCTTTTTCTCGCGTCACTTCCACCCAGTGCCCGGAGAACTTTTAACTTTATTAGGAACGCTGAATCGATTTGTAGCGACGTACAAGGCGGCGCGGCGCTGTGCGCGCGGTAACGTCGTTCTTTCAAATTTTCCCGCCCGCTACTGTCTCGCGTACGCGCGTTACCCCGCGGCGCGAGCCAATCTCGACGCCCCGCGAATTTATTCTTTTAATGCCGGAAGCAACGCGCGTGGGCTCACCGCGAACGATGCTCGCGGTCCGTGCCGCACCGGTGGAAATATCCCGTGTCTCGTTGCACCGAGCATCTACCACGGGTGGAGAATTTTTTTTTCGTCCTTTTTTTTCGAAATACGTTCGAAGCTTCGAGAGAAACGTGCCGGTGGGCAATAACCCGCCATTAGGAACCACCCTCGGTTCTCTCTCCGCGTGGGTACTCTTTCGAGGGAAAATGAGCTGTAATTGGAACAGCGAGGTTTTTTTTTTATGCGTTAATGTAGATTTTGCTTCTCCCTTGAAAAATAAATTCGAGAGCCCGTATCGACGCCCACGCGAACTGTACCAATTAATTCTCGGTACATCGTGGCGCAATTAATTTTTAATGCCGCATCAATGTTTATCGAGAATCTTCTCTGACCCAGTTACCCGCGCATTTTCATTTTCCAACATCCCGGAAACATTCACTTCAGCTTCCACGATGCGCGCCGCTCTTCTCGTATTCCGACCGACCCGCGTTAATTTCTCCATTTTCAACCCCGTAATGGCACGACCCTCGGTTTCGTTCCTCTTTTTCCGAGTATTCGATCGAAGTTTCGATAACTGATGCCCCGCGTTGCGCAAAAGCCGCTTATAATTTAATTCGACGTCCGAGCCCCCTCGGTGCCCGGGAAATTCTCCTCGTTGGAGCTTATCTACGAGGAAGGGAAATTATTTCATTTCGTTCCGACGAACGCTTCTTCCTCGTACCTTCCATTCTCTTTTTCTCGCATTTTCTAATTGAACAAAAAGTAAATATAAAAAGCGCGAACGAACAATTAGCCACATAGGACGAATCGGTTTCCCGTCGAGACCACGAGAAAGTTCAGCCCTCGCCGACTGAAATGGTAATTGCGAGCGTTTATCGAATTAGAGACGAAACGTGAGCCGAATGAACACGGTATTCCTGAATTATAAATAACGACTGGACATGCTCACCTGTCTTGGCACCGAATTTGTTGTCATGGATGGATCGCGCAGGATTGCAACGTTTCAATAAATCAAACAAGAGAGAACGGAGAAAGAAATTATATCTTAACGACTCGATACGAACAGAGCGACGACGGTACTGTGGTGGGCGGCAGAGTTCTATCAGCCATTGAATGTTCCAATAAAGGTGGCAACGAAGGTCCTTTCGTCACGCGACAAAATAAGAAATGATCCCTAAGCACGATGCTTCTTACGTTTAAATATAATAAATGACGAAACAAAGGAATACCGAGAGTATTCGTCAACGTTATTTCTTGTGTTAAAACTAACAGGCAACAGTTTGTCATACGCTGCTTTCTGCACGAGAATTTTGCCGACATAGTTCGAAGATCACAGAAATATCGGAAACGAGATAGATTCAACACTCTGATAAATTAGCAACGAGGGTATAATCTTGCCCGTGCAAGCCGCTGATCCGATGCAATAAATAGATCCTCGTAGATAAATAATCTCTTCGTTGATGTTCCATTTACGATCGTACCTATCGCGTCGACATCAATCCGCTATTCCTATCGAGCGTATTCGCGCTGTAACGAATTCTCGCATACAACATTTACCATTCACTAAAGGCCGGACCTGCGCGAGCGCAAACGTATTTAATATCCGGTACACACAAATTTGCCGCATCTACTAGGAGATTTCACGCGGATAACGATCTCGCCTCGATACGTTTATTTATATTTCATCGTGAAACGCGAGGCGCTATCCGAAAATATCGTCGCCAGCTTTTGGTAGAAGGACGAAAAGGGAAATAGAAGCGCGCGGTCGAACATTGCGCGAGTTTCGAGATCCAGGCCAAACGAGAGCTGGGAACTGGACGGTGGAGTCGTTTTACTAAACTCTACTTTATCAAGCAACTTCCTCGAATGTTCCCTTCGCCATCTACTCGTCGCAATGCGAGAAACACGCCAGTGCCCATCCTTCTCTCTCGGTCTCTCTCCCTCTCAGTTTCTCTCAGTCTGTCTTTCACTTGTGGACGCACGCACGTCGCTACGCGGTTAAGTCAGGCTTGGAACGGTACGCGACTCCGTGACCGGAACTCGATTACGCATTCCTCTAAATACGGAACGAGGAGCCGTTAGCTCGAGAAGACTTTTTGCACTATCGGACGTCTGCCCTCCGCGCGCGCGCGCGCGCGTGCGTCCGTTGGCCTCGAATGCAAGGATGTGCCGCGCGACGAGTCACAATCGCGTAAAGCGCGCGGACTGACGCGAGCGTACCTCGTAGCTTCGCATTTTCTATCCGACGACGGACAAATTCGTGAGATCGGAGAGAACGAGAGATAGAGAGAGAGAATAAATGAATGAATACTTTATTAAGCTACAGGATCTAAGGTCCCATATAAGCTTCCGAAAAAATTACAACAAAAACAAAGAGCAAAAGTGCGAGAGAACAATAGAAACAAAAGGAAAAAGACAAATAATTCATTTGTTTCTCAACAAGAAAGAAAAGGCAGCATTTTTAAACCCACCAAGGGTGGATGCCTTGCGTGCAGTTGGCGGCAACGAGTTCCAAACACGACAAGCAGTAGCAATAAAACAGTAGTAAAAGGTATGTGTCCTGCAAGGAGGGGCGGCAAGTTCGTCTTCCTGTCGACGCGTGAGATGATCATGACGCGTACCCTTAAATATAAATTTTTCGTATAAATGTGGCGGAGTTTTGGTAAACAAAATTAAAAATGACCGTACAGCAAGAGAGAGAGAGAGAGAGAGAGAGAAAGAGAGAGGAGGCGAAAGATGTGTATAGAGAAAAAGAGAAGTCCGCTTCGCGCGACTCTACCGGAACTCGATTACGTATTCCTGGAGATGCGGAATAAAGTGAGACTGCCACGAGCTCCCTTCCTCTCGCTTCTTCTTCTCGACTTCCTCTTCCGCTTCCTTTTCGTCTACTCTCTCTGTCCCTCGACCTCCTCCTTCTCCTCCACTCTCTTGCGCAATTCCAGCGCGTCGCCCCGGCTCTCACTTAATTTGTGCCGGCTAAGTTTATCCATTATGCAAGGACCGAAATTTCGTTACGTTCAACCACCCCTTCCCACCCACCACGGCGCATTAAGAAAATTGACCGTCCGCGCGCGACACGGAATTCGCGATCGGTCCTCTCGCGCCGATTCACGCCACTCTTCGAACATCCCGCGTAAAACTCGCGCGCCTCCCGCCACGGATCTTCGGCACGTTCCACGAGAGAGAATAAAAAGTCGAGGGACTTTATCGACGAATTTTCGTGCTCGAGAGCGAGAGGAAGACCTTCCCCTTCGCGAATTTTCATAAATCGTCCGGAGCCGCTTTTCTCGCGAAGGTGTGGAGAGAGAGGTAAAAGAGAAGGAATCCTTCGCGGGCGTCGAGTTATGAATATTGAGAGGACTCCGATGCGGCAGGTAAGAGAAGAGAGAAGGACGAAAGTGGGAGAAGGAATCGAGAGGAAGAGATAGAAGACGGTGATGTAAGCGAGAAGGAGAGCACTCGTAAATACGCAGATAAAAAGCTACCCCGAGCGGCTCTCGCATCGGCCGGTGTGCTTCTCGCGTTGATTTCAAAGGCAGCGGGAAACTTGCTAATTAGCACGAGACTGGCATCACCGCTCTTCGGAATAAAACTGAGCCCACGACGGTGAAGCATCCGTCGCTCAGGCCAGCACACCTGACGTAGCTCCTCCGCGCCTCGAGGATTTAATATTCCGACACGCTTCATCCGATTAAGCGAACTTTAATGAAGCGAAAGATTCTCCCTCCCTGGAGGCACTCCTCGCCTCGCTTGCACAGTACTTTTTGATGTCCATCCGACGCGACGTGTACAACTCGAAACGCGCGTCGCTATTTATCAGCAGTGGAAAGAAAAGGTGGAGCAGCCGGATGTTGCAAATTAACTTCGTTCCCGAGATAAGGATGCTTTCAGTTGCAAATCGCTACTCACGAGAGAGAAACTGTAAGCTGCGGTTACACGTCGTATGCTCGGTGAACACTCGCGGTAGATGAAAAAGTCCTCGTGAATTAACGTTAACCTGGCTTTCGTTTATTCGTTCTAACGAAAATCGAGGATCGAGGGGCGAGAGGAGGTTTAAGTTAACGCACGAACAAGCCGGAGAATAATCGGCAAACATTCGGACGGAGAAAATCCCTGCCGGATGTAACACGATAATTAAAATATCGAAAAAGCTACGCGATTTTGTAGCGGAGCGACGCGCAACGAAGCTGTTACCATTCTCTCGGCGTCCTACCTCCGTTACGGGTAACTGAATACGCGAAACAAACAATTGAAATTACGCTGCTACGGAAAATAATCGCGCGTTTTTCTCTACCTTTCCTCGCGACGCCCCATGACTGGTCGTCGTGCGTAATGGACTGACGCGTCACGATTCGTCGAAAGTAAATTTACACGTTCCGCATAGAATTATTTTTTCGCAAACCTCTTTTGTTGTTGATATAACATTCTACCTTTTTTCCCGGATTACGTCTAGCGCGGAACGAAATATGAGTGATGGAGGATAACGAAGATAAGCGAGTGGAAGAAAAAGGAAAGGGAGAAAAGCGAACGAAAGATATTGGCGACGACGAAGAAAGACGAGGCGGATGAAGCTTTGCCAATGGGGTGAGGAGTGAAGGAGGTGGGCGAAAAAGCCGGTGCAGCTCGAGCGAGTCGCTCCAAAGAAAACTCGGGAAAGCATTTCCGCGTCCCCGGGAAAATTCGTTATCGGGAATCGAAGAGTTTACGCGAACGTGAGCCCGTATCTAAATGAGGTGGGTGCACGTTAATGCGAGTGGGTTCGGGACCTTTCATTGAGGAGGCAGAGTAGGAGGGTGGGAGGCCGAAGGCTGTGAAGAGTAATGAGAAGGGCGAGGAAGGAAAAACGAGAAAGAGGAGGTGGAGGAGGAAAAGCCAGAGAGCGAATGCTCGACCATGGTGAACGAAAGCAGCGGAGAGCAAGGGTAGTTGAAAAGTGGGGGATGAATTTGGTAGACGGTGTACGGGGTGAACAGAGAACCGAGCTTGGATATATCGAAAGCTCTCTCTTAACAGGTTAACTCGTATCAGAATTTCGACCTCGACCCTTCCTTAGAGGAAAACACGTATTTCCGGGCGCGGAGCCTTTTCCAGATACGCGGTTATTTATCGGGGCCCCCACGCCGATTTCTTAGCTGCCTGCCGCCCCTCGGTCGGACCCTCGTTTTCAACTCTCGACCTCGGCACACGGACGGTCCTTCCTTCGAGCGTGAAGCGTATCACGCGCGCCGACCTGTGCGCAACAGTTGATAATAATTGAAGAGTCCCCGTGGTAACGCTCGAGAAGAATAAACGTGAGAAGTTTTTTTCGTTCACGTACTAATGTGGATGCTTAAGAAAGAGAGAGCAAAGTGAAAAGAATCCATTAATCCTGACATTTTAATTGCGAGGGAGGAAGGAACGTATCTGGAAACAATTGCGCGAATAATGCGGAACTTTGAGGGAGCTCGTTTGAACCACCGCGTCGGAAGTAAAGTTCGAGCCGGGCATCCTCCGAAAGTCGTAAATACTACGTTTGCGTGGAGAGAAAAGACGAGAAGAGGCGGCCGCTAGGCGTAACAAAATTTATTCTTCGCTCCTCTGGCCTCGGTAGGGCCTCGCGGAGTTACTCGACCAATTTCTCTCTCTCTCTCTCTCTCTCTCTCTCTCACGCACACACACTTCTTTCTCTTCACCGTAATTATCCTACGTCCCTTCGTACCTAGAAGAGCTAATTTAAGCATGAAGCGTATCGCGCACGGACTTATGCGCAACAGTTGATAATAATTTGAGAGTCCCCGTGGTAACGCTCGAGAAGAATAAACGTGAGAAGTTTTTTTCGTCCTCGTACTAATGTTCATGCTTAAGAAAGAGAAAGCAAAGTGAAAAGAATCCATTAATCCTGACATTTTAATTACGAGGGCGGAAGGAATGTATCTGGAAACAATTGCGCGAATAACGCGGAACTTTGAGCGAGCTCGTTTGAACCACCGCGCCGGAAGAAAAGTTCGAGCCGGGCATCCTCCGAAAGTCGTAAATACTACGTTTGCGCGTAGAGAAAAGACGAGAAGAGCCGGCCGCTAGGCGTAACAAAATTTATTCTTCGCTCCTCTGGCCTCGGCAGGGCCTCGCGGAGTTACTCGACCAATTTCTCTCTCTCTCTCTCTCTCTCTCTCTCTCTCTCTCACACACAAACTTGTTTCTCTTCACCGTAATTATCCTATGCCCCTTCGTACCTAGAAGAGCTAATTTAAGTGTGGATATACCGGGAAAATATACTCGGCCGCGCCGTTAACCCAAGGATTCGTAAAATCCACTAGCGGGCAGCTTGTAGCAGGCGGAAAACGTAAGTTACGAGCGATGTGGAAATAGTTCCGCTAATGAGAGTAATTAACACTTTCGCAAACGCGCGTAAACGCAGCTTCCGCGCCACACTTGTTTCGCCTTTAACAGAATTCACGGTGGCGGCGTGTGTGATGCGGTGCTCGATGCAGCGGCGGCGCCTCAAGAAATACTAATTAAATAGCGCGCGTGCGCGCGCCTCGAGTCGACGGCCTCACGTTAACGAGGTTTTTCTTGCGCTACTCCAACCGGCATAATTATCTTCGCCTTACTGCGAAGTGAAGATAGAATAGCAAAAAAAACACTCGATTGACTCGTCAAACAAAACGCACAAGACATCGAGCTTTTCTTTTACACCGAGTCCCTGCTGCCGACATCGCTCAGGCTCGAGCTTGAAAACGGAAGTGACATATGCGCAGGCACCTCTTCGGATGTAAGCATTCGATCCTTCACGATCGACATTTACAAAGGAGGCACGAGGTAAGTCGAGTGTCGAAGATAAATCTGCCGTTCTCGTTTCTGTTTCCACGAGGGAGAACGAGAGTATAGGAAAAGAGAAACGAAGAAGAAATAACGGGCCGGAATAATAATGGCGAGAGAAGGGCGCCATGGTAAGAAGGGGGTGAGAGGCGAAAGGACGAGCTGATAATAACGACGTCGCTACTAATAAAAAGGGAAACGGTGGTGGGAGGACGAAGGAAGGGGTGAGTAGCGCCATCGACACTCGAGACACAGAGGTGCTTTCGCGGGCGATGAAAGAGAAACGAAAGGTCCGAGAAAGAAAATTGTGTCTCTTATAACGAGGGAAAGTGCTAGCCTGAAGAGAAACAAAAGCCGAGAGGTGGAGAGAAAGAAAGAAACAAACAAAGAAAGAAAGAGAGAGAGAGACGAAGGAGGAGAAACGAGACCAGCCGACGCGAGAGAAATCGGCGAGAAGCGAGGAAGGGGGTGAAAAAGAGGAGAAGAGAAGAAGCAAATTAAGAAGAGGAGAGAACGAGAGAGGAGAAGAAGCTGCGGAAGGAGTAGAAAGGGGCCAATAAAAGGACAAAGAGGAACGAGAGGATTTACGATGCCCTGTGCCAATAGTCGTTCGAGGATCTTGCTTACGATTCCACGAGATTGGGGCCACCTCCACCTCCACACCTCCCCTTCTTCCTCTTACCATCCTCCGTCGGAAACGCTTATCGTTGAATTACGAGCGGAACACGGTTAAATTCTGCGGACCGAGACAAAGAGGCGATTTAAATTAAATACTCGCCTTTTCCACGTCCTCTCGCGCACCCCTTCTCTTGCCCTCCACCCTCCTCTTTCTCCATTCCTTCTTCCCTTCTCCCAACAATTCTCCCCTTTAATCATTCTTAAGCCCTTGTACTTCACGCGTCCACTTCGAATCACTCATTCTTATCCTTCTTCATTTACAATTATCCTGGCGATTCTAAATTCGACAAAATTTTTCCAGAATCCTCGAGTGGGTTGACGCGTTCGTCGAAACCGATTCGATCGCGCCTATAAGAAGCGAACCGTCAACCGATTAATCCGCGCCCTATCAGCGCTCCCCAAACTAAGTTTAGTTTACGGTACATGAACAGCCATTAGGTACTAGGGGTGACTCGATATCGTCGTGTTTACCATGTGGAATGGGGTAACTGACTTGGAGTTACATGTAAGTGGTAGTTCCGAAGCGATACCGAGAGACGCGTACTTCACCGAACTCCTCTCCCACGTTCGCGTCGTGTCGGTCCGCACCGCGAATCCTCGTGTCTGTTATCACTTACGAATTCGTCCTCGAGAATCTGCGGTGCATGTGTCGTCGTCGAAGTTTACCGCTCGATACGAGTTCGCGACCGAGGATGAAGCCCTTTCGGATTTGTTTGCGGCGCAGTTGCGTTGTGAGTTTCAGACGTGCAATGTACAAGTCACCTGGAGCGTAAGCTTCGAATTAGCTCGTACCGTCGTATCGCAGAATTTCCAACCCGTAAGTTTGCAGCCAAATGGAAATGAAAAGTGGATTATCGAAATTCCAACAAAATTTGCTTCTCTTCCACCTGACGTTTTCGAGTGATACACGTAAGAGATAACTCACGAATGATGCTTTAAAGATATCCGTTAATGACATCTTAAAGCGCGAATGCAATATCGTTATTGTCCCAGCCATGATGATAATAGAAGAAGAGGAAGGGAAAGTGTTCGGGCAAAGGCGAATCTACGGAGAGAAAAAAAATAGTGAAAGGGAGAAAGAGAGAGGGCATCAGATTTACTCCTTAATAAGGTGGTGGCAATATCTCAAACGTCGAGGCGTTTCGTTACTCAGAAAAGTGAGACCATTACTCCCTGCAACTTATGGGGAGCCTGTTTTCATCAACGTCTTTTCACGTTTATGAAAAAATGTATATACGTATCTATGTATAATGCGAGCCATAAATCATCCGGCAGTCACTTCCAGAATGATACATCAATTAGCCCCCCGCCAACCCCGAGATCGTAGTAAGAGGCTGCGCGCGAGCTCATCGAAGAAATAAATAAGTAGAGAAAGTTTTCTCTCCTACGCTTCGTGAGATGATCCTAATAACATCTTCGGAGTCTCTCGATCTTCGAGTTAATACGAGAATCTTTTTACTTTCTTGTGTACGACGAATTCAGAATTTTTTTTTTTATCAAAGCAGATCAAAACGATCAAGAGGTTATCTCACCGAAAAGGACAATTACACGAGGCATTTGCAATTCGCGGAATTGATCCTCCACGCTGCCAAGAGAACAGGATTTGCAATAAGGCTGCGATAGCGAAACACAAAGGAGCCATCTTCTCCGTCCTGCCAACCTTCCACTTTCCTTTCACCTCGTCCCGTCGACCTTCGTCCGCCTATCTCCGCTACCACTGCCTCCACCCAATACTAGCCCCCGGAAGTTCAATCGGAAACCGGGCATCTTGCCTTCCGTCGGATTAAGCACGGCGCAAAAATTAATCGGCAACTCGGAGTCGATGGTCGGAGACCCGCGCGGAAGGCATATTTCCGTTCCGCTTCGCGTATTGGAAACTGATCTCACGGATCGCGGCCCCCATTCAGAATCCTTAACTGTCACCGAGTTAACGTCCACGAGTAAGAGAGAGAGAGAGAGAGAGAGAGAGAGAAGAGCAAGAGAGTGGCCTGCGGTACACTGATTGTGAGTCTCCTTTTTGAGTGTGCTTCGGTATAACTCGTTGCTGTCGTGGATGCTCGTATTGGACGCGTCGCGAAAGGGGGTGAAAAGGAGAGAGGACGAACAAGCTCGAAAACGAGAGAGAGAGAGAGAGAGAGAAGAAGAAGCGAGAGAACGACGTCCGCAAGACCGAGGGTAGAACAATTTCGCTATGTTGCGCCGATAATGGAGGGTCGTGGAAGGATTGGCCATAACTCACACACACGGCCTCCGTGCCTCATCCCGCGGCCATTATCCTCCATGCGGTACAATACGAGCTACGATACTCAATGGGACAGCTGCGTGACGCGATAAAATGTCGTCGGAGGAAGCCTGGGCCAAGAGCTTTTACGAGCACGCCACTCGTCCTTCCTCTTCGTTCCACCTGCGCACGCCACCTTCCACTTGGCCACCACAGTTTCGAAGAGAAAGAGAGAGAGAGAGAGAGATGACCAATCGCCAGATTATGGCGAAATTTGACCATAAATGTTCTCTTTACCTCACGTCGACCATCTTGTAGTGCATTTACCATGTAGAAAATTACGAGAACAGAAACGACAGGGGTGAAGCTCCCTTAAGCTTCGTTAAATATTTATCGAGTTAGTAATGTTCTCGGTGGATCGAATCACTCGGAGATCTGGGTCGAATGCTTGATTTTATAGATGAGTAAAGGTCACCGTCCATTAGGTCAGTTTCGCAGGGCGAACAAAAATATATATGTAGTTACATACAGCTTTCGCAGGTCTGAATACATGTAAATGAATATACGTATGCGAATGAAGTATCACTGTATCGTACCACATTCATATGTTTCGGATTCTCCTACGATTCCAAGCCACGGTGTATGGACGATCAGCTTAAAACGAGAAAAGAATTTAAAGGACGTGTATCCAATTGATTTATGGATAAAACATTCCACGAACTTTTCGTGTATCTATTAATAATACTACAATTCCTATCGCCAAGTAAGTTTTCTAAACGTTGCACTAAAGTTCGCAGGAGAAGGGTCCGGGCTGAAATCACGGTCACGCAATAACACCTCCCGTTACGTTCGGACACAATCGTTCGATCTCGAATACGATCTCGAATCGAGGTCGATTCTCCACCTCTCCGATGACCAGACGATTTTATTAGTCTCGTCTCGATTATTTCTCCAATACCGATCGCAGTGAAGCCTGCACCTGAGGACTACAGACGGTGCGGTACTCGGTCGTCTCTGTTTCTCAAAAATCGATTTCTATAAATCGATGGGGACCGTTACGCGGGGCATAAGCGTGCGATATCGCGCGAGCGGACGGTCATCTTGCTTAACCGAGGTCGTAACCCCCCTTGGTTGAGCGCAAAGGGTAGCCCGTGCCGGATGCAGAATTGTTACGGTCCTATACGGTCGCTGACTCAGGGCCGAGCGTCGGATTATGAGAACCCGTATCACTGACCGTTCCCCTACGAAAAGGCATTCTCGCCCGTGAAACTCGACTTCCTGCTTAGATTATGCGAGCAGAGTCAGCCGAGCCCACCCCACCGACCGATCTTCAACGCGCGTGGCTGCCTCGAAGGGACCAAACCGATATAGAAGCTTTCCGAAAAGAGGGTTCAACGATCTACAAATCCTCCGAGAAGAATTCCTCGCGAGTGTAGGAATATGTCGAGCGAAACCCAAACGAAGGATACGAATTAAAATTGCAAAGTGTGAAATTCAAGTTTCGCCGTCTTACAGAATCCTTTTGTCGGCGGTGTTGAAGCGCGAGCAGGAGTGGATTTCTCGAGAGAATTTTCATGGACTCACCTGAAACAGAGAAATAAAAATACGTGAGGAAAAGCGAGCAAGGAGAATTGCAAAGCGTCTCGACGACGTTATGTCGCGAAGGAGCTACACGGCACAAAGAAAATAATTCGGTCACGTGAGTGCCGAAGTAATTACTGGGCGACGCAAAGCTCCCTCGTGGCCTCCGGCCACAATGAAACTCCTTATCAAAGGACGATTCGCTCGGCACAATATTTCCTCGCTAACATTTGTGTTTCCGGTTGCATATCAAATTTAATTTCTCTCTTCCCATTGCTACCGACACAATTTCCTCGAGACCTCTCGTCCTACCTTTACTTCGTTCCCGTATTCTCGTTACGAAGTCACTCATCGAAGATTACAATTTCACGGAACGTCAAACGACGAGCTGCGGGATTAATATGCGACACGAGCAGCACGATTTCCATCGCTCCGTGAGCGCACACTTTTGCACGTAGAAGCTATATGAATCGCGCGCGCGCGCACGCGCGTGAGGCCATTCGCGGCGTAACCGCACCGGAGAGCACGACCTCAAAGGAATAGCTATTTAGTGAAAAGCTTTTGGCCCGCACAATGAACGTGCACCGTATGCACGTACGACGACGGCCCGACATGAAAGCACTCCAATTTTTCGAATGCATTTCCGCGTCCTTCTTCGAAGCGCGCGCTGACGCAAAGCGCGGAGAGCAATTAGCCGCGGCTTCACTTTCATGTTTCGATCGCCCGGCTGCCCCACGGCTTCTCCCAATTAATGCACTGTCTTTCGGGGTGTCCACCGGTCCACCAGCAAATGCCGGACACCCGTCGTGTCCATGGGCCAATATCGACGGGCGACGATGGAAACGACCGTGCGCTGTCGACACACGCGATCAACAACGAAGAAGATGAAAAGTTGTGCATGCGCTTCGTTCCTTTTCGCGAGCGTATTTCTTTTTATGTGGCGCATGTACGAGGAATATAAATAGCGCAACCCGGAAGTCAAGACGCTGGCCGAGTCACGCCATTAATCATACCATAGTGATTACGATAAAAAGAAGAAGAAAAAAAAGGAGAAACAAGGGAGAGCCGAAGAAAAATGAAAACACGGTTGCACTTCGATGCGGAGAGTGCTTTCGCGGTCGGTCGCTTGGAACCGTGGCCGGAAACGCTGATGCAAGCGTAAAAGGAAGATTCTTTTTTTCCAGTACGTTCCTCGCTGTTCTTAGCTGCAATCGTACTCTGTCATTTTTTTATTATTCTCGGAAATTCTGTGTACGCCGTCGAATATGAAATAATATTTGGAATTATGAAGAAAGAATAGTTCCGGGATTTATTATATGGAAAAATTCGATGGTTCGAGAGAACGAAGCGAGATCCGTCAAGCGGTAGCCCTTAGAATGCAAAAGTATGCTGAAAAATGGAAAAGCATTTGTCACGCTTCGCGAGCGGCACGTTGGAATACAAACAACATCACCGACCGTGCAACAATGCATCGTAAAGAGTATCTTTGTTGTCACAAAGAATGGCGAATTTCGTGGCGTAAGGCCAAACTTGGATATTCGACGAATGGAAATCTTCCCTTTCCTGAGTGGTACAAAAAGAATCTTGTCACGCACCGCGAGAGCAAAGCTTCACTTTGTTCGTCCGATCGATTCCGAAGGCGGCACGATTATTCAGCAACATGGTAATGAGAGTATGCGACGAAAGCGTTACAACGGCCTCGCAACTCTTCAGTTACTTCATTCTTCACTACCTTCCCTCTCACCGTTACAATGCGCAGTATTGCAAAGCGCTCTCGTTAATTGTAATTCGTTGGATCACGGTAGACCGCCTTGATTATACAAGATCAAATTCTCAACATTTTCTCTTTCACCGCGCGTCACGCCAGGGCGTATTAAGAGCGCGCTGAAAGAATCGCTTTCATCACGAGCACGACGATCGGCCCACGTAGTTCACGATTTCACAATGGAACACGTGACACATTTGGAGAACGTTAAAATCCCTTCGAAAAATCATTAACGAGCACACCTATGCCCTGCGAGAAGAGTTCTTGTCCCTTTCACTCGTTCTCTCCTGGTTTTCTTCTCGAACGAGTTCTCTTTCTCTCTTTTTTTCATTCATTTCTTCTCCATTCACCGCCGTGCTTTTTCTCTCTCGCTCTTTCCTGCGTCGAGCGTCAGGACGGATCCATAATGAAAGAGGACGTAACAAGCCAGTCACGAGGAAAAGCTCTTTGATCTGCATCGCCGCCTTTGTCTCGAGGATTTCCTCTCCTTCTTTCTTCCTTTTGTTTAGCGCGCGCGCGCGCGCGTGCATTAAGGACGATCCACTTCTCGGCCTCAACCCCGCGGAACACTCACCGTTCGCCAAGGTGGACGTGTACGAGCCGATTCTTAAGGCACGCGCTAAATAAAGGAGAGCCAAGAGAGGCATTCTCTCTCTCTCTCTCTCTCTCTCTCTATCCTTCTAAATTTCTTCCATTTCTTCAGCCTACTCTCCGGCCCACGACGAGCCACCGCTCTTCTCAACCTTCTCACCTACCACCCTTCGCAACGGCATTCTATTCGCTCGACTCCATTTCGCGAGCCCACCCCCATCGTCCAACCCTCGCGCGATGAACGATAAAAGCAAGATATAGGGGACCCGTTCGAAAAAAGATTCCAACGCATTTCGCGCCCCGAGACGTTTACAGACGGCACTCGAGGGGTACGTTCCTTTTCTGCTTCTCACGCGTTCACCTCTCTCACTTCCTTCTTCTTCGCGCTCCTCGACGATTCACTTCTTCTTCCTACGCCTCGCACCGTCCCTCGTCGCTTTCATCTACCTTTCTCCTTCGTCTTCCTCTACCACTCCCTCCTACCTCCTCTTCCACTGCGCGCTGTTCTCCATCTAGCGCATTTATGCCCACCTCACCTCTTTCCCACTACCTCTCTCTATCTCATCTGCCCCACCCTCCGGCTCCGAAGTTTCCATTTTCACCGTTTTACCATTTCGAGGCATTATTCCGAGTGCATCGTATTACCCGTAGCAATCCACCCCTGCCATCCCACCCGCTCTGCCATTTTTCCCTCTCTCGCTTTTCCACTCCACCCTCCCCACCCCTCCTCCCATTCCCTTCTCGTTTCAGCCCCGCGAAACGGCCGTCCTCATTTTCTGAAAAGGACCTCTTCCGCACCCGCGTCTGAAACTTTCCCGCGCGACCATTTCGCGCGACTATTTCCCGCGATAACCATCAGCCGCGGGAGTGGACCATCTGTATTCACCTAACCGTGTATTATATACACGCCACGTGGAAGAAGCGTGTGAGTAGGTAAATGCGCCAGCCTGTGCGTGAAGGAACTTTCGGTGCGGATGGCAGCCAAGTGACGAACTCCGGTAGAGAAACATTTCTTTCCACTCATCGAGGTGAGTAGACGACTAATTTTTCGAAGACCAGAGAATATCTTTGAGAGAGTTACCTTCAATCCGACGGATTGGATAATGAAAATTGTCAACGAGAACGGGGGGTGTGAACGAGGTGTAGAAACACGGGAGAAACATTTCTTTCCACTCAATGACGTGAGTAGACGATTAATTTTTCGAAGACCAGAGAATGTCTTTGAGAGAGTTACCTTCAATCCGACGGATTGGATAATGAAAATTGTCAACGAGAACGGGGGGTGTGAACGAGGTCGCGAGATTGGAAGATGGTGCCAATCGGGAGCAATTTTGATAAATCGTGGGGGGACCTCGGAGGCTAACGAGAAAATCGCGCCTCGATAGGCGTCCCACGAACGGAATCGTTCGCTCTGCCGAGAAAAAGCCAATAACGTTCTATCCGGTGGTTTCGCAATAGCAGCGCGGAATTCGAAAAATCGAAATACTGTGGCGCGCGCGCGTAACCGAACGGTGAGCAGACTGATCGCCGGATAAAAGCCTGCACACCGAGAGAAAGTAAAGCGCGTCGGATGAACTGACTAATTGCGAGACCAGATCCACCGTCCGAGGTCGGTAATGAGAGATTAACCCACGTCAATCCACGCGTGCGCGGAGGCGCGTCACAAGCTACAACCGGAGATTTTCCAAGCGCGAAATCCTCTCGTTCGATTGAATGCACCCCTTAATTCCATCGGCCCGTTTCGTTTTTCACACGATCCACGACGCATTAATTTCGCAAAAGTCGATCGATAAGAATGGACGTTTATCCGTGCTCGGTGGTGCGAACGAGAGAAACCCGCTCGTCCGCTCGAAACGCTCGACGGCACGCGAGAAATTACGGGACAGATTCTTCATCGAGTCATTGACGATTTTAATAAATCGTGGAATCCTCGGATCGAGGCATGTCACGCGTAAAGGAATACCTTAGATACGAACTTTCTTTCCCTTCTCTCGAATTCTTGCGCAGCAGTGGAGGACTTTTAAATAACTTCGTTCCATTATTACTTCGGGATACTTAAGGAATAATTGATCGGGAGAGAAAGCTTCGAAGCTTTTCCCTAGGATCCATGAACACGGTGTTCCTCATCCATTCGTGTTCGATTCGACTGACTTCTCGAGTTATGAAAATCGTCGGGCGAAAGGGAGACGGTCTACCGAACCTTTCCCTTGACCCTGTGCTCCCTCCAGTCCCGCGGCGCGCCACCCTCGCGAATTTATCGCCGCAGACGGTGGAAGCGGATTGTTGAAACACTTTGAAGCCTCGAGACCAGGAGCTCGGAGGGGCGTCGGAATTCAAAGCCATGGTATGCCGACTATGAGTGGGTAGGAAGGGCGGTAAGCGTTATGAACAAAATTCGCAAGTACGCAAGTGTGCGAACCCCGAATAACGGAGCCACGGCTCCATTCTCCTTCCACCAGGAGCCTTCGTCCTCTCCACTCGCTCGATTCCAGCCAACAGAGCGTGGAACTTCACATTGTGCGAGCGCCGTGGCGTCGTAACGCGAACCCCCGTCGGGACTCTACGTCACACGGACGCCTACCGTTCTCCACCACCTCCACCCTTCACCCTTTCCTCCCTTTGCAACCGTTCCAACGTCAACTCCCGATCTCCGTCGGCTTTATTAAAACAAATTTGTTTCTACCGACCCCCGACACCCCAAGTTTTCCACGCATATTCCACGCGAGGCCAGCGAAAAAGTTTAATTTCTCGCGCACCTGCCTATCGAGGGAACTTCCAAATGTTGCAAAATAAAAGGAGAGAATGTCGTTGGACGAGAGAGGTCGGTGATTTTCGTCGGAGAATTTCGTTGCAATTTTACGCGGCCCGACCTTTCGGCTCGTTCATCCTCCTCAAACCTCCTCCACGTCCTCCTCCCGTTTCACAGATCTTTTTGCGGTGGAACGACGCTTATTCCTTCATCGTGCTCGTTAATCACTCGAGGCGCTCGCGTCACGAGGATAATGCGATGTTTCGAGTGGCACCGTTGATATCCTCGGTGGAAGAGGGGGTGAAGGGTTGAGGGAGGTTATGGAAGAGTCTCGACATTTCCCTCGACTGAGCGTCGAACACGGGTCCTCATCCTCGTCTGATGCGACGACATCAACGTCGACGACGAGAGAACGTTTATTCATGGCTACTTATTACGAAATTTATCATAACAAAAGGGGTGAGCTCGAGATCGAGCTCGAGGAGATCCTGCGCCTTTTCCCTGGTTGGTCAACCCTCTTTTATTTTCTCTCGTTTTTCTCTCGTAAAGGAAAATCGACTAGGAGACAAGCTCTCCTCCGTTTCCTCAAATCTCTTCTCTCGTTCTCACGACGAAGTCCAAGAATGCGTTGGACATCTGGAAAACGCGCGCTTCCGCTTCGACGCACAATTCTTCCTTCGTGAACTTTTATGCGAATTTCTCAGTGACTTCGCGAGTGGACGACTGCGAGGACCTCGAAGAAACAACGAGCTGTAACTCGTCTCTTGTGTCGTGCCAGCCTGCTTTTTCTCATTCTCTCCTCTTCCTTCACGCCCGACGCGTCTTTCGCCTGGGGTACGCGGCGAGGCAGTTATCGCGCGCGTTCCGTGTAGCTCCACCAGTCGCGAGAATTCACGAGCGAACGAGTGGATGAAAATGTATGCGTCGCAGGGTCGAGGGTGGGCGCGTCTGGAATATGAAGGGAAACGACGACGTACGGCGCGAGCAGACGTTAATCGTTAATTTAACGTATGCTGATGCGTTGCGCGAATTGCACGTGGAAGCAAGAGCGTCGAGTGGCGAAAGGCATTGCCTGTCCGAAAGCAACTTCCTTGTTCTCCGTTCTTCTTTATTCTCTTTATCACGCGCATCGAGATTATTTACGGACGAGGAACCGAATGTTTAATTTCGAGAGGGAAATTCGTTAATTCGTCGGTCGCGATAAACACGAAACTTGCGTCAATTTTACAAATCCAATTTCTTCGCCTCGGCGAGCATTTATTTAGTTCTCCATCCCCGATCGGCGTAAAGGATCGTACGAATTTTATATATATGTAAATACGACGAGCCGACTGTGAATTAGCACGTAACCCCGTAATCGACGGGCTAAAATAATTTCTCATATCGATACTTTCGTACGACCCTTTTGAGTGCTCGCGAAATTAACGAAACGAGTTTATCCCCATGGCCGGGAGAATTTTTGCCGGAGCTGCGCGCATGCAAATTCCGATTAAATTATCGTTTGTGCGTCCCGTCGGATAGGAGGGCACGATATGCCGTGTATAGCATTATTCGTTACAAAATTTCCTCTCTTTCGTCGGACAATGAGAAATTTCCTTTGATCGGTAACATTTTATCGTTGACCAATGGAAAAGCGCCTACAAAAGTTTCTTTAATTTCTGGCTCCAGACTCGATCGATTAAAAAATTCCACGTGCCTCGTGTTCCTCGGAATAATATCTGCGAGACGAATAACGGTAACACGACGAAGGGTTGAGACTGTATAAATGCGTGCGCGCGCACGTCTAGCCAGTATATAAATTTACTTTTCCAAGACCAGTGGGGTAGCGACGCATCGCAGGGGGGTACGACAACATCTCGTTGGTACGAGGCAATATTAGAAGCGAACACACGTGGCAACGGAACGTGCCCTTTGTGCCGTTCCCGAGAGCACGAAAATGGCCAGGGGTAGCCGCAAAGACGACAAGTAATTTTCATTAAAAGCGCGGAACACGCCGTCTCCTCCACTGCCGATGATACGAGGAGGAGGTTGAGCACGAGCCGGAGGAAGCGAAGGCACGGGAAATTAATTTAAATTAATAGGGTGGGTCGCCGAGAGATTCGAGAACAGTCGACGAGCGCACGTCAACCTAATTGAAATCCTCGTTTAATCTTAACCTCGAGACACGGTCGAAGATCGTTTTGGCGCTATTAGGTTATCGCGTTGACTCGCGAAAGGAAACATCATGGTTAGGATGCATCGCGTTAAAAGCTTTCGAAGAATCTGAGATCTTCCAATTTCTCGTATTCGAGGTCGATCCTACTATGCTCCTAGAAAATTCAAACGTAACGACTACTCAGCTCTCCTTGCCAATTAGAATTCGAGAAATTCTCTCGACACGAGTCGTCGAAAAATTAGAACTGGGAACGATTCCGAAGAGGGAGAAATTCGAACGGCATAGTAGATACCGATTCTCGATAAAATGCAATCTCCCTTCGTCTATCCAGGACGGGTGCCTTCTGCGATTCTACGCGGACGGACGCGAGCCGTCGTTTTACGAAGCTGGAGAGACGCGCGGAATCGTTTCGAGGTGGTACACGGAGAAACGCGAGAGGCTGTGCGCGCGAGGAGAGTCTGAATGGTGCTGAAAACAGATACGAAAATTGGAACGTCGAGAAGCGATGAGAGTGGGCGAAGGACCGCGTGAACGACGAGAGGATGCGAGATGGTTATGAGTGATCGTTCGATAAAAATGTGAGACGTGTTGTCGTAGGACGAGCACTTGTCGTGCTGAGAATGGCGCGTGTGGAAAATTACCGTCCGCGAAATTGCTCCACCCATCGAATCAAGACCGTGGATAAGGTACGCGTGAGCCACTGTCGAATTTCCATTAAAACTGCGAACCTTCGAATATTCGACAGTCTTCAACCGAGAAAATAGAAACACAGCGACGACTATGATGCGAATCCTGTTAATGACACGCGGCATGGCACGCACGGTCGTTGGTGAAACGGATACGACCCGTGGACTGGTTTGCCTCGAAGTCGTTGCTTCGAGGAGAAAGAGAGCAGGAGGAAAGAGAAGGCGCGGGAAGCACGATTTTCTGCAAAGTGTAATTCTACTTTCAGGACACGTCGAATCCTTGTGTATCGCAGAGGCGTTGCGGGTTCCGATACCCCGTGTAAGAAGGTTTACGCGTAGTGAAAGAGAAGAGCAAAGAGAAGAAAAAGAAGAAAGGGAAAAGCGTATAAGAGGACCACCAAGAGAGGAGCACGAGAGAGGCAAGAGAAAAGGTCGTTCTCGACCAAGCGTATGGCTTCACTCCTCTCTTCTACTTCCTCAACTTTTCTTCCCTCTTCTATCTCTCCTCACTCTTCTTTCTCTCGCGCTTTCATCCATTTCTCTTCCCTCCAATTCCTCACTCTCGTGCTTTTATCCATCTCTCTTCCCTCCAATTCCTCACTCTCGCACACCCCACTCAACTCCGTTACTCCGCTAGGTACTCTCTCACGCACAATCCACTCCTCATCTCCTCCCTCCCATGCCCATTGCACTCTTCTCTACCTCTCCTCCTTCGTCTCACGCCAGCACCCCATCCCTCCTCTTTCTCGACGTTCCTCTTTCAGCCTGCTCACCACCCTACCTCTCTCCCTTTCTCTCTCTTCTCTTCTCTTCTCCTATCTATCCTCTCGCACTCTACCTTCCAACCACCAGTCCGCTTTCTCTTCTCCCTCTCTATTTCCACCTTCGTTTCTCCGTCCTTTTCCGAACCGGCGTCGGACGCTTCTCTCCACTGCGTTTCCACGGCTCGACTCGCGAGAGACGCTAAAATCGATCCGGCAGCCGCCGGCGTCGCGACGCTCCGAGAAGAAGCAGCAGCACCGAGCAACGGCAACAGCAACGGAAATCCCGTGCGACGACGACGACGACGACGTTTCGCGATCTCTTCACGCCGTTCGGAGACAAACGCGTGCGTCTGTGGCGTCAGTGGCGCGTCAGAGCTGGCAGGGCCCGCGCGAGCCGTGGGGACTACCGAAATTCCCAAAGTGATAACTTCGTCGAGGGCTCGCGTCGTCGACGTCACCGTGACGTAAGCCCATTACACGTTTTAATTGCATCCATTAACGGCGAAACGCCGCGTCTCTCTCACTCTCTCACTCTCTCTCACTCTTCGACGCTCTTCTCTTCTGCGCCGCTTCTCTCCCAATCCGACGCTTTGCCACCCCCCAGGCGCGTCGCTTCCTCATTGTCCTTGATGCGGTGACGTCGCCGAGAGACGTTTCTCTCGCGATTCACACGCTCTCTCTCTCTCTCTCTCTCTCTCTCTGTCTCTCTCTCTCTCCTCCTATTCTTTTTTCATCCCATCCGCTCCCATCGTTCTTTCCTCCAGCTGCATTCCTCTTCCTTCCTTCTCTACCGACGCTTTTTCTCACTCACAACCACCGTCTAGACTCACCCCTTTTATTCTTCCACCCCCGTGCCACGCAGCATCAACTTTTTTTTTCTCTCTCTCTCTTTCTCTCTGTCTTCTTCGTTACTCGGAATTAATGCAGGCACCCGCGCGTGGCTCCTCCTCGCGGCAGTCTGAATATTCATCGCATTAAATTGATACTTCGCAAAGCCGACGTAAGGGTTGTAACTTCTCGATTATGAATGTGACGCTCGACTTCGCGAGCGGCGGAGCGCGACGCGCGCCGCGTGGAAGGCCGCGAAGGCACGCCCGCCCGCACGATCACGCGGTTTAATATTCATGAGATTATCGACGGGGCGAAGTGAAAGAAGCGAGGTGTGGAGACTATGGCCGTGGTGGACAGTCGCGTCGCGACGTCCGGCGCCGAGGATCGTATTTGCATGACGATCGGTAAATGCTTCTCGCGGGGTTAAGCGCGAGAAGCGTGGGATAGAAGAGTGAAAGGGAGAGCGGAGCTTGATCGGTTTCGATTATTTAACTGCAAAAGGAAACTCGCAGGTGCTGGTTTTTTAAATATGTATTAAACTACACTGAGAGAAAAAAATGGTTGGGTTTACTATAATCTCACTATATTTCATAGTTTGATTTGGCGTCAAACATATTTTTATAGTTCACTTAACCATACAAAATATAGTAGAATGAACGATTTGTACAAATGGTTATATCATTAACTGTTACCTTTGTTCTTGTTACCATATGTATAGTTAAATGTGCTATGTGAATATAGTCAGTTCTATCACTATGTATGAAATATTCTGGTAATATTAACTATAAAATAGTTACTTTTCTTACCATTATATATTTTCAACCATACTATATTTTTAGTTGAAATAACCATAATTTTGGGTAAAAACATAATATAGTTGGTTATATTATGCCTCTATCGTAATTATTACCGACATCATGGTAACATTTACCATAAATATGATATTTGCAACTATAATTTTGTTACTATGCCATTATAGTTAGATATATCATATACTTTTCTCTCCGTGTATTAGGTAATTGTGTGTAAAGGAGGCCTCGACTCTGATTGAATTTATCTTGAAATATGTTGTTGGAAAAGTCCTCCTGAGTCGTTTCATATGTATTTATAAGGGTAGTGCACAGTTAGTTTTGGAGATACGGAGCAAGAAACGAGGAGATTACGATAACTTGGATGCCGTAATTTAACTGCAGTTTCTGGTAGTATTTTTTCTATGAACAAGGCCCACTCACATGCCAATGTGCAGTCCATGCAGAAAGCCATCTAATCTCCTTAAATGTTGAACTATTTGTGTCTGATCCATATTAATATATATGAAACGACTTGGGAAGACTTTCCCAACGACATATTTCAAGATAAATTCAATCGGAGGGGAGGCACGCTTTATACATTATTACCAAATATTATTTACGCGCTGCGTTCAACGACGAGAGAAAGAAAGAAAGAGACAGAGAGAGAGAGAGAGAGAGAGAGAGAGAGAGAGAGAGAGAGAGGGAGAAAGGAATGAAGCGAAGGAAAATAGCAAGAGTGTGCGAAGCCTCGGGGCAGGTCCGCATCACGGAACCCATTAAATTTACGCGCGTTTCCACGTATCGGGACTTTATTGTCCGTAAATAAAAATCGCCATAATAAACGCGCCATAGCGCGGCGTCTATCGCATCGCCGGCGATATAATCGTTTCCGGTGCGATGGTAGCGCGCACGCGCGTACAAATGCGCCGGGGGCAACGCGTACACACGCGCAGCTCGCCTACGTTCCTACGAGTACTCGCGCGCGTGCACGAGAAGCGGTGGAGCGGTAGGAAAGAGGCGAGAAAAATCACCGCGGGAAAACGAGCGTGCGGGAGTGCGAATCGTGAAAACGCGAGCACGCGCGTACGAGACGTAACGATCGTTAAACGACCAAGCCGGCCGATCATTTTTCCGGAGCAACCGTTTCCTGCCGCGTCCTCACTCCTTCGAGGAACAATTTACTCCTTTATGAGGTCGAGAGGAGAAGGAAGGTAGGAAAGGGGGTGGAAAAATGTCGAGAGGGCGGAAAGGTCGTGTTCGATACTCGAAAAGATAGGGCGCAAGAGCTCGCGCGCATTTGCTTCCATAAGTGAGATTTTACGTCGTAAAATCGTGCGCCTCGGTTACCTTCCTAATTTCGTTCCTAAATTGTATAGTCCGGAAAAAAGTACTGTGAAAGAATGAGTGTAAAAAATTAATACGCCCGTGTACAGGCGCAATCTGCATTCTGGCATCGTGGCGTGTAATGCGGCGCATACGTGCCAGGGGACGCGCATTTCTTTGGAGAATGTGCTTGTTGAAGGTTGTTCGGTATTAGCGCCGGCGGAACGGGATGGAGAACGCGCGTTAACGTGCCTTGGTCTTCCACCGGCTTAATTACCCATTGAACGAGCCCGCAGGTCTTTGCACGGAAGGAGATTATGCTGACCGCGTTGAACTTGTTGGCCGAGTCTGGGCGAGTGGGATACTGCTACCGCCATATAATGGCGTCAAGATCCTTCGACCAACTGCTAACACTATCCACGATACCCTCTCGTGGCTCCGTTAATCATTCGCCGAAGTCGAACGGTAATTCTCTCCGCTCGAGAGCAAAACTCGTGTACTTAGTGGAGTGGTCGAAGCAATTAAAATAAAATCCCCGAAGGAATTCCACCACGACTAACATTTAACGTTCAAATAGCCTCTATAACCATTCTCAACAACGTTCTTTCTCACGCTCGCTTTTCTTTTCGCAATTCTTTCAAGAAAGCCCCCGCCTCCCTGTTACCCAGCGTTACTCTTGAACCTTCTTTACGCCACTTTCCTTCTTTATCTCCCTTAGTCCTCTCGGAAAGTTCGTGCAGGTACCTGCTGGATAAGCGCGCCACACTTCGCGAATTTGTCCGATAGGAAAGCGCGCCAACCTGCCGTGCGCTATATCGTATCTCGCCTTCTGACGATAAACGAAGAAAGGAAGGGAAAAGAGCGAGAAGAAGAGGAGAGAGAAGATTGGAATGGAAAAAATCCATTTACCATGAGCGTAAAAATCATTTCTTAAGGACACGACGACGACTAGGAGAGCAGAAAGTTTCGAGTACATTCAACGTAGCACTAAGCACCCGTGGACTCTCGCACGGTGACTTATCTCCATCGACGAATCACCTCCGCGGACCACTCAGGCAACGCACGCTGCTACGATAAATAAAGGCACGGCTCTCAGCTTCGGTACTACCCGCGAAGCACGGAGCTTTACTATCTGCGAAAAATCGCCACCAATTACTTCCCGAGCGACCCCCGTAAATATACCACGGTCTCTACGGCCCTAGGGGATGAAGGGTGAAGCGTGCCAGAAGGGTTGATACGAGAAGTTCGCGTGTAATAATTATCGGTTATTACTACGAGGAACGCGTGCCGATAGCGGATATGCAAAGCGAGACGGGACACGCTCGCGTAAAATGAGCGAGAAGGGTAGGATGGTCAGGAGGGGTGAGCGTCGTTAATTCGACGATTCCGTCGACTCCTGCCAACGTCATAACAGTCTCAGGCCGCTCTCACGTTTACAGCTTCTCGATACCGTTCCTCTATCTTCGTCGGCGCACGCGCGCCACCACATCCGCTTCTCTATCTCCACCCGGTGTGCTTCTATTTCTCCCGTTTGCTCGTCTCTCTCTTTCTCTCTCTCTCTCTCTCTCTCTCTCTCTCTCTCTCGCCTCGTCTCTTTTACCCACGAGTCAACAGTAAAACCCCCTACGTTCTCTCCCGCTCTTACCGCCGAATCGCGGTAGCTCGGGGCAACGATCGAAAACACGCATAAAGTCTATATTACGGCGGTACTTCAGCCCACTGTAACAAACACGAATTCTGTCAGGTACGATAACTCCGTTACGGTTTACTCCCGCGCTTCCAGCCGCCAGTGGGTGCCCACGGTACACAAAGAACGGCTGTCCATCGATCACCTCCACCTGCCGCCATAACGTGAAAAATATACCTCTCTCCCTCTCTGCTCTTCACTCTTCACCCTGGTCTAGTCGCATCCTCCCTTCACCTATTCTCGCAACCCCACAGACGCGCGGAGACCATCTCGCGCGTATCCACAGCTCGCAACCGCTGCTAGGGTACCGCGAGCACCGGGTGTCGTTTTACCGCCCCGGCGCCAAATATATTTTCCGTATCAGTCTCGAGTTACGAGCGTCCCGACGCGCTCGTGCGCCACGAAACTCGAGGCTACCCGTGAAGGACAGCTTCGTACGCGCGTCAAAATTCCTTCGATTACCGATCGAATTTTAAGACGAAGGAAAAGTAACGCGAGTTTTGTTATCCAAGTAAGATAAACCGTAATCGCGTGGACTTTTTAAAGAGGAATGCAGAGTTGATTTAGGTAAAGGGAGAAGATTTATCTTGGAATTTCTTTTTCTACTCTCCTTCGATTCGCAGCGGTCTGGGAGTTCGTATACGCCAAAGTCTCTCGACTGCTGTCTTCCTCGCGACAGAGGCGAGTAAACGAATGAGGAAGGAGGAGTGAGGGGGTGAGCGAAAGGGTGCGGGACGCGCGCGAGGTTTTTCTACTACCCCCCGATGCACTCAAGGGAGGTATATATCAGGAGGATCAAGCGGAGTGCTGGAACGAATCGGTCTTGGCGAAAGGGGGTTGGAGGATGCTGGCTCGCCTCGAGGGCCAAGAAGTGATGTGAAGAGAAGGAGAAAGAGAGGGACGAAACGCCGAGGGAAGAAAAGAGAGACAGAAGGGAAGAGGGAACTGTGAAAGACGAAGAGGGTCAGTATCCGAGGAGTCGAGGGTCGAGTGAGACGAAGGAAAGGAGAGAAGTGAGAGAGTGAGAGAGACAGAGAGAGAGAGAGAGGAAAGAGAGAAGAGATGAGGAAAGGGTGGCGAAGGATCGGAAGGGGTGAGAGTCGAGAGGGTCCGACGCGAAAGAGCGGGTGGGCGCATTGCAAAGAGCGAATTTCAACTACGATTCCTGTCACTTCCGGACGCAGAAACTCCGGGAGGCGGTGGCGGCGAGGAGGGCGCGCCTCGGAGGTGAAGGTGGCAGTGGAGGTGGAGTTCTCTCTTTAGGCGGGCAGCAGATGTTCTCTACGACATCCGCGCGCCAGAACTTCCCTCCCGTGAGGAGGGAAATGTGCTTAACTAGCCGTCACCACCCGATGCTGCCCGCCGTTTCGACCCTCTGTCGTCCGCCTCCATCCTCTTTCCTCTTTCACTCGCTTGTTCCTCACCTCCTACTCCTCTCATCTCCCTCTGTTTTCTTCCCCACGGTCTCCTCCTTCCGTTAAACTCTCCCTTTCTTCCTTCATTCTGCCCAACCCCTTCTCCAAGGTAGAGACCTTCTTCTCATTCCCTCCTCTTCTTCTTTTGCACCTCTCGTCCCTCCTTCCAACCGCGTCTTTCCCTATATCCTAAACAAATGCCTCGCCGCGAGACGGCGCAATCCTGCCGCGAGCTCACCCTCGTAACTAAGGCCCGTAGACTACCCCACGGCCAGTCTGTTGCAACGAATATCTTCCTTTTTCCGTAATAATTGCGCGAGATTTTCGCTGCGTCCCGGTTCTCGTCGCTACAAGGAAACCACCTCGTTCTCCTATAAAGTTGCGAAAGATGGCGCTCGACTCGACTCGAGTAATTAAGATCGAAGTTTTATTCGGACCGAGAGAAAATAGGTTTTCAAAGGGAACTGGATTTAACTCTGCAATGTCGCGAGATTCTTTACTTTCCTCAGTAGGAAGCTGTGGCGATATTTGAGATGTGAAAACTGAGATATAAAATAGCGTGTTCTTATCTTACCGGTAGTTTCGGAAACCCGCACAATGTTGGATACTCTTAAGGGATGTTTTTTTCAGACTTACCTGAAACAGAAAAATAAATAAACGTTAGTACGAATACTCTTCATCTGTGCTTCTGAATTTCTCTTTTCATAATAAAAACGCTTCTTACTCCTACGAAACAAATTCTCCATTCTCCACAGTCTAGAGGATTTCGAACCAATTTAACCGCATAAAAAAAAATCGCAGGACTTACTGCACGGAACGAGGTAACGCGACAATGTCCAAGTGCAACGACAATTAGCTCCATTAAGATCGTCACGAGTCCACTTATGACACACAATGTATGTCAAAGTCGCACTCGAAGAAAAGCATTTCCTGCGTTCTTCGTCTTCGTGAAAAATTCTCAAATGGCAATTCGTCGCTGATTGTTCACGATACAAAACTAAGTACCAAGCGGCATGCACGAAGCAACAAAAGAGAAGAAGAACACAATAATAATAATAATAAAAAGACGGAAAATCTCGTGTTCACCAGATGCCCCGGAAATGTTACGGCAAGTTTACCGACGACGGCGCAGCGTCTGGGCACCTCGAGAAGCGTAAGATCGCAAGAGACGACGCGAAATTCACGAGTTGCCCGAGGGGTGGAGAACGGGCGGGAATAAGGGGTGAAGTGGACCGAGTGGAAAGGGCGGAAATGCGCTTTTAACCGACTGTCAGAGCCCGATGTTATGAGCCACTCCGTGGCGGTCCCCTCGTTCCCTCGGCAACCGCGAACAAATGCTCGCGCCAGTAGTCGGAGGGCCCCCTCCTTGAACTTACAATTAGTCTACTCGCTCGGAGGGAGTAACTAAGTGCTGAAAGCTGCTTGATACGGTTATCTGGGGGCCCCCGGTAATCTCTCGGTCCATTTGTTTCGGCCCGTCACCGCTCACGTCCGCCGCGGAGCCCGTTGGCACTGTCCACGGACGCTCGAGAGAAGGCAAATGAGTGCGAGTCCGACTTTTAACCCTTGCGGTCCAGCCGGACCACGGGAGAGTTAAGCGTCGGGCTGGCATTCGCTACGGATGTGCGCGTAAGAGCTGAACAAGCGTCCTCGTGAATAATGATCGTTTAGCAATTTCCACTCGTACCGATCGCGAGTGGTACAATCGAAAACTTGCTTCTCGGATGACTAAGAACGAAAGGTAACCACAGATTCCTGAAAAAAAAAATCCCTTCTCAGGGTAAAATCCTAAATGAAAATTAAGCTCGCATTCGGGCCAAAGAACAGCACCGTGGCCTAGCAGGTAAAAAGGAAATCGCCTTTCTAACGCGAGACGCGCCAACCACGAGGCGAAGCGAGCGAGGACTAAAATCCCGCTGAAGCTTCTGGGGGATGAGAAGGGATGAAAAGAAAATGGACGAACTACCCTTGGCCAGGGCGATATTGTTCCCCGTGATCCGAAGACCGATTAACCTCCGACGGAGTGAATCGTAAATCATCGTTAATCGCGCGAACGTGGCTGGTATTGTGTGCCGTGCTAGGTGGAGACTCCGACCAAAAATTACTCGCGCCTTGGGCATCATTAAACAAGAGCAAACGTGCTCTTAACTGCCAGCAGTCACCGGTCTTGTCGTCTGGACTCACCCGTTTCCACCCACCCACTCGCCATTTCGGACCTCACTCGTATCCACCAGTGACCTTAAACAAATGCGCTCTCCTTCCGCGTGGCGAACCCTTCTCGAAGCTTAATCAAGCCTGCTCGTAACTAAAGGTTACGAGCCAGCCACTTGGCCTCCGTTCGAAATTGAGAGCCCCGGCAGCCTTCACGCAATCCCATTATCGCCCTTCTACCGGCACGGCGCGGTACCACTTCGCTCCTCATACGCACCAGACGTAGGTACCTTTACGAATGGCAAATGAACGCCTTTACGGTTTCCGAAGTTGGACCATGCTTTATACGTAGAGCCGCACGATCGAGCCGACTCTTGCCGACTTTCGAGATTCCCAGGGTTATATCGTTCGCCCTTTCCGTAAGTACCCTCTTGCTATCGAGGTTTCGCTTTATCGGCCAAGCACCCCTCCAGGATCCTCGCCACATTTGGCCGAGAAAGGGAAACAGGCGAATTCCGCGTTTATCATTCGGCCACCGGCGCGCTCTCGCCAATCCTCTCATCCCATAAACGCGGTTTCCGGAAGTTCCATACAAATCGAAATATTCCACGCGAGAATGAAGGAGCGCGTCGGTCCTCCCGCTTTTCCGCGCGAGAGAACTCGAAGGGCAAATTGCGTATGAAAGTGTTTACCCCCGTTGTCCGTTGCGAGTCGAATTGCACGGGTTGTAGGGTAGCTGAAGTCGTGCGCGTAGAAGTGCGAGCGTAAGTGTTGGAGGATCTGCATTGTGTAAACTTCCGCGAGAGAGGAATCTAGAATCCGGCAAGTGGGTTCCTATTCTCTAGTAATCGTTTTCGGGGCGCGTTCTCTTTGCTAGTCGGTGCGCGATGGTAGCAGGAAGCCTCGTAATCCAACGAATGTCTGACGTATGAAAACAAACGTTACACATTGGTGGCACGCAAGCGAAAGGGTACGTAACCCTCGCAACCCTCGTTACCCACGACGCGGAAATAACGAATTACCCTCGCTAAAGCAATTTCGAAATTGCTTCACGCGCGGAGCCTTCGAAATCTCGTTGGATCGAATTTGCGGACTCATTCGAATCCACGAGATGGGATGTTCCCTTATTCCCGCGTATGTACCATGAATTCTGGATCCCGATTGGGCCAAGACTGCGCAAACACGGGATGGTCTTATGAGATTTCTATGGAATTTGCGCGTCAAGGGCTTTGCGACTTCCTCTCCGTTCTCATTGGCACACGCTTGATAAAACGTGTCTACGAAGAATCCGCGTGTAGGAAGGAGGTACGGAAAATTTGCGTTTCGATTCTAGAGGTGCTTGTAAGAAAGGTCTGATTTTAATTCGAGGAACCATCGACGAAATTTCATCCTATCGCGGGTGCTAGGCATCTTCTAAGAGTATCATTCCGAAAATCGTTCCTCAAAGCAGGTCCTGAAGCAAGTGAACGATTCTCTATTTTTCCTTCTCGAGTTTCCGGTGTTTCTCTCGAAGGCTATGACTTCGTGCATTCAACGAGGCACTCACTCGCCAGAGAGGAGAAGCTAGAGGTGTGTGGGCGGTGTTGGAGTCTTCGACGATCGTTCAATCCGTGATAGCAACCACCAGCGCACCCATACACGCAGAAACACCCGCCATTCCGAAGCCACGAATATTTGAAATCCTCTTACAAGGTATCGACGGCGGGAAAATCGGTTTTTCCCTTCTTCGAGAGCATTTCCGGAACTATTGATTCCTCCTGCTTCCCGCATACGCAGACTACTCTACGCGGAGACGATGGCGAATGAAAAATGCGAATAGCAAGCGACCTCTCCGGCCAGTCGAGAGATCGAAGGCTCGTCGAGAGATCGACGATTTCCTTTTACATTTATGCGCGAAGCGTGAGAATTGCGCGTAAAAGGCGGAGGAATAATATTATAATTTACACGGGCGGTGCACCGAGCAACGCGCGAGTCAGCCTGCTCCATTCTCCTGTCTCGCAGGTGAAATACAAAATCCGAGAGAATTTGATAAAATTGACGTCTCAAAGGAAGCGAGGAGAATTATCGGTCTCGCGAGAAACTCCTATGAATTTGCGCGAAATTCTCTTTTTTCCAAACGACGAGTCTAAAAAAGAAACTCGCTACATTTTATTCCCAATTTTTGCTCTGTTATTTTTGCAAAAAGGGAGAGTTCTTGGGACAAGAAAAAAATTGCGAGTGACCACAAATCGTCGGAAAGCTGGCGGCGAAAAAAAAAATATTCAATTCTCGTGGCAACCAAAAATTACTACCCTCCCTCTCGCCCCTTGTACTCGTCGGTGGGCGCTTTCTGGCTACGCGGGACTCGTATTTGGAAAAACATAAAAAACGGACTTACAACTATTCCATGACAAGCAAAACAACGTCGAAAAACCATAGCGCCGGTATCTCGGATGGCAGGGCAACGAGAGGAGGTGGTGGTAGGAAGAACGGCGCCGGATAACGCGGAAAAAAGAAGCACAGGCAAAAATCAATCGTTCGGGCGCATAGCCGGGCTCGACGGAAAATAACGAAACACAAAAAAAAAAAGAAGAAAGAGAGGTGGGAAATTCTATCCGCAAAAATTATCTTCCCAACGGTCTGCGCGTCCTCTGTCTACCAATCGGCGCCGGTAATTCCATCGGCTATTCGCGGGCGACGAATCATCGTGGGAAATGAACTGGAGTCGGGAGAGAAAAAATGCAGATGCGAGGTGCGAGCGACAGAGAGAAAGAAAGAGAGCAAGAGATTTGAGAAATGGCGAGGCGCGCGCTCGAGGGCTCGCGGTGGAAGAAGAAGCGCGGGGAAAAAAGATAGAAAAGGAAGGCGAATGGCCTGTTTGCGGCTCGCGCGCGCCGTGCCTCGACGTAAGAAAAACGAAAAGGATCGTTCCGTATCCACGACACGCCTCGCGGCCCGTGCTGCGAATCAGAGTGCCCTTTCCTGAATTTCCCTCGAGGAAATCACCTTACCCTCCAACCTCGATCCTTGTTCCTGCAGACAGGAATGAAATATCTATTTGCATACGAGCGCACCGCGTCCCTCGCGCCTCTCGCACGACCAAGTCTCGTGTCGCAGTTCGTCTGCCACCCTCTTCCTCTCTTCTTCCCTCTTCGGAGTCGTCTGCTTCTCCTCGTATTCTCCTTTCACCCCCTACCCACCATCTACCATCCATCCGTCTATCCATCCATGTCCCTCACGGCCGGGTAAATAACGATCTGAAATTCTCCCGGTGCCATCGATGACAGCGTCGTCCTTGTTCCGTCCCCCGAGCTCGCCTCTCTACGACGAGCTAGACGACCCCTCCGAGTTCACTCCTCGTCGATTTCCAGCGTCGCTCGCTCCACGAGCAACGGAAACTTTTCCGTGGAGAGAAGCGAGAGTTATATGAGAAATCGCGCTGCTCCTTCAACGTGGTCGTCAAGAGAAAGAGGAGACGAGGAAGGACGGAGGAAGATTGTATAAAAGAAAAAATTTCAAATCAGAACGAGAAGTAAGTAGGATTCTCGCGAACGAGCTGGATGTAATGTCTGCGGGAAGTCACGAGGACAACACCGAGCGACGACGCGACACGACCTAACGCAGTCACAGAACGGAAGTGAAATCCATTAGGAGGAGGATGCGCCTCTGTGTTCTGACGCGCGCGTGAAGTTCAAAGGCCACTGGCGTGCCGTGGCACCTCCGGTCAACGAAGAGTGCGCAGCGCTCGTATGAATTTTTATCGAGCCGAGAGGAGGTTAAATAAAATTCTACGGTGGCCCACAGGAGCGGCACCGGGCCTCCGTGGCTAGGAAAAATTGGAGTACGCCGCGTCCGACGCCCCGAACGGCCGAGAATAAAACGTATAAAGGCGTAATGGATCTTGATAAAACTCGAGCGCTCGGGGGTCAGTCTCGAGGGTGAAACCGCCACCGTCGGTCGGTGAGATTTATGCGCGAAAGGGATGAGAACGTATCAGCTGGGAAGCTTCGATTTTTGGTCGCGCGATCGAACGCGCGGGTGGACCGTGATGCTAATCTTGAAAGAGGATGAAGGTACCTCACGTGCGAGTGGTCGAATTGGAGAAGCCAAAAATTGGGGGAAAAAAATTCGAGCCTAAAGAAAGAATCAAAAATCTAGCTCCGAAAAATGTAAAAAAGATTTAGAATAATTCATGCGGACTTGTGGCAGAACGAAGTAACACTCTTGTTAAATGGACCGTTTATTATGAAATCGGTGTAAGTCCGTTTTTAAAAAAAATTAGATATCACATAACTTCCAATTAATTTAGGGTAAACTTTTTGATTATAACTACTTAATTTTTAAGAAAAAATGAACTTATGTAGTCTTATGGAGCAAGTAGTCTTCTCGCGGGACAGCATCGAGGATAAACTTATCGAGATTACCGTTTTACCTGACACTCGAATTAGTAGCACGAATCTCACGAGGAGCATCGATACTCTCGCATAAAGGACGAGATCGGGCATCGTGTTCTCCTCCTGCTAGGCGCGACCATCGAGTCGCGTCTCTCGCAGAGGAAACGCGAGAGGAGGAAGGAAGGAGGCCGCCGCAGTCCCTCGACTTAATTAATTAAACGACGACGGTGTACAGCGGAATCTCATAAGCATGTCGCCAGCGCGATATACACGCGAGCCAAGACGCCGCCGCGCGCGACTTAATTAAGTAAGAACTCATCTCGTTTCTCGTGTCGCCTGCGAGAGGACCAAGGACGAGAAGAGAGGAAGGACGAGAGGAAGGACGAGAAGAAGCTAAGGTGAGACGGTGGTGGTGGGTTTCCACCGCGTTCGCACGGGAGGTTTTACCATTGCGCGATTGCTCGCTCACGCGAGTCAACCTTAGTTGCGTGATTAATGGCGATCCACCGTGGTCGGCAGAAACTTCGGCTTATAAATCTGACTTACTGTCGCGCACGACGCCCACCGTTCGACCGCCGGACCACTCGCCTCCGCTCTCGCGTGTAGCCAATGGAACGTTTAATCCGTTTCCCAAATTTCCTGACCCTGTTTGGAGTAGCGCAGAAGTGACGTGTACCAGATAGGGGAACGAATCGAAAACAAGCATCGAGTTCCGATAACGTTCGTAATGAAAAGTTTCCACGAATTTTTTCGCGTGTCTGAGGAATAATTGAGAATCGGCGAAAGTTGGAAAATCAACCGGACGATCCTAAAACGAGAATGTCGGAAGGAGAAAGTAGGAAAGAAAACTGGCGAGGAGGTTGAAAATCGTTTGGGTAGCGCGCACCAGGGAAACATACTTTCGATTAGTCCTTTCCCGCGAGAAATTTCCCCATTCCGCTTGGCAAATGGACCTGTCAGTCTCACCACTGGCAGTCGCCGCGCGCCAGTCGACAGTCTTACTGCCGTGAAACTTTTCTTGCGCCGCGCAAAATGGAAGCGCACTCGGGTAAATCGAAGTGGAGAAGAGAAGTGGGAGAGGAGTCGGTAACAAGATTCGAGTGAAGCTCGGTGAAAAAAAAATTTTCCTGGATTTCCACGTACGCGCGAATCTCCGTCCAGCTCTCACTAAATCGGCCACTTCCGGTTCGCACTTTTCTCCCGTGGCGTCGCGCGACGAAAACTTCATCTCCTTTTTCCTCCTCTCGGCGACGTCACTTAACTTTCACCGTTTTGTCTTTCTTTCCTCCGGTGGCGCGCGCCCGTGTTCCTTTAATCTTCTTCCCGAGTACTAAGTACTCCATTAGCCTTGGTCGATGCTCGTCCTTGCCGCGCCTCGCGCCTTATCCCACTTGGAGTTCCAGATTCGCAGATAAGACATTTTACCTTAAACTAGAAATGTTCCTCCTCGTGGCGATAATTTCGTATACTACCAGAATTCCGCAACCACACGTTCCACGGAGAATTCAGAAAACCTGCATAAGCTCGCTTTTCAAGAAAAACAATAGGTCAAAGCAAAAGGAGAATACTTAGGGGAAGGAGGATAACGGGGATACCCGCGAATCGGAGATTCTCCGCGGATTAGACGGAATGCCATGATCCCTAGAAAGAAAGAAAGAAAGAAGGACAGAAAGAAATTGCGCGGAAAGAGCGGAGATGTGAACGCAAAACTTTCCGCGAGAGGAGGTCGAGTATGCGCGCAGCATTGTAATAAGGGCCAACATATTCCAGCTGGCTAACAAAGAGAAGGAAGAATGGTGGCTCGAGAGAAAAAGGTGCGACCTACGAAGAAGCAAAGAGGAAAGATTCGACGAGCAAACGAGAAGAAGGTGGAAGAAGAATCGCAAAGGAGCAAAGTTCGCGAATGTTTTCCACTGCCAGATTGGCCGAGGCCAGTCCAGCTGTACGCGATTGCAATTGCACTCGGCGGTTTTAATTAGTTGTTAAGCTCCTCGGGAGCTGGAACAAATTCCAGGCTCATCCCATTTCCGCCATCGTCACCCGGCCGCTGAATCCATAAAATCCGCGGCTTTTACTTCCACCCTCCAACCCCTAAAGCCGGACGCCAAAACATAACGACGAGGGCAAAGATCTCCACCCTTAATTTCCTTCCTTCTACTGCCTACCGACCGCCTTCTCCGGCCACGGTTGGCCCTTCGTGCCTTATTATTTGTTCAATTTCCCCGCGCACCGAGTCGCTCATTAACCAGCACAATAAAAGGGCCGTGATGGTCAGCGGGCACTGCGGCGGCCTGCGAGCGAGCTTTTCGTTTAAAACTTTCTAATTAGACGATAATCCTTTTGCTCGCCCATTGTTTACCTTACGTTGCCGCAACTCGACGAGACTACTTCTCCCACCCACGTGTTATTTCCCATTCTCCCGGCCTCGAATCGACTAACGTAACGAATTTCCGCGAACGCTCCACCCCCTTTGGCGCGACCCAAAATGCGTAAAAAGAAACTTCCTAATTAGGCGAGGGCCGAAAGTGGACGGAGCTTTTTTCGCGCGGTACAATATGCACTCTCCACGCGTCGAACGAGAGAGGGTTGACGCGCGTTACGCGGTCCGCGGCGGATCGGTCGTTGGAAAAGTTCGCTTGGGTGGGAGTAAAGCGCAGGTGTCAGAGCGCAGTAATGAGTTCGTAAGTTTTGAAAACGCGCGGTGGGACGATGGCGGGGTGGTGATCCGAGGCCTGGCGCGCGCAAAGCTCTCCAACTCGTCCACTCTTTGTGCGCTCCTCTGCCGCCGTCGACCATTACCCTCGACTGCTGGTTCGAGGGTCGAGGCTGAAAAGGAGGAGGAGGAAGTGGAGGAGAATAGCCGGAGTTCGTAACTCTTCTCGAAACGGGAGCTAATAACCAGTAATTATTACGCTTTAGTTTACGTGATCCGGGGTTTATCTGCGGAACGAAGTTCAAGAGGAATAACCAGACGGTAGGATAGGAGACGGGGGTGTGGGAGGGTGGAAAAAGGGAAAGGAAAAGGAGACTTTGTTTTTTATCCGTCACGTACGAACGTTTCTCGGGCCTTCTCTCTTCCTTCGCTCATCACCTTACGTCTCTCTTCCTCTTCCGGCCACCTGGACTCTGGCTTCGCGGGAATGAAGCTCTTTTAACCGGATAACATCAAAAGTTTACGAGATTCACGGTGGAAAGCGGATAAGGATAGGTACGGCGTCGGCCTCCACCTTGTCTCAGCCTCTCGCCTCCTTTTCCACTCCTTTCTACTTCCACCCCCTCCTTCTCCCTCTCCTCCTCACCCCTCTTTTATAGTTTTCGCGCGTCCGTGCTCCTCTCTCCCGCGCCCACTCACCACGCCGCCCTAACCCTCCATCTTTCCTCATCTTTCTCTATCTCACTCCATCGCTTTGTCTCTCCCACCCTTCCTTCTTATCCTCCTCCTCGACTCTCGATCCCCTATCCTCCTCCCACTACCAAAGCCTTCCCTGTATCTCGATCCGTATCTTTCTAATTTCCTTCTCGCTTTAAGTACGCCATTAGCCAAAGCTGATCATTAACGAAGGTCGATTGGCTAATGGAAGTAGTCGGTGCGGCTAAGATTTACCTCGCAAATACTTAAAGGATAGGAACGACCATCATAGTAATTTTCTAGAAAACGATGGAGCCGTGCCAGGAAAATTCGTAAGTGGAGCGCAAAGTGTGTCGCGGAGGGAATGTTCATTACGAAAACGGCCGAGAAAGATTTCCAGAAGTATCGGAAAATATGTGGAGTAAAAGGAAGGAGGAATTTTTCCGCGAAACGCCAGTAAATGGCACACCGGAAGTTTTACGTTTTTGCACTGATTAAGGGATCGAATCTTTTCATCGATACGTAGAACGGAGCAAATAAATGCTATCGATGATAAATTTCTTATGTTTTCAATCCAGATCAAGATGCTTTTCCACCTCAGCCTATCCTCCACATCCTCGTTTTCTCGTCACGCGGAAGTCCGCCGCGTTGTTTCTCACCCTTTCTCACTCATAAAAATTCATCTTCATAAGCAAGGGACTCGCAACTCTACCTTTCGGTGAGGCGAAGGAGCGTAAGCTTTGATTAAGGCGACCAACGAATTAAAGTCCCGCGGACGGAAGAGAAACGGCGGAGTGAGCGGCGAAGGAAGGGCACGGGAATCACGGCGAAAAATAAGGTAAAGAAAGAAGAAGAGAGAGAATGAAGAAGGGAGGGGAAAATTTATGCGCATTCACGGGGGTAAGAGTCGAAAGTAGGAAACGGAGAAAAGAGGAAGGTCGCGTAAGGAGGAATGAAACTCGAGAAACTCTTTCTGCTCGCTTCACAAGAGGAGATTGGTTCTCTCGGCGGCTAAAGAACGAAGAAGGAGGAACCGGTTGCCTTCTTTCGCTCTTTCGCTCAGATTTAGACGGAGAGGATCGAGGGACAGCAGCAGTAGCAGCTCGAGAGAATGGAAAAGCAGAAGAGAAGAAAGAAAAAAAAGAGGAGATGAGGCCGAAAGAGAAAGGGGGAGGGAAGGTCTTGATCGAACAATAGGCCTTGGACGAATGACGCGACTTTTCCTTCCTTCCTTCTGTGCGAGGGTGAGATCAATTGAATTTCATCAGTCGAATTGATTTCCAACCTTTACCGGAACGCGCGGAGGCTCTCCTCTATTCTCCCTCTTTCTCCGTAGAAAGAGTATTAAAATATTCCGCTTAAAGTACGCGTGTCCCCACTTGTCGTCGTGCTCGGTAGGTGACGGTTACTTATCGCCGACGAGGGAAATACCGTTGTAGAGTCCCTCCGAGGATTCTACACGATACGTCTGGCCCGTTGTAATTACGTGCAACCTGTTTGTATAACTCGTTCCCCCGTGGAAATCGTCCTGGAGATGCACGACGTAGGGGAGAAAATTTCGCGCGGAAACAATGGTGTAGGTCGTCGCGGGTTTAAATTTGCAAAGAAATTCTCTATTGGTGCGGGACAACGATCGAACACCTTCGAAGAATAAACAAACGTGGCCCGTGAGAGGGATCAATTTTCACTACGTGGACCCTCTTCTAATCCTGGCGAAGGAACCTCTTGATATCCGATAGTTTGCACGAGGCAAGCGTAGATCGGTAAGCGTAGAACTTAGTTCGTTAATAGGTGTTTCTAAACGACCATCGTTACTAACAGCCGTCGACACCTCGGCCAATTAATCGCTTACACTCGAGTCAACGCTCTCCAGTGCAAGCACGTACTTCTCTCCTTTAACATTAACAATCTTTAATAAACGAGGCATGGAGTAAAAGGAACGTCTAAAGATCGCAGGGTCTGGACGCGGAAATCATCGAGAATGCGAATATCACGAACACCTCCACCTCCTCGTCCTTCCAAAGCGCCAAGCAGCTTGGCGCACGACCAGCGGAATACGCTCGACGTCTCGGGCCAATATCGACAGGGGGCTCGGCTACCCGTGGAGCGATGCGAGTGAGAAATCGGCACTGTCAATTCGAATCGTATTGATCGCATTTTATAGGATCCGAGAATCCCTCCCGGAAGCTCCCTCTAATCCGCGTTTACGTCCAGGATTACCGAGGGCACGTAGACGCGCGGCTCTACATCCACTTCCACGGATCGTTTCGAAAGCGTATTCGAGGATCGTTCGGCTACGCGCCACGGAACTCAGCGTGAAATTTTCACGCTTCGCTCGATCCATCGAAGGACATTTTTTTCGAAAGGCAATCGAGCGCGTGGACCAGTCTTCGAGCAAGGTTCTCACGATGATCCAGCTCGGGCTCGTGATCCGTTTGCCGGTAACCGCAAGGTCCTTTGATCCTCGGGCAAGCAACGTTATCAATCGCCTTAGCGATATCGAATCATTCGCAAATGACGCGCCGACTAGCGATTAAAGCCTTCCCTCGGGCAAACTTGGCAATTAAGATGGCATCAAAGGACACGAGCGGCGCATGCGGTCGCGTACAAGAAGGCACCCAGCCACGGGCGGAATATCTAATAATCTACATAATCTAAACTGAGATAGGTAGGGAAACAGAGAATGGTGGATGGAGGGGTGATGGAGGACGGAAGAAGGTGGAAGCATTTCTACCCTTAAGACAGTGCCAGCCACCATTTCGCAAGATTCACGAAGGGCCTGGGTTAGGTCTTACAAGACGAAGACGATTTAGCGGGATTTTCGTTTCACCTTTACATACCTAGGAGAGGGTGAGCGCAAGGAGGGTCGGAGAGGTGGGCGATTACACGTAGGATTACCGAAACACGCGGACCCCGTTACACAGTTACGCCCGCTTCCTTCGGATATCCCCGGCAAATTTGTCTTTTAGGGTAAGTGCGGGGGACTTAAGGTTGAGATTCCTACGGGGTTAATGTATGTACTCGGGGTGTAGCGGGGCTGTGGCGTCGCCTTGTACCCACGAGGAAATCCACTAGGTTCAAATTTCATTAAGCCGTAATCCTCGAAGAAGATCACACTGCGTAGTTATACGCCGGAATTTACTAGATTGGACGATGTAGCGCGACGAGGAGAAGAGAGCGCGCCTCGCGTTTCAGTGAGTTTGAGTAAAAGTGTGACGTGGCGAGGTGACGGGACGATTCTCTCGGGATCGTAACGCGCACGGTGTTACTGTCGCTCGCCATGCGAGGCCGATGAATTCGAGGGCTTCGTCAATTTCGTGTCAAGAGGTCCCGCGTGCAAAGCTGTCGATTCGAGGCACTCCGTCACATTTCACCAAGAACCGTGCTTCGTTAAGAACGAATTTCCAATGGTGTCTTCCCCGAAAGTTTCTACGATCAGAAACTCGCACGAGGAATGGCAAGAGGGAGAAGAAAGCAGAGGTAATGGCTGCCGTAAAATACAAGCGAATCGGGTCGATCCTGTAATACGCCGTGTAACATTCCGACCCTCCTTTCTTCCCATTGCTAAAATCCCAACCCCACATCGAGGATTCAGAAAACACTTTAACCTACAAATCCCTGCCGCGGATACACGAGCGTTTCTTACATTCTACCGTCGCGACTGACTCTCCACCCCTGCAACAAATGACAGAAAGAAAACGATCTGTCAGAAGAATCAGCGCGTGCGTGTCAAGCTCTCCATGCGAGCCCTCGACATTCTTCCCTTTAGCTCCGGCATTCATACTTCAGACCCGTTTAGGGACAAGAGAAGCACGTGAGGAATATGCGCGAAGGGTCGCCCTGAAGCAGGAGCAGGTCGAAGGAATCCTGTCGTAGCAAGGAGTGCGCGTACAAGAATATTCTGGCGGAAAAGAATTGCTCCCATCATGGATCCACGAATAATTCAGCAGTCGACCCTACCAGCAGAGTCCAAGGATGGACCAACCATGGTCCACGGACCCGGAACAACCGATGTCCACATTTTTTGCCGTGCTTCCTACGAATCCACAGCCGTCGGCGTCGGGAATAGGATCATACTCTCCCCGAAAACATAAGAGGATTCGAAAGACGTTTCAGAAGGGAAAAGCTGACGGGTGACCATTGTGTTGGACGGGTGGACGATGGGAGCTGAAGAAGTGGCACGGAACGCTCGTCCGTCGAGATGTTTGCGCGGGTGGATGGTAAAGGGTGCTGAAAGGAATGCGAAATAGCAGAAGATTGAATAAGACAGGTCCTGCGCACGGAGATTTCCTTTTTTATATTACTGAACAAACCAAACTCGAATTACAGTAACAAAAATAAATGAATAATTCGTGAAACAATTCACCGACGAACAAAATCAAAAATGCAAACTTGAAACTAATATCTTGTAACGACTTACAGACTGCTCGACCTACTGGAATATTCTCACAGTCTACGAACAAATTCCTTCTCCTTTACCAGCCAACAAATTCGTTCCGCAGGACGAGGCCGACGCGGCAACGTGTCCGTCTCGGTGCTCGATCCCGAGAGCGTGGTAGGTAGCAGAATTGCGGCCTTGAGAATCCCAGGGCCCGACCAACGCCTCTTTAACACGCGTGCCCTCTCGTAGTCTGCAAATTCGGACAGTCGAAATTTCATTCTGACCATTAGGTCGCGGTTATAACCCGTAATCTTGCGCGCGCGCGAAATAAGGCGCCTCTCGTGACTGTCCGAGGGTAAACGAACAAGCGCACCCCTAAATTCCTTTACTACCCTCTCTCCTCTTCTCTTCTTTATCCTTCTCCTTCGTTCGACCCTACGGACCCTCGCCATTTAGGCCGCAGAGAATTTACTGGACCTAGTGATATTAGCAACTCCCGGATTATTTAGAGCCCCGCGACCGCAAGGCCCCGCAAATTCCGGCGCCAGTGGGTGTAATGTAACGCAGACGGTACACGCGCGCTCGAGCATATTTACAGGCGCACATGCATCATGAGAATCGATGGCCGCTGTGGCCCCGACGCCACGAGCACGCCAGAGTTCGATACTCGAACGCGACGATATCTCGCACCGGATCACCAGACGGAACGACACGAAAGTTCATCCTATCGAATTAGTTATCAACATTGCGATCTCGAAATTTCACCGGACCATTTTCAATGCTCCTAAAGTATACTATAAGAGAAGTTCCTTGACATTGGTAACTTTTCATGCGCCATTTGTCGCACAATTTCACGACCTTCCTCAAGAGCCGCGCGCTGAATTTAATTTTTAGGAACCCTCGCCCTCGTACCGGTTTATACGATAAGCTGTGTCATAACAATTTAGTGCCCACAGTTATATCTATGAAATAAAAGGGGAGTTTTCTTATGAAAGTGAGAAAGAAGGAACCCTCCAAGTACAACGTTGTAAATGAAATATCAGGGAGATTCGAAAAGTCACGTACGTTCGAACAAGGTATTTTGAGATTTTTGTACTGTTTTGTCACGAGACGAATCTGCTCCTGCGTTTTCCACCCTCGAACTTCCATAAAAAAAATCTCCCTCGAGCCTTCGAAGAAAGTCTGTGGAAATTGACGAGGAACGAGACGCGTCGGTGTGGTGTGGTGAAAGGACGAAAAAGGCACGAGAAGCGAAGAATGCCTCCTCAGCCAGAAACTCGCGTCCGCTCACCTGTAAGACGATACCATGGACACACGCCGTGCATTTTCTATGCAAGCCTCTCCTCACCCCGAGTCCTTTCGCCTGCCACGTTTTTCTCTGCCACATCCTCCTGAGAATCGCAGGACACTTCCTGCCGAGATCAGCGAAAGGAAGCAGGAAGAGAGGGACGAGACAACGAACAAAGAAGCGAAACGCTTCTCTTACTATGCGCGAGAGTAAAATGCACTCGGCCGCGTGTAAAATATTTGCCACGACTCTCGTTTCTCAGACCACCCCTAGTGCATTCGGAGAATAATGTTGTTCGCTTCGCAACTCGAGAGAGCGCGTGCCGCAGAAATCAATTAAGGCACGAGAAGCGAAATGATTCTTTGCTCCGTGAGAAGCTGAGGAGCGATAGGCGAGCGAGTAAGCGCGAGTGGAGGATCGCGTGCGGCTGATTAGTTTCGAGGGGGTGGTTTTGCTTTGCTGCACCTGGCCCGAGACTCGTCACGCGTGTTACGAGCTTCAACGCAAATTACGAGAGGCTACTGGAGGACGAAGAAGGCACGCGGAAGCAGGAGATAGACCGATTTCGAACGTAACGCGTTTACACGCGTGGCGTGAATCAAGATTTATCGCGGTAGGCTTCGCGCTTTAGAATCCAGTCGATCCATACGAATCGCGTGCGCGCACGCTCCATTTGCATTCATTTACGCGGATTAATACCGAATTAAGCGCGCACGAGATTTGCCTCTCGAGGCAGATTGAATAATTAAAAAGTGTAATTCCTTTTTTACGTAGTACCGGTCTTAAATTTGTGAAACGGACGCGAGTCGTTTCGTCGATTAAAAATCGCGGAAATGAGAAGCGCCAGTTAAAAAGGTCGGTACGGGGGGGGCGAAGTTTGATTATGTCGTAACTCCGACGTGGACGTCTCGAGGCGAGTACGTGTCACCCGGGGGCGTGGGCATTCGGCGACGCCTGGCAGTTTGGAAAGTTTCAGGAGAAAGAAGGAACGGGGTCGGGCACGCAAGACTTAAGAACGCCATAATTGAATCGGCCAAGAACTGGAGGAGAAGCAATAGCAATAACAGCGACGTCACCAACGGCGGCGGCTCTTATTGTCCTATACATCCGCACACTTTTATGAGTTTAACGTCTGCGAGACCAAACCTTCCTCTCGTCTCTCTACGCTGTCGTTAAAACTCACCCACCCTCTCTCTCTCTCTCTATCTATCTCGTATCACCCTCTATCACTTGAGTGCTGAACTTTGATTACGTCGTAATCCTTGACGGGGCCTTACCTCGTGCCCACCCTCTCCTCGTCGAGCACGTGTCACATACCGAGAGAGAACGGAAACGTCTAGCCTGAGCTTCTTCAGAGACAGTGTTTCACCCCTCCTAGCCCACAGACGGAGAAATTGAATCTCAGAAAGGCGAACGTGGTATTTGCTTTCTCTTATTTCTGTATATGAGCGTCTATTAGGGAATCAGGACTGGATAAATTGTGGGAGAATAATGGTGGACTGGTTTAATACACCGATTACCAAGTCTGTGGGTCAAATTTTACGTTGACCGTGTCTTTGCACGTGAGGTTTAATGGTGGTTGTTACAAGATTTGATTCGCGATGTTCGACTTTAATCATAATTTTTATAATTTTCTTTTCATTCGGATTAACGTAACGCCATACGTGGAACGATCGGAAAATCAATGAATCTACCATCGAAATTACGTTATATCGACTTTGTTAGTCAGCTCGACGTCTCCGGGGACCAATTCCGGAAGGCAATTTCACTGCGCGAGCGCGAACGCACAACGGGGTGACATCTCGAAGCCACCATTCGAATTTCATTTGCGAAGACACGAGTCGACAGCCTCGTTCGAAGCTTCGAATCCTCCAAGGAAAGGCGCCCCTGTCGAACGTCCAAACGTTTCCATCTTTTACGCCCGAGCTTCTTCGCGCGCGAGAGATGAGCGAATGATCGATCGAGCGTGTCGACGCGCGTGCTCGACACTCACTCGACATTGTCAAAGTCGTGAGGGTGGAAAAATTTCGTACGAACTCCGCGTGGCCTCCTTTATGGCGAATACATGCCGCAACACGAGTGTCAAGACTAGTCCCAAGGAGACTTGATTCCCGAACGAAACACAGTCGATTCTGTAAAAGAAGGAAACCGAGTTACTCCGAATGTCGGCGCCTTCGGCGCTTCACTTCTTTTTACCTTCATTACCCTCCTAGCAAGTAAAATGCTCCATGAAAATGACATAACAATGACAGGTTTCGTCCTGCGAAATGTGAGAAAAGAAGAGAAATTCTCACATTGGAAAATTCGCACGAAGAATTCTTTTCTCGTCGATATAATCAAACGAGGGATTAATCAAACACTAGAAATACCAATCATTCAAAACGACCGGATGCATCAATTTTTCACAAGAATTTCTCTTTAACTCGTTAGAACTACCAATCATTCCATATGGAAAGTTCTTTTGTTGACCATTCATTTTGACAGGCTTGATAGTTCCAATCTTAATGCAGCTTCCGAAGCCAAACGAGAATCGTAGAATAAAAACTCTTTCGAGGTACAACAAATGGCAAACTTTCCACACGCGCGCGTCGACTGCTTGTAAAGATTAGACTTCCCAGCTTCGATTACACTCTCCCTACACCGGGTAACACGTGCCAGCGCGCAATCCTACGCCATTTACCCCGCAACAATGGACCCCTTCTCTCTTTACACACCACATCGCCACGTGCCGCCATCGACTATCCCAATAAAACGGGCGTCTCGACGCTTTTGCATTCTCCTCGCGATGTCTCGACGTTCGCGCGTGGTTACCTCCTCGCTATTAAAACTTGCCGCGCGAGGCGCACTCGGATTACATTGTAATTTCAGACGGCGACGCCCCAACCACGTGTCACGTAGACGCTCGGCGTCGCGACGCTTCTCTCCCTCACTCACACAGCCCGGGAGCCGAGAGCTCGGTGAACGCCGCCGCGTATAACTGCACTGGCAGAAACTGATGGAGACATTCCGAGGGGTGACGTTCCGCGAACTCGAAATTCGTGCTCATCCACCTGCGAAGTCACGTATTCGTGTTCCCGCACGTGTGCCGCACGTGTGGTTAGACGCCCGCGCACACTTACGCGTGAGAGAGGACAGCATCCTCTCGTCCATCTTTCGAAAGAGGAGACGCGAGGGCGCCTGTCTCGGATCCTCTTCAACACCGACTCTTCCTTCGTTCCTCTTGCTTTCAACCTCGTGGAGACTTTCGACGCGTCACGAGAACACGCGGAGGCCAAGGAACGGCGGATTGGTTACGTGGCCCCGCATTATTCTCAGCCACGCGAAATTTGTCCGTGTGAGAAGACGCAAGCGAATAGATCGCGCGCGAAAAGATGCAAGCGAGAAGATGCAAGCGAATGGATCGCGCGCGAGAAGATGCAAGCGAGTGGATCGCGCGCGAGAAGATGCAAGCGAGTGGATCGCGCGCGAGAAGACGCAAGCAAGTGGATCGCGCGCGAGAAGGCGCAAGTGAGTGGATCGCGCGCGAGAAGACGCAAGCGAGTGTTTCGCGCGCGAGAAGATGCAAGCGAGTGGATCGCGCAAGAACGATGACGGCTTCGAGGTGAATTATCGTAGAGTGATCATAAGTAGAGAGTTAAATGAGACGAGCATGAGTGAAGCCCTAGGATAAAATATTTTCCATCGAAATCTTTTTAACTTCGAAGAAAGACCTCGATCGATTGCGTAACACGCGTCCAGGACCTAAGACAATGAACTTACGACGACCGAAAGTCGCGGCACGAGTTTTCGAAAGAGGAGACTGGGTACGTCCGTGGAAAATCGAGGTTGAAGAGGGTGGTCGAGGGTGGGAGGGTGTGACCGCATCCGTAAACACGTGCTTATCGCAGGGGCCAACTGCTAGCTGGTTGGAAAACGGGACGCGAATAAACGTCGCGTGTCGTTCCCTACAAGTGTGTGAGCGCGTGCAGGACGTTTTCCACGTTGCTGGAACCGAAGGGGTGGGACGCTAAGAAAGGGAGGATTGTGCAGGCGATATCGTCGCCGTTTTCTCCTCGAGCTCGCCTTCTCGCAAGGACCCTCGATGCTCCGGAGCCCGCGAAGACGCGTCGTGGACGGGAATGGAAACGGCGGATTGGAAACGTGACACATCGACGTTCAACGCTCGGGTTCGTGTCCCGTGTTTCATTTGTTATGAAGAGAGCCCACGACCCGCGATCGTGGCACGCTCTCTTAAAGAAAAACACAGATGAAAATAGAGAGGGAGAGAGAAAAATGCGGGAGATAAAAATTTGACCGCCACTTTTCACTTCGACCGAACGTCACGAGGCGAGTCGAGGATTTTCAGGCAAGATCGTAAATTCGAGGGTAATGCATTGGAGCGTGAAAAGAAGGGCAAAGACTGGACTGGATATTCGAAGACAGCGGGAAAAGGGGATGAGAGAAAAAAGGAGAAGCGAGCTCCGAGTGAACTTCGGTATAAGCGCAACGGGGAATTCCGGGAGGATATCCGGCGAGACACGAGGACATTTTCCATTCTGGAAATTCGTAGGGTGTATACATGGCCCATGACAAACCCGGGCGAGAGAACACGAACGTTTCTATCTACTTGTACACCTGGTGCGCTTCACCCCCGTTCGAGCTTCCCTTCCTCTCTTCTTTTTCCCTTCGCTCTTCTCGCATTTGTTCTCTCACGATCACGAGAGCTCGGAATTCGAGGAAGGTGAGGACGACCGAACCTGAGATAAATAATCTTCATTAGAAATTATAATAAATCGCATGTCCCATTCTGCTTTCCTTCTTCCTTAGAGATTAAAACAAATCGAACAATTAAGTTCGCGCATTTCTCCGCATCGCGGTACTTTTCATCTCCTTTCATCCTTCTCTCGCTTACTCCTAGACAATTTCGGTCAAGAGCTGCGAAGAAACGAGGACAAGAAGAGAACACCGGTGGAGAGACAGTGCTTGGTAGAATCGTAGCGAGGTCACGCCCTAGTACGCGACCTTCGCCACATCGAGAAATCAAGGCAAAATCGGAGAGGCTCGACTTTCGTGTGAATGCTTGGGTGTGAATGCTTGGGTGTGGATGCATAAGCCGCTGGCAGACAATCGGTGACTACTAGACCCAGTCGACTATAGTCGAACAGAAACTCTCGTTGGTTCCTCGCGCTGGTGCAGGCAGCATCGAGAACGCGCCAAGGGAAACATGCATGCCTCGTGTTTGAATATTCAAATTTCCTCGGCGTGTTTCCTTATGAAATCTTCATGCGCGCCGGGCGCGAACGCTTCAAGGGATTTCTCCGAAGGGGTTGGGCAACGCTCGACGCGTATGCCCAGGCGCGCGTGCGAATACACGCCGAGAGGCCTTCCGGGCATTTCTCCACTTATCGAGGACCAAGTTACACGGGACTCGATCGCAAGTCGCAAGATTGCGCGCGATCCTCGCATTTGCCTCTCCACCAACACGGCCAATCGTCCCTAACCAAATTAAGGGGTTGCGATTTTAACTCGAGTCGACGGATGATTCGAGGATTAAATTAAAGGTAAACTTAATCGATATCAAGCGTGCTCGGATACTTTTAGATCTGCTATTTTCTGAAGACAGCCTAACGTACAAAGGTCAGTAAACCGTAAGCGCAAGGCGCGTGCCTCGACGCATTTCTTCGACGCGTGTTATGAATATTGCATTATCGCCCAATGACGCAACCGCACGCGCACCTGATCATACTTCTCTCGCGCAGCATAAAATATCACGAGCCTACTTTGCACTTCCGCAAAGCATTTCTAAATTCCTGCGATATTTCACATGGAAAGGTTCGTGAAGTTTTATGCGAAAACGTCCATTCGGACTCTACCGGCCTGCCAGAATGATTCTGACAACGAGACCTAACGAAGGATACGAAACGCAACCTTTTGAAGGACCAAAGGGATCGTTCCTGTATCCTGCGAATGTCCTCTCAACGACGAAAGCCACGAAGAGTCGCGGATGCATGAAGAAAATTGGCCGAAACTCAAAGGGCGCCAACCCACTCCCTTCCTAACCTTTTCCACAGCTTTCATTCGAATACGAGGAAGGAGAGAAGTTTCGTGAAACACTCGGATCTTCACGATAAACTCGAAAATCGCGAGACACACCCGCGCTTCCCTATTCGTCGTAAGTTCAGCACACGAGCGCGTGCTCTTTGAGCTTTCCCACGCGTCCCTCTCCTTTTCTCCTTCTCTTATCTCACGTTCCCAAAGTTTTCGAGGTGTAGGTATCCGTACGGTATCGCGAACGTAGCTGGAAAGTGACGGATAGCGAAGCTGACGTCGTGGCGTCACACTCGCGTGCTTCCTCTCCATTTTCCAAGTAGCAAACTTCGCGAGACGGGAGGAGAGAGAAGGTAGACGACCAGAATCGATCTAACCTTTTGCGACTTGCGCCAATCAGTCCAATCGAGATTCTCGTTACGCAAGATTCGGGGTGCCTCGGGACGTTACTTTACGACGAGCGTAAAGAAGATCGAGGAGCAGCCTTCTCCATTCGATTTTCCAATTTAACCGAGAAGAAAAAGTTCGCGCTGCATTCCTCCAAGATCGATTGAGAGGAATCGAATTGATTAATTGGAGTCTATCGTCCTTTTAAGAGGCTCGATATCCCAAACGTGAGAGTCGAAGTCCACGAACGAACGGAACGTGTGCTTATCGAGGCAGGCAAAGTACTTAAAGCCTTAGGTGTAGACTGCGCGTCGATGAGTTTGAAAAATAAGTCACGAGCGCGGAACGTCCGCGCGCCTGCCGCATACCGAACGAAAAAGTCATGCGACTCTGTGACGTTCATTCGCGTCCTTTGATTTATACGTCGCGGGCGCGCCGAGGATTTGTAAGCACGGGTCCTTACAAGACGGCCACCCTACAAGCACCATGAAATATTTCCACGGAGAAATCTACAGCTGTAGCTTTGACAAGCGGGATCGAGTCACGTTTCGTCCATGGACTCTCGTTTTATCCAACACGCAAAACTCGATGGGATTGCGTCTGTCTAGCTCGATCGGACGTGCTTTCGAAAATGCGCCAAGGATTTCTCCGACCGAAAATATTCGGCGCGAATGGCGTGTCGCGGTTTCTGCTCGTTTTAAGACCGACAATCTTCTCGCTCGAGCTACAAGCAACGGGTGAGAATAATGCCAGTGGAAGGGTTGGGTTTTACCAGGTCTTTTTCTCGGCGCGCCAGAAGCGTTTGAATTATTATTATGCAATTTTGGCGAACAATCAAATCTCACGAATGTAGGGGCACCGTTACTATGCGGGGCGCACAGTAGCCCGAAGGTGATGGAACGGTTACGTGACCTGCTCGAGGCACGTTTTATCCCTGCCCTTTCGTTTATTCCACCCTGGGTTAGTGGAAGCGTAGGTTCCATCGACCGCGAGTGGACGTAACGCGGGGAACTCCGATTCGCACGAGATTCGACAAATTCGTCCCGTTTCTCGTCTTGGACCTTCCGCAATTTCGCCTCGTTCCTTCTCGACGGTGAACTTTAATTTAAATTTTGATTCCTCGCCCACGAGCAATCGTCAAAGGATTCGTTTCATCCTCCTTGCTGCGCACACCGTGCCATTCGATTATTCTCTGTGCTCGCGGCGGACAAAGCGTCGAAAATGTGAAGAGCTCGTTTTAAAACGCGTGCGCCGAATTTCTCTCGCGCGCGAGAGTCTCTCGATAAGTGGGACGGATGTGTCGTTTCATGGCGAAAAATTCGCTGGAAAACCTAGTGGACGGGAGATACGCGCCACGACTCAGTCCCGTTTTTCGCCGAGCTCTTTCATCTATCCGACCAACTGCTCCCCTCTTCATCGATTATTTATGCAAGCGACAAGCATATTTCACAACTTTGCCCCGTATCATGCTCATTCGTTCGCGCGAGCTCATCCCCGACGCGTAAAAATTTCTCTTTAAACGCCGCGCGCCGTGAAAACCTGACGCATACCCATGTCACGTTTTACTCCCGGCCATTCGTCTATTCGACTCGCTGAAGCGAGAGCGCAAGAAGAGAAAGGGGTCGTTGCCGAAAAGTCAATGAATCGCAAAATGGGCCAGATCCCCTTTTTCCACGATCTCTCATTTATCCGCACGTTCCACCACCTCCTTGGTAGAAATGGAACTTCTCTCAAGCTCGTGTCAAAAACCAAAAAAAAACCAAGACCGACGCGCGCTAAACAGGAGAACTGCAAGTTTCTCGAAATACTAAAATCGACGAGCTACCCCCTTCGCGATAATAATCCACGACGAGTGGGTGCTACTCGTATTTCCGTGAATGTCGATTCGCACCGCACTACGTCCTCGTATCCTCGAAAGCTCTTGCAGCACCTCTTCTGCTCTCGAGCATATACGAGAGAACTTCTCTGGAGAACACGGTGAAGGAATGCGAAGTGGGGGATGGAGAAACGTGACATAGCAGGGTCACGTTTTACTCCCGTGCTCTTTCATTTATCCGACGTCCTTACGTAAGTGGGGAATGTCACCGATCGACTGACCGAGGTGAAAGAGCGCGTGGTGGCAGGTGGAAGGTACGAAGGGTAAGGTGGAAGGGCGCGGCATCGAAAATGCAGTCGATCGAGGAGAGTTCGACGAACTGCTCGGACGAGCGACACATTTACGTCCGCTTAGTCCCTCCTCGTCGCGTGGGCCGCATCTGCGTTCTTTCGCACGTGCCGATGATCGATTCGACTCTCGACTTCCCAGTTCCGGTGCGAGAAGAGAGACGGAGATAGGGAGAAAGAAAGGGAGGGTTCAAAGTTGAAAATCAGTCCTTGTACCAAGATTTAAGAGCTCGCGGCGCGTTCGGGATTTTGCGTCGAAACCGTACGTGTAGCGTAGCCCCGAGGAAAAAGTTTGCCTGTATTTTCGATACTACTTTGCGAAACTTCCCGCCACAGGGTGCGCACGTTCGCGACAGACTGCCTCGCGGAAGCTGTTTATGTCGCTTTCTTTCTCGACGAAAACTTTTTCAGTTTCCACTGTTTCTCTCCTTCTTCCTCTCTCTAGGCTAATCCAACGGAAGAGAGGGCGCGAGTGTGACAAAATGTGGGCGATGGAAATTAGGAGATGTTGTTCCCCAGTTTCGAAAATTATTCGAGCTCGTACGTGGATCGTGGGTAAAGGGACAAATTTGGCACGAATCTCGGAGTCTACGGTGCAGTGGCCTTCGAAGACGCGTCGAGGGTGCAGACCAGCGTGGATGAAACACGCGTGGTGGCTCGCACTAGTAGAGTGACGCGCTACACGGGGAAGAAGGGAATGGAATTAATCGTTTGTCGGCTACGCCGGCATCGGAGTCGATTAATATTCCGAGTCGGTTCGTTGACATCGAACGATGGGGGCTGACGCCGACGCCTGAAACGTGAAATTAGGCTCGCCCGTTTTGCGTATGAATATCCGGTGTAATGAATATTCGTTGAGTCTGGGCTGCGGCGCGTGGGTACCTGCTGCACCGAGTAATGAATATTCGTCGCGAGACACCCCGGTGGAAGTGGCACCGCGAGGATCATTACTTTCTTAATTTCGTTACGTTAATTCCATTCGGATACGCTTAAATTCCACGTAATTATCATCTCGGGCTGATTTGCAAAATTTCTCGCACGCGCTCGTGCTGCTCGCGTGAACGACAAAAAGAAATGTATTTGTAATAAAATTTGCAAGTTAATTCTCGGTGGTGAACAGGTGTCGTTTGGTTTCGAGAACTATTCATTCTTACGAATCGCGAAAATGAAAAGTTCCGTTTTTATTACCAAAGGCATCCTCTGCTCCCGGACGGCCTCGCGACACACATTTCAATTTCAATTCTCTACCTTCGCGTAATGGTCGACGCGAGCAAAACGAGCTCGAACGGGCGGAATACTGATAAATAGTAATTGCACCATTCCCGGTAATTGCATCACGTACGTGACAATCTCCGCTTCTCATCGAATGGGATCATGTTCGCTAAAACGATTGGGGAAACCAAGTGGCGCTCCAGAGCGGACATGCTTTCTCGAGAGGTGATGCGCGAAAGGGGAGAAAAAATTTCGAGCATGACACCATCAAAGCGAGCACAGTTAATTACACTTTACAATTGAAAATGAGGAAACGGAGAAAAATCGGGAGAAAAATTCGAACCCACGATAAAGGCTATAAATTTTAACGGGGTCCAGTAATGAACTGTGGACGTAATTGCGATGTTGAAAAATTCGTGACAGCCTTCGACCGAACCAAAAGCTCATTTCAACGCGCGTCCAAAGCCCAATGCGCGAGAAATGCTGTTGATCACCGCGCTCGGATGCCCATCCAGGGTCGAAATAACGTTTTGCAATAAGTGCAAAAAAAAATGGTTGCATGGTGCTTTAATAAACGCACGAGGTTGACGTACCTAAAAAGAAAAGTCGTAAAAAATGGAGAAAAAATTTCGACCTCTCAGGCTCTCAAAAACGAATTCATCAGGGACAATATTTCGATTATTTCGATTATTTCGAAAATTTCCAAAAGCTGAGTGGCGCAATGCGTACAACATTATCAAGAACTACACTGCATGCGCATGGATAGAAATTCTAGAACCCTGCAATCCAAGAAAAAAAATTTGAGTGTGCCACCGAAAACACCGCGGATTCAAGGAACCAAAAAACATTTATGCCGCACGAACGGAGCACACGCGCAATCATCCGACAAGAAAGGCCAATAACATCCTCGCGTACCGCTACATTGGATAATGGGAGAGCTGGGATAATGGAGCGTGGATTTTACGTAACCTCTGGCAAAAACAATTGCGGCGAATTTAAAGTAAACTTCGAAAGCGTTCAAGTCCACCGCGACAGGTCGTTTCGACGAAGAAATTCGCGAGATCCGCCGCTTAACGTCCTTCACTTCGAAAGCTCGACGTTAGAAATAAATTCCCCACGGACTACCACTTCGTACATTCTACTACGCGAGCACGAAACCCGTAATTAAAATACCACGCTAATACGAGTTTTAATACATTAGTGAATTTACAGGTAATACCGTTATCTACGAGAAATAAAAAAAGTCATAGACGTGTTTATTCGGCTCTATCTCAATACCTACTGGAAAGATCGCACGGGCGGAGTGCACTTTCTCCGCGAGACGTTGTACGAACGCGGTGAGACAAGTTTTCGAAACTAGAAACTGTCGAGCGAGGCGCACGCGAACGTCAGAGCGCGTATATTGTTTTCGTCCGACGACGCCAGTAATCTTGTCCCGACCTAAAACAACCGGCGGTGCTAGAGAATTCTCTTCTCGTTCGATGGAGCCGTGCTCATCGAAATGGAAGAAACTCGACGAGGCGGACGATGCACGGGCGACGACGACAGGGAAGGAGAAAGAGAAAGAGGACTCGTCGGGCGTGCGAGTTTCCGCGATTCGCAACTCCGCTACTCCGAGACGAAAGTCTTCGATAAAGGTAGACACATTCAATTTGTGCGTCTTCGATTCGAATTGGAGGAAGAATATTGCCGAGGGAAGTGAAATTGTCGTGTGGTCCCCGAAACAATTGGAAATTATGAAGATCGTGGTGAGGCGTAGTTGAAAAATCGTCGAAATCCTTATCGAGTGAGATTGCTGAGGAATTATAGCGTGATTGAGGCGATTGTGCTTTACTTAAGGCGATTACGGAGGGTAGCATCTGCCTCGAATAAAGATATCGATTAACTGCTCGCAAGAAGGGCTGCTACCACCATGTACGGTGGTAATGGGTATCGAATATCGGTCAAATTAGGAGTTGCTTAACCCTTCCCGTGGGTTGCTAACCTAGAGACCGAACATTATTCACGACTCATTAACTCTCCACGCAGTGAGGGATAATGAAGCGTGGCGAAGGAAACTCGATTACCGAATTCATTGCGATAGCTAGGTACTAGAAAAAAAATGGCAGAAGAGACGAGCGAATTGCCGTAAAGTTGATGCTCCGAGTTATCTGCAATTATAGATAATTTCTCTTCGGAGAAAATATTTCATTTCTCTATCGCGTGAAAATTTGCAGCTGAGAAAAAATTGAGAAGCGATGATTTAAAAAGAAATGGACGAATAAAGAGCGTCGATTGGTCCGAACGAAATTGATCGTATGAAAATTTAAAAATGCTCCACGCTGAAATGTTCTCTCCCTACCCTCGTTCCACCCTTATCGCTCGATCGAAACGAACGAAGCGCGAAAAGTCAACGAACCGAATGTCGCCGGTCTCGTTAAAGTGCAACTTCTCGCGACGAATCGCTCAACGATTCGCCTTGCAACTTCCAATCGACCCCGCGCGTTCGAAAAATCTTTTTCTCCGAGTAAATCTCGAGGATCGTGAACGACAGTTTTCCACGGTAGAGCGTCCCTTCACGGTAACGAGGACGTAAAGAAGTAATCGCTTGAGGCTCGTAGGAACGTAAAAGAGAGATCACAGAAACAGAATGGTCACAGGGCTGACCGCTATTAAAGAGAAAACTAGGGTCGCGAACTCTCCCGTAGAGACTATAAGGGACGGTATTTTCTATCCGTAGCAGGGAAGGTAAAAAAATAAATTTGCGCTGAGACGAAGCGCGAAGTGAAAAGTTGTCGCGGAAAAAGTCACGGAGAGGAAAGCCGCAGGAAAATTGTCCACTAGTCAGACCACTTGGCAATTCATGCGTTTCGACGTGTAGGGCTTGCCCTTCTATCCACGCAATGAAAGGAGCCCCAAGTCTGGGCTTACCTTCTCCTCCATCCCTTTTTTTACACCGTTTTGTGGTGCACCGATCGTTCTCCCTCGTGCGAGTGACCACGAAGGGCGAGCTGCTGCCTCCCACCAGTCGAGAAGAATCCTCCATTCCAACATCCACGTTTGTGCCTCGTTGATTCCCAAAAGACCGTACCCCTCGTTGCACCACGGTAGAATGAGAACTACTAAATCCCATCGAGTCCCTGGGACGGTTTACGGGAGGACGTAACGGTCCACGACGTCCTAATCCCATTTTTTTCACCTTTGTTTACGTCGCAGAACCTCATTCGCTCGGAGAACAAGGTCCTTGGAAGAAAAAGCGGGGAGTAAAAGCAAGTTGATCTGCGTACGGTACGAGAGGACCATTTTCAATTAAGCTCTCCGTGTAACGAATTTTTTACCATGCAACGAAGTACAGCGTACCCTTTAAAAAAATCAAGGACCAATTGCAAAAACAAATTATCGATTCTATCTACCTGGACTGCTAGCGCAGAGCTGAAAATCGATGAATTGGCTAACTGTGAGCACCTCGGATTTAATTCTCCAATGTAAGCGGATTTCTCCTGGACACTCGATCCGATCGGACTCCACCGCGTATTCGTCGTTGCGAAATTTTGCTGATAACTCGAACGGAAATGGACACGGCAAAGCAAAAGATTTTACGAAGCATGGTAGGGCAAGCTACGAGAACATCGTGGTCGAGACGCTCCCAGCGATACACGTCGCTCGTGCACGTATCGCCATAGACGAGATCGATAATATCGGCCTAGAGCGGCGGGCACCGGTATTACCTTTGTCGGTGCTCCCATGCGGGATATTCTCGTTGGAACAATGGTCGGCCAGCACCAGATGCCTTAACCGCAGAAATTTCGAGAATCCGTATTCTCCCACGCGCGCGCGCTCACGCATGGGCGCGAGGACCAAATGAATGGGAGCGAAATCTCTCGATGTTGCTCAATCGAGAAGCACAGAGGACTGACGAGGACAATCGATTCTCTCGCTCTCTCTCCTTTACACTCGCTTTTAATCTCTCGCTTGCGCCCACTTGTCCTCTCAGTTCTCTATCTTCTCCTTTACCTCCGCTTCCTCCATCCCTTCTCCACTCTTTCTCCCTACCTCTCCGCCTCGTTACGCCGACGCACTAAAAACGAGAGTTAAACTTAATGAGCGGAGTTACGTTTCCCCGCTTCTATTCGCGATGCTAGAAGGAGGAGCCACCGTTGTAACTGCTTACGGTGGACGTTACAATACGGTGAATGAGCTAGCTTCTCGTTTCACGTCCCTGCTGAGTTCTTGCCCAAGTGGATTTTACTTCGAAGACGACGTCGAATGGGAGGGAAAATAAATTATTCGTAGTAGACATATCTTCGTTGATTTCCACGATGTTTTCTTCTTTATCGAATAAAAATTTAAGAGCAATCTACGGCGCCTCTCGCTTGCAAGATTGTCGAAGAAAAGTTCGACGAATAAATTTTTTGTTCTGGTCTCTATTGAATAAAATGGAACGATCAAAAATACAATTTCTAACGATATCTCGAATGTCCTTCACTATTGAATAAAAATCCAAGAGCGCACATTTCACTTAAAAAATTCTCGAACAAGAGTTTGACGAATGAATTTTCTGTTCTGGACTCTATCGAATAAAAAGGAACGATTAAGAATATAATCACGCTTTCACTCGTCAGAATCACTTTCCGCAACGACGTTCAGCGCGTAAAAAGATCTCTACGTACGGAACAATAACTTCTTTTTCAGGTCCAACGCTCTCGGAACCACCGACTCGTGCACTGGACAGACAATCACGGCTGGTCGCGCGCGTGTGCGCGCTGGCAATTTCAATAAAAATAACTGAAACCGGCTATTTCGCCGAGAGTCCGTGGGCGTGCATAAAAACGGACGAATGGCCGTTAATCGATTGATGGAGCGGTTAACTGTAACGCGAACGCCACCTCTAAATAGTCGAATTCCCTTGCCTATCGTCCTATTTCGAAGATACGAGGGACACGGTGAAATGAGGCGTGCTATCGTGCCATTCGACACGTTGATTACATTCGTATTACAGAAAATTTGGGACATTTTATAAAAGGAGCAAGGGAAAGTGACCACGTAGGAACAACCTACGTCACGATAAAATCAGCACTGGTCGAGAAGTCGACGAAGAAAAAAATAAAATGTGAATTGTAACGGTGTAGGTGAATATCAGAGTCGTTGCAAACTATTCGCGTACCTGTCCTCTTTCGCGTATTTTTAAATTGATAGGACGAGAACGAGCGCGCGCATTTCTTTTCATACGCCGTCTCTTGCCTCGTGAAAATCAATGAACCATTCCAGAAGACGCGAGAGAAGCGCGTTAGGTCGATGGAAATTCCATGGAAGCGCATCACCAAGAGCGGATGTAGAATCCCGTAATCTTGTGATATTCACGCGCTGATTGGGGCGGCCCTCGTGAGACTTTCCGGATCAGTAAATATTTATATGAAGTTTAAGACGCGGGTGAGAGTCTTCTTCGCAAGCTCCTAAAAAGGGATTTTTCGCGAATTACCTGTTCGTTGAATTTTCTTTCTAATTCTTCTGTCAGGCCTCAAACAAACGCGTGACGAAAATTACATTCAACGAATCCAGTTACAGGACTCTATCGCAACGTTTCCATTGTCCCCGTGAATACCCACGTAAGAAAGCGACTATGAGAATGATTCTCATACCTGTACCCTTTTGTTCGTGCGATCCGTGGGCGCGGACCGTCAAGCAAGTGCAACGAGTAGGAATATTTTATTTCGAGCGCGCGCTCGAACGATATGCTGCCAGGTGTCGAGCGACTCAATCAAGAGATTTGAGGAAAAAATTTCTTCAGCACCAAATTAACTTCCGACAGCAGGTACAGCACGTGCAATCGAAACTCCGGTTCTCACGCGTCTCCAAGGCTGAATTAAAGAAGAACAGCGCGGGAGAGTTCGCGTAACTTTTCGAAACGATCCGGAGGCTGAGAAGAAACAATTGAATTTTTTGCTTGGAAAAAAGGAACACGAGAGGCAAAGTAAAAAAGCCGTTCGCGAGCGAAAAGTCCTCCTAGTCCCGTAATTCCGCTCGGGCACTGGAAATATTTCTACGAGCTTTCGTAACGCGCGGCAACAGCGAGAAATAACAACTACCCTGCTGCTCGTTCTTCTTCTCGATCCTCCGCGAAGCAATGTCGAGACGCAACTCCATTGTACATCTCAAACCTTATTTATCGAATCTCACCAGTAATGGAAAACTCCGCGAGGAAACTTTCCATGCTATTTCCCTCACCTTCTACCCACTGGCTTACACGGTGGAAACCTAACGATAGCCAAACTCGTTTGTTCCGCGGTAGCTTCCACTCCGAGCCATTACGCGCTACTTCTCCTGCACCGCGTTCGATTTCTATCCACCGAGTTGCGACGCCTCTTACAACTTTACTCGAGTTTCTTTTATTATCGAACTATTCGCGATTTCAAATACTCGCCTTGTCACGAGTTCGATACGAAAAAAATTCACGATTAGTCGCGTTCCGAACGGAAACTTTCTAGAATCGAGAATCTCTGCGAAAGAAAAATTCTCTGTTCCAAAACACTGATTCCCACCGATATCCAATACTTCGCAATCCCTCGACGCATAAATTCGCGCGAAAACGAATTCCACGGTGGAGTTTCGCGCCGCGAAATCCTCCAGCTGAGCCGAGAATCAAGTAAATTCATCAATCACGCGATCGAGCGTTCGGTAACGAAGCGACCACCGCAACGAATAGAACCACGAGTTATTTTCACGCTTTATCGACCAAGAATTTCGGTTGGACGAGCTACCACCGACCGCCACAACGATCAACGCTCGACAATCGTAGGTGTAAGGCTCGAGTATATCTCTATCCTCGATAGACGTCACGAGGAGGAAGGGCTTGAAAGGAATAAAAAAAAAAGTCTATTTGCCGTAGTTCGCCTGCGAGGCTCTACCCTCTCGAGAAGGGGGTGAAAAAGGTGAAGAGGAAGAGTTCAGTGAATCTCTCGTGGTGTGAATGGAACACCCCTCTCGTGACCTCTTCTTTTCATCCCTGACTCGGTCCGCTTGCACGACTCCTATCCCTCCATGGGAGGAAGGATCCGCTCCTGAGCGCGGCTTGCGACCCTATGGACGGGCCACTGACTGCCTCCGCTCGAGTAGAAGGTACGAGCGACCCGCGAGAAGGATCCGCTTCCAAGGAAATAGAAGATAGGAGAAGCGCGTCCTCCGACGCGAATAAGTATGAGAACTGAATTCTATATAGGAGTTGCACGCATTGCTACGAAGAGATTCGTCGCCATGCGACGGTGGAAATGTGCTTGAAATTCTCCTTGTTTCGAACAAGAATTGTTCTCTAAGGACAATTTTTTCATTACGAGTAACTTGGAATTTCGAATTTATTTTTTTTAGTACTTGTATAATTGATTGTGGTTGAGCTATACGTCGGTACTTGCATGTCGCATACGAGAACAGTTCACCACGAACACTTTTTGTCCACGCGTTTCTGCGTGGCAAGCCGAACACGTTCACAGGAACACGGACACCTGTGCAAACCTGTATTGCACACAGTACACAGAGAACGTTATGTTAAACCGTTACCTCGTACCTCTCGTCGCCCATGCCCATACTCCATCGTAGACACCGTCGAGATGCAATCGCGCTGTATCGAGAGAATCCATCGCGCTCGTGTATCCCCCTCGGCGTCCTTTCTAGCTGGGCAAATAGCTCCGGCGGGAAACTTAAAATTTCCTTACCGTACGCTACTTCGCGAATGAAAAGAGTCGCAGCCCGACGATTTGGATAATCGTGCCACGAGAAATTGGCGAATGGATCCTTTCGTCATTTAACACGTTCTCTACCACGTGTACAGTTTCCAGTACACGCTAAAATGCATTTATAAACCAAGCTCAATTTTTTAAATTAAAATATCAGAATCCAAAAATTAATTATTGCGATGTAATAATGTTTAACCTGTTTGAGACGTGTACCCATAAGTTTCCAAATATACATATTCTCTCATAAACACCAAGAAGAAAAGTATTCCTTCAAAATTATTAAACTTGTTAGTATGTACCGCAAATAGTACACGTAGCATGGAAATTGTATCTACTCATAAGCAGCTTGGCAGGGAACGTGTTAAAAAAAACTTTAAATTCCAGCTGTTTTAGTTTTTCTCGCGAATAAACGAAGGTTCTTTAAAATAATCCAAGAACCCTTCTCCATCCCACAGTTGCAATTGTAAGCTACTCCGAAAGAAAACTTCCAAATTCACTATCCTCTCCTCGTTTTCTCCTTCGCCCATCCCTCCCTGTAGGTGTCCCGCAGGACCGCCATTCATGTCCTTCCTCTTGTCCTTTTATCGTCCGTCTCTCCCAATGGAGAATGGGACGATAAAGGACGCCTAAGCGCCGTCTGTGGCTTGTTTGGACAGTGGGCCTGGACCGTGCAAGAACCTACATACATGACTCGCGCGCGCGCGCGCCCGAGTTGGAGCGAATAGTGCGCGTCCTGCGAATGCAAGCGCACGCGCGCGTGACTTTGTATCGGCCACTCACGGGTCGCGTGAGTGCCCAATCCCTCACGTGTGCGTATACACACGCTACCACGTGTATTTGCCCGGGAGTCATGAGGGCGGCTTCGAGATGCGCATACAAGCGTTTGCGCGACAATTCCCTGCGCTTTAGTAATGTATAGACATTGTACGCTTACAACGTCGACGCCATTGGCAAGTCCATTGTACGTGTCGGTGAATTAGATCAAAGGTACAATACTAATCCTAGTTGGTATTGTGTGCGTTTGGTACATGCGCTTTCTCGTGCGAGAATTCACCGAAGAAAAGAAAAATTCGCGAACCATTTCCATTAGATAGAATTTCATTCATCGGTGGCTTGAGAACAAACATTTTTCAAAGGTTCGAGTTCGAAGAGAAGTACAAGAAGTTTACATGGGACGAGTGCATTCGTAAAATTCACACCCGCGCTTCATCACCTTTCTCTCTCTTTCTCTCGCGCTCACTCACACGCGTCCTTCTTGCCTCTCGAGCCTCGTGCTCGCGGCATCAACGATATGCCGCACCACGAACGTCAGGTTGTCCCGTTACCTGGACACGCTCACTCCTAGCTCGTTACTCGGCGGCGATAGGTCGCGCAAGACGAGACATTTCCACTCTCTGTCATTCCATCTCGTTCTTGAAGATCGCGCGCCGCTCTTTGTTTCGTCGGAAGATTCGCACTGAAGAACGGCCTCGGACAAAATTCGAAATGTTCCTCTCACTTTATCTCGATACCACAGTGTTGTATACAGGTCTTACGACTCCTGTGTGAAAAGTGATGCCCATAGTGACCCGTCTTTAACCGATTGCCGCAAACGACGGCTACAGCCGTCCATTTTTTTGGCGTTATGTAGGCAAATTATGGCTATAAAAAGTTGCGGCTACTAAAAGAGTGCGGCAATGGGTTCATTTATATAGAAGCCACTACAGACATTGCGATCGGATGCTCTTGGTAGATACAACCTTCCTTTAGGCTTTTAGTACTTAACATTATTACAACAGAACGATTCCAAACTAATATACAGAATCGTGTTTCCAAACCGGTTATTAATAATACACGGTAAGCTATGACAAGGTTTTCAGGATATATTTATGAGCAACATCCGATCACAACACTTCCAGTTAGAAATTAAGAAACTCGTCAACCTGCTCGTCAATAAGGAGCTCACTTCCCCACCACTAAAATTTGCAAGAGTTCCCAGACCTGTATACAAGACCTTGCTCGATCCTTCACAAACATCATCACGAATTCCAATACCTCTTCAGACCGTCCGAAGTGCCCGGTGGCGATCTCCAAACCTCGTCTAAGAATCCTCGGAGAAAAAAAGAAAAGAAAAAAAGAAAGTAACTCCTCGCAGAGATCTTTTACTCGCGACGTTATGGAATATCTAATGAAATGCCCGCTTGTTCCAACAAATGGTGCGCGGCGGCACGAGAGGATACGGAGCCGAACCGCCCGGAACAGATGTACGGGCGTATCCGGGAAACGATTTATCACTCCGCGGAGGAGCGAGGAAAGACGCACGGTGAGGAACGGGAGGAGAAAAGAGTTCGGGCTCGCGGCTCGTAGAATTTTTCCTTAACCGTACGGCGGCGCACACCTGTGAGCCTAGGCACATCCTCCACATATGGTACCTGGCCGCGTGCACGCGCGTCTGGTAAAGGTGAAGGAGCGACGAGGTGAAGGAGAAGGAGAAACGAGGATGAGGATACGAGAACTACGAAGGTTGAAGAAGGACGAAGAACGGAAAGGAAAGAGAAGGCGCCACCTTACGTACACAGTGACGCGCGAAGGTCGGTCTCTCCCGAGAGGCGAGAAGAGAATACTCGGTGTGTAACAACGGTAAGACCGGATCGCTGGAGCAACGACGACGTTCCTGGCTCTCTCGCCAGGCGCAGGATATATTCCTCTTCTTTTCACCGGAGGATATCTCGCAGGGCGTTAGAATATCACGCGTTGGAACTTCTCCGTGGGATTCACGGCCCGTAGAATCCCACCGGCTTCGCGGTAGAGTCCCACCGTGCTGGCACTCGACTCTCTCGGGGGCAGGCGCAAGGCGACGAGGGGCCCCGGGCCCCGTAGTAAGTACGTGGCTTGTGTACCGCCTTGGTGGTGGTGGTCGATGACCCAGAGGATGTGCTAACGGATCGTAGCCCGCCCGGCTGAATCAAGAGCTTATGGAGGTGAGGTGAAGCGGAGGTAAAGGAGGAGGACGGTAAACGTTCGCGGAGAAAGATGATGAACGGCGTCTGACGTCGAGTCGAAGACGAGGACACCCCAGTGGCAAGACACTGTCCTCTTTCCAGCTAATTTTTGTTCCGGTGGTAATCTCGATAGATCGGTGAAACCGTGCGATCGAAAGGCAAGACGATTGATCTGATAAGAAGTCTAGGAGATGGAGATGCGAAGAGAAGAGGAAGCAGATCCGTGAAATCGAAGCTGTCGTTTTAATTAGTGTTCACTGGGACGACCAGTGAAGTTTCCATGCGCTACGCTCGATGATACAATTAGCGCGAAGATGAGTCCGATGTTATTTCGAGGGCATGATGCATCCTACGGGAAAGGAGAAGTGGAAAACGTCCGTGGATTCGTCGCGTGCTTTCAAGGTCTTACGATAGCAGCGGACTAATCGTGGAAAATAGAGACTGAGTGGAGCGTTAGCTTTGGGTCGATTAAAACCGTGATAATTTTTCCAATGCTCGTCCACACTTGAATGAAAACCGACGTGGGATCTTATCCGGAGTAATTCGTCTTCGGAAGGTTCTAAGATCTTCCGCTGTTATTCTCCTCTCCGCCTGAGATATGTTCGTACTAATAGAATTTCAAGTTACCCGGATCAGAATCTACTCGTCGTTAATCACAGAACGAGGCTTTTATCGATCGATACCTTTCTTCCTTTTCCCGTGGATCACTCGCGTTCCCCTCTAATAACTTCGAATTCAATTCGCTGATGGACGAGACGAACACGAGTCGGACAAAGTGTCCGAATAAAATTAATGAAAGCCCCCCGGTAATTGCATTCGCATTCTGAGCTTTCGTTATCGCGACGGATTCGTCGTCTCAATTCATCACAATTAGACCGGACTCCCAAACCATCTGTCTCTCTCTCTTTCTTTCTCTCTGCTATCTCTCTCCTCCTCTTACAGCCTATTCGATATCCCATTAAAAATGGAAACTAAAATAAACGATGAATCCAATTTGCTCTCCCTCCACTTCCTCTACTCTCTCTCTCTCTCCCAGTTTTTCAACGAAATTTCCCGATTTAGTTCGGTAACAACGAATTCGAACAGCTTCTCTCTCTCTCTCTCTCTCTCTCTCTCTCTCTCTCTCTATCTCGTCACCGATGCATGCTAACGAATCCCGATCAGTTTATTCGACGAGGCATGATTGAAATAACAATCACCGCCGAGAGCACTTTTATTTTTAACGCAAATATAGCGGGAGCCGATCGAAAACAATTTCGAAGGCGGGAAAGGGTATCGAGCGAAAACTACGCACGATGTCCGGCCAGTTCAGCGCGCAGATTCATCGGAAATAATGCAAGAGCCGGATGCCGCAACGTATCAACGTTCAGAGCCAAAAAAAAAAAAAAAGGAAAAGCACCGTAGAGCAATGTTCGCGTTAGTTTTCACAAATTGCTCTATCCTCCCGTCTTCCTTAATTTTTGTTTGCTCCCAGAGTTTTTATTGAACAAAAAAAAAGTCGTCGCGACGAAAATCGAACATTATGCTCTACGATTACCGTGAACACTTCGTCCAGTATTGCTTCGACATGTATACTCCGTTATCGAGACTTTTTCAAAAGCATCCACGCCACGTGTAAACGAAGAGAGAAACTTGCAGACTAGTGAGAATTCTGAAAAGAATATTCAGCAAGGATAACCGATAATAATGCATCAAAAAAACGTCAAAAAAAAAGGTAAAACCTCGTTGCACGAACCACGAACTCACGCAAGAGAAAGAGAGAGAGAGAGAGAGAGAGAAGAATTTAAAAAATAAATTCTACACAATCTCCCTGGAGATCGATACGAAATTTTTTATCACGAGCCCGCGAAATCTCCACCGACGCGAGCGTTGAATTATTTCGCGTCGCGCGCACATTCGAAAAATAAATCCCTTCCCACGGAGAAGCTCAACGCGGTGGAAAAACTCGCGGCCGCTTCGGCAACACTTCTCGCTCTCGTCCCCCACGAATCGTGCACGAGTCTCGCGCAGTACGTACGCAGTAATCGCAACGATCATGCACCTATTGGACCGACGAGGGCCGAGAGAGGGGCCGTCTGGTTTGATTAAACCAACAAAGGAACGAGGACGATTGGATGTCTTAATGAAGAGCGTCTCTAGAGTAGAAGGAACGGCTCTCGACGGTGAGAAAGAGAAGAAACACGAGCGTCGGGTAGCGAGAGGCAAGATCGAGCGGTGATTAAATGATTTTTAAAAGGCTTCTACGAGCCTCTCGATCCAACTGGAGTTCGATGCAAAACGCGAGAACGAAAGTGATTCGTCGCGAAAGCAGGCGTGAGAATGAAGCCTGTTTATTAGGTGTTAGACACTCGGGGCTACTAGTGACGAGGACGGGGTGAAAGTGTTTGCGGGGAGGCGGCAAAAAAGTGTAGAAAATCGGTCGAAGAGAAGCGAGAATGGTGTGCGTTAATTGGATGCACGAGAATGAACTCGACATTCGGGCAAGAGAACCGAGCGAGAGAGAATAAGTCCGGAAATCTCACGAGGCGGTGGTGCGGCCCGCGCCGGTAACAACGGAACACGGGTGCGCGCACACACTTTCTACCAGACATATTTTCATAAGCGTGCTCGCGCGCGCCGCGTACGTGACGTAACACAATTAAGAGCATGAAGAAATTGCTTCTATTCCCGTCCCGCTTACCTTCGCTCTTTCGGAACCGTCGTTCCCGGATTCGTGAATACGCCAATGCCGATTCGTTTTGTCCTCGCACACCGACCAATGGAAAACGCGAGTAGATACGAGCGTAAAGATCAGCCGCACGTATCCACCGCTCCAAAAAAATTCGACTCGTGCGACGTTCTGTTAACCCATAGACGCTCGCAGTGGTTATAGTCGTCAAGTTGTTGGCAATATACGGAGCGTTTATTTTGAAAGTGGTCTAAGTACATTTAAAACAAATTTTATGAATAAAAAGTTTACACTAAATGACTTCTAACTTACGTGATGTAATTTTGTTTAAAAAGATGGACTTACACTGCTTTAAAAATAAATGGTCCATATAGGCAAATTATGGTTATAGAAGACAGTTTTTCTGAGTAGAAGAAAAGTCATGATAAACAAATCACAGGGAGTTTTCGTGGAAAAATACCCTATTGCAGTAACAAACAATTTTTGCAAAAAGTGTGTTTCTGGAGACGATCTTTAAAAAAAAGCGTGCGTCAATGGGATAACGAAGGTAGAATAAGAAATAAAAGGAGCAACGAACTAAAGGCACAAAGGATCGATTCTTCACTGTTCCCCTCGTAATCGAATTACCATCGCACGTAATTATTACAATTTGATTTAGTACCCGTGATCACCCTGGACTCGAAAATTGTTCAATAAAAAGATACTTCAAACATCGGTCGTTGAACGAGGAGAAAAGTGCGAGCGTAAATTCACTTTAAGAATTCACTCAAAACTCGTGTGTATAACCAGCGCATTCTTATTAGCAACGAGTGAAGTTTTACTTAGGTAACGAAGTTTCACGGCAACGATCTCTTGCGCGCATCGAACGCGAACAAGGTCGATAACTTCCTGCTCGCATACCACAGGTGAATTACGAAATAATCTCGATTTACATTTCAATTAATCTTGCGCGCGTGCTACTTCGTCGACTAGAGAAACTTCGTGTCGCAATTTTTCTAAAGAAGAGATTTAATCTCGTGAAGAATATTGGAGAATTTACTTGGACAACTTGAAAGGTTTTACAAGCTTTGCAAGTACAATTTGCCGTTTCCAAGTGGAATTCGAATGCGAATACTCAAAAGTATGGATGTTTCTAGCTCAAATCGGCCGACGTGGATTTTGTTGACCCGACCAGCAGCGAGTACTTTCGTTCCACGAACGATTCCGCGTTCATGGCTCCGTGAACCGGCGGCGCAACACGGTAATCCCTTCCCTTTGCTTCCCTTCCCTCGTCCGCCGCCGCCGTGGGGCCGGGGATAAACTTTCACCGCAACATTTGCCGGCGGCCGGATGACGTTGACGACGGAGCGACCTTGCGTTCCGAGTACCGGTATTTAGATTGCTCGCGCGGATTGTTCGCGATGTGAGCGTGCCGGGGCTAGCTCGCGGCAGGAGGAAAGGTCACGATTCGCGAAACGAACAGTTGTATACGCGTAGCGAAGAGGATCGAGGTACGAGGGGAAAGAGAGAAGAGGATTGAGGTATGAGGAGAAAGAGAGATGGTCGAGACATGAAGAGAAAGAAAGAAAGAAAGAAAAGAAAAATTGCATTTATTGCACCCTGAGGTGAACCCGTAGGGCGCCCGACCAACAATTACAAAAAGTACGCTGTACAAATAGTTAAAAGAGAGCTTGATCCGAAGCCCATACAAAAAAATGAAGCATATACATACATTAAAATATAAACGAAACAACAAACAAAACATAACAAACAAAAACATCCGCAAAAGTCAAATCTCGTTGGCAGCAAGAAGATGCTCATACAACCTACTTCTAAAAATCAGGAGGTCCTGACTGTGCCTAATGCGTTCAGGTAGGGAATTCCACAACAGAACAGCCCGACGTCGGAACGATTTGGAAAGCAACTCAGTGCGACATTCTGGTAAAACTAAGAGGTCACGATGGCGCCGGGTGATCCTGGAACTAACAGTACCCACCATATTAAATAGTCGCACCAAATAGGCAAGAAAACCGCCATTTAAGACAACAAAAGAGAAAGAGACAGAGAGAGATTGGGGTACAAAGATAAAAAGGGACGAAGATCAAGGCACGAGGAGAAAGAGAGCCCAAGATCGAGGCACGAAGAGAAAGAGAGATGATCGAAGCATACGGAGAAAGAGAGAAGATGATCGAAGCATAAGGAGAAAGAGAGAAGATGATCGAAGCACAAGGAGAAGGAGAGAAAAAGATTGAGGCACGAGGAGAAAGAGAGAAGATGATCGAAGCACAAGGAGAAAGAGAGAAAAAGATGGAGGCACGAGGAGAAAGAGAGAAGATAATCAAAGCACAACGCGAAAGAGAGAAGAAAATCGAGGCACGGGGTAAAAGAGAGAATAGGATCGAGGCACGAAGAGAAAGAGAGAAGAGAACCGAAGGATAGCACGTTATCTACAAACCACCCTATGTTTGTAAAGCAGACCTCTTGCAATCGAGTACAATGTTGGGTGCACGTGTGCGCGCATAAGTGGTGTTCGAAGTACAGAAGTTTAATCCCCCTTCGTATTCCTCTACCGACTGTTGATCAACAGCCAACGTGCGAAGGTGCGAAGAAGCGACCAGAAACGTGTTAATATCTAGATCGTTTTTCCGTTTCAATATACGATGTTGCGCATTGGTAATCATTAGTTTCGTCAACCTTACTGACCATTCTTAAAAATAAAATGAATTGCTACAACACAGACACGTGGATCAGCAAACATGACGACGAAGATAAATTGCTGATGTCTTCAAGTTAGCACGGTGTATATTGAAAAATAAATGATACTTGCTACTGATATAATTCTCTATCTAGAGTGTATGCCCGACATTTACTTAAAACCTTATGGAGAATGGAATAAGATATGATGGTAAAAGAATGAAATCAAGAAAGTCAGGGTTGCGTCGAACGCGTGGTAAACAAATACTGTAAGATTACAACTGTGGAAGGGAGTTGATTTCAATCGATGCTCGAAGAACGACGAAACTTTGCTCGTCGTTCCCTCGAATGAGAAAGTTTTCACGATAAATAAACGTAGGACGTGGAGCATCTCATTTCGAGAATGCAAGATTGCTTCGGGTATGATTCAACCCTGGAAGAAGAGTAACAATCGATCGAATCGGTAAACAAGATCGCTTATTGTTAGACGACCCGCGGCATTTTGCTCCTTCCCTCACCGTACGCGTATACCTTTAGCTTCTCTGCACTGCGAGCTCCAAGAACTCAATTCTTATTATCGGAAAATTCATCGAGATAAGTAAACTTCGCTGTCACTGTCATCACGGAAATAATTCAGTCTCCTAGGCATCGCAAGTAAATATTATCGTGGCTCATCTGTTCCTCTCTTCTAACCGAACCCAAAGAATTTTCTGCATTACAAAAATCCTATTTTAGAAAGGAACAAATTTTCTAACAATAGACATTACGAATTACGTACAATTTCAATACATGAGTAGAAAAAAAATGTACACGTTAGTACGCTACTTGCGATAAATCCGTCTGCGAGAATTCCATCGAAGAAAAGTAACGTCGATTCGTGAAATGCGAGCGGTTTCGTTTACGTAGTAACGGAACACACGAGTATGTATAACATAGATCCCGGCACAGTAGTCGGAGCAACTAGTGTATATAGAGCATTTCGACGAATTGTGCCGTGCTAAGTTTATTGACGTGCATCACGCGGGGTCACTCCACGAATGTTTACTACGTTTCGGAGTCTCGTGGCGCGAGAGAACGCGCAGTAGGATGGAAAGCATTCTCTGTGCCCTTTACGCGAGACAATAAAATCTCCACAGATGTTTCTCACTGTCGTTGAGACCCGTCGCAGCATCCATCGGCATTAACTCTTACAAGCACGGCAAACTCACTTATTTTTTGACCCAACCTGTATTCAACTCCAATTCAACATTCTTTCATCGATTTAAGAAAAACTGTGCAAAACGCGTTTTTTACTCGTACAACATCGGAGAGATATGTTTTTGATGGTACTATTTGAATACCATACCTTACAAGCTTGGTGGTACTTCACTCGTAGTATAGTGAAGTTGGTGGTACTTCACTCGTACCACCAAGCTTGTAAGAGTAAATTGCATCGAACACAAGTACAAAGAGAGAGAGAAAAAAAAACCTTCATTCTCACAAAATGCATGCAACGAAAGGAAGAGCTTCACTCACCGAGCTCGGACGGCGCCTCGTTCCGCGTGTCTGCCCGTCATCCTCGAGGAATCTCTTCAGCCAGTCGTAGTTCTGCGTGGGAAGAAGGTGAGTTCACGCCGTGGAAGTCATGCCGTTGCCACGAAATTCCGAAGGGAGACCGAGCTTCGGAAGAGAAAAGAAACAAGAGAGTGACGTGTAGTAAGAAGTCCCAAGTGACCGTCTCACCCCTTTATTTACCACCCGGCGAGTCGAATTTAGCGCGCTTAAAAATATTTATCTACCCGGACGTTTACGCGCACGCGTTTCGAATTCCATTCGTCGAACGAATCTGGTGATTTGGATTTTTTTCGCTGTCCGTGACGTATCTCGTATGGAAAAGCCAAAGTGCGCGGGACTGGTAAACACCGGCGACAGCGCGCGATGGTGCCGCCAGCGCGAAAGGCGCGTCGTCTCGTCGCGTCGCAACGGGACGCGAGAGATGTCGGAGAAAGAAAGAAAGACAGGGAGCAAGAGAGAAAGAGGGAGTTTGACCGGAGAGCAGACGGGAGGAGCACGCACCGAGAAATTCACGTTTGAGAGAAAAGAGAGAGGGAGAGACTCACCGCGACGAGGTGTCCGAATGCACGAGACGACGTGACCCCATGCGATCTGTCACCGGCATCTACAATAGGATACCGCCCGGTATTCTCTCACGCACGAGCAATTTTCTAGACGAGAGACGTCCACCGAACCCCCGTGTGTCTCCCTGCTTTTTCCTCTCGCCGCGAGAGCAACCGACCCGCGCTCACGCGTAGTCCCGCGACCGTGTTGGAATTTCGTGATCTTTGCTTCAACCTTAGGTACTCACTATTAACGTTACCGCGATACACCACGGGGCACAAGTCACCCAGCCAACCGTACTCGTGAAAGGCGACTGCGGTTCTGGCCGCGCCGAGTGGGGAGCTCTTCCCTCACTCCGTCTCGCTCGCACTCACGCGCAAGCCGCTCCGACGTACCCCACTATGGGGGCTCATCGAAAAAGCCGCAAGGCTTTCAAGGAGCTACGGGATTGGCTCGTAGTGGGGAGAAAACTGGACCAGTTCTGGAAACGTCCGCTAGCGGCAGCACCCTGGGCGCGCGCGCGTCATTGGAAATTTTCACATGGAAACAGAAATGGTGGAATTAGATTGTAATGTGGAAGGAAATTTTTTTCTACGGACATTTCGCCATGTTCGCTGCTTAATTAGTAAGTATCTTTTTACAGGTAGGTACAATGGAATGGCTTTTTTACTGCTTTTCTGGGAATTTAAATTTCTCGGTTTGGAAATTTCGAATTTGAAATATCTCTCTCACCGACGTTATTCGGTGTTTAATATATCATTCGGGTTTGTTAACAATATGCATTAGGATATTAATTTATTATTGTATTTTGTGGGTACGAGCGAAATTCACCAGAGTGTACTTCAGCCTGGAAATCGTATCAAAGATTCAATACTCGATAATGAATTGTATACAATACTTGTTTATCTTAAGATTGGATAACTATTTTTGATACAGAACCTCATTGTAAAATTTCTTTTTATTATGAAAATGAACGTTTTACATATGGCTGGTGTTTAATGTACGGTGTTATACCATAGGTACAGCGAGAATTACGCTAAATTACACGAATAACAATAGCTATACGAACAATAAAATGAGAAACGATGAGAACAAAACCAATAAATCAATGAAATCTGTCTTTATATGCAACGATGTATTTTTTTGAAATATACCATCTCAGTATCGAATTTACCCACCAATGAAAAACAAGTTAAATTTTTGACATATTATCCATTGAAGGTTTTGCACTGCATACATATTTTTCATTTCACTATTGATTAGATAAAAAGATGCCAATTTTGTTAGCTCTCAGTCTCTCAATTCCCCTATTTCATCATAGCATGTATCAGAACTACCGTATGTAAGATATTATGTGTGGAATATTGAAAAATTTGAATAATCTTATCAATCTGCAAAAGTATAAAACCAAAATGTTCTCATGTTCTGAGAAAATTAATTAGATATCACTTATAACACAGAGACTGAAAACCTTAAAAATTAGACCTATTATATTCGGTGAACGAGACTTCGCAAAAAGAAATAGCGTCTATAATTAAAAGTAAAACCTATGACATTTGCTTTCGTTTGCTGTGTTTTAACAAAACAGATCAGAATGATAAATAACAATCTGCTTGTACATCAGAGTGCTAGTTTACAAGTTTTAAAGAAATGTATGGTGCACAAAATAAAAATACTGTGCTGTGAATCTGTTAAGATAATACAAAGTTGTGAAACTAACACTTTTAATGCTTCACATTGTTCTTGGAAGAAACCGTGCTATTCATAAAGAGTAGATTGTAATAAAACACCTTCGGTGGCACGCAACAGTTTAAAAAAGAGACAAAGTTAAGCACCATCGACTAGGTAAGGGAACAAAAATATTAGAAAACTGTAATCGATGAAATTCATTTAAATTTGTAACTAACCACGTCTGAAAATACGATCTGCCTGCTAATGGTACCAATGGTCGCTGCAACTTTGAGCGAGCCATGCTACAACGTATCGCTCGTCAAATAATTGCAGCACGGCGTACACTTTAATTATCTTCCTTCCCTTTCCTGCTGTCAATTACGCATTGAACATTTGTCTTTTCTTTAATCTTCATTACCTATATTAAATTATATCAATATTTGTTTTATTTATATATCTATATATATATATATCACTCCAGTCTCTCCAATTTAGTAACATAGGTACACTTTGTCAACAATCACCCCTTTCCTTTGCATCGCCCTTGCCTACTTATCTTGAAATGTTTTTGAATGGATCACTAAATTATGCTGGTTTCTGAGAACCTTTCTTGCCAATCAATGATTTATGGATATGTGGAATGACTCCTGCAAACGACAAAATATTTTTATTACATACACTCTGCAACGAGGATCAGATTTAGGATTTAGTATATCGCTTATTCAATTATAAATCCGTAACAGGTAATAAAAATGGTCAACTTTTATTGTGCACGTAATACAGCTTAATAATAAAATAACTGAATGACATACCTCCTCCGGCAATGGTTGCTTTGATGAGACTATCTAACTCTTCGTCACCACGAATAGCAAGTTGTAAATGCCTCGGAGTTATACGTTTTACTTTAAGATCTTTTGATGCATTCCCCGCCAACTCCAATACCTGCGCAAAAGAATTCTGTGTGAACTGCGGATAGAAACGCAAGAAAAACATTTTCTGACACTTCTATTATTAGTTTCCCTACTCAAATGTTTCTACAAATAAAATTGAATACATATGCAGCAATTAACAAAGTGCTCTATGCAAGATACATAAGGATTCGATGTTCTCAATAAATGCGATTATCCGGATTACAATTACTTAACGATATAATCATGATTTTCTACAGCGGTTAATGTCACAAGTATTTCTATAATAGTCTTCAAGTTTGTGACTCATTTATACTATGTTTCCATATTTTCACATAAACATACTAACGTAACAGAAATTTTTCTCAATGCATTTCGTAATTTAACAATGTACTTCGTTGCATCGTAGGCCCATTTAGCACATTTATAATCCAAAAACAAAGATATGCCGAAAAATAATTCGCACAGCTACGAACAAACACAAAAATATCAAATTTTCCTTATTTGCCTACTGTTCGAGATAAAGGCGGGAAGAGTCAGCCATGCTGCTTGGCGTCGGTGACGCCATCAGTCGCTAGTAACGCCACCAGCGTGCTCTTGGCTGCAGCGGCTGGTCTTCCTATTATGTTTCTCTTTCTTTCTCTCTCTATCTCTTTCTCTTTCTCTTTTTGTCTGACTGTTTCACGACATATCTCTTCCTTCACTTTCGTACTCATTCTCACTCACCTCGGCCGTGAGGTATTCCAAGATAGCTGCACTGTACACTGCTGCCGTAGCACCAACTCGACCATGACTTGTGGTTCTGTTTTTCAAATGCCTGTGAATTCTACCAACGGGGAACTGAAATGAAAACAAACGCACTAATGTACAGCACATACGCCGTTCGCTGCGTCAAGAGATAATATCGCTTTCGTGGCAAGGTAAATATTTTTGGGTTGGGACCGACGTATGTAATGTCTGTCCAAATAACATTAGGTAGCACAGCGTCAGCAGCTTTTCACCAAGAAATATCGAACGGCGAGTAATGACAGAGCTTTCTAACGAGTTAGTCGTCAAAACATTATTCGCGCTATTTTTTATAGCTGCACGTCCATTCGTACGATCGTCAAAGAGGTTATTTTCCGTACGTCGATATATGGCCGGGTGCTCGTACGTTGCTTTTGTAAGACGACGAATATCGAGCGGTATGCGATGATTCGGCTTTCCCGAGCTTTCCAGCTTTAGTACGAGGTTTCGTCATCCAACAGTGCACGCCCTACATTTTGTTCGCATACGCCGAGTATGATAAACAATTGATTTCTCATAGTTGCCAAGAACGTTACATTTCGTAGCACAGCATTGTTTCGCGTTACTTAACTTCTAATAATATTGCAAAATAAAATGCCCTTGACAACTATTGTCGCAGCATTAATTGTAACAATTTCATTGACAATCAACTGATTTTACAATTATTAAAAAGACCACTGACATTTCTCAATACACGTATATGCTTGCGTTTAAAAGCAATCGCGATCCGCATGGCCATTCTCGATTTAATACAGACATTAATAACGAAACATTATGCCGCACAAGATGTCAATCATTATCTGTTGCATAGGGTATATTTTCAAACAAGTCTCTGACAGATATGAAATATCAAAGTCAACACAAGCAATCGGGGATTATTACATGTACGCATTGTCAACAAATTCTTTCACCGCTTAACTAAAAAAATTGTTTAAAACTTTAATAACACGAGTGCGCCAATGCACGAGCTTTAAAACCGATATGAACTGTAATCAAATAGAAGGACCAAAGAAGAGGGGAGGGGGAGTATACAACGGTCTCATTCAACTCGTTTGAAAACGTCTCAGCACCTACTGTCGTCCTGAACTTCAACTTAAAAAATATGCCCCTTTGCTTATTTACCGCGGGGCCATTTTTTGCGTCAACGATAAACAAAGTCACGCCGAACTACCCTCGATTAGTTTTTCATCGTAACACGGACGGAACTTTGTGTAAACATTAATCGTAGCAATCGAAAAACATTCAGCTTTTTCGCGCCAACCATGACGATTTAACCTTTAAAAATACGCTTTCGAGGGAAATTGTGGCCTAAACGGTGAACGTAACGGCGGCAACAAAGCATATAGACTCTCCACAGCTCCGCTGTATCGAACAGTATATAATAAACTCACCTGCAACCCGGCTCTCGCCGAACGGGAGACCGCCTTCGCCTTCGCTTTACCAGAGTCCTTACCCGCCTTTCCACCAGCCTGTTCACAGACGAAAATCACGGTTAATTTACGAGATACATGCACGAAACTTCACCAGAAAACAGTGTGAACATCGTAGATCAGTAATGGACTATCAATTTCTGCGGATGGCTAGAGGATCCGCGATAAACTTGCGGATACTCACCATTATGCGACGAGAGCCTTTGCGGTTCACTACACGACAGACCTGCAGAGAGCACAGACGACGCCGTCTAAGCGCGGTCCCGCCAAATGCGTTTGGCGCTGTCGGCGTATCCCGCGGTCCTGTCACGTGACCAAAACCAACCAATCACCAAAGTCTCCCCGCACCATAGTCGCCACCTCTCGGCACTAGCCTGCATTAATCAGCAAGCATGAACTCCAGCGACCCACCGAGTCGAACTGATTAAACACAATTGGATAGTTAACTCCTGGCTCTCCGCGATTTTTTTGCCCGAGCGAATTAATAATTCGAGAGGACGGAGTTTTGCCAAAAAATTCATGAACTTCTTCTAACTGACGTGAAAATAGCTTGAAATTACCCGAAGAAATTATGGTACGTTTAATGCATCCTTGCAGCTTGAAAACCATCAGTTCCTTTTATACTAATAGTAAGCGTTTTTCTGTCTATAACGATTTATGAAATAATTGGCAAGTTACGATTCGTCGGGATTTTTAGATTTCACGATAATATGTCGTTTCGTGACTTCTCTAAAATAGATTCGATTGCCGCATGCCATTTCAATGAGATACAAAGAGCTTCGAAATGGTGATAGTATAATATATTTAGGATATATTACAACATTCTCTGTAAATAACGTCTACTTTTCGTTACATATACTTCTACATTAATAATCGGTTTAGTAGCACCAATAATACATAACTATCGTGTCGCATAATTCATATTTCTTGATGTTAAATCGGAGGCTACTGGTAAAATTAGATCCACAAGTTAACTAACGACATTAGTATTTATTTATTATTTTTCACCCGTAGACAGGTATAGGCAGTGAAGTAGTGTTCTTCTGGTTACTTTTCTTACCTGTGGTAACAACGCGTGTCCTATTGGGAAGACCCTATGTTCTCTTAAGGGAGCATCTGGCAAGTTTTCATAACTACATAGTATCAATATCAAGTTACACGACAATGCACTATTGTTAAGTGAATTCTAATCTGCGATAAGATTATTCCTCAATACATTTCCGAGCACACCGGCGATGCATCCAACTTCCACAATTGACCTTAAAAAATGCAAACTGTTTTATCAATGAATCTTATTCCGGCATACACGAAGACGTTACATGCATCGATAATACAGCCTAAAATTAAAACATTCCATTCTTTTATTTCAGATATAAGCAAAGCACGATCGAATTCCTTCGGAAGAGAAGAGTACATCCCGTTTAAAGGGTTGCGTAGAAACACGCTCGTTGAAACTGCACTATCCTTTATTGATAAAGAGAAATCAATGGTAAAGTGAGTTTTATACAAAAGACATCTACAACAAAAGGGACGCGTTCTCTCGCTAATTTATAAAGTTAATGTTAATCTACTAGGGAAAAGGAAGTGGGCGGGTTGCATCGCGTATGCGATTCGACCACATCGAGTCGGCATTACGAAACGTAAAACGTTTTCCAGCTTATAGCGATCCTGATTACGGAATTGTCACGGGCATGTTTCCAATGTGCATTGCCTATATTATTAACGGGCAGTGTCTGAAGTTGCGGCTGGCACGAACATTTAGGATGGGTCACAATATCGACGAGTCGGGTAGGCAGACCTGCGCGTTGTCGAGTACGCAAGGCTTTACTTGCAAATTTTTCCCGCCATTTTCTCGTTCCACCGGCGTTCCCCGGCCATCTGCGTCGATACGGTTCTGGGCCTCCTCTCGTCCATACAGCTAGATCATCCAGCCGTGACCATCACCGCGCGTCATGGAAATTTCTCAAAGTTATCATAGCTCACTGGCCGCTTCTGCCAGCTCCTCACACTTGTCGTCCAGATCGTCCTACGAATTTCAATAAAATATTAAAGTCCTGTCAATTCTCTCTATGGATACTTCAACATTTTCACGTGTGTCAACTGACGATTAAAATAAAATCTACTTGCAGATGGAGTGAAATTAAAGAAACGAGAAGTTAATAAAAGAAACACAACTTGAACATCGTGGTCCATTATTACCAATAAAATAAAATAACATCTACTTGCAGATGGAGTGAAATTAAAAAAACGAGAAGTTAAAGGAAATACGACTTGATCATCGTGGTCCATTACCAATTTACAGCAAGGAGAATTGAACCCACCTGCTCGAGCTGTAAACACTTGCCCCACTCTAGGAGGGTGATCTTGTGATCGTTGTTAGCGTCGCAAGAGTCGAGGAAGGGGGCTATGCAATGCTCGAGAGCCATCAAGGGTGCCTTGATAGGGAAGAGCTCGTGTCTGGACACGGCCCTGTCGTGAGGATGACCGTCGAGGTCGCACCATTTCCATATGGCAGCGTTCGTCCAGCGAAGCGTGTGGTTGGTTTCCGCCTCGCGTTGCATCTTGAGGTAGTGCGACGGGAGCTCTTGACGATCGGCCAAGTCACGCATGATGTTGAAGAGCCAATCGCGCATACGTCTCGGAAAGTCGGACATGTCGTCCTCCTTGCACATCTGAAGGAAAATTTTATTTCGTTTTAGGCGTGCAGATTTTTCCAACTCTGGGTACGCGAACGGACTGGCATTGGAAAGTGGTTGGCTTTCGTGCTTCCATCTCGAACTTTAAAGCGTCGCGAGTGCAGCACGGGAAAGAGAGTGCGCAACTGTTTCCCTAAGCGCATTAACCCGTTTGCATTGTTGGTCTGGAGCAGCAGTTACCGTGCGCATAAATAGTTTTCGACGAAGTGCCTGTTAAGCGCTTATCAAATAAGTTCAGCGTGGAGTTTCACTGTCCGGCATAGTTGTAATTTATTCATGCAACGTAATGATAATCTCGTGTAAGCCGATCTGTGCAAGGCGTGCACGTACCGTAGGGAAGATTATTTAGGAGGACATCGCATTCTTGCCGCGTGTCAGGACTACCTTTAGAGATCTGCGCGGTAGAATGGAGTAATTTGGCGAAGCGACGTAATTGTAAAGCGCGAAGATAAATTCTAATGGACAAATTTATAGGTGTTACGCGTATTTCGACATTTTACAAAAGTTAACGCTCTTAAAAAATCCGTATGATCTTGAAAAATGCAAAAATATCCCATTGAAAATCATTTTACATTTGCAAATTCAATAACCCCTAAGACAGTTGCGTTTCTCCTCTCTTGCCGGCTTGAACGAAATTTTTTCCTGCTTCTCTCGGACCCTATGCTCGATTCGACGTGTCTTCCTCACGGTGAATCGCATCCTCCGTAAGGCACCTTACGGTCGCGAGGGGTCGAAATACACTCACCGGCATCTGCCGACACTCGCCGTAATACTCTATGTGGACATGCTGATAATCGGGGCCCCTGCACCTGGCGTCTCCGGTTGAGCAGAAGCATCGCGCCTGGTAAACCTCGCAATCGCTGCCGAACGTCTCATTGTAATTCGTGCAAACCTTGCGCCTAGGGTCGATCTCTTGGCCACAGACCTCCACGCAGACGCATTCCGCCGTGCCCTCGTCGGTAGCCTGCGATCATAAAATTTTCGCTCTTCACTCCTTTCTTCGTCTCCTCTCTCCCTTTCCACGGTATACGCCCCGTCCTGTTACTTTTAGCAACCGCGTGCCACTGTTGCATATTACTACCAATCGATGAGCACGCGTCGATGCCTCGTACCGCAGAAACCGCAGACGTAAAAATTTTCACGAGCTAAGTTCACGCGAAAGTTCAAGGACCGATTCTAATAGAGATCCTGCTAATGGCGCTCTGTTCGATACGAAGCGTGCGTGCCGCGCGTAAAGACGATTTTTCCCGATAAAATTCCTCTCCATGCGTCATCCTCGGGTTGAGTATAGAAACCGGGGTCTAGATTAGATTCGCGCGACTCGAGGATTTCGGAGAGACGTTCCGTTTCATTCGAAATTTGCTATTTTCATTCTTTTACGTACAAGCGCGCGATAATCCGACCTTCTAAAGCCATTTTATTTGGCAAGAAGTAAGAAGTACACCGTCGAAGACGATCGTTAAAGGAACGGATGCAGGTCGAACGTTTCGACGGAGTTGGCAACCTTTTCTACCTTCGACGTTAGCTCAGCTCGTAGACGACGAAAGAAAAGGAAAAGAGAGATATTTCATTTGACCAGAAGAAAAGGTTCTTCCAGGCGGGAGGATGTACCTTGCAAACACGACCTGCCCCACAGTGTTTGTCCATACAAGGGTCCATACGGAGCAAATTCTGCATCTGTCCAACCTCGTTTCTACCATCCTCGTCGGTGACTTCAGCATGCTCCGGTGAAGCGTCCTCAGCTATTTCGTCAGCTTCGAGCATGTGCATGACGTCATCTTGAACGGAAGGTTCGGTCGTGGTGGTGCGATGACGGAATTTCTTTCGTCGCTGAAAATCGATAATAAACAATGAGAACAAATACACCGGAGATGGTAACCACCGACTTCCTCTCTATCAGAGACTCCCCAGGTACTTTCTATCAAATCTCGTACTCCAATTAACATTCGCACAAGTGAATACGAAACTTCAAGGTGATCAACGTTTTACAGCAAAAGGACGACGTAAACTGCGTATACTCCCACGTCCATTGACCTGGACACGACAGTATATCTAATCACTTGGCCCAGGACCTTATCATCTGGCTCGTCCTGCGCATTTCGCAGATAAGGAGCGTCCCTTGACCACCTCGACCACCCCTTCACGACGCGGTGTCCTGTTTGAAAGCCCACCACCCTTCGTTCACGCGATTCACGGAAGCGTGTCACGTGTGCACGTGCGTCGTCCCATCGCGAGCAAGCCAGTTGACAAGCGACAATCTATTTCGTAGTGTTAAAGGCTAAGCTTCTGGTAGGTGGAACCTCGGTGGCCCATGGTTTACCTACCTGTTGTGCCGACGCGTCCACCAGCAGGGCCACAAAGAGGAGCCCGAGGAGCAGCAGCTGCAGCCTCGCCCGCATTGCGATCTCTGCAACAGACGATCGATCGATGAATGTGCATCCTGGACGAGCTGAGACATCAACGTCATCCTCGTTAAGGCATTAAACGACGCCTAGCCATTGCGGCCACTACGACGACGCTTCCGTCTCGTTAACGATTTATTATTTCCTCGAGATCCCACAACGAATGGGTATGATCTAGATGCCCGATTCAGACGTCGTTTAAGTCGACGACGTCGAATGATCTATTAAATAACGCGTCGACGTTTGTTCGCGTCGTCCCGCTCTTTTAATGATATTAGTTTCGAGGGAGCTACGTAAGGAAATAATGAGATACTGGACGCTGTTTCAAAGCGCGGTGCTACGAAGTTCGACCAGGCGAGCACAGGTATTATCATATTTATGCTTCTAAAGTACGCATTCATCTTTTGTATTGCGCAACCGGTAAATAAAAGTCGCTCCGCGAACTTCTCTCCTGCCAGAGTTCACGGAGTTTGCGCGACGAGGATGGATTTAAGGAGGGAAGAGGAAGAAAATAGTTTGAATTATTTCCTTTCTAGGAGAATGAAGATGTCATTTCTTAAGGATAATTTTAAGTGGGAGATTCCAGTGTTATTCTCAGATCTATCGATCGAAATTGCTCCCGGGGGAAAATTAATCTCGTTAAAACTCGATTGTAGGAGTATCGACTGAAATGTGAATCGAATGTAGCATGCCGAACGACTACGTTAGCCCGAGCTAAAAACGGAATTGGACGAAAACGAAAATAAGTCATTTGGACATGGGCTCCTAGACGTCGAGACTCGCATACGGTTTTCGGTAAGCGTGAACTGGGAAAAGCACGCAAAAGTCGTTCTATCCTCTTCTCTTCTCTCTCTCTCTCTCTCTCTCTCTCTCTCTCTCTCTCTCTGCCACTCTTTCTCTCTCTCTCTCTCTCTCTCTCTCTCTCTCTTTACTTCCGCTTTTCTCAGAAGAGCAGTTCGTTTAATTGTCTTGCGAGGCAACTCTGCGTATCGACACACGCCCAGTGCACCACCGGACGTGATTCACGCTTCCTTCGCTTCTATCGCGTCGCCTCTTCGTTTTGAGAAGCCACGGAAGGCACGAGGGCACGCGTGCACGTACACATTCGGCCCGTGCTTGGGTCAATGCGAGAGACGATAAATCTGGCGGAGCCTTAATAGGAGTAAGTACGTGATAACCCAGATACGCGGAAAGCGCCGATGCCTCGAAACCCACCGCACCACCATCAGCATCAAACACCATTGCCACATGGCAGCTCCGATACATTTTTAAACAGCTCGCATCTCCTCGCCTCGCATCCCTCTGGCGGTCCACGCGCGTCCGCGCACTCTCTTATTTGTTTCAGCGCCGGACGATATAATCCATTCACGTATTTATAGACGCGAATTAACCAAGCCGGAATTATAGTGGCGGAAAATTGCGAGCGTCGCTTCGGTGGATTAAGGAAGGTTAAAGGGTAAACAGCCGATTATAGTGGAGAAAAGTCGTTCTCTCCGAAGTTCGACCAGAAATCCTTGGTTCTCGATTTCTCATTGATGCCTGAAATTTAAGGACACCGTAGCTCTCTACCGCGTAGGAAAATCAGGAAAGGGCGAACTCCGAAAATTTTCCCGAGAACTATTCATTTTAACGCGCTATGAAGCCATTGCTGCTGCCCGACGATACGAGCGGGTGTGAATAAATGATTAAAACTCAGCGCGCGGTGAACGAATTTCCGTAAACGAATCCGGCTTTCTATCAGTTTTCGTTCCATCCACTTATTAAAGGTAAATATGCTCGTGCAATTTGCCGCTCATCTCCGTCCACTACTCACCACTCCGCATTTCATTTAAATTTCGATTAAGCGAACAGGCCCTGTGATTCGTCCACGTCGAGTGTACGCGTGTCGTCGATGATGATATCACAGTTTTTTATTCGCGAGACTGTACTCTGGCTTCGCGAGTTTATTAACAAACAGAATCTCAGATGTGTCAATTACTCGTCGTGAAAATTACGAATCGCGCTCCACCACGTGATCTTAAACGTTTCGTTTAAATCACGATCGGCGCTTTACCCCGTACTATAAACGCGCCAGGGTGTTTACAAGACACAGTCCCTTCTCATCCGTTCCCCGAGAAGAGTGACTCGAGCCGTTTCTCAAAACATTCTTGCGCGCCACGAATGTTCGCTCGCCTTCGAGGAACGAAACCAAAGACCAGCCTCCTCTTCTGTCGTTCCTCGAACTTCTCTCTCGTTAAAACCGCAGTACATTTCAATCGCGATGCAACATCTCGGACATCCTGCGCGGCTCTTCCAGCAAAACTTCTTCCAATTTAAGAATTCCAACCGCGCGTATTTCTTTCGCAGAGAGGCGCGAAACACGTAACCTTTTGAGCGCTATGAAAACATACGTGCGTTTGGCAAAATCATTCACCATGGACTGTGAACGCATATGTGCCGGTGATTGTGAAAGTGGTCTAAGTCAGAAAGGTTTGCTTCACAAATCATTCCGTATTTCAATCGTACAGGTGACAATAACGCTACGTAAATAGAAAAATCAATTTTTCGAAATTGACTTAGGACCACTTTCACGTATATGGGACTGACTCGCGCTATAAATGCAGAAAATCTAACATTGACCTATGTATTGAACCTTGCTTTGAGATTTAGCACACACAAAGCAAAACTATTAAATTCTGAATTTGAAAGTTATAATTTATAATTTTTGATGATGCCCGTGTTATTGCTGTTTAACATGTTCGTCGCCACGTCACTCATATGTGGGTGACGGGTTCAGTGCCTGTTTTTAAATGATCAAAATAGGTATTTGGAAGTATAATTAACGCTTTAGATAGTTAACTAAACAGTCACCAAAATTCAAGGTGATTGGGCGACGAACGTGTTAATGAAATAAATGTAGTCATTGCTTAAATTATTTCAATTACAATGAACATATTTTATAATGAAATTTCAGAGTTAGCCAGCCCAGCATGCGCGTTGCCGTAAAAAGGAGACAACCCATAGGACACGCTTAACTTCGCACAACTCAGCGCTCAAAGGGTTAAAGCCCGTTCTCACAGAGCTTAGCACTTATTCTTAGATGAGAAGCTCGGTAGAATTTGCGGAAAAGCGATCGCTCGATCATACTCGTCGAGGCAGGGCGTATTCGTGAGCGAGCGTATCTTTCGGCTTTCGATGGGGAGTGTTGCGTGTCGCGCCCATCGTTTCCATGGAAGCGCCGCGGAGCTGCCGTGGCTACACGATCCCAAGGAAACGGGCCGCGTCGATATTCTCCTGCATTTTGCCGTCTATCGCCAGCACCCGGGCTAGTTTACTGATCCACGTCGACGAATCGTATCGGTCGTCACACTCCATTCTCATTACTCTCAAATCAATTTTTTTCCGTCACGAGCGGAAAAGGTGGTCCAACTCCAAACGCATCGGATGCTTCCACAGTGAAGAAAATTTCAGTATCTTCGCGGAGGTCATTAAAAACGACTGATTCACTATTACTCCGTGATATTGGACAACGACCATATGGATCCTTTGTTTTATTTCGTTCGCGCCTCTTTCAAGTGGAATACGCGTCGCGGATCAGAGCGCGTTTACACCGCGATCAGAGTTCACGGTCGTTTTCATGAGTGTGCTCGAGCAAAGTGGGCAAAAGCTTTCGCAAGCTTTTGCCGTTAAATAAATCCTCATTCGTCCTCGTCGCGTGTAAGTTCGCGAAAGAAATGAATTTTGTGGCGTGGTCGTATACAAATAGGACGGTGAGACGTATTATCCTAGTTTCGCGACGTGCAATTCATGAATAACCATTATTTGAGGCAACCCACGTGTGCCCGTCACTAAACTCGAGTCCCAAATTACTGAAACTCGCGTGGGTCGTACATCATGAGCCCGTGCCGTGTTCTTACCAGATACGGGCTACGAACGGATTACACAGCACGCCCCATAATGCCAGCCCTCCCGCTCTCCTTCCAACAATGCGATCGTTACGCGATGTAATACATTCGTAACAATGCGACGGGTGACTTATGCGGGAGATGCTCGTATTTGCAAATGGATCGCACCGCTAACGCTATCATTAGCAGAGCCGACGGATTAGCAAGGATGTATGAACGATAAAATCGTTATCGCGCGGAGAGGATATTTTCGAGGATACTTTGGTCCTTCTATACGGAATTAAAAGGACGACGAGTAAAGAAAATTTTCAACGGTAAAAAAAAATCGCATTTCGTGCAAATTTTTGCGCTATCGAATCAATGTGATTTACAAAAGAAAAATTCCTCGTGATTATCGCGTCTTCGTAGAAGCACCATTTACAACCTCGATAATGAGCAAATTTCTTTTATTGTCCATACTAATTGTACGTTTTAATCTGTTCTGAAATCCAAAGCCTGGATAATGAACAATTTTCTTCTTTTGTCCATACAAACTGTACGTTTTAATCTGTTCTGAAATTCAAAGCCTGGATAATGAACAAACTTCTTCTTTTGTCCATACAAACTGTACGTTTTAATCTGTTCTGAAATCCAAAGCCTCGATAATGAACAAATTTCTTCTTTCGTCCATACACACTGTACGTTTTAACCTGTTCTGAAGTCCAAAGCCTTGATAAAGAACAAATTTCTTCTTTTGTTCATACAAATTGTACGTTTTAATCTCTTCTGAAATTCCATGGAGAAAGAGGGCACGCGCGTGTGGCGGAATCGGTGAAATTCGCGTGGGCAGTTTATCGCGGTCCGTCGCGCCGCAATTCTCGTAAGAGCAGCTGCTGCGCCCGGAATTAAAGCGCGTCCACAGCGCGCAGTTTCGCGCGCTCCGTTCTCGCGATCGTTTCCATGAAAGCGCGCGAGTCGCAGCGCGGCGTCGAGGCGTGCGTCGATCGCGGCGCGACGGGTGCAGCGATACACGCGACGTTTTTCCGCGCGCGCGCGTACCCTGCGCGGCGCTCGACGCCGGCGTAGGAATAGCCGCGGTCTGCTTTTTATCGGCGCCCACGAAAGGCGTAATCAACGCGGCCAAATGGGCTCCACCGAGTAAAACGTACGTTGTTACTGGGACGCGTCGAATTTTGCTGGAAGCGGATGATAAATTTAAAAAAAGAAAAGAGAACCGCTGGCCATTTTCAATTAAACGAATTTTATGGAATAAGAACTCTCTTAAGAGATTATTTAACCCGTTGCACTATAATTGTTTGCGTAGTTTTTTCTCGACCAACTCTGATTTAATTTTTCTGGTTTTTATATCTCATGCTAGGTATGAAGTAATTGCTCATGGTGTACTTAAAGTTTGATGTTTTATTGACAAAATTACTGTTCATAAAGAATTTGTAATACTAAATATTTAGTTTTCTTTTGATCTAAATATGACGTAGTATCAGTTTCAAATAGTTTGTCACGTGCATGCTCGTTGGGAGAAATTGTGACTGCGCATAGTGTATGATACAAGATTTTTTATGCATACGCACATAATTTCAAAGGGTTTTTTAAATCAAACTGCTTCCTACTAATTTGTTCAATTAACTGTACAAAGTGTCACGCCAGAAGTGACTTAAGAGTTTTAGGAAAAAATAGTTTTGTCACATCAGAGGTGACCTCATAATGCAAAGGGTTAATATTGCGATTACTCGAGGTTTCTCATTAATTTTGTTAGATGCATTTTCTTCTCGTCGAAGAAGTTCACCGATAACTTATGTTCGAATATTTTTTTACGTGGTAGAATATCCAAAAAATGCTCGTGAAAGCGATTTAATGCGGTCAGATACGGGATAAAACTCACGAGCATTCGCTGATATATGGAGATGACGACGGATGAGTACTATTAATAGGATAGGGTAAGAGAGCGTGAGTGATGATCCGCGCGATTAATTGCAATCTAACGCGACGAATACATTTCTCATTGATTCCTCTCGGTACCATCAGCTTCGATAACACGACCTTCCTATCGCCCCAAGTATAGCCACGCTGTCGAAAGTTGATTAGCCCGTACAGCTCTCGGTATCGAATTTGTCACCGTTTTCCTGAAACCTCTTTCCTCAAAGTAGACTAATTTAAACTACGAAACCTCCGTTTCAAGAGTGAAAAATTCTCATAACTAATACAATTTAATCTCTTAATTATAACTCCGGTGTTTCAGACGCGCGAAGATATACAATTTAATTTAGCCCGCGGCAGAATTCGAGCTTAATCGGCTCAATGCATTTGCATTTAACAGTGACTCTGATACTATCCAATGTTTCACTTCCAGCTTACGCACCAGGTCACGCAAATGTTACGAGAACATTTCTTTTTAATTCTATTTCTCAACTGCGATAACATCCTCTCGCAAGTACACCATCAATTAATCATTACTACTCTCACCTATAATATTACCAGGACAAAAAAATGGTAAAAAAACCTCAATAATTATAACATTCTCATAAAATTCTCCACCTCATCTTTCCTCACCCCACCTGTACCACCACCCACAGATTCGCGCGACGAATCCCGTTCACGAGAGGCCGATCCTTGCGCTTCTGCGCTCATGCGCGCGAGAAGGAGGCCCTTTTCGAGAGGAGAACAAAACAAAAGGAGAAAAAAGTGCCGTTCGCGCCAGGAGAGAAGGCCCGGTGAGTATATATTTTCGTTAAAAAGAAAGAAGAGATTGAAAAAAAAAGGAAAAGAAACGCGAAGTGGACGGGTCGCGACGAGAGAACACACGTACCTCGGCTGGATCTTTCTCCTCGTGTCTATATTCGTGTCCGCTTCCACCACCTTCCACGGAGACGTTCGGTTCGCACGAAAAGGTCCTGCCAAAGAGCGCGTCCTCCAAATCGGTCGCTGGACCGGTACTGACTGCGCGCCCGGAGCGGCCCAACGGAATGGAACGGGAGGTGGAATGGGACGAAAAGCGAGCGCGAGCGGCCCACGGCGCGAGAAAGAAGCGAAACACGCGACCGAAGACGGTGTAGTGCGGGACGCGAGATGATCTCACCGTTTTTCTCTCTTCCTACACCCCCTTTGCTTTGATCTCTCGGCCGTATGCGTTCAGTAGCTCCGGCTATCGCGACCTCTCCCTCCACGCGCTCTCAACCCAGACGAGAAGAGAAGATTACGCAATGCGTAGGTCCAGCGCGCTTCGAGATTGTCGAGAGATACTCTCGATGGTGAGCTTTTCGGGCTGGACCATTTCGATGTCTCTCTCTCTCTTGCTTTCTCTCACTCTATCTGTCTCCTCTTCTCAGTTGACCCGCACGAAACACGCCACGAGAATCCGTGGAAGCTTCCAGATCGGAGATAGGCGGTCCATTCTGCACGCGGCGTAGCTTCGATCGCATTCGCGGAATGAATTGGACCGGGATCGTTACTATTTTACTCATGCGTGATGCGTGTATGGCGTATTGCGCTCCGAGTGATTGCCGTGGGCTTTGATCGAGCAGCCGAGATGCAACGTGGAGATGACGTCGAGAATTGATGAAAAATAATGAAGGAAGGAATATTTGGACTGTTTATTTTGAAAGTGATGTAAGTCCATTTGAAAACCAAAAATTAGGTGGTTATAAGTAAAAGGTTTACACTAAATTAATCACGAATCATGTGATCTCATTTTTTTAAAAAAAATGGACTTGCAGCACTTTGAAAATAAACGGTCCATTCGTTGAGATTCAGGACCTAAGGTCCTATACAACCTTCCGAAATTACAATAAAATAAAGATCGAAAGTATGAGAGAATAATAGGAACAGCAAGAAAATAAAGACAATTGATTGAATTGTTGATCGACCGAAAAATAAAAGGCAGTGTTCTTAAACCCGTCACTGGTGGAAAGCTTTGCGGTGCAATTGGCGGCAACGTTTTTTTCAAACGCGAGAAGCGGTTGAAATAAAGATGCAATAAAAAGTATGCGTCCTACAGAGAGAAACAACTTTGCCTCCTTTGTTGACGCGTTACAGGTCACTTTATGTATCCTTAAATACATATTTCTTAAATAAGAGTGGCGGAATTTTAAAAAGAGAAAAAGAAGGATGATGGTTCGCAGGATACTTGAAACACAAGAAAATTCTTGGAATGTAATTTCTGTAAGGAGCACAACTAATGAAGGACATTGTACGATTAATACTGTTCGTGAAGCACGTGATCAATTTACTTGCGACAATGAATCCATCGTGGAACGGGAAACTTGCGAATTTACGTTTCTACGTGGTAATAGATTGCCCACCGTTCGACACCGAATGCAAATGATCGTGTTAAAATAAATGAAGATATACTAATAGGGGTTTTGGTAGTAAGGTAGGTATATTATACTAAATGCAAAAGTTACAATACATTTCATGTAGGTTTTTTTCATTTTTGTTTTAACATTATCTTCTTCTTTTTTTTTTTTATCGCAGTAACGTTGTCCATAGTTGTACACACAAACTGGCCTGGCAGACCGAAATAAAAATGTATGCTACAAAAATTCACAACTTAGTAATCGCCATCCTCTAATTATAAGATTGTTATAATTATTTTGTGTTCCTTCGTACTCTTCGCTCCGTTCGTTCATTTCTTTTTTTGTGTTTTTTTTTTTTCATCCCTTTCTTTCTTTATAGTTATCTTTATCGTTATTAATATTAATAGTCACTTAAAAACGAAAACATTCACACTAAAAATTTGTAGAGCTTTCGTTCGTGTATAAAGTGATGATCTCGCGTAACTGCGGCTTCATTGACGACCGGTTATCGATCCCGTCAAGCATATACAACGGTAGCAATTGCATCAATTCAATTTATAACTGTACAAATATTACTATGTATAGAGGATAGGAGAGATAAAGGAAAGATAGATTTAAGTCCTTCGACCTTACTGAGAAAGAGAGAGGTAGGGAGAGAGATAGAGATAGAGATAGAGATAGAGAGAGAGAGAGAGAGAGAGAGAGAGAGAAATGCAACGATCAAGAGTAGCGAGTCTATCGACAGCCCCAGGCACGCGACACTATCTCTTTATCTACGACCGAGATAAAGCAGCATCATCACAGCCTGTTAAAGTAAGGTTTATAGAGGATTAACGTCTACTAAAGGAGACCCTCCTTTTAGATAAATATACTAGAGAAAGTATCGACTAATGGAGCTCTATCGAGATGTGCATATTAAAAAAGTGTAACGTTAGTACAAGGCCACGTGCCGAGTTGCGATGAGGACTGCCATATCCCAGACGTAGCATTGTAACGCATTCGATTACGAACTATTGCGGATGTTTTTTTTGTTTTCTTTTTCAATGTAGACTACGTAACATCTTTGTGAATCAATAAGAATCGTAAATAATCACTCTTGCATTTGTCCATTTTCTTTTTTTTTTTTTTCGTTTCTTCTTCCTTCCATTCGCTTCTCTCGTGATATTAACGTCGCTGGGTACATTACGGTGCGCCCGAATTGCCATGCTCTTAGGGGATCCTTGAATTCTCAATCGCGCTATCACCATGATTAAAGTATCGTCACTGTTCTCTAGTATCACAAAAGTGTTAAATTAGTCCTATTCTTTTCACTTTTTCATGTACCGTTGTCTAAGCCGTGCGCTTCGAGTGGACCGTGGTATGTAGCGGAAAATGGCAGATTCAATGTGTCTCAGGCACGACGACTCTTCTCTCTTGCTTTCCAACGAGATAGATTTCCTTTTTGTTTGTTTTTCTTTTTTTAAACCGTAATGCGCGACCTCTTATGTTCACTAAAAACATAATCCGCTCTCACCGCGCGACCAAGCGATCATTAACGGTTCTTTTGATACGTACATTCACAAATACGATGTGTTCCTACAAAGGTAAGGCTGATAGGCCAGAAAAATACATCGTCCCATCTCTAATAATCGCAGGACTCTTCTTACGAATTTTTAATATTATGAACTTCTGTGGTGCATCTTAAAGAGCATGTGAATGCTTTCCAGTATTACCTGTAATAGCACCTTTGTACACGTATAAGTTCTATTGAGAAAACAGTTGAAGAGTTACGATTCAAAAAGGATTACGGGAATGTTGTTTTCCTTAAGAAAGTTGTACGAAAAGTTCTTCTTCCCGGAAGTCACCTAATGCGTGAATAGTAACATATCAACTTTTATATTTCGTTTCTCTCTATTATGCTAGAATTAACTATAACAGTACTTCTATCGGGCCAACATTATCTTTTTTTTCCGCAATAACGTATGAAGTGAAACAGCAATGTACAGATTAGTATATCGCAATATGAAATTAGTTGCCAATATTCTAGGTATAGACACAGATAGAAATATACTGTGAGAAGTTAATAAAGACGAAAGTTGTACATTATTCTTTGAAGCGAAACATTCACCACGTTATAGATTCATCCCGACCAAATATCAAAATTACTCCATTCGTTTACTCGTAACAGTTAGAACGATAACGTTAGCTGTATAATAGGAGACTCGAAAGAAGAGCAAACCTTTCATGCTTCGCCAAATATACTACGCGCTAATACTTTGCAGAATAGCCGTGCAATGGACTGGCCCGCAGGACATTATAGGACGAGCGCTAATTCCGTTTTTCACTGGCTTTACTTATTCTAGTTCCTTCGTCGTCACATAGCGAGTTCTGCGATCATCAGAGACCATCAATTTTTTCGGTGATAGATGAAAGATAATTTAATGAGCGTTAAGGGTGGAACTGATGAAATAACTACGAGGTTTACGCGTGTAGAAAACCTTTTCTTTTTCGCTTACTTTCTCTAAAGAAGCCAGTGACACTGGGAGGAAATGACACGCGATTTAAATAAAATAAACAAGAGCATGAGGATTACTAAGGGGATAGGAGAGTGAGAGTGGAAAAAATATACAATATAAGCAGATGGGGGATCTATTAGCGCGGAATTGGAATAAGGAATGAGCGAAAATAATTCAAGAATAAACTGAGAAACGATGAGACCAGCTGCAGTCTAGTATTGACCCACCACCAGTCGATGCCGGTCGACTGATGATCGGTGAACTGTACGTCGTGGAAAAGAATCGGCTGTCTTTTTTCGTATTGCGACCACAGAACAGTCGCAGCTCTAAACTTCCGTCACCAACACTTCCATCAACTATCACCTATAAACATTACGCCGACATTCTACAAACAGATGGAACGTCGCATCGGCAGTTGATGAATATAAATTGAGTACACGAAATAGTTCATAATCAAGACGGCTTTATCCTCTCGTTTCAGCTTCGTTTAGTTTGGCTCGTCATTTACTTATACAATAGCGGCATACACGTCACTATATACCTCCTTGTCCCAATCGGTGTTAAGGAGCAAATCTAGAGAGCGACGAACGACTCTCGTCCGAAGGACAAGAGATTATATTTTGCCGATTACACACGTCATATAAGAATTTCAGCACTGTGTTTGGTTTTCCGATTTTTTTCCATATTTATCTGGATTATTCTCTTCTCATCTGTACACTAAATATTTGTATGCACTGTATCCTCTTCTGGCGACGATTTTCTTGGATGTTGCGCGTAAGAAATATGGGCCACATACTAGGAGATGGATGTCAACCGTACTTCTGAACAGAATATCACGTGCCGCTCTGCTACACGTAACTTATGCAAGTATATTTATTTGTATTCATTGTAAAGTCTTATAGATTGCTTGACGTCGATGTATGAAGAACGAACTCGAATGGACTTCATCGAATCTCCAGCGTACGAAGCTGGATAACTTCTTAGGTGGATTTATATTGTAATAAAAATTACACAAGCGTGATCCGTATCTAAGATTTCGATGATACTGGCATTTTTGCAATGCCACAATTTCTGTGTTCGAGCTCGTATTTCGTACTGATTGAGCTGCGTCATCTAATAGTTGTTGCTTGACAAACGTTGCAAGCGGTGTTTAAGCGTACGAGGGTGGCGCCTTTGTCAGCGTCATGATACATACGAAATAGTCCTGGGTTTCGCGTATGGGAATGAGGATGATAATTATATACCAGTGACGTATGTTCAAGAAACAGGGGAGTGGGGAAATACTCTTGAACCACCACAAGTATTAGCGACGGTTCGGATAGCTGGGGTTGCTTGGATTTCCAGGCTGTCTCATTCCGCCACCGCCCCTGCCACTGTCACTGCCTCGTGAAAATCCACCGCGGCCGCCTCGTGCACCATGTTGCCCACCTCTCATTACTCCACCGGGTCCACCTGTAAAAATATTCCATTCACATGTTAATCAATAGTTACCAATACGATGCATTGTATTTAGGTCAAAAGCCAGATGCAAAGTAAATCAATCCAGAGCGTTTGTATGCTAAATATTTAAGATCTGGCAATTACTTGGACCTCGCTGTTGTTGCTGCTGCTGTTGCTGTTGTTGTCCGCCCATTGGTCGCATATTGCCATCACCAGAATTCAATCTGCCACCGCTGCCTTCCATTGACATCCTGGGTCGAACCATTTTCTTCTCAACATTTAGCTTGTGTCCATTCTCATCGGGATAATATATTGGCTGAAATAGGAGAGCACCGTTTAGATGATTCAGCAAGTACAGGCGAAAGAATCAGAAATAGTATATAACTTACCACACACTTTAATACTTTGGATGCAGCCTCTTGATCTTCAAAAGTAATGAATCCATAATTTGGAACTCTTGCCGAATTATTACCACCTTGTGGACCTTTGCACCTTTCGTTCGATTTACTGTGCACACGCAATTCAACAACTTTGCCATAGCGTTCAAACAATTGACGTAAATCATTTTCTGATGCGTTATGCGGCAAATTTCCAAGGAAAAGTTGATGAGCGTCACTGTATTGCGTTGGCCTTGCTCCTCGACGATCTCCCTCTGCATGAATACATATAGGTTAAAATTCTAGTTACATATATACACTGCATCACATCATATTCAACAATTGTTCACATAACAGAAATAATGTGTCTACTAGCAAGTAAGAGATTACGATTAGAATGTTACCTCGCTGCACTAAACCTCCTCGTGGCATGCGTTGTTGTTGGTGTTGTGGTTGCTGTTGTTGCGGATTTCCACCAACTCTGTGTGTTTGCTGTTGAGATGTGTTTACATTTGTTGAACTGGAAAGTGCTGGACTGTTCGTTGGATGCAATGGTGACCTGTCATCTAAACGTAGGTTTGCAATTGGAGGCTAAACAATAAGAAAAATGTGTGTAATTTTTATTACAGAGCTGTAAATTAAACATAAATCTAAATGTATATTAATATGGAAAATGCGGAAACAAATTATGGTTAACTTACCGGCGAAATGGAAAGTTTAGGAGCTTGAGGACTCGTAGCACCAGTGCTACTAGGGAATGATTTCACCAGATTAGCATAAGTTTTAGGTCCACTACTACTGACATTTGTATTCGAAATTTGATGTTCAGGTTCCGATTCTTGTACAGATGTAGAGAATGTTTCTGGTTCCGTCTGTTCATGGGCTTCTTCCGGCTGCGTTTGCGATTCATCTTCAACTTGCTGCTGCTGATCGTTTTGTGTGTCCAATTCTGCTTCTTGTACAAACTGTGTCTGTGGCGTCGGTTCGGCTATGTATTGATGTTGTTGGGCTGGCGGTGGTGCTGGAGGTTGCTGTTGCGGCTGCTGTGGCGGTTGCTGATTGATTAGCGAAGTTTCTTCATGGACAGATCCATTTAGAACTTGTGGCATAACCGGGTGTACCTAAAGGAATTCTGGATTGAAAAGGAGAATTCAGTATTATGCATATACTATGTGTTATACTAACGTGTGGCTGTGGTGGAGGAGCATAATAAATTTGTTGCTGTTGTTGAAGTGGTGGTTGTTGTGCGGAAATCAAAGGTGGCTGGGATTGTGGCTCAGAGGCAGCTGCAGTGACGGAGAGTTGGCCTTGATTCTGATGTTCGTCTTCCTCTGGTTCAGACCTACCGCTTTCTTCAACTTCCCTTTCACCGGCTTCACCTATACCACCTTCTACTACTCCAACATCTGTTTCCTCTTCATCCGGAAAGATTAAGTCTTGATAGCGGAAAATATCATTGTGCACATAATACGTTTTAGGTGCCTGTATTGCCAAAACAAATGTTTGAGTGAAACGACGCATTGGTTGTCCAGCATTAGAAAGTTCTCCAGATACCTAAATGAAATAGTAAATAATTTTATGACCAACCAAAAAATGTGGTAACGATAGCCATTACATTATAAGTACTAGTTTAATAACCATCAACATTTAAGATATTTACTTGCACGACAACTCCATTCTCAAGTGTAAGCTGTGAATCGACTTGACTTATTTTAGCATGACAATCTCGAAAGTTCAGTTGTTGAATCTTTTGATGTATTTGTTTTTGTCCAATCGCTGGAGTAGATTCTCTATTGGAGTCTAATCCGCCGTGAACGAAGGAAGAATGCTGATTATAGAATCTAAAACACACACATACTGTGATATTACGACAAATAGAATTAATTTAAGTAGAACATCAAAAAAATATTTCTCCTGTATAAATAGGATCCTGTAAATAAAAGTAAAATCTCTACCTATGCAGATGTGCAGGAGCTTGATTCAATAATGTATAATATTGTCGAACAAATTCACGGCCGACACTCTGTGGAGAAGGGGATGCCTCCATGACCATTTTCTTATTGCTAACGTCTAAAATAGTAGTATGCTTAAAAAGCAACTAAATATTGATTTGATGAATCTTAAAGTTAATAAGGCAGATGTCTGAAACAGAAATAGTGCTAACATTATTTTCCGATTGACTCCGATAATCACCATGAATTGAATATCGACAATGGAGTAAAAAAATAATTAGGATACAATGGAGCAATAACTACTTTGACCATTCCTCCGTGTATCCTTTTTTTTACTGGCATGACATCGTGCAAACATTAACTTGGAGTACATATTAACATCTATATAAATAATTCTGTACGTCTTCCATATATATGCACATCAGTTAAGTGACTCTTTGCAGTTTATCACATGAAAATGATGTGCATAACGCAATAATTAAATTGGAGTTAGAAGGAAAATTCAACCTACACTAAATTATATCATGAAATATCGTGCACATGTCTATTGATATTGTAAACTGTGACGCTCATAAAAACGTCATGCGATCTTCCATGTCGCGGCCGATGCATTTTTGTAACGCGCATACATGCGACGAACACAAAGGAATCTTCAAGTTACAAACTACGTAGCGACGCACGACGAAACTATAAACATGCTTGTCTGGAAAAATTGTTATTCCGCAATAACTTGTACAATCGCCCGTAACAAAGTGCTGTTTCAAGGAAGCACGTGCTCGTAAATACGTGATATGCTACATTGGTACCAGCTCGAAATAAAAAAAAAAAAAAAAAGAGAGAGAAGAAAAGAAAAGAACACCTGCCGACCATCTCTCTATTCGTCGTGCTCGCTGTACGGCAAGAGCGAGGTCGAGGGCGAGGGGGCCGCCCGGTCGCACGAGCAAGCATGGCGATTTTTCACAATCTCAGAAACGGTAACGGCAAAAATCCCCAGGAAAAGATTACAACGGAACACTTCGTCGAGCACTGTTTATAGCAGGTATTGCGAGTTAACGGCGGCACGCGAGGGTCCATGATGAGTGGTAAATATCGCTGCCTCGTATAAATCATAGACCGGGCTATTCGCGATTTCGTATCACGCCTGCCTTGTGGTTCGTTCCGAGGTCTTCCCTCGAGAAGTCGAATGAAAGAACATCGGCACAACCGATCTTACAGTATTTTACACTCACCCAATAGAACCACTTTTACGCAATGGAGCGCACTAAGTTTACCGGTGTTGTGAGAAGCCGGGCGGGAAAACAGAAGCTCACACGAGCAATAACAGTTCACAATAATGTTAATTATAAAAACAGCAGTGTATGAGTCCTCCAAGTCCCTTGATGTCAGCACATGCAGCGGAACCTACCCTGAAGAGCCGGTCATACGAAGAGAGGAAACTCTCCGCCCCGTCCAAGCGCGACTCATTGTTGTGACCATTTCGCGAACTACGGATTAAGGCTGCTTCACAGTATTGGAATTCGCAATATTTTCACGACTATTCTCGAATTTTGCCAAATAAAAATTACAATATTTGAATTCTCGACGAAAATCGCACTTGCGTCGCGTTTTATAAACGCGGAAGGTCGTTTTCGCATTAAAAAAGAAAATTGGAAATGTGATAAATTGCAGACACCTAACATAACCAACAATGATGATCTGATCAGAATTTCGGTGTAAAATTATCAAATTTTCGTACAAGCAGGAACTGTAACTTTAATCTAGAGTTTATATAGATCAATGAAATAATAAACAATGTGTTACATATGCATATATATGTAATTTTGGTGACGGATTTTGGTCTTTTATATGAAAGGTCTCGCAAATGGGATGCTGTCGATCCCCATAAACGATTATTTTATGAAAAAAAAAATAGATTTGCTTGAATATGCATAAGCAAAAATTGATTTTACGGTAAATACGCATTTAATCAGGTTGTCACAAAATATTGCAAGATACAATAATCATGTAAATTTCAAAAGGTATATGTTCATTTTTTGTGCTCTACATTTTTGTAATTTGTGATATTCTGATATAAATATTCGTAACTATTAATTTAATGATACATTTTTTATCAGGGTATCGAAGAATAATTTGCTACAATGCTGAAAACAATCAATAGACATAAAAGTTAGTATATGGACTATGTACAAAGTTGTTATCTACAGGAAGTAGTTCCTGTCTCATGTAAATTAACATGCAACTTATGTTCAATAATTCTCAATGTTTCAAAATTAATTTTATAAATTTGGAATAAATTGTTAAACTAGTATTACAATATAAAATAACTTTTTATTCATAACGCAGCTGAAATTGCATAAAGGGGAGAAACAATATATTGTCCAACTAATTTAAAAATATTAAATAAACTTACTTGTGTTAATTTGTATATACAGTTTTGACACGTTAAAGGATGCTGTAAAAATACTTAATTTCAATACTTTCACTAGTGCAAATAGAATAACCAAATTATTGTTTGATACTTGCTAAACAGACAGGAATGCATGCAATTATTGAAATGATATCATGTAACTGCCTATATATTACACACGCAAGCGCTGCAATAAGTAGTATTTTTTATACTTTCTAATAACCACTTAAAGGGATGCTAGCCTATACAAAATGTAATTATTTGACTGAAAAATGATTGTGATCCCTTTATTTCTATTTTTCAAGAAAGCATCTCTCTTGTTCGACAAAAAAAGAACATTGTAACACAATTAATCATAGATAGCAAAACACTCAAGAATATCTGTTTATATATTCACAAATTTAAATAATGTACTGAAAGCTTGATATTATTACTGATTCTTCTATACAATTATGCAGTTTCAACATAAAACAATTACTTTATGAAATTCGGATTTATTTTAGATTCCTATATCAAATAAATTTTAGAAATAGTCGATGTTCCATTTTCTATGCTATATGACACAGGATTAGAACAATGTGGACTATTGGAGAAAAATACAATATTAACTTGTACTTTAAAAATCTTATGATTTTCTCATATAGAATGAAATTGTCGATATACACATAATGTACATGTATTGTTCTTCTGTATTATGAAGAAACGTTGCAAGGATACTTAAGCTTGATACATGTGCTGTAATAGAATCAGCAAAATATTTTACTAATGTAAGTTTGATAAATCCTCCATGTCAGTCTTATTCAAATCTAATATATAAGATATTTAAATTCTATGTTTTAAAGAAATCTTGTGTACATGTCATTCTCGAGATTAAATTATCGTAATATCGGTCAACACAAAGACGACTGTATGCAAGGTATATTATGTACACAAAATGAATTTATTTTATCCTATTATTCTTACCAATAAGGAAGCAATTATCTTTTTACCTCATTTCATACCTCACATAATCATTATAAACAGTTCGGCATCACTTAGCTTGCTTTAAACATATCCGTGTAAAAAGTACATTGCCTGCTTACTCTCCTACAGTAGGTTTTCCATTAAGTTTAGTTATAGACAAAATTAAAATAACCTTATCGTTAAAAATGTGGACAAAGTTGTTCCTCAACATTGTCACTAATGGTGAATGAGAGAACTTGATTCTTTCTCTGTTATGTATTTAAATTAATTCTATCATCTTTTGCTTTCCCGTTTGCACAAAATCTACTTTACTACTCCAGTGTTTCGTCATAAGATGTGAATTGCAGTTTGTGATTCATACGTTTGAAATGACGATCGTAATTATGCTCAATCTGTAGTTTTACAAAGCATATGATATTAATGTTATTCTCAAACGTAGAACGACACAATCACACCTTACATCGAATCCCATGATGTATTAACTATAGAAAATTGATGATAAATAAGATGAAGACAGACAAAACCCAATGAGTGACATGAAATCTTCACTTTGTACAAAAGGGTAAACGAGAGATGGAAGAAAGCATTATGTGTCTATATATATATATTTATGGTTGTCTGCCTTTCTAATATAGGCGTGTTACTAAACACAAGTGTGAAAAACTATAGCTGCTTTTGTTGTGAGTTTTGATGGCTGATTTTGCTTTGCGGCAGTTGTCTGCGTTGTTGAAGATCTTGTTGAAAGTGTCGTGGTTTAATGGAATGATGATTTGACGAGTTATGAGATTTGTTGTAGAGTGGAAAACCTGAAAAGTAAACGATTATTAGTAGAATGTGTATTTATACATATCCAGAATTAATGACTATTTTGAAAGAAATTCTGCGTCCTCCGCTAAAAAGTTAACACATTGAAATTAGTAAATCTTGTAAAAGCATTCAAAGGGAGAATTAATTCAGAGGAATTGGACAATTAAAGATGAGTTATGAGATACATACTGGATAAGGTTACAGTTATTGGTGTTAGGAAAACAGGTGACTCACCAGCGTTTACAATGCGAATTGCATTGCGGTCGCGAATAAGGATTTCCATTAATAGGGTTGGTGCCTTTGGTTCTGGCGACCACCTCCCCTCTGCTTGCCGCCGTAGCCTGAGCCTCCTGAAACATACCCATTACGTACTGTTAGTCTAACTATCGGGTCTCCGCCCAACATCTTCCAACGTTTCTACCGAATGTCACAACAGTAAAATGACCACGAAAGTAAAGGTTGACTCATAAAAATTATCACACGCACACTTCTACTAGTAACAGCACATGATATAAAACAATAAATAGTGTAAAGATACGTGAAAAACTAGAGTATTTGTATAGAGGCTACAGGCTAAGGTAGTAAGCTGCAGGCTGCGTTCCAATTTATACTCTCCTTTCTCCCTATACATTTCTGGAGTCTTCACAAGCTGAAATTTTTAGGAATAATTGTACAAAGCAGTGGTTTAATTTTACCAGTTTTAATAGATCATGAATTTATGCATTATGGAGATTCTACTTATTTCAAGTGTAATTAATTGTTGGTTATGTATTGCTTATTGTTGCCAAAAGAAAATGAACAAACATATGAGTACAAAAAAAAAAGTACATGTGACAGTAGCCAGAAATGTTTAAGGTTGAGGATGATCGCAAAAAAAATAAAAAAAAAAATATATAAAACATCCCTCAAAAATATTAACACCATGCCCCAGACATTTGACATAGAAGATGAGGTGAGGCTGATTCTAGAATGTATCTGTTTATGATGACATAACTTGAATTTCCAATTGAGAGGAATATTAACAAAGGCTGTATAATTTTTATAAGGAATGGTAAGGGAAGAAACGATTGATTTAAGATTTGTGATTGTGATAATGATTCACAATACATATCAATGTGAATAAATCTATAATCTTGTAAGGAGCAAACGGTAAGATAGTTATGCGAATCATTTTGTAAAAATTAAGCATTACGTGAATAAAAAGTTGGAACCAATAAAATTGTTAGTTGCAATTTTCACTAAACAAAGCATTAGTAGTATGGTACAATATTACCAAAATGATTGTATGTATATGAACAAAGTACAAATAGTATGCACAGATTCAAATTTTTCACAGAATGTATAAGATTTATATCTAAAATGTGTAACATTTGAATGTAGGACTTCAATTTTACTCTAGCCAATATAGACAGTGTCATGCCCATACAATGATTTTATGGTAAATAACTCTATCCAACTTTTTGCATGCTAGGTAAAATTGAAGATTATATCAGTTCCTCTATTCCACAGACTGATCTTAGTTGGAAAATTCTGTGAAAGACGATACTTATGATTCTCTTATTTGTTTGCATTATGATCAATATTATTTGTACAAACATAATTGCTACTTCCGTTCAGACACACAGACATACAGGTTCACTTCAATGTGGATCATGTAAAATAAACACACGTGACTATGACAATTACGGATAAAGTAAAGTAACAATAATACATAAATGATGTAACAAATGAAAAATATGCTAGGCAAAGGAAGAACTCGAAAGAGGTTTAAGAAATATTAACGTGTAATGACATCGGTATATATGATAATCAAATGGAATGGTACGGGAAAATACAAAACAATAGAGAAGGAACGCTAATGCGTACCTTTACCGCGTGCACCACCGCGCCCACCACTGTAGCCACCATCGTAACTACCACCGCCATAGCCATAGCCGTCTGCGTTTCATGGAACACACGGTATAAGAGACAATGGAATCAGTATAGACATATACCGGAGCAATGTCATTTTACTTCTACAATAAAACGTGTTTGTATGACTATAATTATGATTAAGCACATAAAACTGGCTATTCATAATTACGTACTTGTGGTGTTAATAAGAAGTGAAAACTTATAAACATTTTACTTTGAAACAAACGTTGAGTGGCATCACGTAAATGCTCAACAATCAGGAATAAAGTAAATTAATTCTATTGCCATGGGCTATGTGAAAAGTATACACATCTTCCAAAGGGTTCATTGGTTGCACAATCGATTTTTACTGTAAGTGCAGATGCTGTTGGTGTCTTCTGAAACAGTACACCGAGATATTCCTTTCATCATTTTAATTATGGAAATGTAATGTGACATGCACGAGCTCTGAGATTATAGAATAACTTTATGTAATGTCAGAAATGGTACTAATTCCCAGGAACAAGGAAAAAAAGTGCAGATACGTACACTTAAAGCAATAAAACAAATACTGTCTATCTTATTTGTGCATAATTATAACTTAAAAAATTAAGCTAAATTTACTATTTATCAATTTTTCCTTTGTTATGTTCAATGGAGTACTGTAATGTCTACAAGTTTTCAAATGTAATTATTAAAAAAAGAACTAAATGGAAATAGTATGTGTTAGTTTCAGTACCCTTAACGATGTCCATTTTCAATGAATAGCTTACAGTGGATTCTAAAATCTGTTGTTTTGTTCCCAAAGGATTATACGACCCACGTCTAAAAACATGCCTTAAATTTGTTTCTTTGCAACATGTATTGGCCATCCAAGGCAGTTAATTAATTGAAACTGTCTGTTATATCAAGAGCATGTCTTTAGTTACTGTAGATGTTTTTAACATGAGATGATTATATGATATGTGGAAGAAATATGATACATGCATGGCAGGATTGTGGGAGGACTCAAAAGCAGGAAATAGGGTTTAATATACCATATCATACGACATTGTCCTGTACAGTTTTGCTTTAATGTTCTCCACACATCTTGATTTTATATATAATCATGTTACAGTGATTGCGTGTATTTGAAGTCAGCGAGTCTGCAGAATTCACAATATAAAGAAAAAGAGTAAAAAACAAACAGGAAAAAAAGAGTAAAAAAAAAAAAATAAGCTATTTAATTCCACTGATTCACTGACATCAATCAGTGAACGTATGAAATATAGATATTGTAGAAACTAACATATTGATTGCATAGTACCTCAAAATTTACTTTATTCAAAAAATTTATCATTTGAATGAAATATTAACAAAAACCAAGAAAAAGGAAAAACCTACGACGAAACTAGAAGAAAAGTGGAATGTGTACTATGGCCATTTCATGCAAATCATAAATGATTGTATTGCATTTTCTCAAATTGTTGTACAAATTTTACATTTCGTCTGTCTTCACACATTCACTGTTACATATTATATAGAATTTCATTTTCTAATTTATTGCTAATGTTATATCATTTCGTGTGTATATATATATAGATATATACATACATATATATATATATTTATATATAATATGTTAGTTATATATTAACAAGGCATCAAAGAATATAACTTAGCAAATTGTTAGGGTAGGTTAGTTGGTCACAGCTTAATAAACAGCCAACCCTCTGGAAGTAGGGAATAATTATCCGGATTATGTTCATATTTGTAAAAGTACTAATTAACAACTCAATTCGCATTGAATGAAGCAAAGGTGTTGCTAGCAAAGTTATAGATTACGCGTTCGTAATACTACTGAAGTACTGTCAAAACATTAATGAACATAATCCGTACTGTAGATCCTACAAAATTGAGCTGCTGGTTTACTTTGAATGTTAACGAAATAATTTTGAATGTAAGTAGGAAGATATTACTAGTTGTAAAGGAACACTAGTGCCTATGCAAAAAGGAAATATGCGACACATAGCGTTATAGGCAACAAGTAACAGACTTGTCGTGCCGTAATGGTAAAAAAAAAACATTCGCTGATCCGCCTGCAAACCAGCGCTCATCCTGTGGTGTCAGGTATGGTTAATATCACACATCTTTTATCTGCTGGTATGATACATAGATACAATACCAAGTTTAAACAATGTCAATTGTACTACGAGGTAGCACTGTTCTGGCAGACGAGTGAAATTGTTTAAACGTAAGCTGACACGGTAATAATCACAATGTGCATGTAAAAGCGGTCATATCGCAAGTAGACGTTACGAAAAAATAGACAACGCGGAAAAATAAAAATTGGTATAACATGAATAGTTATCTCAAAATTTTACGGAAACAGAAATCGCCTGCCCAATACACGGACGGGTAACAGCAGTACTCTGCTAATAATCACAAAAGAATTGATTGTAAAAACGCGACAATCACGTGACCTTTAGTAATAGTCAATAAAATTACCGTATCCACTGTAGTCGTATCCACCATAGCCGCCGTACCCACCGCCGTAATAATCGTATCCGCCTCCATATCCGTCGTAGCCACCACCGTATCCGCCTTGGCCGTAACCGCCACCGTAGCCACCTCCGTATCCGCCTTGTCCCCAACCTCCTTGCCCGCCAAAACCGCGCCCTCTACCGCCTCTTCCTCCTCTGCCGCCTCGTCCGCCAGCACCGCCACGCATGCCTCCCATTCCGTCAGGTTTTGGTGTTGCTTTCTTCACATCGACCTGTTTTGTACGAACAAAATCAGAAACAGTCTTTTATGATGAAATATTCTTTGTACCCTAAAGGAATGATCTAATTGCACCGGTACTGACCTCTTTACCATTGATTGTCTGTTTGGGCGTTTTTAATAATTCGTTAACAACTTGTTCAGATTCGAAAGTAATGAAGCAGAACCCTTTCCTCTGGTTCTTTGTCTTGTCAAATGGCATTTCTACGTCAACGATCTGCGACGAAACATAACGCGAATTAGTTACTTTGCTTGTCAAATATACTCAAAAGTTGTAATCGACAAAATACTTACGGTTCCAAACTGGGAAAAGAAATTTTTGATGTCTTCGTCAGCAAGTTCTGTGGAAAGGCCTCCAACAAAAATCTTCCCATGCCTGGCTTTTGCTTTTTTGGGATCAACCTTCTTGTTGTTAATAATGTGATCGCCAGCTGCCATAATCTAAGTGAAGACTTTGTGATCAAAGATTGTACATTTACGTACTAACTAATTTTTAATATAGAACAAAGTAACTTCAGTAGTAAATTGGTATAATACTATCCTCACTAACACTCAGTAGCAGAACTGGATAAACTTTCATCATTTGGATAGATGTTTATACAGTGAATGGTACATTACACATAATTACCTTATCCAAAGATTCAGCCTTGGCAAAAACGATAAAAGCGAACCCTCTGGATCGCCCTGTATTAGGATCTGTCTTAACATTGATACTTTCAATGTCACCATATGTACCAAAATGATCCCTTAATTCCTCTGAAAGAACAGAACCTTTTCAATGCTATTACACGGCGAATATATTTATTTAATGTGTTAATTACAAATTGTATCAGTGAAAAGTTAGTCTCATGTGACTTTAAGTCATCCGAAGGTGTCCTAAGTTAAACATCATTTAAAGAAAGAATGAAGTTACTATAACTAGATAAGAAAAATATGTGTACTCACTGTCCGTTGTTTCCCAGCTTAGTCCACCAACAAACAATTTTCTGTGGAGAATAAAAACAGAATAGCAGTTAACGTTACTGAAAATGATCAAAAGATATCCTTCGGAATCCTAAGTCTTTAATTATTATAATGGAATTGAATCTTTATAGCAAAAAGTTACAATTTATTATTGAAATAAGAGTATCAGGCTTGTGATGTCGGCAAATTGTCAATTCTCTGCAACTGTGCAAAAAAAATTATCTGCAATAAAAGTGGTAAAAGTGCATGGCAGCATTCATTTTTTTAATGATTATTACAAGTTAAATAGAAATTATAGCCGGCTACCATCTGGATATGTAACTTGTGCATAAAAGTCTTTTTAACGCCGCGATCAATGAAGTTATTTCTTTAAAAACCCACTATCACAATTGGGTGTACAAATAAAGCAAAAAATAATTAAAAATTGAATGTACCTATCGTTCAGAGAGTCCTGGTTACCGCCGGCCGACCTGCAAAGCAATGGAATGAATTTATTTTACCAAAAGAACTTTTTAAATTTGAGTGTTATTAAAGACTAAGACCGAAGCAAAACTTTGAGCTTTGTTATGAATCATTTCCATTTATATTTGAAAAAAGAGTTTGACTTGACCCCTGGAAAAATTAGAATCAGTGTTAAAATATTAAAACTTGATATTGATAATACACAAGAAACGTAAGAGACCAGAAGTGTCATTTGGAAAAGGGGTACTGGATAAGCTCTCAAAGACATTTTGGTAAGGAACTTTATTTAGCGGAGACTTATATTTAATTTCTGCATATGCATAAAACTATACATGTATGTCCATGTATTCGTAAAGAGACAGGTAAGTGACCTACATTACTTTATATGTTCAAATTTAGAAAAATGCCTTTAGAAAACAATAAAATTAATATTTGTAATCTAATAGTAATGAGAGTAATAATAACACTATAACCATACCATTCCTAGAACAAATGAACTCACTGGTATAAGCAAATTTATTATACAAAAAGTACGTATCTGTTCATATGTGAAATATAAGTAATGAGAAACAACCATGAGAAGACTGCTTTGCACACCACAGAGACCTTGATTTGAACTTTGGATATGTATGTTTTCCAAAAAAAAAGTTAAAGGAAAAAACTTGGAAAAAAAGTATATATGTGGAAATCAATGCATCGAAAGAGCAAAGAACTTTTCACGATGTTTGTGCGAACCCGAGCAATAGTTACAACTCCAGTTGACATACAGCTGCTCCTAAAGGAAATAAGATTTAACTTTTCCAAGTTGAACTCTGACTGCTGATTGGCCCAAAGAAATGGCATATGGTAGATAGACTGCAACTCTATTGAAAAGCTAAAAAAATCGTGTTTACATTACAAGTTAATGATGGTCACTTCTTGGTACTTTTTATTAATATTTATATATATATATATGATACTGGACGTTGATTTATATATGTGTACGTATATATTTCTCTCTCTTTGTATATAGTCATCAGTAAAGTACAATAATTGTTTCAAGTCCTGATATACTTTTCGTCCATTTCATATTCAAATAACAAGCTGCAATATTTTTCACTTTTCTGGCAGTGTGATGGTTGTTGTCTGTACTTAGATATTGATCTTTTCATATATCATCTAGGGCTGGTGATAAATACCGTGGGCACCAGTCACTCGCCGGTAATCAGTTGTTGGTCGGGTCACGGTTAGCCGGTTGCGAGCCGCCCGCCATAATCGCACTGGGTCGTTTGCCACCTGCAGACCAAGCCACATAAACTGGGTTAATGGCATTTCGACCTATCGGAGGTTTTCGCATTGGCCCTAGTGACTCTGTGCTTTGGTCACGCCCAAACAGCATTGACATCGGATCAGAAATTACTCTACGCGTGACCCAGCAGGCAAGTGTGTGTCTGTGCGAGACTTATTGATCTGACGGAATTGACTCGATTTCCAGTGCTTGTGTTGTGACGAAACATGACGGACTTGAACTTGACGTTGACTTCTCACAATAATTCAGACTCAGAAGTCATTCATAAGGCTTCACGGTTCAGTTCACAGATCCCAGGTAAGCGTACATATTGTCAATCGTAAACAATTGACTAACCAGAATTCTGCTGCAATGAATGAACGAGGAAGACTCTCAGCTGGCCAAAAACGGATTTGAAAGTTTACACTCTATAAAAATATTACAGTTATTATTTGCGTTACGTGTATATAAACTTGATCAATAATGAAGTCGCAACTTTTCTTTATTAATTACAAATCTAAATTAGAATTAATTAACTAGGTAGGAGCAGAAATAAGGATTTTACACAAATTTACAAAAACTTTTAACAGAAAAACGTATACCTCGCAACAACAGCACAATATAAAGTTTAACACTCAGCACTTATCATTGTTACGCATATAGTTACCTTAGCTTACTGTTGCAGTAAACATGCAATATTTAAATTTGATTGTGACCGATAGTTATACTAAATTGTGGAAAGCCAGCCTTTAGCCATTTCTATTTATCACGTAATACATTTGAGTCATGCCCTGTATCACACACGCATCCTAATAATGGGTAAGAGGAAGCACACCTCCAAATTCTCTAAAATATTAGACGCATACATGGGTGCCCAATGGAAAAAATTAATTCCGCATACAATATATATATTTTAAAGACCAAAAATTTTAAATTAGCAAAATCATTTTACTCTATATTTTCCGAATATCAATTTGAAGGTTACATCCACTTTCCCTACAAAATTCTATGTACCTCTATAAGTTACAATCTAATGCTTACCCATTTTGAAAATATACCCCAAACTAGTTTAAGAGTTTGTGATAATCCAAGGCTGTAGGGATGTAAAGAAAAAAAAAATCAAATCTGTCGGATCTGTTCAGAACCCAAAATGCTGCGACAAGGGAAAGAGAATGACAGCAAGAGTATAGAATGAGGTTACAAAATATTTACATAGAGACCGAGTTCGGTACATCGACATCAGACTAATTTCGCCGGTGGGCAAATCATCCAGCTCGAGATCTCGTTACGCTGAAAAAAGGGAAAGGCAACGTTCTGTGCCACCAATGGTCAAAATTTCTTAAAATATACAGACACTTCCAATTACTTAGAGATGTTAAACAGTATAATATTGTGTGAATCTCCCTAAGTATCTATTTATCACATTATGCTATTAATGACTTGGCTGACGCATCAATAATGCGTGGATTTGTGCGTGAAAAACATGGGACATGAAACAATGTAATCGTAACAAATATGCAGAACAATGTGCCTATGCAAAGCGCTCAATATCTAATAGGAAAGTTTTTCATAGCTTCTCCATTTTCGCGAACACGCCATTTTAATTAGGCTTCTGTCGAACGATGCGTGGGCGCGTCCTTCTCGGGCTTGCCGCCGGCATTTCCACTTGCTTTATTTAACCATCTTATTCAGACAAGCTATTCGTCCTCTTAGAAAAAAGAAAGGCAATCCAGAGTGTACTATACCAACGTCATTTGAAATATTGGTGTGCAGAAAATCTGTGCACTCGTTTCTGCCCGATGGGAATGGATTAACTTTTTGGGGACCTCACGCGTCCGCCATTTTATCATACGCGCTGCTTATACGGCCATAAAGCGATCTCGAATTCGTATATCTTTTTTGCAACAATACTCGCGCGATCGCGTCCCGAAGACAGACCGAATTCGTATTGTATAAAAGAATATATAGTTTCTTCCAAGAAATTGGCAAATAGATCGAAAAAGGTTACCTGTCCTCCTGCGATTCCTGGCCATTTTCTGCGGCGTCCCCGCCACCGTTTTCTGCTTCACCGTTCTGCTCGAAGTTCTGATCGGCGATATCTTCGCTGAAGTCTTTGTTCTCCTGATCGGCCATAGCTTACTGTAGCTTTGTTTATATAATTATGCACTTAAAAACACTAATGTACAAATAATGCCAGGGTGATCGTATAGATACACCACACGAGCTAACAAACACTTTCACGTCCGTATCGCTCGGCTGCCGAATGGAGAAGGGAGAGCAGCGCGTAGCGTTCCGCTTGGCTCAGAAATCTGCGCAAAGCATTATGGGTACTATTTACCGCCCCTTCGCACTATGCACGTCGACCAATCAGAACACGGCATACAACATCGTACCGAGGAGCACCGGTTCCCCCAGCATAACTCGCAACATCTTTCGACGGATGTGGTATGTTTAGCACAGTCAAAAATTCTTCGTTACGCGAAAATTCACGACAACTATACGAAATCTTTGTCTGGCAAAATATAAAAATCATTTTATAATCTTATTGCAATCCAGCAATTTTCAACCCTGAGAAAATAATTGAAAAGGAGCATCATCATCTGTACCGTCGACATTTTTGACGCTACATTCTAATATCGAGATAACTTACTGAAGTATACGTGCAAATCGTGGTAGAAATTTACACAGCAAAATTTTGCCATAATCGAACATGATATTATTTCCATGCAAAACCGTATCTGAAATTCATTGATAAAATTGATCGGTGCAAGTGCCAGATTACTACGATCTGCCTACGTTCCTGCCTCTCCAATCAATGCCTGAACGAGCGAAGATTCAGCAGCGTAAAGAGGTACCCAGACGATGGATGTTGGATCGTAGTAATTTTACCGGAGTGCGGGGTGAGGAGTGAAATTGAAGAACCAATGAGATTAGTATATCGTTTTACGCATATGCTATGCACCAATGAAAGTACTCCAATCGTTCTGTTACATTCAGCAACAATAATTCACAAAGCTATATGAACTATGCCTTGTAATCAAAAGATCGGTAAAATTCTATTTACAGTTGAGATCGATCGAACTGCCCTGTTCGATAAATAATACTTATGGAGTCGTATTGTAAATTATGTTGATTTGCTATGTATATATAGTTATACCAAAGTGGCGCTGACCACACGAAAAGTTCTCGTGTTCTTTATTCCTGACTGAACTCCCCAGAAATTGGAGAAAATCTATGTGTGGGAGGATGTATCTACACATTGGTGTATAAAATGTATTCTGCACTTTCCGGGGAATTCAGACCCGGTGCTGCAATAAAGAATATACCTCAGGCCTTTCCTCGGCGCGTTGGTTCTTGCAGTACCATGCGGTTAGCCAGATGGCGGACGTGTCGGCTCAAATTTTACCACGCTTTTGGCCCTAAATGACACGCACAATTTGCTACAGGCAGGAATGAAAATGTGTGAAAACATAGTTATATGTATAAATATCACAACTCAAAGTATATGCGTAAAAATGTGACTTGCGTTACCAATCCACATGAACTGCGGTGAATATATCAAATACCTTGCAACTCCTTCCTATATGAGACGCAATTGAAGCGAGTAAAGTAACCGCTTTCTATACGTCACTCGCTACAAATTCACTGCGCTTACATTGCGTTCCGTTGTCAATTTTGACGAATCATTCATTTACGAAATTTCCCACGTACGATTCATCCAATTTTAACATTTAAAAATGCCAGATGCATGCAAGGTATTTCTATCACTCTAGGATTGTCCTGTACAATTCTATTAAACCGTTTCAAATCGTTTACTGTTCCTTGTATTTGTAGTCGTTGAAATTGAACGATGTGTGGCGCACCTGCAATAAAATACGTGCTGCAATATTCCGCTTAGGCCTTGATCTTTGGAAATATTATAAGCCTTTAGATCCAAAAAATACTTGTCTAATCTCAGGTACAATTGTTTACTAAATATAGTTTAAACGCTATACATGTACACAGAAATTCTGTTTCTATTAACATAATCAACTTTTTCTTGCTATGCAGAATCAAAGTTTGTTTCTGTTTTGGCCGGACCATTAAAAGGATTAGTTGGCTTGTCCGACAAAGAAATCTGTGATTTGGCTGATTATTTTCGTGTGCAGGATGGCCGAATTTTATACACGCAGTTTTGCGAAGTTATTCTCGACAGCGGTATGGCGAATAAAAATATTCTTAATTTATACCAAATTTTCAGTATCTCGTTGAAAATTAAGTTAATTTACTCAGTTATATTTATTCAAGAGTACTGGAATAAGAGTACTGATTACCTCGTCCTGTATACCTGAAAAGATTCTCACGACTGTTTGCAAAAGAACCGTTAGCTTACCGAAAGTGAACGTATTTCATTGACTCGTGAAAACTGCTCTATCGAGCACTCCCGCCATGATTATATTATAACGCATGCGTGCAGTATTTATTTACGAAGAACGTTTACAATAGCTTTGCGGATTAGTAGAACGCCTTCATTTGTAATCATTTCATCATTTATAAATTCTTAGTGCCCGAATTTGATAAAAACAAACCACTCATCACTGGTCTGGAGTGGGAAGATCCATTGCACGTGAACCGTGTAAGCGCATCTGAATTGAGAAGATTAAATCTGATTATCACTCAGATCGCTATTCTCGTCAACAAGAGAAAGCTCGTATTACGACCATATTTTCAGGACTATGAATTAGTACGTTAAAAATGTTATCTATTTCACACCTAAAAATTAACCTTTTTTGAGGCAATTTTATCTTATATACGCTGTATAATTCAATCAATTTTTCAGATAGCGAAAAATGTCGGTACGGTCACTCTCACTCACTTTGGTCGCATACTCAAATTTCTCGATATTGTTCTCGCATCGGATGAGTTTCGTCTGTTAGTGAAAAGATTTGCGAAAGATGCTTACACAATAAATTATGTGGCCTTTGTGAAAGCAATCGACGAAGTTCAAAATTATTTGATTCAACATGGAATGGTGGAGCTTGGCGGTGTAATTATACTGATAATTTTATTTATTATTACTATTATTTTGTCCATTGTGCATACGCATCGTATTTAATTCACATCTGTACAATAGGACTTATTACCTCAATTTCCTGGTCGGGTAATCACAGCTGAGCTCCCAAAACTTCCTAGGCCAGAAGTAGGTAAAGTTTCGACATGTCAGGTCTTTGGAAAGCAAACGGTTTTTCATCCTGCGTTAGAATTAGAAAAAAAAAGAATGCCATTAATGGAGATTATTCAACGAATCCAAAGGCATATTTTGGAACATCGTATACGCATTCAGCAGTATTTCAAGGTGCTCTAAACTTTAATTATACACAAACAGTTATCTTAAGGCTGTGATTTTTTTTCTTTACTGTGGAAATAAATTAGTTAAATGATTGCTCATTCCAAGAGTAAAACCACCTTCATTACCGTAGGACTACGATCCCCTGAACATTGGTAAGATAAAAATTTCACAATTCCGCAGAGGATTGGATTCTCTTCAGATATCTACGCTGGGCAGGCTCTATCTTTCTGAGTCAGAAATAGAGGAATTGATTTGTCTCTACAAAGATCCTAATGATCCTAATGAAGTGTGTTGGCGGACATTCGAGGATGACATAGATCATGGTATTTTTTAATTTATGCAATGAAGAGTGATTCAGAATAAGAGATTTCTTTAATCCTCTGTTAAGAACGCAGACGTAATACATATTTTCGAGTTAATTATTTTTTTTCTCTTTTAGTCTTTACTATTAAGGAGCTTGAAAAGTTGCCAAACGAACGAGTAAATGTGCCACCGCCAGACATCGCCCAGCTTCCGCGAAAAGGACAGTCCAATTGGCAATGCGAGCAAAAAAGTATGAGGGAACTTTGCGAATCTACACTGCTGAGAATAAAACAGCGAGTGGAGGAAAGGAGGATATGTTTGAAACCAGCTTTCAAGGACCATGATAGGTATGATATTAAATTCTTATGTGTTATAGCTACTAATAGATACACAAAATTCTATCTTAATAAATTACGATATATTTTAACACTGCTTCTAATTTGTTACGAGGTGGAATCTTGGTCACGTAACACGTGCAGAAATGAGGCAAATTTTAACCGTTGCCGCAATACTTCTGTCTCAAGAGGAGCAGTTTGCATTGGAACGGAGATATAATGACGATCTCGGATTCAACTATAATTGGTTCCTGCAAGAATTAGAAGGAAAGTCGGAACCAGTGCCTTTGTACAATGAACTATTAAAAGAAAAAAAGAGGATTAATGCTGAGAAACGACGGCCAAATGCAAGCGAAGATGAATCAAATATTTTATTAATCTTAGCTAAGATTAAAGCAAAAGTAGTGCGTGAGAGAGTGAAGGTAAGTTTATCGATTAAACTGTAATTTCATTATTCGTTCCAGTTGATACATACGTGTAGATGAAAAAATGTGTTGTCCGTAATTCCAGGTAATAGAGTTCATGAGGCCATTTGATGTTCATAATGAACGAGTAATTAAAAAAGCAGATTTCATACGTGGGCTTGATCAATTGCGATGTAACTTGACGATCCAAGAGAATGATACTCTTACGGAAATCTTCCATGCTCCTTTGAGGTACATCGGTTAACAGTAAAGAATTTTTTTCGCGTTCCGCGAAATTTTGTATGAAACATAATTTTCATAAAATCATCCTTTTTGTTAAACTGTAGACCAGAGTTTGTAGATTATGTTAGATTTGCGGAAACTGTTGAAGAGGCGATCGCTATGGGAAGTTTAGAAAGAGCACCGCTTCTAGTACCCATTCAACATATTCCATCTGATGCGAGCCAGAAGACGTTCCTCAATTTCCACGAGAGACAAAGTGTAGCGGTGGCTCTCGAAAAACTTTGTAAAGTGCAAGAACCAAATCTTATAGAAATTTTCAAGGTTTGTAATGTACAAATTTATCTCGCTTAATCGCAACGCAATTTTTGAGCAAGGAATTGGAAAAATACATGGTCGCGATATTTTCAGAATTATGATAAGGAGAATGTCGGAACCATCACCAAAGATCAGTTTACGAAAGCTCTCTCGATTAGACGTATGTTAGATCTGGTTAGCAATAACGAAGTGAGCATCATTCACAAATGCTTCGGCATCGAAAGAGGTGGCCGCTTGGAAATGAATTATCGAGTTTTTTTGCACGCTATGGATATCCTGCGGCAGAATAAAAAGTATTTACCGTTCTGAGGACCGTTTCGTCTTTCAAGGTTGTTACAAATATTTCGAAAGACATTTATGAATCTGTGATATTTTTTGTAATGTATTTTTTATATGTGTGCAGATTTTTAGGACTGTGCATTTTTAAAAAATGTAATTTTTATTCGTCTTTATAAAAGATTATCTCCATATTTGTTGCCACATTATTTACGGCTATACCTCACGCTACATACTATCAACGTATTGCTGGGTCTCATTCATTAAAGTTGGCATTTTGTCAGATATGACAATTAGAACTTTGTACCGCGTATAGTTTAATCCTAGACCTCACATAATGTGGAAATGGCTGCAGCTGTATACATATACATTGTCATTAACACTTTCGCCGTACACGGTAAAAGGTAAATAGTAGATTTTTCTTTTTTTTGATCTATTCTCTGATAATTGTCTGTTGTTTTATCTGGCTTAGATTTTGAATTCGATTGACGTCAACCGTAAAACTGGTTGAGCAACCTTTTTTTCATTTCGAGATATTTCTCTCTTATATTTTTTTTACGTATTCCCATCATCCTCGCCTTGGCCCCCATATACTACGCATGTACATAACGTACGTATGTACGTAACTGCGTATGTTTAGTCAAATTCTAAAGGTTCTTCCTGTGGCGAGTGGTATAAGAGAGCACGGCTTACGGTCTCTCTTCACTAGTTCATTTTTGCATCGGCCCGCATCACCGCCTGGAACATGTAAGTTGCTATTCTAAAGTCAATACTTGGTGCCAATTCCTTTCACCGCCAATAAGACGTATAAAAAACACAGTAGCCATATAAAAAAATGGGATTCTATTTCTATTCATCTGTCTAATAATTTGAGTGATAAATTCCGTATAATTAATAAATTCGCAAATTATACGCAACGAATGTTTTTCTACAGTATCTCTTGTTATTTATTATACAAAAAAAATTGTCGAATAATTACTTGCGTAGGGTAAACTGTTTTTGTGATTACACACAACGCTCGTAATTAAAATTTCATACGATCCTTTGATTAATTAATGCGCAACGAAGGATATAATAATAAACAGTAGGTAGCGCCACATCCTCACGATGTAAAAAATAGTGGTCCTCGGAGAGACCGGTAGATGGAGACATACTGTTTGTAATTTCGTTGTGAGGATCAAATAGTCGTTTGTAGAGGTCGCCGTGCGTCCGGCCATTACAGAGTTGATGGAACTATTCTTACGGCGTATGTAGACGGCTCAAAGTAACACTATTCAATTTGGATTAATAGTGAATAATCGTATTTATCATGCAAGTATCATACTCTTATATAAAACATGTATTGGCCTTAATAACTTAAAGATTTGTACTCGACTCACGTGAACTTTGTATTTGAAACTCATGGTGGATGGTCTCGAAGAATATCTTAACGCGGTAGAAAGTTCGATGTAACATAATGCACATTTGTTAGGGAGGAATTTGTATGCTAAGAGGGAATGTTAAAGATCTTATTGACCACTTTCGATTTTCTCGTTTGGCAGCTTTTCTTACAATCAACAAAAGAGTGGAAGCATTGTTTTACGCGAATGTATCTTATATTTTAAATTACTATTTTCGTTTTATATTTTAAATAACTGTAATAATAGAAAATCTGGCTGTTGTAACATTTCTGTTCTGCTTCACTGTTAACTGTAACTTCACTATATGTCTCGCTTCTACTTTATTCTACGAACTTCATCGTTGACGAAAAAGCAAAAAATTAATGTACCTCTCGGCAGGGCGCTTTGAAAAGGTCAAACCACCAGTGGGTCATTCCGTTTCTAAAGGTCACGAAAAATTAGTTGATCTACATTAAATCGCAATATTTTATCCGTAGGAAGCCTTCCGTTAAGTTGTACCCTTCCTTTAACTATTCGTCATTGTGTCAAATTTTTTTAATCGGACCTCGTTTCGGAAGTAGACGAACATCGTGACATCACCTTTTTACCAGAATTAATTTAACTTAATTTTTCACAAAATCAATTTAATCAAATCAAATCTGACCATCGAAATTTCTTCCTCCTTTTACAAAACGATCACGTCGAAATTCTTTCTCCATTTTCATCCCTCGAGTTTCCTTCACCATTGCGCGACGTTGCTGGGCCAAGTCGGAACGATACAAAATTTTGTCGCCGCGCATCGAGACGTCGTGTCGCGTCACGGTGAAGGTAATTAAGTGGAGAACCGCGGGGCACTCGAGTCCGTGGACGAGAAGAAAAAAAAAAAAGAGAGAAGACGCGGACGGAGAAGTGCGGGAGGATGCGCGGAGGTCGCGGGCTCGTGACCCACTTCGAGCATCGACAACTACTTCTTAAACGTCAAGTGCATCTCATTCTACCGGCTGCGTAGTCGAAGGTGCGCAGAAAGACTTTCTTTCAGGATTAATGGGACAGTCTCGAGGAATTCTCCAAAAGAGCGATTAATCTGTAAAAAAAAAGACCCTATCATTGTCCGACAATATCGATTGGTTTGTTGGAATCTCAGTTCTCTTTTAATTTCTCTTCTTTCCTCTTTATACAGAACAAATTCACAAAATGATGAAACTCTTGGGACTGCAGTGCCTTATTCTGATCGTGGCCACTTGCGCTTACGCGGGTCCACCACTCGCTGCTTCTGATTACGCGCCTGGCACACTTTCGGCGAAATGCGAAAGCCCCAAGTGTCCCGCCGCTGGCACCACGAAGGATGCCGGTAAACCGATCACTTTGCCTTACCCCCTTGATTGTTTGCTGTACATCGTCTGCGATGGGTCGGAGGAGGGTCGCGTGGTGGCCTGTCCAGGTGACCTTGTCTACAACGAGGTAAGCGCTCCCCTGGAGCGTAATGTCACGTTATTTGACGAATCGCCGTTTATCGTACGGTAGAAAGACACGAGGAACAGTTTATCTCGATGGAAGAAATTGTAATTGAATTCAATCGTCCTCCTTCATTTCTTTTTCTTGAATAGCAGCGTTGATTTAACGCCCCTGTCCGACTACATAATCAAATTTTAAACAGTCAATTTATCCATCCGTCGTTATCGCGATGGTAAGCCTAAATCCGTAATACATCATTCCTGTATGGGCTGCAACGTGTGAGACTTTCTTCTGCGACGTGTCACGATGAGTTGGAGAGTCAACGTTCAGGAAGGAAACGGCGTTTAGCGTGTATTATGAATGCGCCGGTCACGAGAAAGGGATCTTCATTTTTGTTCGCGCATCTCCACGTTTACTTTCCTTTCCCGCGTCCGATCCATGGAACTCAGGTTCCGTTCACCACGAAACACAGGTGGACCGTCTTTGTGGTAGAATCGAAGGATCATCGAAAAAAGAAGAAGCGTACAAAACGGATTCAAAGCTGTTCGGGAAAAGCGACACTCCGTTGCCGATAAGCGTGCAGACGAGCATGCCACGTGTAGCGCGGGGCCAGTTGAACTTTGAGAGGAAATGAGAGAGAAAGAGAAGAGAGAGAGAGTGTCACGACCTCGGAGTACACTCTTGATAACGGTGGAACCAGCACGGTACCATCGTATCCATTTACCAGAACGGCGTACGCACACGTGTCCATTATCCTCGACCACTTCACCTGACACGTGGCAATTTTCAATTCACAAACGTCGTAAGCGCCCAGTGCACGCCGGACTGCTTGACTTCCTGACATGACTACCGTGAGACGTCGCGAGGACGCATGAGAGGGTTGCAACCCTCTTGGTCCGATACACCCTCTATTTATCTTTATCCACCCCGATGTCGTTCGACGATCCCTTTCGGCGACCAGTGCTCTAATTGTAAAGTACGTACGGTCGTAGTACGCGTAATTCGATAGGCTTCCTAAGACACTTTGAAAATAATTGGACGATCCAACGGCAATATTTATCAACGGCAGAACATTTGAGCAACGCGTCGTCAAATACGACAACCGAGTAATATTCGTTAATGATGCTATCTTGTAAATTTACTTTTCCAGAAAGCGGGCAAGTGCGACACAAGAGAGAACGCGAACTGCGTGAACTGCTGGGAAGGACGTCGATGAAGAACAACCCTGGCACAGGTCTCTCCCGAAAATCACAACATTTCCATGTTATTCTTGACGAATTACGATTAATAAAGCAACGATGTTATTCGAATGTATTTCAGCATTCTTCCAATCGCTCGAAGTTATTTGTAATATCCGAAGGTACTCTTCCGAAGTACCCTTGCAATTCGGAAATAGCACGGTGGACACATCGCCATCAGCCCTCGTCCACTTGTGGTGACGATCGAATCATCGATACCAGTAACATCGGATGGCTCTCTTTCTCTCTGTAAATATCTCCGACGAGTATCGGGACAAGGATAAAGAGAAAGAGGGAGGAGAAACGGTGGGAGGGAAGCGTGTACGGTTTGTAGATTCGCGAGGAGAGTGGGTCAAGTGATATCGACCATGTGCAGGCACAGAGGCGGCGGCAAGAGGCGAAATGTTTCACCTCCACGATTTGCTTCCCGTTCCACGCTGGCTCGTCCACACGCTCCCGCCTCCAAAGGCCCTCTACACCTGCCGGCGCTTTTGCACCTTGTGCCGCCCGGCGCCGAACGGCCACGGACTCTTACGGAGACGCGGGCCAGTCTATATCCTCCATTGACCTAACCGAGTACCTCGACGGTCGTCTGTTACGAACCTTAATAGATTTCTCTTCCTCGGCCTAACTTCCCTCCACCGACGCGTGTTTCTCGGTTTGCGAATAATAAATAGGGGCTGTAAGAGGTTGTAGAAGGGGTGGTTAAGGGCAGCAGGTCGGTGGAGGTTGTTGAGATGGCGCAGCAGGTATTTATGTCCTTGCGCCACCATTTGCTGAAGCAAACTAGCTCGTTCGCAGGTGAACACTCCAACGAGGGTGGCCCATTGATGGGGTGACTTATTGGATTTTTACGATGAGCCGCGGTGATCGAATTTATTTGTATACGAGTAACAAGGATGAAGTTGCTTTCTGTCCGGTGAAGCGATACTGAGATTAAATTCTCGATGGAATCTTTGGTTCCCGTGTAAACATGTGTAGGTTCAACAAGTGTGACAAGCTCACTGGAGAAAGACGCGCGAACCGTTCGCTAATGTCACGCTTTCTTCGAAATCATAGCTTCCACGCTAGAATGCTAAGGAACATTCGTCATTCGCGGAGAAAAGTAGAGAAGGCTGGAAAGGAAGGGAGGCGTAACTTTCGTTTCTGTAATTTCGATTATTTACATAAGGCGCCGGGCAGGAAGCGAGTCGGCGTAACGGAAAATAATTTCCTTTGCCGAACGGCGACCTAGGTAAGAAAATTCCTCTGCGGTAACTCGATGTAATGAAATGACAGTCGGACAATCCAGTTAGCTCCGCGACGACTAATTTTCTCTGCTAGCTGCAGTTACGTTGGCAAAACGTCGTGGTGCGGTGCCACATTATTCTTAGAATTAGTCTCGCGAACAACTAGTTTCTTTAACTTCGACCCACACGCCATCCTTCCGCTTGGACGTGTGTAAACTGAAGTTATAACGATGCACATTACTTTCCAGGGTAAAGTACGAGCCGGAGTAGGTGAGCGCTATGAATATCAACGTGTCAAAATGGGAGAGTTACCGCGCCAGCCGATCCTTCCGTTTCGTATTCCGTTCCCGTTTTCAGCCCCGGACTGTGAACGATTAAATATTTAAAAATAGGAGGAAATTCTCCGTTTCCATCACTGGGTTCTCCGCGAGCGGACCGACTTGCGTAGGATAGACGAGAAAGGTCAAACGTCAAACCTCCTACCCAACGATGGTGCCATGCCTCTGAAAACCCGTATCCGCCCACGCTTGCACTTCCGAGAATGTACGAGGTGGGGAGTACCTATGACCTCTCTTCGTGACCTCCGTTGAACAAGCAAAGATTTTCCTCTTGGACTCGTCATGGCGTTTGGCATGCGAATAACGATAACGCGTGTATCGAAAATTCAGAAATTCTCAGACTTTCGTCCGAATTACTGCATATTGATGTGAAACTATCAACCCCTCGACGCCCACGCGAGTCCTAAACTTTTCAGGTGCCACTCAATTATGCATTTGAACGAGAATTTACGTCACTGATTGAACCGCTTATTCCGTTTCAATAACGAATGAATTGCCGTGGCCGTGAGTTTATAAAGATCGGACGAAGCTGCTTTTAAATTGAAGCTTCGAGAGTGTCGGAAGAAAAATAACCGAGCACGAAGCCCGTAAAATCCTCGGGAAGGAATGGGACGTTAAATGTCCTTTCACGATGCACGGTAAAGCAATAGGCATAAATCCGTGAAATCGCTGAAAAGCACGGGTGCGTTAAGTCATTTTTACTGCTGTTTAATGGGAACACCCGCTCTCTCAAACTCTTCACTCCAACCCATTTCACGAAAATAATCGCATACCCGATTGGCGGCGCCAGCAAACCTACGGAAAGGCAGTGAACCCGAAAAAACTACTACAGCTCTATCGACCTGCCCACTTGGACTACTCTACACCCTGCAGGTAACAGGCGAAGAGAAGCCTAAAGGAAGAAAGTTCTTGACCGTCGATTCACCAAAGGTTAGGCACCTCGTCGTTAGATCTACCGATTCCAAAATTACACACACACTCACTCACCCCCCTTTCGAATCTCCTTTCAATAGGCCTTCCTCTGCGTGGAGTAACTGGTCTACCTTCCGCCACGGGATGGAAGTTCTTGACCGCCGATGCAACCAAGGTTACCCACCCCGGAACGTTGCTCGGCCTCTCTCGATTCTCAGTTTACCCACGAAACCCTTCTCACGCTCTCTCTCTCCCTCTCTCTCCCTCGCTCTCTTCCAACGCACGTCAAAACGCACCGGCAAAAACTACGAATCCACCCCGACGAGGCATCCCTCGAATTTTCCACCCACGCACCCTCACCAGAGAGAGACAGAGAGAGAGAGAGAGAGAGAGAGAGAGAGAGACAAAGCAAGAGAGAGAGAAAGAGAGAGAGAGAGAGACGGAAGGAGAGCAAAGGACGGCGTAGAATAGTCACATTGAGTTGCAAGGCCCGCGGTTGGGCGCAAGCTCCGCGGCTTTTCACGGAGTCCACGCCCCCCGCGTTGTTTCCGGCGGAGAGGCGCCGGAGGAGAGGCGCCCTCCGTCCCTTCCCTCCGACCCCTCGGGGGCGGTGGGGAAGACGAGCACGCGGAACAGAGCGAGAAGGAGAAGGTGAGTGTGGAGGAGGAAGAGAGAGCATCGGGGGTGGAACGCGCGCGCCCGTGCGCGCCGGGGTGGCGTGACGTCACATGGGCCGAATCAATATCACGGAACCGTCCCTCCGCCGCCGTCGGTCCTCGACTGCGAGAGAGACACCGACCGTTCAGTACGGGGTGGCCTCCACGACCGTTAGGGACGCACGTCGAGTGCACGTCGTGACGACGACGAGGACGACAAGGACGACGAGGACGAACCTGGACGACGAGGACGACCGGGACGACGTGTGCATCTTCGTGGCGCGATATTAAAAGCAAAAAGAAAAGTTCCGTACACGAGCGTCTTCTCTCCCCCTTTTACCTCGAGACCTTCGCCACTCTCTTCGTCCAGCCTCCTTCGAGTTCTCTTTGCCGTTTGACTTTTACACAACCTCGACACTCTCTTCGTTACACTCGTCTCGTTCTCCTCGCCGCGGTGACGGCGTACCAAGGACCATCACGATTAGAGAGACCTTCCACCCCATCGAGGAGACCCTGTTTAGAGTGGACGATAAGTAGAATTGGCGTCACGTGACCGCACCTCGAGTCGTCCACCCTCGACTCACGTTCAGCTGTCGTGCCGGTGGTGGAGTCAATCGCATCCTCGTGACGGTTCCGAGCTGGTCTCGAGACCGTTCGCGCGCTACCCGATTCTCGATAGATGAGATACGATGAGGTAGTGGTCTTCGAGTTCCTACGTCTTCGGTACCTGAGGAACGTGTGCCAGTGAGAGAAGAGGGAGAAGGAAGGAAGACAGACCGCAAACGTGTGCCGGTGAGTTGATTCTGCGGTATTTTGCTTTCGTTGGATAAATGTGTACGGTCATACGCGTGCCAGGTAATTTCAGGTTGCGAGGTGGTGCTCTGGTGATGCTCTATGTTATCCTTTCTAAAGGACTGCGCTCCGAAAATTTAATTTTCGCGAACTTTCAGTAAACTTTCGTCGAGGATTTTTAAAATCGTACAATTGTCAGTGCCCAATTATGTATTTTCAATCGGGGAGAATTTTTCGAAAAGAACACGATTATTCTTCGACCTTGTCTTTTTTTATCGACGTCAGTGCTGCAAAAGTCAACTCCGATGAAAATTTCTTCGTAAACGCGGTGCAGTCGACGTCCCTGATTTTTTAATGCCAACAGAAAATTCCGACGAAGTGGTTTGCCTAGCCTCTCTGTCTTTTCTGTCCGTTCAGGCAAAGGTCCTCGCTGATCCGCGGGATCGGCGGCGTGCTCGGCGTCGCGGTACACATAGGTGGAAGGTGACGAGGAGGCAGGGAAGGAAGAAGCAGAAGTGGCAGAGAAGTAGCGGGCTCGGTGAGTTGGGTGAAAATCGATGGCCATCAGCGCCCATGGGCGGCCTCGCGTTTAGAACAAGGAATAGCCCCTCCCAGAAGACCTCGCTCCGGTGGGGCGACTGCTGCCCCCCAAACCCCAACCCTCCGTCATCGTCGGCCGTCTGGAAGGACCATCATCAGGACATGCCGCCGGTACCCGTGTGAGGCTGTCCCCCGCTCTTACGTGACTGTACCCCGCGGGGTCTTCAGAGGTATCGTACTTTTCCACCCTTCGTCCTTCGAACATAAAGTGGGGGATAGAGACCAAGAGTAAAGCTGCAGATCTTTTATTCCTCGATTATTTCACGATTCGGCATTTTCTCACCGACGACACTCGCAGACTCGATATTAATTTATTCGCGCTCGGCTTTCTACTGGTAACTCTAGCGAGGGCAACACGGGACGGAAGGTTGAGGATGTTGCTCGACGAAGTTCAGGGTGAGGTAATAATAGCCACGGGAGAATGATCGATCTTTGGAAAAGGGATGGAGCTTGCTCAACGTGTTAATGAAACGAATGGCGAATGATTTTTGAATTCGAGGATTTCGCAGGTTGTCTTTTATCTTCTTTCCACGCGAGGATTTCTAACTAGAGTCAGTGGCATCGAGATTTTATATCGTTTTCACGAGATTCGAATGTCAGCATGATCTTTTACGTTGCGATTAGGCACGTGAACTTTTTTGTTCCTCATCTCGAGCCCCGTGTTATCAGACCTTGAACCTTTATCATTTTAAAGCTCACCTATACACGCGCTCGGAATATTCACAGTTACAAGCCACTCGCATGCGCGCGCGCGCGCGGTTTGCGCGAGCGCTTGTAGCGCGCCGGGGCTACGGGGAGGCTAATTGGATCAGAGGGTGAACTCAGCCGGGCGATTTAAATGCCCTCGAGGTAGAAACATAATATTTACGCTTTACTAGACTTATTAGACGTGAACGCATCCGCTGCCAGTGCTCGATCGAGCAACGGGGTGAAATGCAGGGACCTAACGCGCGACGCTCGTTAAATTCGCGTTGATGGCACACGCTAGATTAGCCGCGCTCATTTTTTTTTTTACAAATACAAGCTCCATCCTACTTCCTGTTACAATCTAGTCAGGAGCCAAACTAGTCGAGGCTGCGAGCGTGGAGCTTACTATTATCACAGCTGCTCGGTCCCACGAAACATCATCTTTCCCTGCGGATCTTTTTTCTTCATTAACCGAATCCACTGCGTTAGTTTACTTTATCTCACACAAGGAGGATATATTTTCATTTTGCACAGGTATCCGAACCTTTCCAAAGCAAATCGCCTGCCGAACCTCTGGGACCACCGTCCCCCTCAGCTCGAGCTCGCGCTGCCGGTGGACCCTTACTCCTCGAAGATGATCAACATCGCCGGTATAGTCTCGATCGTTCTATTCTACCTGCTGATCCTGGGCGTGGGAATATGGGCGGCCAGGAAGAAAGAGGCGGGCAACGACTCCGAGGAGGAGGTGATGCTGGCCGGGCGCTCGATCGGGCTCTTCGTCGGTATTTTCACGATGACGGCTACTTGGGTAGGCGGTGGTTACATCAACGGGACAGCCGAGGCCATCTACACGAGGGGTCTGGTCTGGTGCCAGGCGCCCTTCGGTTACTCCCTCAGCCTCGTCTTCGGTGAGCAATGTTTTTTTTTTAAACGAAACAATTTTTCGTTCGACGAAGATTAATTCGGATTAAGAGCCCCGACGGATTTTCCGCGAGCGGCTAAAAATGCACCGGGGAAAAATCGGAGATCGATTTTCTCGCGTGAGACGAGGTCAGCCGTGCTTCATTCACCATTTTATTTTGGTTAACGAATGCAAGTAAATAGAACGTCCGCGGCGGCAACGGGATATTTTAGCGATACGTAAGAAAGGAAACGCGACCGTAAAACTTTTAGCATCTAAAGCCGTCTTTACACTGCGTCTCGCATGCGGGACGCGCGGTGACTGGAAAACTCGTCGGAGCCTATGGAATTTCTCTGAGCGGCTAAGGAAAAACACGACGTGCTTTTCGCTCGATAGTGACACTTGCGTGTTAATAGATGCCTAACTTTGTTGTAAACCTTCCTTCTTACTAAATGACCTCGGCAAAGAACGCAAACGCTATAACCCGATCCGTGGTCGCAGGTATAACCTCGCGTGCTCTACAAATGATCGTGGGACGAGCCTTAAATCTACCAGGAATTCAATTCGAAACGAATTGAAAGTGATCTGGAAATCCTACGATTTTATTCTGTCGCAGGTGGTATATTTTTCGCGAACAAGATGCGAAAGCAGGGGTACATCACGATGTTGGATCCACTTCAGGACGCATTCGGCGAGCGAATGGGCGGTCTTCTGTTTCTTCCGGCCCTTTGTGGCGAGGTCTTCTGGGCGGCGGGCATCCTGGCTGCGTTGGGCGCCACGTTGGCGGTCATAATTGACATGGATCAAGGGACGTCGGTTGTCCTGAGCGCCTTAATCGCCGTATTTTACACTCTCTTCGGCGGCCTCTACTCCGTAGCTTACACCGACGTCATCCAACTGTTTTGCATCTTCATCGGACTGGTAAGTCGCGCCAGTTTTCAAGTCGATTTATTCCTACTGGCCGCGCGCATCGGTGAATTTATTCGGATATATGTGGCGCGCATTTTGTATGTAGATTATTCAAATTCTATTCCGATATCGCCGTTCTCGCTTTGTGGGTGTATTTTGTAAAGGGAAACGCGATTGTGGAGCATGGAAAAATTTAGGAGAGGACGTGGAATATCGGTGAACGGGGGGTACGATTTTTATCGTGCATAAAAATATTGTTTTTGTTGGACAGTGACGGATCGCGAATAAAAAAATACAGCTGTTTGGGTTATAAGGGTAGTAACTTCTATCCATTAACTCCGGTCAATCCTGATAAAATCAGATTCCCGTGGGGTTATCATGAGCACGGCGCTCATGCCAACCATTACATTGCAATGTGATTGAGTAGTTATTTTGTACCGGCCTTATCCTCCTCTTCGCGCGATTACATAGTGAAAAGAGAGGCCTTTGCAATGCGCAGCATTCAGCCGCGTCCTTTCACATCCTCGTCTCCCTCGCGTTCCATTCATTTTCTATAGAAACGGATGCAGCCACGATGTTGAGGATATCCCGGAGATTTTATTTTAATTTCTCTCGCGGTAGACTCTGTCACGTCACAGGAATCCCATGATTCATTTGTCGAGAGAATGAAATTCTGTATGCATGTGCATGGGACGAATCAAATTTTTCTTGGACAGGGCATCTCGCGAAGGAGTTTTGAAAAATCATCAGTAACGAAAGAAGGGTCGCCCTCGTGCTTTTTAATTACAGTGGATGTGCATTCCATTCGCATGGGCAAATCCAAAGGTGCAGTCCCTAAAATCCATGGACGTGGATTGGATCGGTGAGGTAACACCGGATGAGTACTGGTCATATTTGGATTACGGGCTTCTTCTGGTATTCGGTGGCATACCTTGGCAGGTGTATTTCCAGCGGGTCCTCTCGTCCAAGTCAGCGGGCAGAGCACAAGTGCTAAGCTACGTAGCGGCCATAGGCTGCATTCTCATGGCCATACCGCCGGTCTTAATCGGTGCCATCGCCAAAGCTACACGTAAGTTCCTCATTTCGCACGCCTCCCACACCTCGGCGACTTCCTTCTCCGCGACCCCACATCAATTTCCGTCCGAGAATAATTCGGAATGCTACGTCTTACCGGCCACCGTTCCATTCTAAGGGCCGCTCTGAATTTCTAATCGGCTCACTCTCACTCTCTCTCCACCTTGTTCCTTCTCTCTCTCTCTTTCTCTCTCTTTCCTGAGGATACTATTTTCAGCACCATGTATCGCGCGATCCGCTCGTGAGGGCCAGCACGCCTGTATCGATTAGTTTTTCCTTCCACATCGCCGTGAGTCCTCTTGGTCCCTCCCGCTTCTCAGCCTTAAATAAATTATTCTCGCACTTCCATTGACCGCGTGTAGAGTCGCGGACAAACGTGACGCAATTCGCGTGACGTGTCTCGCGTAATCGGCGGCATGTATCGACACGTTGCGTATCACGTTTCCCTACGTGCACCGTCTCCGTGACCGTCGCATTCGGCTGCCTGTCCGCGGCAATTAACAATGCCCGCGCAACGGCACGGTTATGCAGCCCCGGGCACGGAATTGTTCTTTCCATTGCGTCGCGTCGACGCTCGCGGACAGGTCGTTTTATTTTTAAAGCCACCGTCTAGCCGCAGGGAAAATCTCTTTTACGGCGCATGCGCCTCCTCGCTCTTCCATTCGGGGCTCCATGGTTTCGCGGGCGCGCACGTAAAAGGAAGTGGAGACGAGTGATTGCCGAAGAGAAACTGCGCAGAAAATTTTCTTGCAAAACAAGGGTGGAGAGGGGGTGAAATTGCGAATTGTAATTTGGATTCATTAATAATAAACGAGGCATTCGTTCTCTCCGCTACAGTCTCTCTCTCTCCTTCTTCCTTCTTCTCCGTCCCCTTCATTCCATCCTCGTGAGACTCGCCCTACCTCGGTCCCTTTTTCGTCCTCCGGTCCATCTCCGGTAGCAAGGGGACGAGAAACGTGTTTTGGGGGATCCCCGGCCGCCTAAGGGGATTGAATTAGACCCGGTTCGCTCGTCATACCGCGCTCGCATTCGCAGGCTACTTGACATTTGGTGGCAGGGCAGAGAGAGAACTGCTGGTATTTACAAGGTTCGAGGGCAAGGGAGGCTCCTCGCGCCTTGCGAAGGGAGAGCCGGATAGGTGAGGGGTTGTTTTCGGTGGCCCACAGCGTGTACAATAGCGTGGGATCTCGCCATGTGGTGTTCACGGGGCCGAGAACGATAATGCGACGTGCGCCCACCAACGTAAAATGCGACGACGATGCCGGAACTAATTCGGCGGAGCCCCTATCGGTATTTCGAGATGGTGTACCGTGCACAAGGAATAATGTTTTCCTAGGTACTTGTAAATCTATCCGGCTTTTCCGGACGACGCACGATCCCGCTGTTCCTTCGTCCTGAATACTTTCTTTCTGCATTTCGAAGAGAAGCGCAGGTGCGAGGTAGGATATATGTTTTTGCTGCAGCATGGAATGAGACAGACTACAAGGGCCCGTATCCTCTGACCGAGGCCCAGACGAGCATGATCCTACCGATGGTCTTGCAATATCTCACCCCGGACTTCGTCTCATTCTTCGGACTTGGCGCGGTCTCGGCGGCGGTGATGTCATCGGCGGACAGCAGCATCCTTTCCGCCAGTTCGATGTTCGCTAGGAACGTTTACAAGCTGATTTTCCGTCAGAGAGTAAGTAACTGTTTGTAACGATTCTTTCGCTTGTTCGCGCTAGCACTTTACGCGCGAGACGGACTAATTTATTCACACGTGTTCGGGTTAACGTAGCATGTGAAAACACTAGTAACGAGCTCTGCAAGACGCAATGTATAGTGATTATGGAAAGTGGTTAAGTATAGTGGGAACTACTCGAATCAGCGTGCCAAAGTGCACTCGAGATTGGCAAGTTTGACAATATTTCGGGTTCATGCTCTCGCATCTGTAGTCGTTTAATGCGGATCCGTCTTGCAACACGCTCCGCGGCCGCGTTACATATGCATGCAGCTGCATTCTATGTAAATAGGAGAGGCTCTCCTCGGTCAACTTGCTTTACAAGCACCGCTGCTTTCATTCGCATTACATCATGTTTCCACTCGTGTGATCTTCTCAAGGGAACACCCTAGCGAGGAAGACAGCGATATCCATGGAACGCATAATGTGCACAATCTCCGCTCTCTTCTCATTATCTCGAACAATCTTTCACCGATCATCTCTCTTACGCAATACCTCCTTACACCTCAAGAAATCATTTCACGCGTGCATATCCAAATCTCCCTATCCTTCGAAATTAGTGACTCGCGTACAGTCGGTGCAGAACGCTTTCGTCAATCGACCTTACCTCATCACGAATTCGATGCTGATAGCAACCCCTCTGTCTCTCCAAACCTCGTAGGCTTCGGAAATGGAGATCATCTGGGTGATGAGAATCGGTATACTGGTGGTGGGCCTGCTTAGCACGGTGATGGCGCTCACGATACCATCGATCTACGGCCTCTGGTCGATGTGCTCGGACCTGGTCTACGTGATCCTCTTTCCCCAACTGCTGATGGTGGTCCATTTCAAGGAGTACTGTAACACCTACGGGAGTCTGAGCGCTTACATCATAGCCTTCCTGGTGAGGGTGAGCGGTGGTGAGCCGCTGATGAATCTCCCGGCACTGATCCATTATCCTGGATACGACTGCGAGACGGACACGCAGATGTTCCCCTTCAGGACGATGGCGATGCTGGTGTCGTTGATCACCCTGATCGGTGTCTCGTACGGCACCCAGGTGGCCTTCATGTCAGGCAGACTTGCGCCTGGCTACGACGTGTTCAGGTGCGTCGTCAACATACCTGAGGATGTGGAGAGGGTCGGACCGGATCCGGCCGAGGGTGAGCAAATGGCGGTCCTGGCTGCTGGTGCCGGTAGGCTCTACGGCAGCAAGGACGAATCGAACGGACGAGTCAATCCTGCGCTCGAGCCGGACTACGACATGGAGCCGGGAGGCGGAAGGGTCATCGGAGCGCCGGAGGGCGGCCTCGTAGGCGGCATCGGTGGCGTCGTCGGTGGCGGCATGGTCGTCGGCGGTGGTGTCATCGGCGTCGGCGGCGGAGGTGGCGGCGGTGGCTCAGGCCCAGGCGGACAATTGGTACCCCACGGGCCCAGCGCACCGCGACAGCCACAATCCAGCACCGCGTTTTAATCCCTGGTTCCGTGATCGGATGCTGTGACCAACAATAAGAGCGGCGGTGCGGGTGCGTCTCCTTCTTCTTTATTTATCAGATACATCTCCCACTCTCTTTCCTTCTCTCGCCGTTTTCCGAGCCACTCTTTCGAAGTTTTCTCGTGTTTTTCATACGGCAGAATTTGTTTTCCAGCGCGTCTCGCTTATAGTGTTTCTTTTTCTCTTCGCTCGGTTCGCGAAGTGCTCGCGCTTCAGATTGGGTAGATGGTTCGTTGGAATGAGAGTACTTCGTGGATTTGATAAGGAACTACAAAAGCTATATCATTATCTTTCGTGTCGCTCGTTTGTCTCGTTGCTCAAACTAAGTGTCAACACTCACGGAACTTATTTTTGTTCGTAAGCTCAAATTCATCGATAGGACGGACCTCGGTGTGGTTCGATGATCGTGGTCGTAAATTAGAAGCGGTTTTTTCCTCCGTCTTTCGCGGTCGCGTTCGTTCGGTGATCCTCGCGGGTGTGTCTCACTCGCGATAAAAATCCTCTTCGATCCTCCTTTCTTTTCCGGCCCTCGTTATTCCGATGCACTCTTTCGACGGCTTCGCTTCTTTTTTCTTTATCAATCCACCTCTCCCCACCCCACGGTGTTCACGAAGCTTCGGGACGAGTCCAGCCTTGCGGTAAGTTCGACACGGAGACTTCCTTCTCTCGTACTTCTTCTGTGTGTTCCGTGTTGTGAGCGTACGTGTCACGATCCGTAGTACCTGCCCGAGTAGGCTCGTTCCTTCTCTTCCTACAAGCACTGGAAGCAATAGTGACGTGCGTGAAAGTAATAAGGATGCGCGACGAATAAATATAATAGAATAGGTAGATAGATTTAAAGAGTTCAATGCACGAGGAAGGAGATCGAACGAATCAAAACGGGAGAGAGAAAGAGATGTAGAGAGAGAGAGAGAGAAGGGAAGAGCCGCGACACTCCTAAAATCATCGATCCCGAAGCTCACGTGAACGCAGAATTAGAAATCGGGGTGGCAATCTCGGGGAGGCCACTTCAAAATTCGAGCCTGCACCGCCAATTAGGCCTAGTGATTTCCTTGTTTTCTTTTTTGAGAAATATATATATATATATAAATATTAAAAAAGAGAAGGTGAATATAAACAAAATATATTATATATATATTTAGATTTTATGACGCCGCTTCGAGAGGACTAAAACGAGGTCACGACCGATTCGCCCCTCGTGTCGCGTAACGATTTCTCCTTTCTTTCCTTTTCTCCCGTTGTTGGGAAGATGCCGATGCTACCGGAAGGTGCTCGCGGCACCGGAAGCGAGCGCGCTCGTGTTTCTATCCTCGGGATTTAATCGAGAGACGAGCGGCCGGTCGTCGGTGTGTGTGAGATTACGCTCGTAGCGAGCGCTCGCGTTCGTTGTACGTATGGTCGTTAGAGCGAATCGCTCGTGGTGAGCCTCTAACGATCTTCTCACGTATCCTCCTTCCACAGTTCGCGCTCGCCGATTCCTTCTCTAGTCTTTAGTCGTGTCTCGTGTCGGTGAAAGATGAAAATTAATTGAAAACGTGGCGGAGGAGAGGCAGACCGACGTCGAACGACGAACGGTAGCACGTAGAATTGAAAGGGAAGGGTGAGCATAAAGAAACACTAATAAAGAAGCTTTTGTATTCGCAAATCGATCGTTCTTCCCCCGCGCTTCGCTCGTTGGGACTCTTAGGTGTATTTAACTACGTGACACACACACACATACACACACATACAAAAATTGCATCGTACTAAGCGCTCGTGTGCGTTACGCTCGTTCATATGCACATATCTATATGCAAATAGAGGGATATAAATATACACGTACGTAGGCATATATTTATGTGTATAGGAACTAATTATTAATTATTACTAATGAATGCTCGTCGTAGTATCTCGTGTTGGCCGCTCGTCGCGATCTTCTCGATTTCGTAAAGAAGAGAAAAAAAATCAATTATCTCGGTGCGTCTCATTGTCGTCTCGATTTTTCTCGCGCCAACGAGCTCGCTTGCTTTGATATTAATCGATCGTTGAAATGGGGAATTTTCGAGGAGCGATCGTAGAGCGGTTTGAAGCTCGCTGCGACTGCGCAAGCGCGTCCCAGTTCGTGAAACGCAATAAGAGAGGGAAATGAGAGGAACGATGAGAAACTCGTGGAAGCTCCGACGACCGACGTACGGTCGAGTTCCCGAAATCGAAAGAAGGAAGCGTGTAACAGGGCGAATCGGTTGTCGCGCAGATACGTTGTGTTTATTATATAGTATATATATACATGTATAATATTAATATTAATGATAACGATAACGATAATTACCCGTGAGCACGAGTTGCAGCGTTTCCAGCCGAGACGAGGAGGGACGGGATCAGGGTGTCCCGTCCCTTCCGCAAGGAGGTTCAGATCTCTCTATGTGTACATTAATGTAGAAGATAAATTATATAAAGGTACGCTGCACGTCGCAAGCTGAGGGGTAGTAGGAAAGAAATAGAGAGGGAGAGAGACATAGAGAGAGCAAGGAAGTGTGACACGGGGAAAGACTAATTAAACGTAGGTGTTAATATCGCAGGTACGAATTATCGCCGCCATTGTTAATTTTTTAGGTACGATTTGTTATGTAATTTCTATCTGTATAGCGTTCACATCCGAGACCGGTGTCCTACCGTACATTGGAAGCATTTTGCGAAGTAGCGCTATGCACTCGTTGTTACCAAGCGTACTCCCTTTTCTCGGTTTCCTTTGTTCTCTTCTTTTCCAACAATTTTTCGTTCTCGCGAAATTGCGTGCATCGCGTGGACGAGGGTATCCGTTTCGGAAGACATACCTAATTACATATCGAATGATAATCGCACGAATTCTAACCAAATGAAAGAAAACTCGCTTCGCGTCGTCTAGTTTATCGAATAATAAATCATTGTCTTTCGTACATCTCGATGGATACCGTGCTCCCCCGCATTCGTAGTGAAAATGTATTTGTTAGCGGTGTACTTAGGAGATTTCGATACTCGTAATGTGCGTGACAGTGCTAAATCGAATAAAAATAAGGAGAACGTCGTTTTTGCTAAACGAAATGACTATTTTCGGGGTACCTCGTAAATTTAGAAAGCTCGATGCGTCGCGACTGCTCATTTAATCCTCATTTCATTTTGTCCCTCGTTGCGATCATCCGCGCGAAAAAGATTGCTCACGGAACGACTTTTTTTTCCCCCGTTTTCATTCTACGATTCGAATAAATGAAATCCGACGTCGGGTACATTCAACGCCGATTCTCATCTCTTAACGGTTTAAGGTGAACGACCGCAAAGGAGGGACTCTCCTCGGATCGATCAATCGCGCTCGTCACAGTGAAAACGAAATACGTACGGAGAGTTCAAGCCAAATTGGAGAGTGGTCGATCTTGACCTCCGCTGCTCTTCCTCGTTCCGCTTCCACGCGTGCGAGGTAGAAGGTGAGAGAGGGACGAAGAAAAGTGCGCGGAGATGCGCACGTGGGTGAGACGAGATGCGCCGCGAGATCCGTCGCGGAGAACCGGAAGGAAGAGTCTCTCCTTCGCCTTCCGGACGTGTAATGTTATTCCGCCGTGACGCGGTCCCTTGTTACGTCGAGGCGGTTCGGTGCGCTAAATTATGCGCCGCGACGCTCCGCGCCGCGGACGAAGCGTGAGGTCGACGAGGACCGCGAGGTCGAAGGAGCGCAGGAAGTCAAGAGAAGGTGTGTAGGAGAGGCGCACACGAAGGCATCCAGCCGCGCGTATTTCTGTCCACTCGTAGCGCCGCGTTATTAGACGGAGGACTTTCACTCGCGGGCATTAAGTCGGTGAGGACTGGCGAGAGAAGGGAAGCCTGATCCGCGGCGCGAACGGCTGATAGAAGAATCACGGATTATTGTTGTTAACGACGAGGAAGAAAGTGACGTGAAGATCGTAGGAGATGAAAAGCGGAAGGGAGAGATCTTTCTTTTTCCACGACAAAGAGACCGGTTTTTAGGCACGACCGTAAAGGGAGTGACTTATTTTTTTTCTTCTGTCTATTAAGACTCCGTGCCACGGCGGCCGATCGTGTGCGCCTTCGAGAAGAGTGCTCGACGTCGGTGGGAATGATAGAATGAAAAAATGATTTGTTCAGCGCACAAAAGATCTTCGACGAGTTCGCTTTAGAAAGCGAATGTTCGCGCGGGCGCGAGTACGGCGTGCCGTACGCGCGCACGTTGACAAGTGCGCGGGCGTGAAAGTGCGCCTCGTGTAATCTGGGAGACGAATGGCGAGACGGAGGATGAGATGTGGGAGGAGAGGAGAGGGAGGAATACAACTGTAAAATGTAACGCTTTAGCGAGCGGACGGCGTGCGTGCCGTCGGGACGCGTGCGTCGTACGCCACAACTGAGGAAAGTCACGGCGGGATTGAATGACGATTCAATCAATGGCCTTAAGCGCGTAAGCGGCACCCGAGAGATTTAGTGTCTCGAGAGTGGTGAGGTTTTCCTCGTGGGCAACGATTAATCGCCGGTACAAACGTTCGTATTTAGCATCGCGAAGTGAAAGTAAGATTAGGGAGAGAATATTTTCTTTTTCGTAGCTGGTCCAGTTTCTTTTTCTTTCCCGCTCATTTGCGAGCTCGTCTTCTGCATCGCAGCCTCAGTTTCGTAGTCTTAGGTGTGACGAAGTGGGTAGGGAGGGATGAAAAGAAGAAAGAATCGCGAGAGACACTTGTCACAGTGTACACTTCGTTATTCGATGCGGCGCGGAACGAGATACCGCGCGCGTGCGCGCGTCCGTTTCTACGAACAAGTATTTTTTTAAATCGGCCCTTTTTCACGTTGCATCGAAGCGCCTCGCGATGGATTTTCGTCCTCGTGATTTTGGTTCCGCGTGCGTTTTGGAGCGTGCAGATGGGGGCCATCGTTCCACTCGCGTCGGTTTATCTTTATCGTCATCGTCATTCGCGTCATCGTATAGTTACAATGTCGTTAGGGGCAAAATTAAAGGTAACAGGGAGGGAAGAAGGAATAACAATGATACAATAAGGATAGACAAGAAACGCCTGGCACACCCTTTAAGTGAGAGACCACGAGAGAGTGAGAGAAAGAGAGAATGAGCGTGTGCGCGTGTGTGAAAGACAGTGAGAGAGAGAGAGAGAGAGAATTTTCGCGAGGCCGCAACGGCACCTACATATCAATTAATGTGCATTGTAATCAACGATGTAACGAGCAACCTATACATATCACGAAATGTGCTCTATCATTAGATCGTATTCTTAGAGTGTAAGAGGAGGAAGAAGTCGAGGATTGAACGTGCGCGAGAGCAAGAGAAAGAAAGGAAATACAGTGTGGGAGAGAGTGAGAATGTGAGAGAGTATATTAAGATTTAAGGAGACTCGTGTATATACCTACGTATATTGTGTACCTTCTCGCGCATCGTGGTAGACGGCGAGTTTGTTGAATACTTTGCAAACAAAGACAAAATGAAACAAGAACAATAGGGTGAGTCGCGTTTACCACTCCCCCATTTTTTCTTCGGCGTGATCCTTGAGGATCATCCGCTCGCTCCCATTTTCCCATCCCTTCCTACCCTCCCGTCCCCGTTCCTCTTCCCTTCGATTATTATCGAACATCGCGACCGGCGTCGGAGAACGATAGGCGAAGAAACGAGACGTAGGCGAGAGGAAGAGGAATAGTTCGTCTCGAGCGAGTAGCGCTAATCGAGGGCTGCCCTAACGCCGAACGCTTGTTGTATTCGATGGTGCTGGCCGAGGAGACGCGACCCTGTCGAGATCTCGCATTAAAAAAAATTTTTACTCACACAAACACACATACGCAAGTCGCTCATACACACACACACCGAGGACAAACATACACACGATGTTGTAATTCACGATCTGCATGTACTACGTAGGTACGTAATTTATTCGCGCGTGCCCATCCTCGATCACTCGCTTGGTAATAATCACACGGGAACTGTGTGTACCTAAGGAATAAACGAAAAAAAGAAAAAACGAGGAAGTGAAAGTCTGTTACAAGCTCCCGGCCCTTCCACGAGAATCCGCAGGGCGCCTACCTATCGTAGAGTTAACAATTAACGATTATACATATATACATATTATATATATTATATATAAAGGAGAAACGTCCGGTTTGCCTCTTCCCAGTTACCCGTTTCCCCTCCCACGCCCAATCTCTTCCCGAAGAGATCATCCATTGTACGTATTACGAGGAAGAAAGCGTTATCCCCGATCCCGATGATACTGTATTATATAAACACATTATACATGTATAATTGAGAACAAAACGATAAAGAAACAAAAAAAAAAAACGAACGAGATGTTGATTGTAAATGTTAAAAATAAACAGTGTATAAAAATTTCACACGAACGGCTACTATATTCTGTTTCGATCTACGGCGAACTCGTTTTATGCTTGTTTTATTTCCCTTTTAAGAGAGGAGGAGCTGATCGCGGGTACCATTATTGGTACCAATAAGCGAGCGGACTGTTTTAACCACTTGATGTCAAATTGACAAGTAGAGAATTTAACGGTCCTTCGGCATCGAAGCATGCAAATACAACGATCCGTTCTATCGAGAAATAATTTCTGATGGGAGCATGATACTCATCGTCCTGATTACCTTTGGCATACAATTCACCGATAACGAGGTCTGTCCTCGGAGGTCAAGAGTTTACGATCATCGATCGTGGAACTGGCCGCGGGAACAGAAGGGGTGCGGAATCGTTGTGACAAAGACAAAGGAGAGATGAGAGGTGGGAGCACGTCCCTGGACGCGGGGCCGCGGGGCGTCGCGAGCGAGAAGATAACCGCGAGCCACGAGGAGGCCTCGATATCGATGAGCGTTTTTAGCCGGGCCGTGGCAAGAATAGAAAGAGCTCTTAGTTATTCATGCGTTCCCGGTATCTGAGTCGGAGGAATCGATAAATCGACCGGGCCCGCAACCGTCGGCCGACTAACCTTACGTTTCAAGACCCTCCTGTACCGAGGAAATCGGTGCTGGGACGTCCTCGTTCTTATCTCAGCGAATGCTCCTCTGCCAACGATAAGAACCAGGTTCGACGAGGATCCTCGATGGTATCCTTTCCACTTCTCACGGATCAGATGAACAGAACAACCACGACTTTTCAGCGTAGCGGCTTTATTAGTACAAAAAGCATTTTTACAAAATAAATAGCTGCGGGCTTCGAATAAGGGGATCGTCGATGCTCGTGTGTTCTTCGTTCGATGGTCTCTCTCCCGATACGCGATACTTTTACGAAGTTCGGTGGATTCGTTTGTTGCGCTTAAAAGTCTCGCGCTTCGTTCTTCTTGAAACCGCGTACGATTCTCGTCCGGAGGAGGCGAGCGTGCGAAAGGTGGAGACAAGGGGTTTCCTTTTTACGCCGCGAGTTCTCCGTCTTTCGTTTGGATACGTCTCGTCCGTGCCGTGGTTTCGCCGGAGCGTGGGCGTGCGGTTCGTTAATGTTTTAAGGTCGAATCTTGCGAGCGCGGCCGCATCGTTCCTCGATAATTAAAGTTTAATGGAAGAAAAAGGGGGACGGATCCCGAAGTACTCCGCGGGAGGGATTTCGATCCTTCGATAGGCGACCCAGCGCTCTCTCGGCCTCCTCCTTGACCTCCTCGAAAAGGGTGGGTGGGTAAAGATGCGTCTCCGTGTGTCTGTCTGTGGGTGCGCGTGGGTGGGTGGATGGACTTGAGTCGATGGCGACTTCGATTTTCGGAAGGCCCTCCTCTTTTTTTTTCCGAGGAGCCATGACGACTGCGCCGACGTCATCGTCGCGAGAGCCACGGGTCTCGATGATACTCGGGGCTGGAGGTCGAAGGGAGGCCGGAGGTCGCGTCGCGAGGTGAACACCTGCTGGGATTAATATTGGTAACCTCCGTTGCTGGCGTAGCTCTGTCCGCCTCCGCCACCACCACCACCACCGCCTCCACCGTTTCCAAAGCTCGGTGTTCCGTAGCTCGAGGATGGCCTGCCACCTCCGCCGCCTCCGGAGTAACCGCCCGAGCTGAAACAGGAAAGATAAAAGTGCCGATTGAGGTCGTAAACTTGAGCTATTGGGGTGTCTACGAGAGTCCTTTTAATTAGGGTGCCATTGGATCTTCACGGAGATCAAGAATTAACAAGAAATCGGTCTTCTGTATTTTTTCTAATTTAACGTTCGACAGAATGACCTCGAATTTCACGAACGTAGTAATAAAGTTATACATACCCGCCACCTCCACTAGGTGCTCCATAGCTCGAGGACGGTCTTCCACCGCCGAAACCATTTCCGCCTCCCGATGAAGGTGCTCCGTAACTGGACGAGGGTGCGGAGTATCCACCGCCGCCTCCATTACCACCACCAAATCCTCCGCCACCGGAGTAACCTCCACCGCCACCTCCATTGGAGTATCCACCACCTCCGGAGCTAGGTGCCCCGTAAGAGGAGGATGGCCTGCCACCTCCGTTTCCACGTGACGGAGCACCGTAGCTGGACGATGGAGTACCACCAGAGTATCCACCACCGCCTCCACCTCCGTTCGAAGGAGCTCCGTAGCTGGACGAGGGCCTTCCACCTCCACCTGAGGGTGCACCATAAGTGGAGGACGGTGGGGCACCGTAGCTCGAGGATGGTCTTCCACCGCCTCCACCGCCAGAGTATCCACCTCCACCTCCACCGTTGGAATATCCACCGCCTCCACCTCCATTAGAGTAACCACCGCCTCCGCTCGAGGGTGCGCCGTAGCTCGAAGAGGGTTTTCCACCGCCTCCACCGCCAGAGTATCCACCTCCACCTCCACCGTTGGAATATCCACCACCTCCACCATTGGAATATCCACCACCTCCACCTCCGCCGTTGGAATATCCACCACCACCACCACCTCCTGAGTATCCGCCACCTCCGTTTCCACGCGATGGTGCACCATAGCTCGAGGATGGAGGTGCTCCATACGAAGAGGACGGACTGCCACCGGAGTAGCCACCACCTCCACTGCTTCCTCCGCCACCGGAGTATCCACCACTGCCACCACCTCCTCCTGAGTATCCACCGCCGCCACCACCACCTCCAGAGTATCCACCACCTCCATTGCCGCCGCCGGAGTATCCACCACCTCCACCTGAACTTGGAGCACCGTAGCTGCTGGATGGCGCGCTGTAACTTCCTCCACCGGATCCACCTCCACCGAATCCACCACCACCTCCTGAGGACGGTGCTCCGTAGCTGGACGACGGTGGGCTACCGCCTCCAGGTGCACCGTAGGTCGACGAAGGTCGTCCACCTCCGCCACCTCCGTTGTAGCCGCCACCACCTCCACCGCCGTTGTATCCACCGCCACCACCACCTCCCGAAGGTGCACCGTAGCTCGATGAGATTCCACCGCCACCTCCGAAACTTCCACCACCTCCACCGCCTAAGTTAGGGGTGCCGTAGCTCGTGGAAGGTGGTAGGTAGCTACCGGATACTGGTGCTGGAAGAGAAAACACGAAGGATCAATATACAGCTTCTCGAAAAGGAACGTAACACAAATTTCGGAATCTGTCGGCCTTGGCTTCGAATCATTAAGCGAATTAACATCGTAACCGGACTTCCTCCTCGTAAATATTGCAATTGGGATGTAAAATAATGGGCCTTGGTTGCATTACGGTGATCGTTTCGCGTGTTCAGTTCTCTCCCTCGTGGGATCTCGCGTACTCCGATTATGTCTATCGCGAGATACCGTCTCTTTTATTATCCGATACCGCAACGACGGTACAGTTTAGCGTCGATCGACCGTAGTGCGCTTCCGGTAATCGTACAACATCCTGTCGCTCGAGTTGAGAAAGGAAAGATTCTTCTCCTATCCACTGGAAATCTTTTTCTCTCTTCGTCTTTTTCCTACAATTCTCCTCTCCCGTCTCTGTTCGAGTCCATCGTCGTCGTCCAAGGGAGAAAGTGTGGGAGATCGGTAAAACGGTACGCCTTGAAGATTACCCCGCGCCACCGTGCCTAACTACTTTATGCCTCGTTCACCTGCAGGCTGGAGGATCTTAGCCAAGGTTTTCGTCGAATCATCATAGACGGAGAACCGTCTTCCGTCGACGCGAGGAGAACAGCCTCTCGGTCACGAGTGGATCGCTTCTGGTGCAATTAACTTCGTGGCTGACTTCGTGAGTTCCTCTTTTGCCCTGTCCTTGGATACCACGGGTATTCGTCGTGGTAGCACGAGATCCTGGTGGTAGTAAGTATCACGGGGTATTCGAGAGCGAGTAATTTTGCTAGATGGGACCTTGAGAAAGTAGAGTCAAGTGAAGTCAACATTTAATCGAGGCTTTATACGTCCTCGTAAAAAAATGGTACCCGAGGTCGTAGTACCGTCACGGCATCAGTCGAGGTTGGAGAGCTTTGCGTGAAACGCGACGTTGAACGTTCAAAGAGAACATTCCTCGCTCTTACATTATTGTCTGGGTCGACACCTTATTCGAGGACAATGAAGAGACGTCACTGTTAAATCCCACAGTTTCCCAGGATGCAACCGAAACAAAACACGAACTCGCGGAGAGGAAAGAGAGGAGGTCTATTCATCGCCGACCTTGAAGACTCATTTGATCCTTCGTGGGTACTAGTAACAAATATGTGCTGGCAAGCAATTCTTACAGAAGAGGATGCACCAGCACTTTCTTTCACTCGGATTTATTTGTCGGTGGGGATAAAAATGTACGAAGTGTAAGGAGACGGTAAGAGGCAGACATGGGCCATTATCGACGTTAAGAGAAAATATCGCGAGCGATTAATCGAAACGGTAAGGAATTAAAATCGAGATATATCTCATTAGAGAACGTCACTCGATTAAACCAACGGACCGTAACATCACCGTGCGCAAGTGAAAAGTGTTCACCTCCCGGGATAATTAGAAGACGAATTATCTCTCTAGTTGTAACTCGCGGGTAAATTACGCGATAAACGAGCCGCCTCGCAGGATACGCTTCTGCGCGGTAATTTCTACGATTCTTTCACGCTTGAATTTTTGCGAATTCCTTCGTTGCGACGGAGATCGCTTATCTCGTTGGCCGACGCGCTTCCGCGCGCGAGTTTCCGACTGTGCGCGAAGAAGAGAGGATGGTGGGCGAGGGGAAAGAGCGCGATAGCCTTTTATTAAAAGAAACTTAATTGCACGCGGGCAAAGATTAGCGAGTGCACAGCAGGCCGCAAAGCACAATTAGGTCGTGACGGTTTCCTACGGCGAAACCAGATTGCCACATGCCGTCCACCACCACCTCCCTTTTCCACCTTCTTCCTTGCCAAATCGAAGCACTCTTCGCGCCTCAATTACCGGCGAATTCGCGAGGCCGCTCACGCCTCAAGATCAGCAATTACAACGACAGCTACGTCATCCTGGGATCGCATCGCCAATTTTTCGCAACAATTCGCCCGCATCGAATACCCTCGTCGCGTACCCCCTCGCGGTACAAATGACTCACGCTCACTTTCTTGCACGGGGCACGGCGTTTCGCGAGATTGAGAGAAAGAGCGAGAGGGAGCACGAGCGGTCTCGTGATTTATACCTTGTCGCGGTGACTAGCGGCGACCGGCACGCGTGAGGAACGGCTCGATAATTTCTCTTGCGACTTTGCTTCTTCCTCGCGGAATGAGGAGCCACTGCTGACTTTTGGAGGGCACAAGATGCAAGTGTATTACGATGTACGTGTCGAGAAAAATTGAGACGTAAGAGTAAAGCGCGAATTCAACCGTGAAATTTTTACAGTCTCGTTCACGAATGCTCTCGACCCTTCCGAAGAACGATTTTTCCGCCAAGTCTGAATATTCTCCTGGAAATGTTTTCTCGCCGTGAAATACTTTCCTCCACCGGATACGATTCCGCGAACGAGAATTTCGCTTTGCACGCAGTCACTTAGGCAACCTTTTCCGCGAATATCGTGAAACATGCGTCCCTCGTTCCGGTGGCGTCCCCGCATGCGGAACGATCGACGCATGCGCCCGTTACGCGCGGCAATGCAACTTCGTCGTCGACGTTCTCGGCGCGACTCGCGTGAACTCGCGCGTTCACGAGCTGACTTCGTCTACACGCTTTCGAGGTTTCGGTACGAGAGATCGTGGCGAAGATAGGCCACGTATTTAAAACTCGATGCACCTCGCTCTCTGGCCGATCGGGGGTACACGCGTGTCTTGAATATTTCATTTTCACGCGCGATTCTCATCGCTCCTCTTTCTCGTGTCATTTAATTCGGCGTTTTTCGCGCGGTCGATTACGCGCCTGATTCTACGAGTCGTGAAGAAAGATCACTTGGACTTTGACGGACGCAAACGGCGCGTGTTCTCAGGACGGTTTCTAAGCACCAAGTACAGAAGATCCCTAAGTTGCATCGGAACTATGGAAATTTCACGAATTTTCGAGAGATTCAATCGCTTTTTAAGAGGTGGCGTTTACGAACTTGAGGAAATTACGATTGTCACGATTACTGTTGGAGAATCGACCCCGGCCTATCGATCTTTCGTACTCCTGGCTCGCGCCCCGAATCCTGACCGGCTCGGTTAAAAAGCCGCTCGCGAAACTTTCTAAAACTTCTCGACACGGTGTCTTGAATTTAGAATAGAGTGCAGACACGGAGCTGGTTAAAAGGAGTCACGGGTCATTTCTGAACATAATGCGGGAGATCGCGCGCTGAATTAACTACGGGTAAAGTTGTCCGTTAATTTATACTTTTCTCTCGCCTCTGTGTATACTGGAAACTTCGTTATTCCCTCCGTATTTTCAATTCGCACAAAGTCCTAAATTCATGCGATTAAGAAAAGAATCTCACGGATTGATCGTCCAAAAAAAAATTCGATACAACTAAAATTGATTAACGATCCAAACAAATAATTCCCACCGTGGGATCTAACCGACAAGTGTGTACGCGACAGTCGATACCCAAACGTTCGATATCCATAGGAGTTCCTTACCCTCGGCATGAATGGGTGACAGCAGGAGGGCCGTGGCGAGCACCGCCGCCGCGAGGCACGTCCAGTTTCTCGCCGGTCTCATGGTACCGGGCGAGATCGAAGAAACCTTCGTGGAAGTCGTCGAAGGGTCACGACGACAAATTCACACCCACGAAATCCTCGTCCACCGAACGAGTCCGTTTACGAGCCGCGTGCGCGTGAGCTGACGAGCGAAGGGAACGAAAGGTGGTAGAAGAGGAACTGATTGGCGTATTGCAAGCTGCCGAGAAAAAAAACTGAAGAGTTGGCGCGACGGCGACGCTCTTGCCTGCTCGTCGCACCCGTGCGATTTCGTCTAACGTGCTTCAAACTCCGTGGATCTCGCTTATATAGTTACTCCTCTTTCGGAGAAAGTCCTCGTGCAAGAGGATGCTACCCAGGTAGGCGAGGGGGACTGGTGGCGAACTCGTGGGAAGAGGGAGGTGAGGAGGTGAAGGAGGTGGTCAGGGGCTGTGGGGATGACCAGGGAGGTGGGAGAGACGACTGGCTGCAGATAGAAGGCGGTGGAAGAGGATAGAATGATCATAAGTGAGAGAGACAGTGGAAGGAGATGCTCACGGGTGAAGAATCGAAGGATGACGATGACGGGGAGGAGAAGGATGATGAAGATAATGATGATGATGCCGAGACTCACTTGCTCGGTTGACCCTGGTCAGTCCGTTAACGAGACCTTTCTTTTTTTCCCTTCGGCTTTACTCTTCGTTTAGATCCGCTCCGACGTTCCAACCTCCTTCCCTCTACCACCTTCTCATTCCTCTCTTCACCGTAGTTAGCTCTCCACCTCCTCCTCCCCCATCTCTTAGGCGACCATCGCAATCATCTTTCTACGCCTCCATTTCTGCTCCTTAATCTTCCTTTCCTTCGCGCCGCTCGCGGGACCAGTCACGCGGATGATGCTCTCGTTGTATTAAACGGCCCGATGGAGCAGGATGCGGTTGAACGGCCTTGATGTCACTCCTGATGGAAGACCGATCGCGCGAGGAACACGTTGCTGACAGTCTCGCTCGCGAACGGAGGAGAACGCGAGGGTAGCTGCGATCATATGAAATATTGCGGATGACGCAAATTTGCGAGGGGGTATATCCCTTCTGGAATCATTTCTCGTCTTCTTCTTTTCGGACGTCGAGTCCACCGCGCCGTCCTCGCGGATTATTATTAGCTCGAGGTCGTCGTCGCGCAACAGCGCGTTATCAAGACGAGTGAAAAATTGGTGGCGCGCTTCTAATTGCGCCGAGATCTGGCGCGCGCGTAATTAATCACTCGTCCATTCTATTCGGAGGAGGTGGAAGAAAAATCATGATTTCATCTCGGAGCGCTCGGTACACCGAATACCGTGGCTTCGGTTCTTGAGAAAGACTTCGACGCTCGGGACGCTTTGAGCGTCTTCGACAAAGGACGCAAAAGGGGATACGGGGATGGAGGAGGTGGAGAATCGCGCGGTTCGAACAAAGGCCTCTCACAGAACCGAAGGTGCAATTTACCACAGTTTACTCGCAATTATAAGGATGGGACGCTTCGACGTTACCTCCGCTTGCCGTCCCTCGTGCTCGAATAGAGGGAATACCGTCGTCTTTCTCGTTCTCCGTCTCCTACGCCCGTTTCTATAAGTGAGACGTAAGCCACGGGTGAGACCGACCGCTCTTCTCCCTTCCGAATAATATCCTAACGTCATAATATCGTCACAGATAATTGACGCGATCGTAATTACGCGTCTCATGGTGATCCGCGAATCGCGTGACTATCGCGCGGACGTATTAAAATATTAGCTGAGGACCGGTTCACGGCGTCGCGTCGTGTAATTCGAGATGAGTTTATGGTGTCAGAGTTACAGCGCATTATTATGCGCAATTCAAAGGCTATAACATTTCAAATTATACTCGCTTATGCTAATCTCGTGGAGAGGTCGAGCGCACGTTGCGACGCCTCTTGACGTCGGAGCACCGTGGTTTTCTCCACGCGCTCTTCAGGAACTTGCCCGGAACTCGCCTTTCGCCTTGGGCTCTTACGATATACGGAGCACGGATGACGAGCAGCGTGATTTCTAGGCCGAGGACGTCGCGTGCACCGCCTACGCACGAGGCGCATTTGAAAAGCAAAAAAAAAATTACGGGATCGTCGCTCGATGGAACGGACGTGGGCAAGGAGTGTGGCTGAACGGAAGTCGAAAGAATCTCAGATATGCACGCACCGCGCGTTTCCAATTCGCTGCATAAAAAAAAATTCAAAAATTTCGTCCTGGTGCCAAATTGAATCCAAGCCACGAAAATATTACACGAAGCGCGGCAGACATCCGCCAGGTTGTTGCACCGTTTCCACGATCTCTCAACATTGTATCGTACGCGAAGGTGCACGTGACCGGCTTAGAGGAAAAAGAAAGAGAAAAAAAACAATCCACGAGAGATTCTAATCAGCGGCGTTGTACCTTCTCGCTGACTGACGATACTCTTCTACCCGTGTGTTACACTTTCAAGAACGGCGCAACAAGCGATGCACGACGTTACGCAACGAAATCCATCTGGCGTTTATCGTGCGCTCGATATTGCACACCAAGGGGTGAATAAGAGGATCGTCTGGCGAAGGCGGAGGGCGAACGAAAGACGCTCGTTTCGAAAGGAAGTGGAACAGCGGTAGCGATTTTGCACAAATTCATTCCTCGCCACCTCTGCGACTCACGGTGCACGAGGAGTTGCTAAATCGAGGATTTATGATTGCCCGTGTAGTAATAATAATCGCGAGGAGGGCCACCGATGGCGTCGGGGCCACCGACAACGGGGAGCCTCCGTGGGTCGTCTGAATGCGCGCTATGACAACGTTGCCGTAACGCGCGAATAGTTGGCCCAGATTCGGATGCGTTTATCGTCCGGCAGAGCGATTGATTGGCCGTTGCGACAGGGAGAAATCGTAAAAATCGACGATCCGTCCTGGGTGCGGGAGGATCGAGGGGTCGAGGGGATCGGATCGCCCCACGCGCGCATAATAACGTCCCGCATGGGAGAAGTCGTTAGGTATGGACGCTCCATCATCCGGCGTTTACGATCCTTTCGATGATTTTATCGTCCATTCGCGGACGACGGACAATTAATTTATGAATCGGTTAATTTCCGCGCATACTCGTAAACCCGTGAGCTAGGTGAGAATTATTGAATTGCCGTCTGACGTAAGAAGGATCTGGCGAAGCTCTCGTACGCTCGATATTTATGGGATGAATTTTCCTTTACGACCGAAGTTTCGGCAGATTCTCCTTTACGGCCCGCAGACCTCGCTTGTAATGGATTTCGCGAGGTGGAATTCTTTTCTCGTGGAGGGAGGTCGATCCTTCACGCCGGGACCAACGAAATTTCCACCACCACTGCTTTCCGAAAGCGCTCGTGACGCAATCCTGCTCTCATCGGCGAAGCATCCATTACATTCTCACACGTGCCCCACATTACCTCATCCGTCGTCATTTAAACGTCACCGAGGATCGAATAGCAGAATCGAATACCCGGGAGACTAGCTCGCGGGTAATTGCACCTTGACGCTCGCGTGCTCCCGCCACGACGATTGCGAGCACGACGAGCTAAAAGATTCACGCTTGGCGCCAAGCCGATTATTCCGTGTCCACATTGGACTTAGATCGCTGCTCCCTTAGTTTCTTGGAGAAGCTTTGTGTTCCCTAGCGGACGTTCCACTTTTGAGATGTTACGCAAAGCTACATCGTGCCGCGTTGTCGCGCGCGCGCTGATGCTTTTCCAGGTGCTTCGTCGTTCTCGACGTTTCGGAAAGAGGCGACGGAAGAATAACAGGAACTGCGTGGTGCTCGAAGGGGACGGTGCGACGGTAATAAGCAGAAGAGCATACAAAGACGCGCACAGGAAGGGAGAGATGCCCGCGGGGTAGGAAAAAGCGAAAGTCACGAGCGTACCTAGGTAGCTCGCGCGAGTGGACGCGGAGGAGCATTGTGCGCATCTCTGCCCTAGATAATTAATATCCGTGCTCGCTCCTTCTCTCTGGTAGAGAGGAACACGGAGCTGCAGACTCGGACCACCACGGTACGGCGTATACAATTCGTTCGTCCGTATCTACTCTATTCTCGAAACGTTTAACCTTCTCTCTCCTGCTAATACCATTGTTTGCTCGATAAAGTTGACAAAGCTCCGGTGGAATTTGCAGAACGATTCACGAGGGACAATCGTATTTACTCGATTTTCCATTTCGCTTTTGATGCGCTTTTCTATTTCCAGTTCGATCAATGAATGAGTCGTATCTATTTTGATTTGACCGTCCAAGAAACGAATTGTTTGGGTAGAGAGGAAAAGGCATGCGAATCAAGTAAGCAGGTATGATCACGTGAACCGAATCATCGTTCACCAGGCCTCTACCACCAATCCATCTACCTGCTGGCCTACCTGCCGGCTCGCGCGCCGCATCGTCTACTTGATCGCCGTGTTGCTTCATTTCTCCGTCGCGAACTAATTGATTAAAGGGATTATTATGCCGACGAGGCCGATGCGCTCATCTGCGCCGAGCGATTTTCTCGTTTCGTTGCTCGGAGAACGGTGGACGAGAGGTATCTCGCAATTTCGTAAACAACCGGAGTAAACGAGCGCTTTCGATAAGCAACACGAACTTAGTACGACTGATATATTCAATCACGAATTACCGTCGAAGTGTTCGATCTGAAATTACGCCGCTTATTATTTCAGGTAAAGTGTGGAAAATGTCAGAGTTCTCGTCATTTCTTCTCACTCATCATCGGGAAAGAATGCGCGAAGGAATTGCGTCCTGACGCCTCGCGTCGATCACTCGAAACGATTTTGCGCATTCTAATTACGGGTGGTGCACGGTCCTGCGTGTTGCGTAACGCGTAAATACCTTTTTCCCCTTGAGAAAGTAACATAAAACGTAGAAAGTAAAGCTCGTTTGGCTCCGTGCATCTTCCGCGCTCCTCTGATTACGGTGATTAGTTCGTGATTTTTCACCGTCGAACAATGAGGATGCATCGTCTTGTGGGTAACTATCGCTACGCCTTTGAGGAAAGGGAAACGTTGAATACCTTCGGGCGATCCTTCTCGCCGTAAGTTGCAAACAGGCACGATGTTGAAGCGCGGAAGAGGAAAGTGTGCGATACTGGAGCGGATCGATGATTCAGGAGTTTCGAGTGGGTCGGGTCAATAATTTCACGATGATAATCCCACGGTATGCATAAATTAATTTACGAGGTTAATTCTGAACTGCTGACCCGTCAATTATTTTACCTCGCAAATATTGCTTCATTAAAACAGCAATGACAAGGAAAGGGATACAAAGGGCTCAGGGAGTACGGCGTAATTTAGCGATTTAATCAAAAACTTTCTGAGAGGATAAACAATCGCGGGTAACGGTGGAAAAGTAGGACAAGGGCGCATGCGACTCCCTGGTTGCAAAATTACCCGTCCAAGTAAAAAGCTTTTGAGGTTTCAATTCCCATTTTGTCATTTGAAAGCAAAATTTTTGCATTCCACGCGTGAGAAGGGGAGGATTCTACACGGGTGAGAGGATAAGCTTAATTACGGCGACCTCATTAAGGAAACGTCATCTTATCCCCATCCTAGAAATAGTGAAGATCTTTTTTCTTAACTTTTTCTCTCATCTCCTCTCCTTAACCGGAATTCACGAGTCTGGAAATCTTTCGGGTCTATTGGATTTCATTTTGGAATTGGTGCCTCTTTTCTCCGAAATTCTCTTTCAAAGGCACGAGTGATTTTACTTCGCGTTCCTTCCATCGTTTTTCATCCCTCTCTCACGACCTTCCCATTTGAACCTACTCTACGACCTTCCCATTTGAACCTACTCTACGACGATCTCGAGCTTTCGTCGCGAATGCTGAAATCCTACGATTTTATCCACCGTTCTCTATTTTACGAGCGAGAATTTTTAGCTCCACGAATTTCTCTCCTTCAATGCCATTCGCGAATTTTCTCTTTTCTTCAGAACACGGATCGTGGACCACACGTCGCACGCGTTGGTAGTCAACGATGGACGACCTTCGGCCCATTAAGTTCAATTAACGAAGTTCCTCGATTTGCATGCCTAATCGCTCGATTTCACCATTTTGCCGCCTGTTCTTTTTTTTTACGCGGCCTCGCGTTGCAGCGAAATGGTACGCCGAGGATCATAAAACCGATCGAGAATCTTCGACACTTCAAGGATGAAACTTGCAGGATCTAGGCTCGAATGATCGATGCCACGATCATTCCAGATCCGTTTATGAAGGATCACGAAGCCTCGAGGGTGAAACCTTTGTCCGTCAGACCTTGTCTAGTTTCATCTTGCACTCCTGAATCGTAATATTTCTTTAGTCGAACAAATTGGATGAATTAATAATGGACCGCCCACTGAGGTTCCTTTATATCTAAATGAACTCGTCTCAGTGGAGCTCGATTTATCTTCATTAATTCGAAAGAAGCATGCGAATAATCGTCCTTCCGGTCACCTTCGTGCAACGAGGTAGGGAAGCACAGTGGAAAAGATGAGAAAAATAATTCAGAGCGCTCTCGGCCACCGAGACGCGCCAGTGGAAACGAGGAAGTTAATAAGAAATACGGGTCACATGATCTTACACGTGCTAATCCACCCGAGTAACGGTGGCTCGAAATCACGTCCCTTCGCGAGAGTTTACAACTGTGTGCGTTGCCGCTTCTAATTTGGAAGATAACCCAAATACCGCTAACATGATACTATTTCTTACACCTATAACCCAAATTCGATGCCGAATGTAACACTGCTTATCCGATTCTCATTTTAATTTTAATGAAACGAAGCATAATCGGTGGAGCATTCGTTACCATACCAATTAGCAATTAATCCAAAGTGAAAGAACCAAAACGTAAAGCATCGGGTGAGAAAGTTCCAAGGAAATTCTGAAAAATCACGGAAATGAATTTCAAGAATTCGAGCCAGCTTTCGACCTCGAAGGTACATGTCTGTTAACTTCTTCTCAGGATTGTCAAAGAGTTTGTAGATGGAAGTGGTAGATTCAGAGCAGAGGTCAGGAACGAAACTTGACGTAGAAACGCCCACGACGCATGAAATTTTGAAAGGCGTCCCGGAGGAGACGGGCAACATCCTTTCTCATGAGCACCGACATCCGACAGCACCTCCTTCTTCTTTCTTCTTCTTCTTCCGTCTCCCGTCGCGTTCTTTCGCAATCGGGCAAACGTCTTGCTTGGCGCGCGAGCAATCTGCTCGTTCAATTAATTCGAAAGGTCGCAATCCCTATCATAATGGCCGTGTCGCTTAGGGTTCCGAGGACGAGAGTATCGCGAGGATTCATTATTCAGGCCGATGAGTGAGGTGACTCGAAATAAACTTTAAGCACGTCGTTCCTCTCCACTTCTCCTTTCTCTCTCACTCTTGGTTTCTGTTCTTCTTTTATCCTCCTTCCTCACGGAGCCTTCGACTGCACGAGGTTCGTGAAATCAGGAGGGGGTTACGTCATTGATAGGGTCGGAGGAACGATGTCATCTAGGAACGGCAGCCTCGTAATTAAGTGTACACCTGGATGCACGTGGGTAACGATTGATCGATCTATCGATTCCAACGTCTCGTACGAGTTGGAACCATTTGGTTGCACGGAAAGTAGCGCATGTGAGTGACACTGTGAAGTAAAGGGCAGGTAAGTCGTTACGATTGTCCCTTCGTACTGTCACTGCGAGCAGTAAAAAGAACTAGGTTCGAGTTCTCGTTTTTACGCGATTCGATTGCAGTGGACAGGCGAAGAGAAATCGACAGGAGAGTGAAATTGATTTATTGGGCACGAACGTAAGCGACTTTACTCTCGTGCTGTTTATTAAGCGTATTTTGACGTCGTCCCACAGTTTTTATCATTCCACGGTGCGTGGTAATGGTAAAGGACGTCGTTCAACGGCGGACAATATTGTAATTAGGCGGCTGTACCTGGGATCGGAATCAACAGCGAATCGATCGATATCTCGATACGAGCATTGCACTGTCGCGATGCACGCCATCACGTTACACGCGTGGGCTGTTGGTAAGTACATCGGACATTGGATGCGTTCTATTTGGATAATTGGTTTCCCTTGTGTCACCTACCACTATGCAAATAAGGACACTCTCCATGGAGCGGGAGCGTATTACTGGATGCAAATGATACCCAAACCTACGTTTCGATATTCGCGTAATTCAATCGAGATTGCGATACTGGAGGACCCAGGACCTCGCTAAATTTTCCATCACCTATACACATAATATATTATCCTTTCAAGAGCTCGCAGATGTTGTTCAAAAAATCCAGGATCGTCTACTATTAAAAGAAAAGAACTATTCCATCTATTAATTATTATTGTACACTGAGAGAAAAAAATGGTTGGGTTTACTATAATCTCACTATATTTCACAGTTAGATTTTGCGTCAAACATATTTTTATAGTTCACTTAACCATACAAAATATAGTAGAATGAACGATTTGTACAAATGGTTATATCATTAACTGTTACCTTTGTTCTTGTTACCATATGTATAGTTAAATGTGCTATGTGAATATAGTTAGTTCTATCACTATGTATGAAATATTCTGGTAATATTAACTATATAAAATAGTTACTTTTCTTACCATTATATATTTTCAACCATACTATAGTTTTAGTTGACATAACCATAATTTTGGGTAAAAACATAATATAGTTGGTTATACTATGCCTCTATCGTAATTATTACCGACATCATGGTAACATTTACCATAAATATGATATTTGCAACTATGATTTTGTTACTATGCCATTATAGTTAGATATATCATATACTTTTCTCTCCGTGTAATACCGATATTTCGGAAGAGCCCTCGAATTTTTCCAATTTCAGAACCTTCCAGCCACCAGATGGATTGAATAGTGCAGTATGAAAATTAAGGCTCTGCGAATCGACGAGTAGAATGATTACGGAGAATATTCGCCACAGATGTGGAAGGCGTCGGGACGTCGACAGCATGTGCATCCGCGTTTGGATCGATACGCGCTTGTCAGTCGGTTGCACGTTTCCTCGGGCAGGACGATGCATTCGAGCGACCACCGGCTGCGAGGGAATCGCACAGTTTCCCTCCCTCGTGCTCCCACATCGGCATCGGTTCCGCATGAATAACGACGTCATGCGTGTTTTCACTCGGCCGATTCGCGGGTTTCGTTCCTGTCGCGGAGGACCAGCCATTGACGCTCGCTCTCGTCGAGAAGGGAAGCCGAAGAAGATTGTTCATAACATTGTGCACTACCGGAGACGGTCGTGGTCCTCTCGTCGGTGTTGCACTCCAGTCTAAGGAGAAAAAAATTGCTACCGGGTACTGAGATAGGTGAATCCACGTTTTCCACTCGTGATTCCGTTGCGCGAGGAAGAGCGCGGAGCGCACATATTTCCATTTAAATGACTCGAACTCCTCCGGTTCCCGGGTCAAAGACCAGATGCACGAGACACCGAGGTACTTTGTCGAGGAAAAGGTATTAGATGGGTAAGAGAAGATTTTATTTGTGATACGGAAATTACGAGCCGATGGGTACGTGGGTAAGTATAAGCGTAGATATTTTTATCTTCGCGGTTTATCTTCTCTCTTGGATGTTTTGAAAAGTCGATAATCTTCCCTTACGTCGAGCCAATCGGACGGATTTTTCATCGACGATTTTTGTTCACTGGTTTTTTTTGATTAACCCTTTCGATCATGAGGTCCTCGTGTAAGGACATCTGAATACATTGGTTAGTGTATCTAATTTTACAAAAAATTCGGAACTGAAAGGGTTAAGATGCGATTTGTCTTCCGCTATTAGTCACATACCGTTCTGTCACCCGTTACGGCATTATTAACGAGCTCCTTCTAAATAAAGATTCACCTGGTACCGGGCTATTACAACGACACACGTTCCGTTCGACATTCGCTTCTTCCTCACCGCGCATTCCGTACAAGCGATGGAACAGATTTCTTACCGACGTTTGTCCTCTCATATTTTCTCCCGTTAAGGATCTGGGACGAGACGTGGTACGGACGCTGTGAGAATTGACTCGGCTCTTTCCTGTCGGTCATTACGTAGAAATTTCGACGTATCTCTATTTTAGTTATTCATAATTTATTAAGGTTATTCAACGCCGAGATGGCAACGTGGGTCAACGGATAATTTTGGCGTCGAGTGGCACACATCGCGGATTCGCGTGTATTACCAGACGATTTCCGCACGAAATTGAATTGCGAAATGCGCGAAAGTTGGAGATTTCGTGAGAATTTATGTCTTCTTAAATTAAATTCGAGGATCTTGGCTAAAGTTAAAGTGCCTTGGAAGATGCGCGAATGTGCAGGGCTCGTGGGGAAACTAGGATATCAGGTGAGAGAAGATTTTATCGACAATTTTTGCTAACGTAATCTGTTCTGAAATCTTTGCAATTTTGTAAAGTCCTGTGAGCAAAGTAAAAATTGTTTAATTACCATCAAACTGGGACAGATTCTTTGTACGTGGATTTTATAATGAGCCGTGAGACCAGACGCATTGTGAATAATTTTGATTTCTGCGATATGATTCTGCCTTCTCACGTGTGACAAAGATTCATTGTTAAGGCTTCTCTTCCGCGTTCGCTTCTATTTATAGACGCCACGGTTGAAGAGACATTCCGCATATGATTCTCTCATTTGTAGAGAGACAACAGGAATGAGATCAGAGGAGAAAGGAAATTTCTCTGGAGCTACCGTCGCTGCATCTTCTTTAACGAGTGCATCTCGCGATCCACATACTCGCACTCTTAGCATTTACTTTACGTTAGTTGTCTTCGTCATACATATCTCAAAGCTAACGCGTGTTTTCTCTCCGTGGCTTGGCAAATTTGCGTACCATTAACACGAATGTCTTCCCTTTCCGTTGCAGTTTCGGACTATGCAAACTTGGAATCGTCTTTCTTCGAGTTTTATTGTCGTCGCTGGAAAATATGTGAATTAAAGCGTAACGTAAAGGGCGCTACCGAAGTGAAGAAAGTAAAGAACACAGTCTCTTCCTTATTTACGAAGTATATTTTCACGTGGATGAAGGTACTAAAGAAAATTTATATTTTTTTTCTCCTACCCTGACAGGCTTATCTATGCAAGGGAAATAAATTTCCGTATAATTCGCAGCTGACACTTTTTAACCTTTGAACTTCGCCGTAATTAAAAGATAAGGCGCATAGTGTTCGCGCTTGCAATTTACATAATTGTACAGCCAGCGGTGTCTTCCTCGAATGCACGCGATCAGAATATCCTCCTGTTTTGATTCTACCACGGTGCCAAAGAAGAAAGTGCAACTTTTAATCGCAATTAGAATTGCAAACGGGGTTTGACGCTTGACGAATTTAACGTAGAAAGGAAGTCACTTATTACTCCTGCGAGAATCCTTCTCATTTTATCTCGAGCATTAGGCATTAATGTTCACATGCCATCTCGAAAATTAAATTTACATTTAATTAAGAGAACTCAATTTCATTCTCGAAATTAAAAAAACCGTGTTATACTGATCTATGGCATTCGTACTTTTTTTTCCGTTAGTGCAAGTTGACCAACTCACTCCTAGTTACCGCTTATATCTGAATTGCAGTTTACACACGTAACATCTTTTACTGTCTAGCATTACGACTGTATGATCCTTTCGTTGTCACTTTCAAAGCATCATTTGCACATATACAAAAAAAAAAGCAACAAACTTAGATGCGCGGTAGGATAAGTGGCACGTCGGGTATAACTCCAACGAGTAACTATAAAATATGCCAACCGAATGGTTCTAAGCTTTCACCAAAGTATCGCTCGAGTAAATGTTAGTTAGCTTATACTTTCCTTCGTGGCTATAAATACGTTCGTCACGTCAATGTAAGGACAAGTAAAGACAATCTGGATGCAGGAAGTGGAATCCTCACACGACACGCTCGACGTTCCTTAACGTACATCAGTTTCAGATGTCAAGCGGATCTCACGATAAACGTTCCTGAAATATTAAGATATTCGTCTCTTTCGTCGATCATTCTCAAATCACTTTATCGCGTACCGCTTCCAACACGGTACTCTCTACAATTCACTTCTATTGATTCTGCGACGAGCTATGGAGTAAGACGACATTTGAAGATTATACCTTTGTCAATAATCAGGCGCCTCTAACGAGTTCTCAACAGTAATAGAGATGGTCTTCGCGTGGAAAGCACCAGGAGTAAGTTAAAGAGGGAAAATTAACAATTATGTCCGGGCATAAGAAAATCACTTTTGAAATTTCGAAGGCGTCTTTATTCACCGCGTTAGACTGTAAAGTCTCCATGCTTTAGACGCCTATGCGCATTCGATCTGTATTACGTTCAAACGCTCCCGTTTATCTTCCAAGATTCTCTTTTTTCTTTTCAAGAAAAGAGAAAGTCAGGCACCATCCACGTGAAAATTTCAGGAAGCTAACAAACGACGTACCATGGAGAGCATAATACCGAGCCACTACCTAGCCTCTCGGAATCTCTTGGTAAGCCCAAAAGATCCCCTTGCGAATCCAGCATGTTACCACGGGGATTCGACGTTTCTCGGGGGTGGTGGACGCGTGCCGTCGTCGTTAACTCACTCGGCAAGCATCTATCGACACTCTTTAAACGTTACATTTTACAGAGTAACGCGCCGGTTCGCGTGGCATTCTCGTGCACCTGCTCGCGTGGCACCGATTCACCTTCTCTCCTTGTCCCTCCACGCTCTGGTCTCTCTCTTCGAGGAAAAGGGTCCGTACAAAAATCACAGCGCCACTTTCTCCGCGCGAGCGGCCACATCGATTCCCTACCGAAAGATCGATCAGAGAAAGCTCACGATAATTGATCGCGCAAAGCCGCGAGGACGAATGCGAATCTTCCAGTGGAGAATACGGTGGTACTGTAGGTTGAAGAGAGACGAACGAAGACGACAGCACGGTTGGTAGATTCCACGGGACGCACGAGCGTCTTCGTGGTACGTGACACCGACAATGCGGCTACCAGGCTCGTTAAACTTCCGCGTGTAACGTAAGAGAGCGCACAATCCGTGGCGCTTCTTCGGCGCCGAGCCAAAGACCAAAAGGCGCGCGTGTCAACAATGTTACGCGACCGCAGGACTTCGAACGGCTCGACGAGTTTTCCCACCTTCGATGGAGTACGAAGAATCGCGGGGAGAGAAATTCTTCTCCGACGAAGGCGTTGAGCGCCGTGCGAATGGAAACGTCGAGGCGTGCGCGTGCGTGCGATTGAAGGCGACGAGAAGTGGGCGAGGTATGCAAATGTCAATGTCGACGTAATCGACGCGCTAATGGGAGAGACGAGAGAGGTAAGAAAGAGAGACGTTTGATGCCCCTTCAGAATTTAGATGCGCCTCTCGCGATCCGTGCACGGGATTAATTTAATCTGTGGAAAATATGAAGGAGCTCTTTCCAACGATCATGAACGCGCGCTTATCGCGAAACGTGGGGCTGGTATGCAAATTCGCGTAAGGATGAGGACGAAGGTGCGAGGTCAATGGTGTGGGATGATACCGATTACACGTGCAGGATAGTTTTAAATGGCGTAATACGGATGGATAATTGTAAGGCGAGCGTATGTCAAGCGTCGAGCTGCTAAGCGATAAATTTTTCGCGCGGATCCTCGTCTCGTGTGTTTTCCAATGACCAACGTCTTTCTCTCTCTCTCTGCTTCTCCTTCGCTTGTGAAACCGCGTTTTCCTTCTCGAGTATATTTCGCACTCGGTTTACTCAGCTTCTTGCTTGCGGATTGGCGTCGTAAACTGGCGTGGAATGCTCGAAGCTGAAGCTTGTCCAATGGAAACGACTTCGTTTACGCAGTGGTGAGTGTAATTTCGCTGCGAAATTGAAAATACTCGTTGGCTCAAACGCGAGATATAATTTTCCTTTGATAAATATGATATTGTATGTAGAGCGGCGAGTCGTTGCGTATTAACGAGCAACCCCAATTTTGAGAGGGAAGCGTACTAACTGAAGCATGTATGAATAACAAACGAATTATTTTATTTAACGGCGAAGCGCATAATTTCGCAGTCGCATCGTAGGAATTTATTTCACGACGATGCGCTTAAGTAACGCATGCACGGTTGATTTAGAGTGTTAAACAAATTGCAGATAAGCTAGTCCACTTTAATCCTGGAAGAGGTGGTGGTAGATGAGAAATCTCATCGTACGTACGCGAATGATGATACTCGTATGCATAACGAGTCGGTGTACGACGGTTTACAACGTACCTCGGGCAGAGGGGACTCGCTCGAATAATCTTCATCTTACATCGCGCTCCGTAACAACGTGCCATCAAGATTGAAGACAGGCGATTATCCTTGTTCTGACATCCCTTCTCCGTGCGAAGATCGTAATCCATTCTTCGAGGAAAAAAACGCAAAGAGGAAAAATTTCTCTTACTCATCGTTGCATTTTTAAACAAACAGAAATTGCGCGAACCTCTTTGACACTTGCTACGACAATCGTTCCGGAATACAAACCTTCGGCTCGAGTCCTCGAATGGAATCGAGCAAACCCACGGAGCAATTTCTAGACAATAATTTCCTCGGTAGACACGTCGATTCACCGTTGCGCATCCGCCCAACTCCCACGCGTCCTCGGGCGCAGGCAGCATCCCTTATTTACATGCTTCCCTCCAATATGTACTTCATCGCGGGGGAATGTCAGGTACGATCTAACCGGCGACGTTAGGCGCGCGAATTATCATAGCCGGTGAAAATTCGCAGTCGAGGCCCGCGGGGTCGAGAGGTGAAAGGGAGGAGGGTGAAGAGGGGTGGTTGAAGGGTGGAGAGGGTTCTGGAGGTAGTCGTACGTCGGATCCAGGAGTGCATCCCGCTCTACTTCCGCGGTGGAAGGAGAGAGTTGGTGGTTGTAGGCGTGGCGTAGACGGGGTGGAAGGCGTGGTTAAGGACGATCAATAAAACCACCCCCGCTTGGATCTGCGAGCTTCGACGTAGTGGCGGCGGCGCCGTGGGTGGTGGTGGGGCGACAGTGTCGAAGCAGAAATGCTGTGATGGTGGTGGTGGTTGTGGAGGGCGAACAACGTTCCTCCGAAAAGCGATTGCGAGTCGGTGGGTGACGTTTCGGTTGGAGGGGACTGTGGTGAGGACGAAAGGGCGATTGGGAGGGGTTGAAAGCGAGTGAAAGGGACGAGGAGAGTGGATGAGAGGACGAGTGAAAGGGAGGAGGAGAGTGAACGAGGAGACGAGTGGAAGGGAGAGAAGTGATGAGGACGTGAGAGGGACGAGGATCGGAGGACCATCGTGCGAGTGCATGGACTCTGCCAAACCACATCGATCCCTTCGAGCTTCCTCTCACTCCTCGGCCCGGTACCCTACCATAGGCGAGTCACCCTCCCGTCTCGTTTCCTCTCCTCGACGGAGGTATCATGGCCTCTGAAATTACGCAGGAGACTTCATTTGGAGCGAACGCGTCTCAAAACGCGATGTTTCGCGGATGATGCAGCGGGATGTTGCAACCCACCGGGATTAGGAAGCGGAGCTCCACGCTTGTCTATCCGCTTCCGTTTGTAAGCGCGCTTCGGTGGTCGAGACTGTGTAAACGGGCTCGTGCGAGGGTTGCTAGTCGTGTTTCGTTATGTTTGATTAATGGGTTAAAGGTATTTCATTTGGTAGAAGGAATTATATTTAAGGAGATTCGATGTAAGTTTGAATTTTAGGTTCAATCGATGTTTTTATTGGCGCGGAGGGTACAGATGACCGAGTGAGATTAGTTCCTGGAATTTATATTCTCCGAGATTTCCAAGACAGTGGACGACGATCAAAAATGCGAAACGCCAAGGCTCGTATGTACATATTGATGAGGATATAATATGTATGCTCGACGAGTTACTGTAAAGTACCGCTTTACCAAGCTGTCGTATAAAATTGAGGATGGATCGTACCACTCGTAAATCTTCGTGGCGCCTTCCCGTGGCACGCGGTCAGTATGACATAAATTCATGCGCTTCCTGATTCCGTCCGAGATACGACGCGCAGTCCAATAAATATAAAATGATTTTCATTTCGAGTGCAAGAAGATAGTCACGCCCTACAATCCACCTTCCATGTATCTTCACCTGGAACTCGTAAAATTAAATTGACTCGCTCGCCGCTCTCCGTCCAGACAAAAACAAACCATCTCCTCTAACGACTTTTCATCTCGCCTCGCCATTTCCCACGGGGCTTCCGTAAATCTTTCGCGACGACGATCCACTTTGCGCCACCCCTATCATCCACCACCGTATCCCCCTCCAAGTACAAATATATTTTTATCCTGCCATTAATAAGACGTTTCTCCAATCGAGCTACCTCGAGCGGAGAGACACACTCCGCTCACGCGATCCGCTTGGACACGCGAGCGGTACGAGGTCCCAGACTCGAACTTGGAAATATCGTTGAGCGAGAATCACTGCTGAGAATTCAGTTCGATCGATTCGAACCCCAGCCGTTTGCACCTTTGCACAGGGCCACCCTCGTACGCCCCCTACGCAAGAGACTCGACGCGGTAAGGACGCGATCACGCGAGGCCTCGCGTCTTTTATGCACGAGTCTCGCGCACAGTCTCGTTTTTGCCACGAGCACACGCTTCGCGCGAGCGAAACCGACGACGAAGAAGAAGGAAGGGGTTGCTCGGACCTCGAGCAACGACACACGCGCGGCCTCCTCTCCTTCTCGTCAATCTTACCCTTCGCTGATTTCTTTTTTCTTTCCTTTCCTCCAGGTTCATACCCCTCGCACCTCGTCGGGTCATTACGCGTGTCGCAACCCCCACTTGGTCTTTACCTCTTACCCTTTACCCTCTTTGACCTTCAGAGTCGCAGGTGTCGACGTCGTTTCCCTTCCTTATTTATCATTCGCATTTCTCGAACACTTCTCGTTATGGGGCTTCTACTTTGATCTTGCGACACGCGCTAAAAGTATCCTTCCTCCTGGGTTATGTATTATTTTTACTTAATGTCCTAGCGCGTTCTTTAGGAGAGTTGTCTTTTGTTTTGTTCTCTATGAATTTTTACGTGGAGTGTATCGAGGTTCGGAAATCGATTCGACTGGTTATCGATCGGTCACCTCCCCAATTCGGTACACGTCTACCTCGATTTTCGTTACTTTCTCTTTCGCCCGGTCTTCTTACCTATCGCATGTACGTTCTCTCTTTTCGATTGCAGCTATCGTCGAGCAGTCGACGAGAACGAATTTTAGTGGTGGTAAAACGTCAGCTGCAGTTCCACTCGTGGCAGGGTCAAGCCACCCTTTGACGATAGATCGCAATCGACGCGGTCTCAAAGGGAAACTTTATTTTTTTACATATCTGAGCGGGCAATCGCATTCGTTATACCTACGACCACACGTGCGCAGACTTACGCGTGCCTACTTGCACGGAGTGTGTCACGCGAGTTTGCACGAGCATCTTCGACCAATCGCCCCGTGCATTCGACGTTCTTACATTTAATTCCAAAAATAGCACTGCTCAAGTCGATTCTTCCGTAGGCCGACCCTTCTGGCGTTTACGCGCTCCTTAGCCACCGTCGCGTCGTCGTAGCGCCGGTGACTCTCGATGATCGACTGCCAGTGTGAAAATCAACTTTGACCTTTCGCACGAGGCGATCGATCGCACGACGTACAAATGAATGGGAGTTTCGTGCGGGTGTCGCATACTTTTTCGCTCACGTCAAAAATAACTATACGTCCGATCGTCTGGAAGCGTTTCCCCGGAATATAATTTCTAGGCCGAAGCGGTTCGCTTAATGCGACTTAAAGTAGACGAAGAACAGTCTGACGTAAGGTCGAAGCGCTCGATTAAACGATTTTTGATGAGTGCGCAAGAGTAATGACGCACGGCCATTCCACTTTTTTGAGATCGTTTAACGTAGGCTTTCGAGGAATTTTTGTTCAGACGAATGGTTTCGAAGATGAAGTGGAGAAAAAAATCTCAAAGAACTGCAGTGAAATAACATGTCTGGTGCGATATTTTTCAAGAAATTTCGAGAAAATCTTTTAATGCAGAAATAAACAGCGGTTGCAGATCTTATCGGTAAGCGGATTTACTTGGAGAGCTTCATAAATTTCCGTCCACCATCGGAGTGATTATCACTCGGCAAACATTTTCATTTAAAAATGGACACTGCTGGTCCGGCGTACCTCGCAAATTCTATTCGATACGCAGCAAAGGCCAAGAGTCCGACCCGACTCTAAAGAGCCTTTTAACAATTTGTACAGCACCGTTCTCGAGAGATACGGAAACTCTGGAAGCTAGCTACTCATTGCAAAAAGATCGGCTCTCGTTAAAAGTTTAATAAGGACGAATTAACTCTCTTACTCGAGGGATGCTTAGCCGACTTTTACGTCAGACTCGAGGCTCTTTCGGAGAAGCGGGATGATACGAGGGGGAAAAAAAGTTGCATTTTAATTAGGAATCAGGAGAAGAAATAAATAAGCCTTTGACGTATCTTCCGACATGGCGGAGAGAAATGTCACGAGTTTAGCTACGAGAAACTTTAAGGATAATTCTTGGATGCCACAGAAGGCATCGGATTACCTCAAGGACATAATTGACACGTCCAACCGGCTACGTCTCTATACTTTACAACAATTAAGCCACGACGTGCTCTCCTTTTTCGTGCTTGCGTAATGGCTACACAGGAGCGCGTAGCGTCTAAAACGTTCACGGGTTAATGATTCCATTCGGTTCGACCACTTTCTCCTTCCTCTCTGCGATGCTTAAGCCTCTACGCATAATTAGGTGCACGTACCTGTATAACCGAGGAACGAGTGTAATATTTATGATGTAATTACCGGCCGTGCAAATTATCCTTTCGGAAAGTGACCTCGAGTCGTCAGCTCACCGCCGTCGTGGAGTCAACTTGAATTGCATCGGAAATAAATTGGAGAACGGAACGTGCCAGGTGAACGAATTGGAAATTACACGGAAAATTATGCAGCTTAATCGCACCGAGTCCTAGGACTCATCAGATATCTTGGTTTCACCGATGGTCCTTTCCAAGCAATTCCTCGTGCGTCTTTCGTTGCTCGTCGTCGTGGGAGCTTTCGTGTCGAGCTGCAATGAACGCAAGGAGCACAAGACGACGAAGAGGACGACGAGGACGGCGGTGGAGTAGGAGGAAGAAGGAAAGAACGCGGTGACAATGGAGGAGGGTAGGAGGAGGTAAGTTTACGAGTCCAATCACGCAGGTACCACAGTGCCAGAGCCGAGGAGGATGACTCAACTTTGGGAGAAAAGACGTCCGGGCTAGAAAGAATCGAGGGTAGGGGCGGAGGGAGGTGAGTGAGTTGACGGGAGGAGAGAACATTTTTATTCGATGCGACGCGACGAGAAAGTAGCGAGTCCCCCAGGTATTCCTCGTAAATCAGGATACGTCGAGTAGCAGCGCGGATTTCGACTGAGATCGAAGGAATTTTTAGCATTTTTCCTCATTCTCGCTGCAGAACGACGCTCGTCGTCGCGACGCCCGCGTGCTCGGAGAGAATTCGACGGAAAGCGAGCGGGTGCGACCTCGATCGATAGAGCGAGCGGATACGAAGGGGTAGTCGAATGTTTGTGGAACCAATGACGAGGTGGAGGACTGGTCTGACACATGCCTTCCATATCTACGTATCCGAGCACACGGAAAGTTACCTGCGCCGACATTCGCCTCTAGTTTACCTTCTTTTGTTCTCACGGGATCCTGGTCTGCTTCTGATGCTCAGAATTTACGGACATCTTCGAGGAATGGAATCGAGAACGGTATTTGGCAATCGTGGTAAAAGTAACTTTTCAGTAGAACTTTCGTTCTTAATGGTGGCGCTTTTGTTCGGCGAGTCGGAGGAAGTATATGTCCAGGGGAATAATTCGGCAGGACCTTGGCTCGTTATTGTGTAATGGCACAGGTCGTTTATCGTTCTCGTAATGAAACTGTGAGATTACTTTCTTCCCCACGACGGAAACTGAAAGTGTGAAGAGGAGTATGGAGAGGGGAGTAGAAGTACCGAGGGATGGCCAAAGGTCTCGGGCGAGGAAATCCGTGAAGTCCGCGAAAATCCGTGTAAGCTGTCACGGTGTGCCACGAGTGAAATATTTGTTTGTCACGTGCGGCAGTAGTTTAGGTCGCTTGTACAGTCGCGCTTAGGCGCACACGTACGACTGCGATTACTCGTGCACTTGTGTCGCATGTGTAAGGAGCCACGGAGAAAGAATATTCGCTCTTCGAATAATTGATTCTCTAAGTCACTTCGCGTACGCAGTCTCATCACGCTGAAGCGTCTAATTCGGCGTCTTTCGATTCCTTACGCGAAACATTTCACGATTTACCTAAATCCTGAACCCCACTTAACTACGCCAGGAGAATTTCAAAATTCGTAATCTCGTGCCACTTTGCCCGATTACTTCCGCTAGAGTAAATAACGAGTGAACAATTTTTACTGACAGCTGAGTCCTAGAGAGTTTCCCACAATCTACGGACCAAAGAGCTGAGAATTTGTGGTTGCTAATTCCTTTCCGTTATAAGAGTTCTTCAAAAAAGCTGTCCTTCGTCTATCAAGTTATACTTTGACTCCAGAATAGGGGTCACGTCTAATAGTGTTTCACAGTTTTTGGGTCAGAAGGTACTCCACACTCTGTACTCCAGTTGGCCTGTCTTGCACATGTCCTCGCACGCGCTCGTAATTTTGGGGACACTGGACGTTCCCTCCAGCTGACCTTGGCCTTTTCCATTTTCTAAGCCCGTTTCTATTCGACCATTACTCCACTTAGACTTATTTTAGTCCATGAGATCGCCATGTGTGATTTGCATGTGAGTTGAGGAGTCTTACGAATACTCACAACGAGCTCCTTGATTCTCATTTATTTGCTCGTCTTAAGACGTTCGGAAAGACGCGACATACAAAGGAAACCATGAGTCATGACGTGGACCAAGAATATTCCTGTGGAAGGTAACGCAACGGTGAGAAATTGATTAATTAAATGAAAGTCACCGTCGAACAGTAAATCTACGTGAAATAAATTTTGCGCCGGTGGGCCGAGGAGAAAGATGAAAAGCGAGGATGGCACCATTGTTTGTTCCTGCCTGTGGTTGGCTGGGTTTGCACGAGAGAAATGGGAAGTGGAATGTCGGCGTGAGGAAGTAACGAAAGAAAAATGTACTCGCGACCATTAAAACTTTTAAGAGGCAAGAATAACGTTCGAAAAATTGTGAGCACGAGCTACTCGCGTGAGCGTAAACTCGCGATTTTGTCAATGTTATTAAAACATTATTTTGAACAATTTATTTGGAATAGAAAAATATTGAATTATATTCAGTTTCGTCACAGACTTCCTACCTTTATATTCCCTCTCGCAAAGGAAAGCCCAGCTCCACAAAGCACGAAAGTGGCTCGGCTGAATCTCCAGGAAATTCCATTTGGCGCAAAGGGAAAGGAGGAAGATCATTTATTACACAGGGGTCTCGTTAAACCTACAATCTCGACGACTCGCAGCATCCAGGGTGGAGTTACAAAAAAGATTCTTTAATGTAGGCAACAGTAGGTATAGACACAGACGCGGCCAGGTTCCTTGATAAATATAAATGACAATGCCGAACGGATATCCATTGTCCTGCGTAACAATGAAACACTTGAAATCGCACGAATATCGGTAACATTTGAATGGAAATTACACGTTTATGCAAATTCCAATTGTTTACGTTATATCGAAAGCTTTCCTGGCGTAGCACGCATATCAATTAATTTCCATCCAGTCTCTAGAGTTCCCTATAACACATAGAAAAATACCGCATAACACCAGTAGCACGGGTTGGAACGTCAATGAGAATTACGACGAGTGCATCATTATTCCATCTCGTGTGACATCTCGGTATGATAAGACGAATACGGTAATTTCCGCGTACCGAGAGAAGTACTAAACGAATAGCATCGAATGCACCGTTACTCATCTTCATTCGATAGATTTATAAGCCGTATTATCGTGATGTAGTACCTGAATCGCGCGCAGCAGATAATTCCTCCGATCATATTTATTCATCTCAAGTAAAACCGGTTGCATCGAAGCTACCGAACAGCTTCCGCGAACATTTCTCTTGATTACAGAACAGAACAAATTCTACGAGCGTATTTGAAATTCAAACAAGTAACCTCAGGAAGTTCTTTTTCTTCTTCCGACGACACCATTTCCGGTGGCGCTTCGCGAATGGAAAACTGCGTCGAGGTGATCGGAACGCTTGGCTAGAATTCTAACGGGACAGAATCGACTAATCGACTTTACGAAATCGACGATTGTCCACCCTCTTTCACGCGAATAAAACGAACCACGAGTACGTGCCTCCCTCCTTGCGCATAGAGAACGGGCAAAAGTATGCGGGTCAGACCTCACGCTCGTGGTGAGGCCATCGTCGTTCATCGGCCAGAATCCTAATTGCCGTTTGAACGCTGCCGTCACGCGGACCCCTAATGAGATTTACGTAAGTGCAGCTGGTAGCGGCGTAAACAGTACTGCCACCGCGCAGGAGGTCATTTGCGTACGGAGACAGAAGGGGATGGAAGGAAGCAGTGGCCGCCACCTTCGCAGGTTGTTGCATTCCGACGTCACTCACCGCGCTCGATCTCAAAGCCGAACTCCTGCTGCGGACGGTTTCTCGATACGCTTAATTCCCTTCTCGAACTCGCGAGTAGGCTCCAGGAGTAACGAGCGGATTGGAGTAAAGGCCTGGGTCACGGGAGCGAAAACGGAAGTGGATGGAGGGTTAGGAAGTAGGAACGTTTGAAGGCCGTGTGTCTCCGGCACGTGTGCCCACTGAGCTCCACTCTTTTCCCGAAAAGCGTGAGGCTGAATGGAAGGGAGAGGAGAGAGAAGAGAGAAAGAAACTCGGACCGGTGGCACGTGCTCGTTATAACATAACGAATTTCGCGTAGAAATCGTAAGGACGCTTTAATGCCTACCTGCCACGGGCAACGTGCCATGGTGCGTTCTTCTCGTCCCACTTCCACCCCCTCCAACCCCCGAAACTAAAGTAAATTATTGTCCCTTCGTACTCGTGGCTCGCAACAGGACGTCTCTCCCAGCGTCGGCGTCTCCGGCACCCTCTCTGACCATCTCTACGAGTATTTCATCCCCTCCGACTATTTTACCCTCTCGTCCCTCTCGTCCCTTACCTTCGTTCACTCACCAACCTCCCCCAAGGCCTCCACCTCCGTCGTCATCCACGACGGCGTACCTAATATAATATTCTAGGCAATTACAGTGTTTGCGGATCAAACAGAGGGACTCGTTTCATCCCCCTCCGTTCCGCTGCTCCCACCCCCGTAGGCTTCACGAACCCCCCGTCGCGCACGGGGTATGGTGAGAATCACGCGGGTGGCAGTCGACGAAGGGTCGCCAGATATAGCAGGATGATTCTCTTCTCTCTCTTTCTCCGTGGTTTTTTTCTTTTTTTTTAGTTTCTCCGTATCTCCCTCTCCATGTCCAGCTCCGTTCTTTTCCCTTTTATCGCGCGATTGTAAGGCTTCTGCTCGTGACTTTATTATTTCGTTTTTGAAACGATCGTCTGGAATTGCGAGGATCGTGCCAATTCGTTGTGAAGCGCGACTCAACGAAATTCGATAGTCGTTCCATTCGTATTCAAAGTCGCGCGGGGTTTTATCGAAGAGGGAATCTTTTTGAGGGATACAAATCGAAGTGGCGCGAATTTCTCTCCATTTGCGAAATTGTCTGTAAATGTGGAAATTTGTGTATTGATCGGTTTTCTTTGATTGAGTAGTACCTTTATTTCTACGTGGATGATTTTCAGATGGTATTGAGAAATTGGGACGTGTGTTTATACAAGTTTATAAGACCGTAGGTAGCAGCTATCATCGCATCTTTTGCAACGCAGACGTAACTTTATCTCTTCTCTGAGTATCTCCACCTGTTGTAACGAATTATCCCGTAAACACGCATTTTGTTTTACGACCGTGGATGACGTCAAGTGGCATCCACTTGCGGACGTTTATAGTCCGCGGTGGATAAGAGAGAGTATTATCCGAGACACGAATAGGTGATCCCAACCATTGCGGTCACGGGGAAAATTACATTCGATTCCGTAGTTTCGAAGAACATCTTCATTCGCGATCGAACGCGTACTTTTATAAGTTACGTAAAGCGATAGAACGAATAATCATCATTGTAAAAATGGAATTTTAGAAAATATTTTAAAATTTCTTGCTTCTCGAATGAGACGGGTACTTTTCTTCCTCTATTTGTGATATAAATTTACCGTGAACCTCGTGCTACGTTAATGGACTGGCAATGAATTTCTTTTCGCGACATTTACGCGATATTATTCCTCGGAGCAATATGGACCGCGCGTATTCCACTCGTTTCGCCTCCGTGAAGAATTCTCCGTAAGTATTCGGTGGAAATGGTGCTCTGCGAAAATACATTTTAATTGTTTCTTTCAGAAAGCTTCCGGTAAGCGTTATAATGATTTAATGAATTGTTTATCCTTCCTGTCTCCTCGATAAATTCAACGAGGACAAAGGAAAAATGTGGAAAATGTAGTCTTGGAAAGGATTCCGCGCTCGGGATAATCAGTTTCTCGTTTTCCTTCCTCGAGGAAGAGACGCGAGGCGTTTCATAGCGCGACTCGTGCGACGTTATTTCCACGAGCCGCTTTTGACGACGCCGTCTTCCGCCCCGAGCTTCCGAAACGATCGCGGACGGAGATGAGCTCATTAAAACTTTACGCGAAAAAACGGACACGGGAAAGCCGACGACATCGGCTCCGGCAACTTTAAAGAGACTAGCGGAAAAGCAAAGCGGGGGAGACAAGCGACTCCTGCTTCCGCCTGAAAATTGAGTCCTCCTTCTACTCCAAAGCGATCGTCAACGTCTCTTCTATCGATTTTCCACGTCATTCTTTTCCTTCCACTCTCATTCTTCGTCCCTCGGAAACTACATTCTTCTATATTTCTGTGAACGGTTTCTATCCCTTTGTCCCTTCCACCATTCTTACTCTTTTGCTTCAATGTTTTTCCATTATTTGCATGCACCATGAGAACCTTTCTCTATTCCAATGGTCTTACCTTTCTCTCTCCCGCGAGTTTTTCATTAATTTCAATGGAAGCTCCTACGCCCCGCGCTCTAAAAGACGAGAGGCAAAGCGACGAGCATCGTTCCAGTTCTTAATTGCTGTTCGAGGAAGACCCTGCCGCCGTTTCTAAGACTCGACGGCCACGTAGCGTCTTCTATTGCGCGATTTATGTTCTTCTGTTGCGTCGTCCTCCGCGACTCCGAACGCCTCTTACGCTAGTCGCGGTCTCTTACCCAACCCAGTTCCCATAAGTGTTTCGCGTGTACATCAGGTGTACATCGTCTCTTGCGCACGCGGCCGAACGATTGCCGGTACGATCCTGGTGTTGCATCGTAGCCGAAGCGTAGGCGTCAGGTGTGCCTCGTGAGTTCGCCGGGCCCGGTGGAGCTGGTCCTGCTGGTTGACGAGTTCAAATTCGTCGGAAAATTCTAATTGGTTTTTAACATCGAAATTATTCAACGACAACCAGTGTTTCACGTCAATATTCGCAGCACCTGTAATTACAATTTCCGCTCCGACATTAAAATGCAGATTAACCCATTAACGACCAAATGTCCGAAATTCTTGTCTTGTTTTCGAGTCAAACTTCCATGCCTTAAGAGGTGGAATATTTTGATGGAACTATGTATTCTAGGGTTTTTGAGGTCGCTCTTCAAGATTCCGTTGTCAAAATTCCATTTGGTTCATTAGGAAAAAAGATATGGCGGATGGAACGGAAAAAGAGCGGAAAAAAACAGGCACTTCTCTTCAAAACAGCTCTATTTGAAACTGAAAACTTTTGAGTAACTCTACCAAAAGTGTTTCATTGGTGGTCAAAAATGCTGTATTTTAAGGATGTACACTTCAAAAATTTAAAATCCAATATGGCTGCTTAAAAATGGCGGTTGAAGCCATTATTCAATGAAATTAGAAAGACTAATCGCTATTTTTCACTCGACGTGGTGCATTTATGATGTTTGCATTAGTTTCAATTATACTTATAGATCTACAAATGGCGGACCCAATATGGCGACCCAAAAATTCCCTAAATCACAATAATTTTTTTATTTTTTCGGCATTTTTCCCGGTCATTCATTGTTTTCCACATGTCTGAGATTAGATTATCACAATTCAAGATGACCCGAAATGCAGGCATGGTTTTACCATATGTTTGTTCGTTTTTTTCTTATTTTAGGTTTTTGTCGTTTTGTTTTGTTGTTATTTTGTTAGTTTTCTGTTTTATTGTTTTTTTCAGTGTTTTAATTTTCTTGTTGTTTAATATTTTAAAATATTGAATCAATATATTTTAAAAAAAATCAATGCGCAAGAAATCACATGAAGCGTGCTATAAAGAATTGAAAAAGAAGTGCTCCTCTGAAAATTGTGTAATTAGAACATTTAAATTTTGTCAAGAATGTGAGCTGTTTTTCTGCAAAAATTGTTTTAATAATTATCACTTAACCAATAACAAATAAAGAATAAAAAAAGGTAAAGTCAAAAATTATAAACAAATAAAAAAAAGCCCTGGCGAATGCTATATAAAGGGGGATGACAGCTGCGGCCGTAAGGTAGGGATATATGTATAAGAATGGACGGGGATACGTAAAAAGGGAAAGGATTCCTGTAGGTAAGGAATAACAATTTTTAAAAAATACCAAACAAGAAAAGTAAAAAACTTGAAAAAAAAACAATAAAACAGAAAACTAACAAAATAACAACAAAACAAAACTACAAAAACCTAAAAAATAAGAAAAAAACGAACAAACATATGGTAAAACCATGCCGCCATTTCGGGTCATCTTGAATTGTGACAATCTAATCTCAGACATGTGGAAAACAATGAATCACCGGGAAAAATGCCGAAAAAATAAAAAAATTGTCGTGATTTAGGGAATTTTTGGGTCGCCATATTGGGTCCGCCATTTGTAAATCTATAAGTATAATTGAAACAAATGCAAACATCATAAATGCACCACGTCGAGTGAAAAATAGCGATTAGTCTTTCTAATTTCATTGAATAATGGCTTCAACCGCCATTTTTAAGCAGCCATATTGGATTTAAAATTTTTGAAGTGTACATCCTTAAAATACAGCATTTTTGACCACCAATGAAACACTTTTGGTAGAGTTACTCAAAAGTTTTCAGTTTCAAATAGAGCTGTTTTGAAGAGAAGTGCCTGTTTTTTTCCGCTCTTTTTCCGTTCCATCCGCCATATCTTTTTTCCTAATGAACCAAATGGAATTTTGACAACGGAATCTTGAAGAGCGACCTCAAAAACCCTAGAATACATAGTTCCATCAAAATATTCCACCTTTTAAGGCATGGAAGTTTGACTCGAAAACAAGACAAGAATTTCGGACATTTGGTCGTTAATGGGTTAAAGAACATTTTCCTGGTTTTCACTACCTCCGCAATTTTACATTTTTCCAATTTTCAAACGCAGGTGCAAATTGCACGATATCTCGATGCTACCTCGTGCAAGATTACAGAGATTATTCGCGCGTTCTTCCCCACGTGAGCACGTCCCTGCGATCGAACTCCACGAGATATTAGTAACAGCGTGAGCGAGGAGCAAAATGCAACACGGGCCACGTGCATTGATCCCTTGCGTTTCGTCGAACGTGCTTGCAAGCCTCTGTCCAACTTAGCCGAGATTTTATATGCTAATAAGGTGGTCCGCTCGCGCCTTGGCAAGTTGCAACAAAGATGTTGGAACGGTGTCGTGCAGCGAGGACCAACGAGGCCCTCCGCTCGTAGAGCTCCATTTGCCTGTTTATTATTCGAGCGGTGGAAAATTTCGCAACTCGTTCCACCATAGAGCGTGGCACCCGTCGCGCGCCATTGCCGCTCGGTGTTCGCGTCTTTAAATATCCAACGACGTATTATCCTTTGCCGTTATGACGTGATTGGCCAGTTACGAGAGGCACCCGCGTTGCTTTCTGGCGGCGTGGGGCAAAGCTTGGGCACGCCACACCGCTGCCATTAACCATTGGGTTTCGCTCGATTTCAATTTCTCCCGACACGTAGCGGCTGTCCCCCGCGCCTTTTTCAGCCCGAACGAAGGCGGTGGCCCGTGCAACAAAATTACACGTCGGAATAGATGCCGAAGGTATAAGGACCGAACGAAAGGACGCTGGAGAAGGTGCGGTGTGGGTGAGGGCTTCGAATTTGAATTGATAAGTTCACGAGCGCTCGCGTGTCTCGGATAATCGTTCGGTTGTTTAGACGGAGAATTGTTTCTCTTTTTTTTGGAAAGGACTTTCACACGTTGCCGTCCAATCCCGGTTGCAAGAATTATCTCTCTCGCGAGGATTGTTTCCCACTCCCCTCTTCGATCTGTAACGAGATTTCGCGAGAGATTTGGCAATACGCAGACCCCGAGTCGACGGAGCCCCTCGCATGGAACCAAATTACACGGTCCGCTCACTTTGTATTCCGCACGGCCGGTCCTCCTCATCGGCACCTTCCCTCTCTCGGTATTTCCCTTTTTTTCTCTACTTCGTCTCCCTCGGATCTCCGTCTCTCATTCCTCGTTACTCTCCTCTCGTTCTCTTCTTAATCTCGGAAAATTATATTTCGTCGAACGCGAAAATGCGAGGAATTCGTTTGTCACGGTTGATTAATTTATAACGCCGGATCGACGTTTTGTTAATCCGAATTACTTTTCCATACAAAGTGTGGAGCTTAACGAACGGACATAGATGGTCCGTTCATTATTAATAAGTTCGGTGGGACTTGCACGAACTCTGTACGTCTCATGCGGATTACCGCGTATTAGATAGTTACTAGTTGCGTAATTCATGAGTTGAATTTGAAGTGGGTGCTTCGGTGGATTTAAGCACGTGATCCTCGCGCTCTACACGGGGACATGCGAATATATCCCGTCTCGCCGCGAGTAGTTCCGAATTCATTGTAAAGTTCCATTTTGAAAGTTTACATACACGTACGTTTCAACTACTTCTGTCGAGAAGAAAAAAAAATTCACTTTTGGCTCTGCACTCCGTAATTTCTCTTTCTCCTTTCCTTCGTGAATATTTGCTACCGGGGCCAATTAAAAATCACTTTTACGTGACTAACACCGCACACCTCGCCATACGATAATGAAACACTCGCTTCTATTTGCAGACTCTCTCCACACAGAAGTCAAGAGAGCCATCTCCAACGGCAACCACGAGCTACCGACTTCAAACTTCCGCTAAGCCACTTCGAATTTGCCGTGACTTTAGTTTACACGAAACCAAGAACGTCGTGGAAAACGTAGTTAAAGCGGGAGCCGATGAAAATTGGCACGGTGTATCGTCAACCCTGTTTAAACGATTTCTTGACAATTAACCACCGACGAATGTAAGAATCTCGACGATCAAATGAAATCGCCTCGTTCCCCGCATCCATAGGAATCTTCTCGCATTCTCCAACCAGAAGACGGGACCACATACCGCGTCCTCCGTACTGCATCCGAGGCTGATCCTCTGCGCAATCGGCAAAAGATTTTGCAAGGTGGACGCACGCGTGCAGCCTATTTGTACTCGTAATGGTGCGCCCCGCGATTAGAATCTCTCGTGTCTCTCTCAGTGACATGCGTTTCTGGCGCGCGTTCCACGCCGCCTTCCATCGCGATCCACCAGGAGGATTCTGTTTCTTGCGAGGACGAGGCCCTCGTGACGTAACTGAGCCAGAGCACCGGGATAATGAGTATCGTTTCGGCACGGCTCTTCGTCGGGGATGACGAGCCGAGGACCGTAAAACGAACGACACCAAGAGACCCAGGTGGATGCCTCGTAACGTCCCGCGAATTTCGCCGCTCGTCGCGGGAACGCTTACGGCTTGTGCGAGCCAAGAGACCATCGTACGTAAGAAACGCGCGAATGTTCGCAAAAAAAAAAAATCTTCCCATCGCGCATCGCCTCCGAGAGGATGGACGAAACGAGACGTGGCCGACACCCCGGGGTCGCCATATCTCACGAGCATATCGGAGAGCGAAATGATGATAATTGTGCTTTTTTACGTGGATTTCGTCGTGCCTGCGCCGGTGGCTTTGAAGCGTTGGCCAATGTGGATTTCGTTTCGTTTCTCACGAGAACTCGCCGAATCACGATTTTTTTTTTCTTCACTCTCTACCTTTTCTGCACCGTCGAATTCCAGATAGAATGTCCACCGTTCGTGCTCTCGGCGCGCTTGTTCCGTTCTCTTAATTCAGTAAGCGCGAGAGAGAAACAAAATCATGGTTAAAAAAAATTGCTTAAACCGTGTGGTCATCGGCCCACCCGCGAAACTCGGCTCTAATCTCGTAAAATCGTTTCTCGGACGAAGGATGCCCTTCGTTAGCGTGGCGTGACGCTCGCGAGTGCCCGTAAAAGTCGGCACAATGCGAGCACGAAGCAGATATTTCGTCACAAGAATTTCGACCGAAGCGATATACCCGGTACCGATGCGGAGAAGCCGATTATAAGAGAAGCTCGTAAGACTGAGGTAGGTCGTGTTTCTTCACTGTGGCGAATTTCGAACGACGGAATATTCTTCATTAGCGCGTCGTCAGTCTCGTGCTAATAACGCGAGATACGCTCGGTGGAAGGCTACGGTGGAAGGTAGGGGAGAGATGAGTAAAAGAGGAGACGGAGAGAAGAAGGAGAGACGACGAGGCAACCGGCGCAACGTGGTTGCATTTCCATTGCTAAGCAGGTTGCTCGTAATCTTTTCCTCGACGGTATCCAGGGGGGCCTTAGCCGCCACCATCACCGCTCTCCGATTATTTGCATTAATTTACTCTCCTCCTCTGCTTCGGTCATCGCTCGTCTCTCCCTTTTCCTCTTGGGAACCATATTTGAATAATATCGCCCGCGCACTATACCACTGAGATGCCATTCCGATAAATGGACACGAAACTGGCCCGCGCGAAGTCCGCCTGGCGAGAAGCAAGCTGCTTAATCTCGTGTGCGCCTTGGGGGAAGAACCGGAGACGAAAGGGAAAGATCAAGGGAGTGGTACGGACGGATAAATAGATATCAGTTTGTTCTCATTTGAGGCACGTTGCTCGAGATAAATAACATGGAAAGAAGGGACGCGTGACTGGAATTGCGTAGGTGGGGCGAGAGGATGGATGACAGGAGGACGATGTAACTACTTAAGAAGGAACGTAGATATAAGATATTTTTCGCCTCTGGGCGAAAAGATAGAGGAGAACCTTCCACGATTTTCAAAGCGCATTCATCCTCGTTCCGACCACCCGCGTCTGTCCCTCGCGCGTGTCGTTAGCGTTTCTCAGGAATCGAAATTTAACGAGGAGCGAAAGAGTTTGATTTTAACAAAGGTAACACCTCCTCGATTCCTCGCTAATGAGCGTGTCTCCTCATTAGAAGGCGCGGAATCAAAATCTTTTTCTCTCCTTCGTCGGTGCGCGCGTACTTTTGCGTCACGCGCGTCCTTCGCGCGCGCACTCTGACAGAGTATCGCCAGGTGCCGTTTGGACGACGAGTACTAAATCCCACAGACAGATTTGGAAATTGAGCGACGGTGGCCTGGTGGCTGTGCGGTATCGATGTCGGCTCACGCGTATCCTTCTCCCGGTTCTCACGTCCCCCTGCGAATCGTGACTGCCGATCCCAAGTCGTTTTAATCCGCGGTGAAAAAAAGTGGAGCTGTCAGGAGCTGCCGCTTGTGCGCGCGCGCTGCCGGCATTTTCTTCGCCGCGTCTTAAATGGAACGATCGCACGGCGATCGTTTTGCCTGAACTCGCGTCTCGTTGACTGATCGAGCAGGCGAACGACTAGACCTGGGGAGTTGGAGCTAGCGCACAACGGGAAAACCGTGGAACAATGTGCCACGGTTTGATTACAATAACCGAGAATAACGAGATAATTCGAAGGAGCGCGCATGCGGAATGAGCGAAGCTCACAAATCTCGTGGGAATGAATGTTAAGGAGCATCTTTGAGACGATCCGCGCGTTAAGATTATTTTCGACTGTGATAAATGAATAAAATATCTCGTGAGAAATTTCACGGCGAACGTGTCCAACAGCTTTTGACGTTACGAGGACTGAGAAGTAACACACGATCCTTTCCTCCTTGCGTCGTGTCTCTTGCGCGGACAAGCGCGCACAAAGTTTCACGATGTAAGCGTCTGGGTTACTCAAGGGACGTTCACCTACGAGGACTGACATGGAGCAAATCGCGCCATTTACTCGAGTTCGTGGGTACTTCCCTCCGTTTCGAACCAGCGACGATTTAACTTTCGATCGTCGCGGACTAGAGGCGGAACTAACGAAAAGCGGGGGCCGAAGACTGCTAAAGCGAAAGGGGTTGCTTTCATAACGGGATATTCACAGGCGCAATTCTCTATCTTTCCTTGACTTCCTTTCTTCCTCTCACTATGCAAGCTTCACCTCCACGGGGACCTTTAACGAAAGCTCTTAGCATTATCGGCAGCCGTTTTGGCCTTCCGTTGCGGGACATTTAAACGATAAACCATGAGAATGATCTTAGATGCTATTCAGAGGGGTACGTCTACGAAGGAGAGGTGCTTCGGTTGATATTCCCCGTGCGCTCCGGAAAACAAGGGATTCGATCCGTGGTGTACCTTCTGCGAACATCAGCCACGAGAACAATGGCGTTCCCTCGTTAAAACTGGCATAGGGGACGGAGGAGCACGAGGAAGAAACGTTACAAAACCGCGGCGCCGGTAGCGTGAAAATTACGTGCGTGGTGCGTATAATGCGCGAACGTGCTACTCAAATGTGGTAAACGTGGTAAATGTGACAGTGAAGAGTACTCTGGCATCAGGAGCGACTTTCTTCGAGTTTCACAGAGTATCACGGTTTGCATGTGCAATAAAAAAAAAAACGAGCACGATCCCATAACCAGTCTTGTTACGTCTTTGTAGATTGGACAACTGAATCGTGACCTTGAAGAGTGGCACCGGCATATTCGGCCAATTATTTATAATGGACGGCAAAGTGAATCGCTCGATTCGCTCTAGAGAAAGTGCAGCTACGATTCGTGAATGACGTGGAAGGAGAGCGAACCGAATCTATGATTAACTTCTAACTTTTTCCTCGTATCGCCTTATCAGGGTGGAGCGCGTAACCCACTCCACGTGCATTCGAAGCCGAATTTTCAACTTTGCAAATTGAAGCACGCCAGGGAAGTATTTATCCGCGTCCCATATCTCGACGGCCAGCTCGCATTAATACGCCGCGTGGGGAAGCCCTCGTTGGATTTACCGTCGTAACACGAGCCCGGTGCACGATCCCGTTGACCTTTGGCTCTCTCGGGGGACGTGCACGCGGTGAAATTTTCGTGCTAGCCCGCCCGCTCGTTCTACGATATCTCTCGCTGCTTCCATCGAGGTTCCATGGATAACAGAAAATTTATATTTATGGACGGAAAAAGAACATTGTTCAAACGTGTGAAATTTTTGGACAATTTTTTAGGGGATGTTTTTTGTGACAATGCTGGTGACGTATGGAGGAGTGAGAATGGATAGAGAAAGTGGAGAAAAAAATTAGAAGATTTATAAATCAAACTTCCGAGCTCGCGGCCGTCATCGCATGGACGTTTTCTACTGACTGACGTCCTTGCTTTCGTAGGTCTCACGTCTAACTAAAACTAGTCCCGTGTAATTACCCAGCACTGCCAATCTCGATCCGTCTTGCGCCCGTTACGCAGTCTCGATCACTCCGACTTTTGACCCCCGGCATCCCCGCACGAGCCACGAGGATTCTCAACCATCCTGGAAGAATCTCATCGCGCGATTTCCAGACGCCGTAGCATTCACTCGTCGACGAAATCAGCAAAAAATCATTCCTTCGAACTTAAGCGTCATCTTCGAAATCTCGTTTTTCCCTTTTTGCCAACCCTTCGAAGCTCTCATCTTCCTCCAATTAGCTCCATTTCCAATAAATCGATTTAAACCAAAAAATATTCAACGACTTTCCTCCACGAGAAACCTGCAAACGCTATCGACTCTCCTCGCTCCAGCAATCCCATTATCGAAGACGAATCCTTGGATACGAAAATTCGTCGGGGTTGAAAAACACTGGGCATCGGGGCTGGCTCTTCTTCGCGTCGAGAACCCCTTTTTCCCCGTGCGGGTACCACCAGCACCAGCAGCAGCCCACAGTCGCGCACAGGTGAAGCTCATATCGACCTGGCGCCAGAAATACCGCGCAGCATCGACCGTCGTCGTTATACCTGGTACGCCACCTCCCTCTCTCCCTCTTACCGGAACTCTCCACCTAGCCACCCTCCCCTCATCCTCTCACTCTCTCCCTTTCCCTTCCTCTCACCGTTTCTCTCGTCCTCCACCGCGCACCGCGCGTACGTCCCCGACGAAGTTGCCAGCACACGGCCGGCGCCGAAGGGGTGCGAAGGAGTGGAGGATGCGGAGGGTTCGTCGTCGATGGTGGAGGGTTTGGGGGCTGACGCACAGTCTCGGTACCGCCAATCCCCGGATCCTGGAAGTCGCGGCTGCGCCCTGTCGCCACTTCCTCCTCCTCGTACGCGAACGGTCGACGCGGGGGGTAGTCGTGGGAGACGAGAAGAGGGTGACTCTCGTCCCGGTGGCGGGGAGGACTTCGAGGGCAGACGTTTCAAAGCCACCCCGACGGAGAGACACGCCGAGACGCCCCTGTCATCGGGAGCCCTTCGTCAGTAAGTATCCCTGGCTGTGTCCTTCGCTCTTCATATTTTCTCTCTCCCTCACCCTCTCATCCCTCACTCTCTCTCACTCTTTCTCTCTCTTTCTCTCTCGTTCGCCCTTTCTCCCTCTTTTCCATCCTTCCATTCGTACCTTCGTACGAGCCCGAGGTGCGCAGTAACTATCCAGTCCTCGCGTCCTTACGCTTCTTCCATCCATTTTTCTTCCTCTCCTCCTCCTCGCTCATCTCAATCCATCCACCTTCGTGGGCTACTTCGTGCTTCGAGGTTTGTGAAGGTGTCCGTAATCCGAGGACTCTTCGTGACTTGGTTTTGTGCGATGAAGTGAATCCGGACGTCGTCGACGCAAGGTCGGACGCAAGGTGGTCCAGGTGAATATCCATGCGTCGACGGTGCCGAGGAATGTGTGGACGGTTATTCGAAATATGGCAGGGCTCGTATTATCGATTCTCACCTGCGCGATCGCGCGTTTCCGTCGTCGCTGGGGGCACTACGTTTCCGTCTTGGCGCGTACGTCGCGTTAGCCTCGCGTCAGTGCTGTCCTCGGAAAGATCACCTTTTACCGTAGAGTTTTCCGTTCTGTCGAATTCACGCGCTCAGGTGCGCATAGTGTTGCCTAACCTTGGGGTATCGATTGTTTTCATGGCGCGGCGACAGTCAGGAACGTAGTCGGGAACGAGTAACTCGAAGATTACGAACGTTTGAAGTATCGCGAGCAGTGAAACGATCGTTCGTATTTTCGACGATATTTTCGTGAGAATGGCGTGGCTCTGGCACGGCGAACCGACGCGTGTAATAACGAACGATCGTCATTTTCCTTTTGGAGGAATCATTGCGAGGAAATAACGCGTGTACCTCAAATAACAATAGTGTGGCGACCGGTAGGGGGTAAAAATTACCTTGGGAAGATACGCATATGTGTAATGTCCACTCTTCCTCAAATGCGAGGTATAGAAGGTAGATGTTATACATAGACGCACAACTGCTAAATATGAACTGTTCACTTGTAACGCGTACATAAGATAATTGAAAGGTTATTGAAAATTGTGTCGGTCGAAAGGGAAGAGGTGGTGGGCAAAAATAACGGGATTTTTTTATTATCCCGCTTTCTATCCTCAAATAGTACAGATCGCCGTGTAAAAGAACCGAGGAATAGAAAATGAGACGGCGACTGGATCGATCGTTATTCCTCGCTGCGAATTCTAGCCTTTCCTATAAATAATTCCCTATTCCACGATGAATACCGTATCGACTATCCTAGATTTTTTTAATGTTCCTGAAAGTCCGTGTCGATATGGACGAGTTACCATCGATGACGAATGCTGCAGAGGAAATACTTTAGATCCTATTCTCACTTGCCAGTAAACTACAACCCTATCACCATTTTCAAAGATCACCTCGCCTCACGATAATACACACCTGGGGTATCGTGGATTGTTCATCGCACCACGCGCATCGTTTTCCCGTTGTTTCAGGCTCGGTTGCGTATTCGACTGAAAAGGTGGAGGGCCCGGGGACGCGAGGAGCCAAGGAGTCGGTGAACGACTCGAAGGACGAGGACGGACCGGACGTCGCCTCAACTCTGAGCGGTTTGCTCGCCGGACTTCCGACGGCGGGTCCCCAACGCCTCGTCAATTCCCTCAGGCAGAAGTTCGCCACCAACTCCGGTAAGTTTCGCATGATTCTCCATCGACTCCGCCAGCTTGGAACTTATTCCTCTCCCCCTGCGATGGAGGGAAGATCGGGTCGCGTCCACGGACGCTCGTTAGGGGTAGTTCAATCAAGTTCCGCACCCCTGCACGCGGATCGTCCCCTGTAATTAATAAACGAGTCCATCATGGAACTCCGACAATGCAGTGGGCGCTAGTGTTCCTATAGGCAAGGGTACAAGTATTCTCGTTTGAATTTACACGACGACTAAATCGTCCAGGAGTCTCCCTCGGTCGTAAGGAGACGATGCATTATTGTAGGACTTATGTATATTTCGCGTGTATGGCGACATCTTTTACACGCTCCACTCCGTTGATTAATTTGATCAAACCGTCGTTTAATCGTCGAAAAGAGACACACCCATCGTGCGCAAAAGACAAAGAGGAGCCTAAACTGAGTCAACCCTTGACACGGGCTTCCCACCCTAGTGCTTGTTGTTCTCCGTGAGAGGAGTCGTGTTTTTTATCTTATTCGTAATGCGATACTTGATACCAGACCGTAGACAGTCGATCGCGGCGTCTTATCGAGGGGGAGCCTCCACCCGGTGTCGTGTTCATTCCTCGCACGCGCCAGAAGCGCACGAGAAACCAACAACAACCACGTTAGTTGTTGTACGTAGAGACCGGGAAGCGATGGAACAGCATTCCTCGAATCGAAGATCAACATTATCTTCCTTCTCGACGATCGCACGAGGTTTGGTCGGGCTTGTGGGAGCGCGCGCGCACACACACACGAGAGGTGGAGACTGAAAATCGGTATGCGCTGACCAGGCCGGGTCAGGGCTCCCCTATTATCAAATCTCTTTCTGCTATCGATATATCGCGCGTTAAAGGAAATCGTGCTCGCTAACGTTTTCCGTAAACGTTAGCGAGCACTAGCGAGTTAGTGATAGGGAGAGAGAAAGCGAGAGAGAGCGAGAGAGAGAAAGAAAGAGGGAGAGTGAGAGAGAAATGTACGATAGAAAAGAAAAAAAAAGGGAATCAAATAGATCGAGTATCCGTGGGATCTGGGAAAAATTGTCGCGTGCCTAATCGCACCAATTCGGTAATCTGTTGTAGGTTACCCCCGGCCCGGCCTGATGCGCGCCAACTCAATCGCGACGATCTCTTCGTCACGGTCAATTCCAAGGTCACACGTGGTGATCGCGATTAGTTCCTCCCACTAGACCCTGGAAGACATACCTGGCCCTTGTCACGACGATTAGCCCAAAGCGATCGCCATGACGACGATACCGATACTCAACATGGAGTTCGGCGAGCTGAAGGAGATTATCTGGACGAAGCTTCAGGAGCCAAAGGCCCAGCGCAAGCTCGTCCTGATCATCGTCTCCATAGCTCTGCTGCTCGACAACATGCTCTACATGGTGATCGTACCTATAATACCGGATTATCTCAAGACTGTCGGGGGGTTTGGTAAAATTGATCCGAACGTGACGGGACATCACGGACAGGACTCGGCCACCGGGGTCCTGTTCGCATCGAAGGCTATAGTACAGCTGATGGTGAACCCGTTCTCGGGCGCGTTAATAGACAGGATCGGTTACGACTTACCAATGATGGTCGGTCTCTCCATCATGTTCCTGTCCACTGCAGTCTTCGCCTGCGGTAGTAGCTACGGGGTGCTCTTCTTCGCCAGGAGTCTTCAGGGCGTGGGTTCCGCATTCGCGGATACCTCCGGTCTCGCCATGATCGCTGATCGCTTTACGGAAGAGTCCGAACGCTCAAAGGCTCTGGGCATTGCACTAGCTTTCATTAGCTTTGGGTGCCTCGTGGCGCCACCGTTTGGCGGTGCCCTTTACCAATTCGCCGGCAAGGAGGTCCCCTTCTTGATACTGGCATTTATCTGCATGGCAGACGGTTTCATGCTTCTCCTGGTGATGAAGCCGCTCAAAGAGCAATTAAAGGACAGACATCGCGAGCAAACACCTACCATTCCCATCTGGAGGCTTCTGATGGATCCCTACATCGCGGTGTGCGCTGGTGCCCTCATGATGTCGAACGTAGCTCTGGCATTCCTCGAGCCAACCATATCCAACTGGATGGAGGACACCATGACCCATGACAACTGGAAGATGGGGATGATCTGGTTGCCCGCCTTCGTGCCCCACGTGGCGGGTGTGATGATGACCGTGAAGATGGCCAAGCAGTATCCTCAGCATCAGTGGCTGATGGCAGCTTCCGGTCTCGCTCTGGAGGGACTCTGCTGCTTCATCATACCCTTGTGCACCACTTACCAACTCCTGATGATTCCATTGTGCGGCATTTGCTTCGGCATAGCTCTAATCGACACGGCTCTCCTGCCCACTCTGGGTTACCTCGTGGACGTCAGATACGTTTCGGTCTACGGTAGCATCTACGCCATCGCTGATATATCATACAGCGTGGCTTACGCGGTAGGTCCTATAATAGCAGGTGGGGTCGTAGAGGCTATCGGCTTTCCCGCCCTGAACATCGGCATCGCCTTCTCCAATCTTCTTTACGCTCCCGCGCTTTATTACCTGCGGAACATCTACGACTTCAAGCCCTTCCACGACGAGGCCAATGTCCTCATGCAGGATCCACCGGACAAGGAGTACCAGACCTACGTTCTCCAGGAGCAGAGACCCATTTCCGGCGAGGTAGGCAATCATCTGAATCAGGGCCGAATGGAGACCAACATAGATCAGGGCTACGAGCAAAACTATCAGCAGGGCTACGATCAGGGATACGGTCAACAGAGTATGAGTAGCTCAGGATACAATCAGAGCGCGGGCTACGAGCAACCCCCTGTTTATGAGGAGGCCTCCACCGGCTACGGCCAATCAGCGACCTACAGCGGACAGCAGAGGGGCTACGGTCAGCAGCAGCAACAGCAGCCGGAGCCTCAGGGTGGTCAAATGGACGTGAATCCTTTCAGGAGGCCGGCACCACCGGATGTTGAGCAGAGGCCGGCAGGCGACAGCAATCCCTTCAGGCAAGGAATGTACTAGAGTGACTTCCGAGTACCGCACGATTCGCTTCCTTTTTGTGCGTCTCGAGAAAACCCACTGGATCGTCCGTCGTCGTGGGAGGACGGTGACGATTATCTGCGGTGTTCCTCTGATCGCCGATCTTTACCGGAAGAGGGCGATCGGCCGGCAAAGAGTGTTCGAGATTAGTCTTCGAGACAGGCTTCCATGTTATCAGCAGAAACAAGTAGTTACCTGGACCACCCTCTGGGAACTGGATTTGCTCCTGAAGGGGATCCTCGAGCATTTCTCGCGAGGGATCATTGAGTTAGTTCGGGGCAGAAGCATTAGTGAATTGCCGGGGATCAATAGTGATTTATCCGAGGATCGAGGAATCTTTTGAGAAAGATTTCGGTACTCCGAGAGTATTCACGTCGTTTGTGTCGATGGTGTCGGGATCAAATTGAGTGATGGTAGAGGCTCTGGAGGAAACCACGATTCCAGCTCCTTCTTGAAAAGGGCGGATAATAATGCGCGTATCTGAAAGGACGTTCGAGGAAGAGTATAGAAAAATTCGGAAGAATGAGCTTCATCTAGAGTTCGAAATTATGTGACCTTGGAAGAGAACGATGACGATGAGGAACGATAGATAGGAAGAAAATCGGTGCTACGCAGGCTGTTAACAGTGAGTCATCCGCGATCCTTTTCCCAGAGGGTCTCACACGAGATCGTGACTCGATTTAGAGCAGCACACAGACACACCCGCGCACACAGACGCACACACACACACACAGATACACATACACGAAACGAAGCTTCGAAGGAAGAGCTGAAGAAGCAAGAAGAGGAGGAGGAAGTGTAGGAGGAGGAGTAGCCACGACGTAGGATCCTCTTCAGCAAGGGGCCTTCGCTCGGGGATTGCCAACGGGCAAGTCTTTAGTTTTTATCGAATCTCTTTCGTTTGAAACGTTCTCATTGCTGAACCGAAATATCATATCATTAATTAAGGCGTCGAAGAGAAAACACTTAGCGACTAAGGCTTTAAGTTTAGGTTAATCGTATAGGGTGAGAGAGTCTGTATAAGGAGAGTCGGAAGCAGGAATCGGTCTCCGTGCTGAGAGTTAGTAAAACCTCGGCGTCCGACTACTGAACCAAACGGTAGATCACGTTATCGTCGCGCGTTGTATATTGTTAACGAGGTGTAATCTAGTCCCCGTTTCGTAGCTCACAATGACGTTCGAACAGCCATTTCCCCGTTTCTTACGAGCGAGCATGTTTTTTACAGTACTTGAATTTTAATGCTGTTATCGAGACCCGTCGAATCTGTTAGATCATTACATTCTGTCGAGCTTGTCGCTCGGGCAAGCGTATAGTTTTACGCGAGCGATTTACCATATGTCTCCCTTCCCGTTCGCGCTTCGTTGTCAGGTTTTCTTTTTTTTTCTTCACCGTTAGTTCGTGTCGTCGGGACGTAGAGAGCGCGACGAGTGGCCGAGAGGAATGGAGACGAGGACGAAACGCGCAGGAACCGAAGTCTGTCCACGAAATTTCTTCTCCGCCGTTGGTCGATGATTCCGGATACGATTTCATCAACTACGATCGAGCAATACTAGTCGTATCCCCAAAAACCCCCGAGAATTTGAGCGGTGTTCAAGGAGGGACATATCTGTATTTTTATGAGCTTACTTTTGTAGGTACGCGGTATCTTTGCGTTCTCGAACCTTCTTAGATTTGGTTCGTGTCTTTTGGGAGATTGTGCGACACTTAGGTAAATTTCATAGGCGTAAATTTCTATATGTATTGTATATAACTACATATCGAATATTATCGTGTGCCATCGACTCGTCCGTGAGGCCTCGTCATTTTTCTTTTCATAATTCTCCTCCTCCGCGGGTATTCGGAAAATTTGTGTCGAAAAAAAAGCAGAATGACAATTCAGCGGATAAACTATGATCTCTTTCTTTTTATAAAAAGTGAAATGCAAATTAGGTGACAATGGTATGAAGGAAAGTTGGGTTCTTAGCTGCGCAGATGGCTCGTCTGAAAATCAAGCAACAGGATTGCACGATACGTTAAAATCTACTTCCCGTCGCGCAAAATGCTCTCTTTTTCGTGCGATCTATTCTCGTCTATCGAGTACCTACATATCAAATTCCGAATTTGTTCGAAAGGTTACGAAACGAGTGAAGCATCGCGAACGAGTTCGTGGCATATTCGTACCTACTCGTCAATACTCAGAGGCGTCGTAAGGGACAAGTTTGAATAAGTTACTTTAGTACGTGTGCGATTAAAAATACCTGTCCGATGAATTATCCTCGTCGGATGCGTCGAAGGCTGTGGCACGTAAGAAACCTTAAGGCGCGGGGGCTTTAAATCGCTTAATAAGTAAACTTAATTCGATCAGAGAGAAGTGAGTATGACTAAGGAGAGAAAAACAGGACGCGGCGCGGCGGGCGACGAGAGTAAGCGCAACACCTCATTGGACCTTGGGAATTTTTATCTGCCGTGGCTTTAACCGTAACCAAAAGAAGAAGAAAAAAAAGAGAATAAAAAGGAAAAAAGATTGATCGTGAGTGCTTTGAGTTTACAGTGCCTGAAGTCAAGAGTTTTTACTCCCGTCGTTGAGTGACTCGTAGTACGAAACCGTACCTTCTCCCGGTCCACGAATGTTTAACCGAAACCTAAATTATCGTAGACATATTAGCTATATATTATACATATTATATTCGTGAAGGAAGAGCGTTTCCTCGTATCTAGGAGAAACGTCAAGATATATCTGATCGTTCCGTAATTGCATTTCATTTCTATGAGCTGGCCTCGAAGAATACCAATCGTGGCGATTGCGTCGACGCTCGCACGTTACTCGCCGATAGTTCTCGTATTTAAAAAAGAAACCATATTCTGTCCCATGCGACTAACGAAATAAATTATATTCAATCGGAGAGGAAAGAAAAATAACTCGTGATCTAAATTTCCATCAGGCTACACGTTTCTTCGTAATTTTTACATCGCACTTGAAAGACGACTTAAGAAGCCAATCCCAATGAACGTAGAAATACTTTTCAATTCACCGACAACTGTCGCGCGAGTCGTTCCGTCGCCATCCCGCCACGATTATACATATGCATATTATATCGTATACAGATACACGTAGCTTCTTTGATCTCTTGTAAATATATATAGTAAGTAAATGTGTGCCGCGACGAGGGGGTTAAGAAGGGCGCTGCTTCTCCGCTTGTCCCTCGTCGCGAACGGATCGCGTATATCTTTGCCTACTTGTATCATATCGTTTGAGTGTTGTGTGGTGAGACGGTGAGATGCGACGATGAGACTTAAGTGTAATTTAAAAATAAAGAGGATATATAACGCGTGCGCGCGTGCGACAAAGAGAATGAGCGAGAGAGAGAGAGAGAGAGACAGAGAGAGAAAGAGAAAAAGAAAGAAAGGGAGAGAGAAACGCGTTAAAGGCGGGCCCTCGTTAACGGCGCGTAACGAAGGCGCGTGCTTTGTGCGAACGACACACGGGCGCTTGTAATCCCGAGATATTTTTTTCACTTCGGAACGTTTTACTTCCCTCGCTCCCACCTCTCCAACACCCCCGTAACCGACCATGTGTAAACCAATACTACCAAGCCGAGTCCCTACCCCCGCCGTCTGCGCACCTCCGCTACGGCTAGCGTTGTGGGAGAAAGACGACGAGCGGCACGTGCTCGAAAGTATCGTGGAACGAACGAATCGAGAAACGAGGGTTGGACGTAATGTAAGTCTTACGCGCGCTAAGAAGATGTTAAATGTACGCCGGGAGCTCGTGTGTATCTATAAATACGAACGCTAATTGTAAGAGTACACGTCTATGGAGGCTGGTGATTGTCCGTTGCGAACATTCGGCTCTTCTGCTTCTTTACCGCTGTCCTTGTTAGCTCGTCTGACTATACGAGTGCATAGAGAGTCGGAGAGACGTAACGGAGCAGCAGAAATCGCGTAGAAAGATCGAACGAGACAAGTAGATATAGTTCGCAACGAATCAGACACCGGAGTATTGCAAAGCTGGGAAGTATCGGTCGACGATGTTGTCTGACCAGTGCATGCAGTATCTACTAGTGCGCTTTTCGTATGCATAATCCCTTCTCTATTGGCGCACTTTCTTTCGAGCTGGCGTTGCATAAGTGTAAACTATCGTAGAAAAGAGCAGTTTTACGAATGAAAAGAACACTATTGGATAAGCGCCGCGGCGAATGGGACTGCAAAATTCGGCTGCTCCTGCAAAAATAGCGTTCGTCCTCCTATATTGATAAACTCGTTTGGAACATAGACAAATGTCTATATGTCGGATATACAAGTGCGAATGTGCAAACGGTACGATGTATAAATGTTTATTTATATTTACCACATCGCATAGCCGCGCCGTAAAGCCAGAAGGAGGTGGAGAACCCGTGGAAATTTTCGCGAAACGATCGAAGATTAACGTCGAGCCATTCGTGAGTGCAGGAGAATTATACATTCGCACTTAAATACTGCGCGCACGCACACACGCTCCCCACGCGACCGAGTACACACAAGCGCTAACATATCGACACACATTTACACTGACACACAGACAGACACACACGCAATATCGCGCGACGATTCACCTATATCTACAGACAGAAGAACATTAATGTATATAATATATACAGGGTGTCCCGTAATTAGTGTAAGAACCGAAAATGGGGGGCTCCTGGGCTGATCAGAAACAACTTTTTCCTTTGGCAAAATATCGGACGCGGCTTCGTCTTCGAGTTATTAACGAAAAACCCAAGCCAATGAGCGCGCGAGTAGAGCCCGCTGTCCGCCACAGTAGCGTTGGCGGTCCACCGCGCTCAGCCGTGATCGCGAACAAATGCACCGCGGCGATACAGTTAGGTCGAATGATGAATAAAAAATTAATAAAAATTAGAATTAGTCATAAATAATGAATAAAATAATTCGTCAATATCCATATAAAATAAACAAATCGGTCTTCCGTAATACCTTTATGCGTCATTCAAAGTGAACGCGGAATGAGATCGCGAAAATCATTTTTGACAATTATCGGAAAAAAGAAAAGGAAGAAAACCATTTGGAATGAATAAATAAATGAGAAAATAAGCGACATTACTTCAAAGTTGAACTGTCCAGAGGTTCTGCGGTAGAAGCCGTAATGTCGACGGTCCTCTTGTCGGAAAGACTTATCACTTTATCCATTTTATTGTCACAACGTACGCACACGAGACATTCCGCCAGCCAGGGCTATTCCCTGTTTTTTCGGACAGGCTACAACGCGTCGAACACGATTTCCGTCCTACCCGAGGACTAATAATTGACGACACGCAAGTATCACGCCGTTTAGAATAATCTGAGGTTCTGTTTGAGAATCGAAAGTCCTTCGTCAGATTTATCACCTCCCGCAGTTGTCGGGCGCACTTGAAAATGCATCGCAATCGCCCCACGTGTCAGTCCAGGCACGTAGCTGCTTTAGAAAATTATTTGACGCTAACAAATAACTTTACGAAAAAGTGCTTCTCAAATACGTTTACGAAAAACTACTTTCCGAATAATTTACGAAAAAGTATTTTTCGAATAAATTTATGAAAAAGGATTGGTGGATTACGGAATATCCACGGAATATCAATATGAAACCGAAATTACTCACAGTCTCCGATAAAAATGGGCCGCTATCGCTGGATCCCTGCATCGATTCGATCGAAAAATCCGTGCGAACAGCTGATCTCGGGAGGATCACTGAACTTACATCGCGGCACGGTCACTAATACTATCGATGCCTGTCCGTGAGGATTTCGGTGCCAACCTCCAAACTTTCAATAATTATCGTTCCCGATAGGACCCATTCTTCTCAACTCGCGGCGGTTTCACCAGAAAGCTGGGCGCCGATACGACTCTTTTCTGTCGCGAAGCACGTCCTCGCACGCTTTGCAATCATTTTTTGTACTTTCCGAAAATTATTCGCGATAAATTCGTTATTGACCTACGAGCGTGGCGTCGTTCACCGTTCTCGACGAGATCGACTGCCAGCTCGTTCGTCATTTGTCTCTTATGCCGGCGCTCCGCGATACGGCTGGCCACCTTTCAACGTGTTTGTCGCGCATCATCTGACCGCCCTCGTGTAGCGTCGGCGTTACACACAGTCACGTCCTTTCCTACCGCAACGAACATCGCTGCTAATAAGACCGTTTATAACCTGAAAGCCATTCCATCTTGGATCATTTCTGAAGGACCGCGCGCTTTATGCCAAAGCGTGGGTGCATAATTTTCGGAAAGTACAAAAAATGATTGCAAAGCGTGCGAGGACGTGCTTCGCGATAGAAAAGAGTCGTATCGGCGCTTAGCTTTCTCGTGAAACCGCCGCGAGTTTGAGAAGAATGGGTCCTATCGGGAACGATAATTATTGAAAGTTTGGAGGTTGGCACCGAAATCCTCACGCACAGGCGTCGATAGTATTAGTGACCGTGCCGCGATGTGAGTTCAGTGACCCTCCCGAGATCAGCTGTTCGCACGGATTTTTCGATCGAATCGATGCAGGGATCCAGCGATAGCGGCCCATTTTTATCAGGGACTGTGAGTAATTTCGGTTTCATATTGATATTCCGTGGATATTCCGTAATCCATAATCCTTTTTCATAAATTTATTCGAAAAATACTTTTTCGTAAATTATTCGGAAAGTAGTTTTTCGTAAACGTATTTGAGAAGCACTTTTTCGTAAAATTATTTGTTAGCGTCAAATAATTTTCTAAAGCAGCTACGTGCCTGGATTGACACGTGGGGCGATTGCGATGCATTTTCAAGTGCGCCAGACAACTGCGGGAGGTGATAAATCTAACGAAGGGCTTTCGATTCTCAAACAGAACCTCAGATTATTCTAAAAGGCGTGATACTTGCGTGTCGTCAATTATTAGTCCCCGGGTAGGACGGAAATCGTGTTCGACGCGTTGTAGCCTGTCCAAAGAAGCAGGGAATAGCCCTGACTGGCGGAATGTCTCGTGTGCGTACGTTGTGACAATAAAATGGATAAAGTGATAAGTCTTTCCGACAAGAGGACCGTCGACATTACGGCTCCTACCGCAGAACCTCTGGACAGTTCAACTTTGAAGTACATGTCGCTTATTTTCTCATTTATTTATTCATTCCAAATGGTTTTCTTCCTTTTCTTTTTTCCGATAATTGACAAAAATTATTTTCGCGATCTCATTCCGCGTTCACTTTGAATGACGCATAAAGGTATTACGGAAGACCGATTTGTTTATTTTATATGGATATTAACGAATTATTTTATTCATTATTTATGATTAATTCAAATTTTTATTAATTTTTTATTCATCATTCGACCTAACTGTATCGCCGCGGTGCATTTGTTCGCGATCACGGCTGAGCGCGGTGGACCGCCAACGCTACTGTGGCGGACAGCGGGCTCTACTCGCGCGCTCATTGGCTTGGGTTTTTCGTTAATAACTCGAAGACGAAGCTGCGTCCGATATTTTGCCAAAGGAAAAAGTTGTTTCTGATCAGCCCAGGAACCCACCATTTTCGGTTCTTACACTAATTACGGGACACCCTGTATATATATATATATATAAATATATATATATATATATTTAAAGAAACCAAGTATCGAACTGCGTATGTAATTGAGAAGAAGACAAAAACCTATGACATTGTAATGTTGTTGAACCGGTTATTAAAGATGTCATTGTTACCGAAGAATACCCATGTGTTGCAGTTTAATTATGCGTTGCATACCTCTTAAGGCGCTTAGCAGTTAATTTGGCATCGCGACGTTGTAAAAACTTCTATCCGCTTGTATCCCCCGTTATTTTCGTACGCATATTGTCTCCTCCGCTTTCCGCAGGAAGCGGGGGAGGAGGGTATGGCAGGATACGCTCGAGCAACGTCGAGGACAGACCACACCACGGAGGATGTTAATTGTTGATTTAATTATGTTACGTTGACATTTGAATTGTGCAATATTAAGTGACAATAAATCGATGGCCCGTTTCTGGACGTTCTTCTTTCTTCGGCTTCTCGTCCCTCCGAGGACGTTTCCACGCAATCAGCCACTCCCGAATTACGGATGCAGGAAACGGAAGTGCCTCGCGTGTACGAAACCACTCTCCGATCGCGATTGCAAATACCAAAGCGACTTAGGGCGAACGGTCGCGCCACTGGTCGATTCTCGTTTCCTACAGGGGTCGAAAGTGGTCTCGTGGACTCTTGAGAATATTGTCATGAGCCGTGCGCCACGTGGAATGCCGTTCTAATGAAAATGCAAGCTCGTTGATAACAAGGGTTGAGGACGAGTTGAAAGGAAAAATGGAGAGGCGGAGGCGGGAGGGAGGATGACGGAATGAAAGGGATGGAGAGAACCGAGAGGGATAAGGGGTGGATAGGAATATCGGTGCATTCATAGGATGTCTGCGGGGCCCAGTGTCAACCTAACCCCATCAAAGTGTAATAATATTTATATTAGGGCGCGGCCGAGTGGGGCAGAGGCACGTCGTGCGGAGGGTTGCCTTGCCTCGCCTCGTTGTCGAAGGGAGAGCGCAAATACTGCCTCGTGGGGTGTCCCTTGCGTCACTCGTCCTGGAAACTACCCGATGGGGCTCGAGACGCGTCCCCTCTCCGAGATATCGATCGGTGCTCCTAACGAGACCTAAATATCGATGAGACTCAGAGCGTGGAGTTGAAAATTCTTGGCGAATCGATTGCACGCTTTTAATCGATGTCTCCACGTACCAATTTACAGAGCGAGCGAATGATTCTTGAAATCGATCGAGATACTCAACGTGGTTCAGGGCCGAAACTGGAAGAGTTAGTAATCCCCAAATCCGATTGTACGCCTGATCGCTCTCCGGTAACAGCACATCGCACCCCACGCGTTCAATCAATGTTTCTTTTGCAATGCCGGATCCGCGCCACCCTCCGACACGTCTTTTTCACTCGAACCGTTCTATTCCTCTAGCCGTCTTCTTCCCTTCCACTCGATCTCTCTTTATCCGTCTACTTCTACGTCGATATCTACGTAGATCAATTTATCTGTCCGTCCAATTCTCGGTTCGTCTCATTTCATCCTCTCTCAACGTCTTTTCTTTCAGTCCACTTTGCCACGGACAATTTTCCTTGCGAGTCACCTGTTATCTTACCTCAAACTTATTGTCTCTACTGTATACGTCCACCTTCTACCACTGTCTCAATCCACCTGTCACTCCGTCTCCTCGTTTTCTTACCCGTCCTCTCGTCCATCGTACCTCTCATAAATGTATCCACCACTTCTTCTTCTCCAGCCCCTAACCTACCTAGGCGATTCTTTCCTTTCTTTTTCTACTTTCACATTCTCCGACTTGATTGACCGACAGCGGGAAGCCCCATCGACTTGTCACCCCCACGAATCAGGCTAACGCGAAGATAATTATACGTTATCCGACCGAAGGTATATCTCTTGATATATCTCTTTTATGGAATATTGGGGACTGCACGCTCGGTCGAGCGTGTAGACAATGTGAAAGATTTTCGTTCGTTATTCCGCGCGCATTTGCAATTAAATTCTCATAGATGGGCGATTAATTATGCAGTATTAATTATGCCAACCGCAAAATGATGCCGCATTCGTTGATCCGGGCGAACCTTTGCCCCGAGGGCATTTAAAATGAGAGAACGGAAATTTACGTCGAAATAATACGAGAATCCACGTGATAGGGAAATTGCCGTTGCGATGTCGCGCGTGCAGCAATTTTCGGGTATCCAAGCAAACTATCGAGAATACATTTGCATAAATTTTCTGCCGCAACTCGTGAAGGCTATCCAATTTCTTCGTCAGTCCGTCGCGCAGTCCCCACGAGAGTGGCAGGACTCGATCATGAAAAGTCGACACGACACGAGAACGCGTCTCGAGTAGTTACACCCTTATGCCTTTCTTTCGCGGACCCTCCCGGAATTCGTGGCTGTCGTTTCGAATCTCGTCGAGGAGTCTCGAAGGGACTACCGTCAATTAATCGTATCTGGCCAATCTCGAAGGGTCGCGCCGCGCCGTTGGATAAGGCGGACGACGAGGCGTTAGAACCTAATTGAGTTTAGTATAGACGAACCAACCCCCTTGAGTTCCGCGGTATGGTCCGGTATCCCGTGAATCCGATTTGTCCGCTCGTTTGCTCTTTACGAGCACTCTCAAAATATTCTTCTCCAAATTTCTTACCGTATCGTCGAATTTCTTTCGTCAATGGTTTCGTCACGCGAACCTCGCTTGTTCACAGAGAATATGACCGCAATATTTTTGTCTACGTCAACTTAGGACTAATTCTGCGAGAAATGCGAGTACTACCGCATATACGTAGCGAACCGTGTAACAGCCACGCTAATATGCTCGTGGATTACATCATTAATTACAATGGATAACGAAATGTTTCACGGTTGGTAAACAAGGGGTGTTCACACAATGGCGACCTGTACTCGTCGGCTTTCGGAGGGCAGAGGCGAATCCTATAAATAAATAATTATTTAGGGGGGTGTGGCGTTGCCAGGACGACGTAACCGACGATAACGATCGCCTAACAATGTTCTCTACGCTTGGATGTGTTTGCAGGTTCGATTGTTCAGCGCCCATAATTGCCGAGGCTTCCAGTTATCGGCCTAGCTTTCATTGGGAAATATTGAAGATAAATTTATATGATTCTTGAGAACACCTTTTCCGAGTAATAGATGCTTCTCTAGGATGACTCTCAGCAGGATGAGAGATAAATGCGAAAAACGCAGATGCAATCTGTTGCACGCGCCATTTGCTTTGGCCCGCCAGCAGACGTTTTTAACGCTCCACGATTCTTTTCGCTCGGCCATTAGCCATGCTCCTACCCACCCTCGTCACGCCCTTTCCAATTTCTAACCCTTGGAGAAGATTCTTCGATCTATTCGGATTCCCGAATGCGGGACGGGATGTAGAGAGGGTGGCGCCGATAATGTCGATGGCCTATCGCATGATTTATCAAACGCGGGCTTATCGATGTGTCGCGCAACTCGAGAAGGGGTGGACGGGGTGGTGGAAGAGAAGCGCGGAGATGGCGAGCGAAAAGGGTCCACGCGTGTGACAAATTGTCAGGCCGCAAGAAGGGTGAGCCCTAGGCGCGTCGTTCTACGCCTACATCTGTTTCCGCGCTAATACCTTGTATAACTCTTATGGCCTGGCCGAGGGGGATGCGGTATCGTCTGCGAGAACAAACGCGGAGGGTGATAAACACGAGAGAAAGAGAGAGAAAGAGAAACGATAGTCTACATCCGGAAGATATGTCAAGCACCCAGAGAACGCATTCTCGCATCCAGATCGTCCGAGGAATAAATCAAACATTTTGTATCGTGGCTTCTTCGCGCTTTTTCCACTTTTAAAATTTCCTCAAATTTTTTCTTATCCTTCCTTCAAAGAGTGACCCCAAAAATCGCCTGTTTTTTCACCCTCGAATTCTGACTTCAATTTGATGTTAAATTAGGTCACCGTTACATAACCTTCTACCAGACCTACAACTTTTGTTTAAAATATTTTCCAATATCCCTTATAACTTTCGATTAATTTGCGTGGAAACACTAAAATCGGCTATCCCGAGTTGGTGCGTAATGACAACTTTGACCCTTTATATCTCAACAATACAAAGTAGGCTCAATTTGGAAATTTCAGAGGATTAATGTCTCGTAATAAGCTATCATTTAACATCAAATTGGAGTCACGATTCGAGGGTGAGGAAACAGGCGATTTTCGGTCTGTTTTTGGGATCACCCTTTCCCATTCTCCCTTGCTACACATTTCTCCATCGAGGTACTTTTACGCGCGAGGTATAGAATTTCTTTTTCGAAAATTCCAGAATTATATTACGTCAATTCAACCGATACCGGAGCACGAACGCGCGTGTTTCCACGCGGTGGCCTCCGGCATTCATCAGACGCAGTTCTTGCTTGGAGAGGTTCGCGGGATTCCATCCGGGCCTGCGGCTACCTAGCGTGGAAAACGTTACCCCCGCCCTAAAGACAGAATCCACTTATAGACGTCGTTGCGTCCCACCACGTCCAAGTATCCCCTTCAGCGGCGCAATTCGCGTGCCCTATCTGCCGTTGGGTCTGCCCGAGGCCAGCCACTCTCTCCATCCACCCCCGTTTTCCACGGCGTCCTCAACCCTCCGACGAGTTGCGAGAGTCACGAGGACGAGGGCGAGGTCCGTGAACGCGAAGGAGAGGTAGGGTGGGATGAAAGGAACGTGGATGGGAGGGGATGAAACGCAGAAGGGTAACCGTGGAGGGAAGGAACAAGGTGCGGTGTGGTGGTGCAGCGGTTGAGGTCGGGCAGGGCCGTAACAAACGCGGATCGTGTAAGGGGTCGAGGAGATAAAATGAGATCGTGTCTCGGGGCTAGCCTAGCCAGGGGTGAGAGACAGAGGAGAAAAGAAATTGGTACATCGCCCGGGAAGAATGAGCGGACGGATCGGACCACCCCTCCTTCTCCTTCGTCCCCTTTTCTTCTCCTCTTTCCCTTCGGCGTTGCTCCTTTACCATTTTTTTTTCTCCTTTTTTCTCGTGTACCTGCCGCTCGACGGAACGTCGCTCGAGAGTGCGCGGGATCAGGTCGAGGGGGTGGAGATTTTTTTTTTTATGCGAAACGTACGAGAGAAGGACCCCTGGGGGTGAATGTAGATGTAATTAAAGCGCGGCAAAGCTTTGAGCGCGGTGATAATTGAAATGTGGCTCGTCCGTGGAAAAATGTGGCGGAGAGGGTAAGTGTATTTTGATGGAAATATGGGAGTGTTGCGTTTCGAGGAATTATCAAGAAGGGGGTATTGATTATTGGGCTTTTTAAGAACGTGCGCGAGCAGTTTTTGCGAGGGAATTGGAAGATGCGCGATAGTCACGCGCACGCTTGCACGCTCCGAAAGGAGAGTTGCGTCTGCAACCCTCGTCGGACGAGGCAAAGGACCAAGAAAGGACGAAGAAGGGGCTCCGGTGGAAGATAAAGGAGGGCTTGAGTGAGATTTTCAAAGGCCGCCGGTCGAGTGGATGCTCCTGGCATTGTTGCCCTTTACCCTCCAGCCCCCGTGCCCGAGCTCCACTCTTACTCCTTCTACCACCCGACCGTAAGGGTTACCACCCCTCGGAGGTAGCAGGAAACACTTTGGCACACGAACCGGAAGTGCGGTCGTTTGACGCTTCCCGGAACGAAGCTACGTTCGTCCACTTCCTAAATTGTTTCAACCATTAATGGCATTGGAGGTGGCCTACGTTATTCAGACCGGGTAGAGGCTCGAATAATTTCTGTCTCGTATCGACACTCTCGTATATTAATATTCAGAAGAAACAGGAAATATGTAAATTAGATTGCAGATTATATTCGAAGCCTTGTAGTAGTCACCTGCACGACATGTAAGCAATTTTCATAAAGCCCGCGAAAGTGCAGCGAGTGAACGCGGACGCGAGCGATTTTCGGTTGTTAACGAACAGCGGCACAAGGCGGGCGGTAGAAAAGGGACAGTGTGCGAGAGAACGTGGAGATCGACACGCGTAACGGAATCGGCATCCTGACGCCGTTATTATTTTCTTTTATTTACAAATATATATATATCCTCGTGTGTGTTATTTCTGCAATTATTTGACACTCTTCCCTACACACAGTTCATAAATCTATCACTTAAGTAGCAGGATGCCATTTTTAATTAATTTCTATTTATGTTTCCACACATATTCCACCTCGAGTTTCGTCAGTTGGCTAGTAAAGCAGCGAAGCATTCGAGGCATCGAAGATCGCGGAAAACTCGAAGAACCGTTGATTCACAGGTACGACGGATTCATTCGCAGTAATAAACTCGCATTTATCCCCAATTATCGCGCGGCCGTGCAGCGCGAGCGTTGATGGACTTTCTCGATGCTCTTGCAATGTATGTTAATTTTCGCGTAGTTAAGGCTCTCGCTCATTCGCGTTTTAAACGGTTGACAAACAATCCGTGGGCGACACGTAGAAGGCCTAGGCAGTTGGCGCAATATCACTCAGCTTCCCTCTTTCTCCCTCGTGCTCGTAATAAGAAATTACATTCCGCAAAATTACATCAGTGGCAGGGCGATTCGAATGGCGAAATGCGTGCGTCGGCGGGAACTATCGTTGAATTATCGCGTGTCTAATGATGGATTATCCGCGACGCGAAGCGCTTGCACCGTAGGCTTTCTCAATTCGATTTAATACCTCGGTTACGAAGATGATTTTAATGCGCCAATTAGACTCGCATTTAGGGATGTTCGCGAGCACCGCCCGGAGGAAATTTCGTACAGCAGCGAGCTGAAACTTTTCACTTACGTAATCAGCGAGAATCGGACGAGGCCACGAGTTTCTCCCGGGGCATAGAAACATTTCGTCGGAAATTTCACTCGGCGAAAATGTGGTCTCGTGAATATCGCGAAAATGTGAAAAGTGTGAATACCGCACGCCACCCTACCCATAGACAATTGCGACGAGCTTGTAGCAGGTGGGAGGTAAGGTATTATTCATCTTTGTTGCGCCTGCTAGCCGACGCCTCACGCCTCTCCCGATCTTTTGATATCCGACGACCTTTAGCACCCTCCTCTCCCTCGCTCCCTCACTTGTCTCCCCTCGGCACGCCCGTGCCCATAAAAGCGTCCCCGCCTTATGAATAAAGTAGTAGAATAAGACGAGCCGCCTGGTACGCGAATTCAACGACACCACCGACACACCATCCACCACAACCATCATCCCTCCTATCCTCGCACAATCTTGCCTCTCCTTTTTTCGCTTCTCCTCGCACATTCTTACGCGAGAACGAGGGAGCACGGACTGCAAAAATCGTCGAGCAAAAATTACGGAAAACCCTTGCGACAACATCTCCAAATCGTCCTTCGTCTCTTATCCCCAAGCTGAGCTATTTACGTCCGCTAGGAAACGTGCAAACAGAGACTGACAACAGAAACCACCAGCGCGCAAGAGGCACCATGTTGCGTTATGGGTATCAGGCTGGCCATAAAGCGGCATTAGCAGGTTCCCCCATATGCCTTGCGAAACGGCTGAATTTATTCTCGACGAAAGGGAAGAAGGCGCGCGCTTATGGCCACGCAGGGAGACGTAGAAGCATCTTGCGTGATCGTTCTCTCATATACCCGAGGAAAATAGAAGGCAGGATCCGAATGACTTCTGGGTTATTCAAAGCGCTCGTAAATCAAACGATATTTTGCTCGGCGCGTGCGTCTCTCCGCGTGTATAGTTTAATCGAGTCGAACCGTAGTCAACATTAATAAAAGCAGGTTACGAGAGACGTTAAGGTGCACGATGAGCTTGCTGCAAAGGGTTGAGACGATTGGATGGTTACTGAATTTTGTTCCGACACTGTCCACGGTGGTGGTCCATCTACTTACTGGCTAAGATGCGCGAAACGAAGGGTGAAAGAGGAAGCAGAGAGTCGATGGGGTAGGTTAGGCCCGCAGGAAAGCCCTTTCATCGAGCGTAAAAAAACCGCGGACGTGATCGCGCAAAGGCGAATAAAGGACGAAGGGACAGCGCACCCTCTAACCTTCACTTCTTCTATCCGTGTTCTCCCTTGGCTCTGTCCTGCGCACCCCTCAGCTTTGCTCCACCACGGTGGTAGACGGGGGTGGCCGCAGTAACGACGCGTCGTCAGTTAATCAAGCCATTTCGTTCCTGGCGCGGGACCGGAATGAGGATTTGCTCCGAACGACCCATCGATTTCCTTCGTCCTTCGGCCACTGCTCACGAGATCTTACGGCTCTGACGCCCACCTTTTTCTCAGAGACGACGTCCGTCCGTCTCACTTCTCCTCGTTCTCCTTTTATTCGTCTCGAACGGAACGTGAAGGATTTTTCCGATTCGCTTACGTAGACCATTCTCCGTGGAGTTGGCGAGGGAGGCGTGGTCCGCGGGGTTGTTCTGACTCTGCAGCTGATCATACGTGAGAATGAGGAGGATGAGTTCGGAAACGTGCTCTGATTGCAGGAAGGCCCACGCGGGAGAAGGGAGATTGCATTTTCTGTATTCTGGATAATATTGAGGAGGCTCTGAACTTTTTACAGCGGAACTATGAGTATGTAATCATTTTTTACCGTTGCTTTTCAGTATTAAGAGGCTGTTTAGTCCGCGTATTCTCTACGTGCCAGTAATAATTAAATATCCTACGAGGCGGCGCTCGTGTCTCAGGGATCAGAAGAACGGAGCGTAAGAGAAGTTTCGAAACTCGTTCTATTGAAAAGGCGAAGTGGCTAATCTCGTTCGGCAAGGCGGCCTGAACTTCGTCAAGTGGATTAAAAGTACCGTTACGATGAAGCTGGCAAGGACAAGAATCTCGTTAAGGATCGCACGACGTTACATCATTATTCGAGACATTTTGCCTCGCTTAAGAATATCGGGAAACGATCGAGAACTAGGGTATTCAATATTCCAATTTAATCTTCTTAAGTCGCGATGAAAATAGAAACGAAAGTTCTTTTCTCAACAGATCGAAACATTCTTTTTAATCCACCGTGCGCAAAAATTGTCCAATCATGTGAAAGCCGCAATTATTCGAGTGAAAATAAACGGATGGAAAGAGCGGACAAAATTAATAGTTACTGCACCAATAAATCTTATTCCTTCTCTGTTCTCGGCATTTGCGCTCTACCCGGTGAAGATATTATATTTCGGACCAGCTGCATATCGAAACTATTTTCGGAATTAAAATCTCGCGCATATTTCTAGATCTTCGTACGAGAATTTTCCACCAAAAATTTCCCGTCCTAGTTCTCTCGAGCGATCCTGGAATAGGAAAGCCTCAAAAGCACCCTCATCCGTCTCTTGATCTTTTCCTTGGCGGACTCAGAGAATTCAACGTAATCCCGAGGTATGTACCACCGCTTAAGATGATCGTCCATGCCGAAAATTAGTTAACTCCACGGATTCTGCTCGATTTCCCTCGACGCGCCGCGCACAACCGGGTTCTGCAAGTTTAGAAAGTCGCGATTTCGTAATTAAACACGGCCGATACATCGTCCGCACCGTCGTCGTTTCATCCGCGTTGTCGCTTAGTCGCTCGACACGTTGCGCTTCACTGAAAGACGCTCGAGACTGCCCCGGCCTTGCTCCGTAAATCGTTGATTGCGCAACCTCAATTATTTTGCTTCACGTCACATTTACCATTTACGTTATCGAACCTGCTTCATAATTTCCTCGTGGCACTCTAATAATAAGGTACAAACGAATGTAATCGAGTAAAGAACTGTAACACCCTGTAGAAATATAATATAGATGGCACGGGAGAGGCTTGGCATAGGAGAGAGTACGGACCGAGAGAGAGAAATTACGCGGCCAACGGGTTAAGTCGAATATAGGAGACACTTGAGCTGTGGACGTCCTAAAGGAAAGATAGAATATACATAATACTGGCATAATTGAGGCTCAAGTAATGTAAGGAGTACGATAACCACGTAGGCGAAATTGTAAGGAACAGGAGAGAGAGAGAGAGGTAACACGGTCCTAACGGGTTAAGGCGAATGACAAAGTCAGTCGAGCTCGAACCATCGTACACTGTATCCGCCGATTAGGGCGATGTCATAAGGTGATCGCAAATTCACATATCATTCGGAATCAAACCGATCACTTAAAGGAGGAAGATATTATTAAAGCGATCGCTAAAACTATAAGGTCCGTACCCTAAAAAACGTTCTCACCAACTCTCTCTCCACAACACGCTTCTAGTCTTTCTTAATTCATTGTAACTCCGTCATATTTATCATGGTAAATTCTTATTATGTGAGTCTGTCTGAGTGTTATTATGTTCGTATGTAAATCTAGTTATATTATTATATTTATTGCTTTTCTTTTATATATTCGTATTGTTTCATCATATCACAGTCACTGATTTTGTTGCCCTTTTATATATTGACGTGCGATTTATCGTTTTGTTTTTAAATACATTGATAACGTGGCTGCATATTGTATTTGTACATTTCCTTTTATTTATTATCGTCATCACATCTCCTGGGTATGATAAAATAAGAACACACCCGTTACAGTAATATATATCCTGGACTAAAATATCCGTGGAGCCAAATCAAACAGCTTCAGATCTCTCTCTCGCACCTAAGGTCCGTAAAAGAACATATCTCTCTCCGTGCCATAAAAATCAGATTATTTATTTAACTTATATCTACATAAGACTAGTCATATCGTTGAACATTCCTTTTATGATTAGTGTATGTGTGATTTCTGTGCGTGTGATACTTATTTATTTATATGTCGTACCGATATCGTATTATTTGTTAATTTATTTGATTTTATTTTATTGACTATATTTATATGTATATATTTTATGTAACGGTTGACACGACGGGCATATGATTATATATTGACTAGCCGATGCGTATTTTAATAAAATTGACAACGTGCCCTTTTAATATATTTATTATTTATTATTACTTATCGTAGAGAACATTTAATTATTTCATAATTGGTGCCCAACTAACAGGCAGTACGACCTCACCGTATATTATTATGTACACGCGTACCCATATGTATGGATAAGACTAATGCCAATATCGTTGTAACAAGGTCACGTGCGAAAGGTATAATACGAACACCAACGACAGGTATCGCAAAGAGGAAACCGAAACGAAAAATTATAATAATGGCAACCGACATCAACTTAGAGGCTGAAAGAGAGCGATTAGAAGAGGAACGGCGCAAATTAACAGAGGAAAGAGAGGAACTAAACAGATGGAGGATGGAGATGAACACACATATCAGGAACGAGGAAACATTAAATGAGACAGCGATAAATACTAGAGAACAGGGCAATACGAATATTAGAGGTACGGTAACATGTATAGGAAACTATTTACAAGCTGATTTTAAACCGCCTAAATTCGATGGGTCGACTAATTCAAATCCAATAGAATTTATAGAAGAATTAAAAGGATATTTTAAAATTAGAGGAATTCCGGAAGAACATAAAGTTTTCATAACTCAACAATTATTAGAAGGTAGAGCTAACTTATGGATAAATATCAGTAGAGGTCTTTTTGATACGTTTAGAGAATTAGAAACAGCTTTTATAAATGAATTTTATTCTGTGGCGACTCAAATACGTATGAAAAGTCGTTGGACTAGTAGACGGTACCGAGTGTCGGACGGAAGCATAGTAGATTATTATTATAAACAGCTAAAAGAATCACGTTACTTCGAACCTCCACTAACAATGTACGAAGCAAATTATTCTATCGTGCAACAATTGCCGCCACGTGTACGAGAAGCGTTGTCGACTGTTGATTATGACGATTCGGTAGACGTAGCAAGAGCCCTTGACCAATTAGATGGAGTACACGACGAAAAGGATAGAGAAAATCGGTATAGAGCAAATTGGAATAATACTAATGTTAATTTTAATCGCGGCAATAATCGACAACCTATTCGGATAAATGGAATGTACGCGACGCGAAGAAATGATAATCGATATAACAGTAATGGGTATCAGCGAAACGGACAGAATAATATGCCATACAGAAGTCGTCAAAATGTTTATCATAATGAGCCTAATCGCGATCGATATAAGTGCCAGTCGAGACAGTGTTGTTGCGGACACGGTCGAGTACATACCAATAATACAGCGACAAGTAATAACGGTGTACGATTGCCAGATACGCGTTTTCCTCCTCCTCGGTAGGGATGGTCTGAGACGAATACTAACAGGAATAGACAATACAATCAATCTAATAGTAATACCAATAGCGGCAATTTAAACTAATGAGTGGTGTGTCAGCCACAGGTCCAGCGGCAGACCATAAAACATACGATTTTATAGAGGATCTAAGCGAAGACATAAATAACGATAGGATTATAGAGCTTAATGTTAACGATGATAAAATAATAACAAGTCCATATGTACAGGTCAAATGTAAAGACTTATGCATGCGTGCATTAATTGATACAGGCAGTCAAGTGACATGCATTTCAGACGCCGTACATAAACAATTGGATGCAACGAATCGACTTGAGGAACTTCCGATTAGCAATGTTGGTATACTTTCCGCAATCGGTAGAAAGCGTGTTAGTGTGACGAGACAGATACTATTGGACATACGTATAGGTAATCATACTTTTACTCATTATTTTTTGGTCATTCCATATCTAACTACGGACATGATAATAGGCAACGATTGGTTGCATAAGCATAGAGCGATAATAAATTATCCAGCATTAGAGATTCAATTGGACGGATATGTATTTGCCTATCCGATAGCATCGTTCGTAGGCACGTCTTCGACAAAAGAAATGGTCCCGAAAAGTATAGGTACCGCAATAATAGCAGAAACAAGCAATATGCAAAGTTTATGCAATGTGAGTGAGCAGACGGATGAAGTTGTAGAACTCTGTCGAGATATTGAAGAAATTACTGATAAAAATAAGGTTAATGATAATTTGGAAGAGGAAGTAGTTAAGGAGCCTGAGAAAGATATAAATGTGAAAGATAATTTTTTAGGTAGTATTGTAAACGTATTATGTGAAGGAAATGAGAATGTTATTGATAATAGTAATATAGAATTATTTGATGATCAAGCTGATGTAGTGCAGCAGGGGGATTACGTAGAAATTAAGGAAATGTTAGAAAAAGAGAAAAGGGAAAATGATAACAAGAAAGATACATGTAAAGAAAATGTTTTAAATAATGATGTTGACGGTGATAATGATTTATTTCATGATAATAAGGATATTGATGGTGATAATGATTTATTTAATGATAATAAGGATGTTGATGGTGATAATGAGTTACTTAATGATTATAATGATTTTGATGAATGTGATGATTTGATAACATGTGATATTTTAGAACGATTTATTGTGAATAATATAAATAATATGAACAATACAAGTAATGAACATATTTATTTATTTACTAATAAAAAAGAGTGTCCAGAGATACAAGGTGTGGCAGAAAAGTAATGAGACTGATTTTTTATTTACCAAAGTTTTTATTTTTTTCAAACAACAATGTTATCCCCTTCAAAGTAGTTCCCTTGGGCAGCTACACACCGAAGGAGACGTTGTTTCCATTGTCGGTAGCAGCGCTGGAAGTCTTCAATCGGTATGGTGTTTAGCATGTTCGTTACATTCTTTTGGATATTTTCTAAAGTTCCGAAATGACGTCCTTTGAGGACATTTTTCAGTTTCGGAAAAAGGAAAAAGTCACACGGACTGAGGTCAGGTGAATAAGGGGGCTGGGGAACCACAGGAATGCCTTTTAAGGTCAAAAATTCTGTTATGGAGAGGGCAGTGTGACATGGGGTGTTGTCGTGATGGAGCATCCATTTGTCTGCAATGTCTGGTCTCACGTGATTGACCCTTTTTCTGAGCCTTTCAAGCACGTCTTTATAAAAAACTTGGTTGACAGTTTGTCCTGGTGGAACAAATTCTTCGTGGACGATTCCTCTTTTGTCAAAAAAACAAATCAGCATTGACTTGATCTTCGATTTGCTCATTCGAGCTTTCTTTGGTCGAGGAGACTTTGCAGTGTGCCACTCCTGACTTTGCCTCTTGGTCTCAGGATCGTATTCAAAAATCCATGATTCATCACCTGTGATCACACGACTAAAGAAATCTTGCTCATTAGCGATTCTGTCAAGAAGATCAAGACACTTGCTTTTTCGAATGTCCTTCTGCTGAATTGTGAGGTTTCTCGGCACCAGTTTAGCACAGACCTTTCGCATGTGCAAATGTTCAGTCAAAATTTGATGAACCGTAAATCGGTTCAAATTTAATTGTACACTCAACATTCTTAATGTTATACGACAGTCTGATCTCACAAGAGTGTTCACACGTTCGATGTTTTCATCGGTTTTCGAACTTGAAGGCCTCCCTGAACGGCGTTCATCTTCAACGTGTTCTCTGCCTTCCAAAAATGATCTGTGCCAGCGAAAAACTTGAGCTCGGGACAAAGAATGTACCCCGTAGGCCTGTTTTAACTTTACAAACGTCGCACTTGCCGATTCTCCAAGCTTAACGCAACATTTAATGGCACAACGTTGCTCCAAATTGTGCTGTTCCATTTTGCGTGACGCACAACTAAAACACAACTTCGCTAATAGCAGTCATAAAAATCGTGTAGTTAACGGAAGGAGTTGCAATTCGCCCTGAACTATGGGAAGGTATTGATACACGTGCTCTATCAAGGAAAACCGCGCAGCGTTGCTAGATCGCTTGCAGTGTTGCCAGTCTCATTACTTTTCTGCCACACCTCGTATATGAGCATAAAATTCGAGTAAAAGGGAATAAGCCTGTGGTACAGAAATCGTATCCTGTTCCCTTTGCACTGAGGCGCGCTGTCGATTCGGAAATATGCAACATGCTTAAGACAGGGGTGATCGAACGATCCGAAAGTCCATTTTGTAATCCTTTGCATGTTGTACGAAAGAAAGACGGAAATATTAGATTATGTTTAGACGCTAGGCAATTGAATGCCTTAATAGAAGACGACCGCGAAACGCCACCGCCAATATATGAGCTCGTACAAAAATATAACGGAAAACAATACTTTACGATAACAGACTTGGCCTATGGCTACTGGCAAATACCACTAGCAAAGAAATCAAGAAAATATACCGCTTTCTTACACGGATCGTCGTTATATCAATTTAAACGTATTCCTTTTGGGCTAAAAACAGCGGGAAGCGGATTCATTAGAGCTTTAAGTATCGCGCTAGGTAATGATTTTTCTGACTTTTTGACCTGTTACATTGATGACCTACTTACATCGTCACAGGATTTTAATACTCATTTAATCCATTTGGATACTATTTTTAATAGATTACTGCAGCATAATTTTACTCTAAAATTAGGAAAATCAGTATGGTGCCAAGACTCAGTCATGTTCCTAGGATTTATCATATCTTCGCGAGGAGTAAGACCTGATCCATATAAGTTAAAAACGATTCAGGAATTTAAAACGCCGACAAACAAAACACAATTACAATCGTTCATCGGTACATGCAATTACTACCGTGCATTCAGTGTAAAACATGCTACTTTTATCGACGCGTTCCGCGATTTGTTGCAAAAAGGAGTCCCTTGGAAGTGGACAGAAAGGCATGATGAAGCATTTGAATTATTAAAACAGAATTTTCTTAATGCAATTACATTACGTCATATACTTCCTGATCGATCGTTTAAAATTCAAACTGATGCTAGTGACAAAGGTATTGCGGGAATATTGTACCAACTAGATGAAGGAAATGATCATCGCGTGATCACATTAGTTAGCAGGTGTTTGTCTGTGGCAGAACGTAATTACACAACCACGGAAAAGGAGCTTTTAGCAATAGTATATACAGTGATAAAATGTAGAATATATCTAATAGGAAATGCATTCGAAATTATAACGGATCATCGAAGTCTAACGTATTTAAACAGCACAATATATCTGACCCCTCGTCTAACCAGATGGAGCCTCTTGTTACAACAATATAATTTTACTGTCACATATTGTCGGGGCAAAGATAACGTAGCGGCAGATTTTTTTAGTCGGAATCCGGAGGGGAAATTTGGTAAAGAAGAATCATCAGATGTAACCATTTTTGCATTAGACTCGTATATTCGTAAACCAGAAGTACAATCAGATATTCCAGCCCTAGTGTTAATGTATATCGCCACCACTGATGACAACGTTTCGAGGCAATTAAAAACGATAAGCAAGCTCCAAAGAGACGATGCGGTTGTTGCAAAAATGATTGAGGAATGCTCGCGAAACAGGGACGATCAACACTACACAATATATAATGATATATTATTTCAAAGAGATACCAAGAGAAATATATGGCGCATTGTTATTCCGAAATGTATGCAGCGGGAATTGATAACGTCAAAACACGATAGATTAGGGCATCTCGGAGTGTACAAAACATATTTCTATATTCTTTCATTTTATTATTGGAGAAAAATGCACCAAGATATTAAAAGGATTGTATTGGCCTGTGATCTGTGCCAGCGTGTGAAATATTTAAATGTAAACATGGAAGGTGATTATAATATGGTAAAATCACACGAGCCAGGTGATTTAATAACTGTAGATTTTTATGGTCCACTGCCGCGATCGATTGGAGGAGTACAATATCTTTTTGTAGTTTTGGATGCTTTTTCAAAGTACGTTACGTTATATGCGATAAAACGCGCCACCACTAAAATCGTTATAAATAAAATATTAAATGATTATATACCGCGAATTGGAAAGCCGCAGCGCATATTATCCGATAATGGAACACAATTTACGGCGAGTCTATGGAGGAATACTATGTCTAAGGAAGGGATTCGCGTAGTGTATTCGTCCATAAGACATCCCCAGTCCAACCCAACTGAGCGAGTGATGAAAGAGATAGGGCGCTTATTTCGAACGCTGTGCTCAGACAAACATTCAAAATGGGGCAAATATGTTGGTACGATCGAGCAATATTTAAACGTGACAACGCACATGAGTACCCGCTTCTCTCCGTATGAACTTCAATATGGTCAATCCGTCGATGACATGGTACAAAAATTAGTAAAGTTTCCCGAAAGCGAAAAAGTCGACCACAGAATTAAAATTAGTCTAGCTAAAGAAAATTTAAAACATAGCTTTGAACGCCGCAAGAAGACACAAAAAACAAGCTCGAAGATTCCTCTAAAAGAAAAAGATTTGGTACTAATCAGAGTACCACATCTATCAAATGCGATAGACAAAGTGACGCGAAAGTTCTTTCACCTTTTCGAAGGCCCATATCGAATTAAAAAAGTTTTAGGTAATAATTCATATTTGTTAGCGCAACATGACGAACCTAATAATGAAAAGGGAATATACAACCGACTAAATTTAAAGAAATATAAACAGTTAGAATAAGACGAATGTATATAGAAAATAATGACGCTGCCTGATAGTTAAGAAAATTGTAAATAATTGTAATATAAGAGTGTATGAAAGATGAATGGACTGAATGTGTGCGTCGAATGATGCGTATTGCCAGTGTTTATTTAAATGCTATCTTTTATATGTATTTGTATGTAGATTGACAAACCTCCATACAAAAGGGGGATGATGTAGAAATATAATATAGATGGCACGGGAGAGGCTTGGCATAGGAGAGAGTACGGACCGAGAGAGAGAAAACACGGCATAAGAGAGAGAGAGAGAGAAATTACGCGGCCAACGGGTTAAGTCGAATATAGGAGACACTTGAGCTGTGGACGTCCTAAAGGAAAGATAGAATATACATAATACTGGCATAATTGAGGCTCAAGTAATATATATCCTGGACTAAAATATCCGTGGAGCCAAATCAAACAGCTTCAGATGTCTCTCTGGCACCTAAGGTCCGTAAAAGAACATATCTCTCTCCGTGCCATAAAAATCAGATTATTTATTTAACTTATATCTACATAAGACTAGTCATATCGTTGAACATTCCTTTTATGATTAGTGTATGTGTGATTTCTGTGCGTGTGATACTTATTTATTTATATGTCGTACCGATATCGTATTATTTGTTAATTTATTTGATTTTATTTTATTGACTATATTTATATGTATATATTTTATGTAACGGTTGACACGACGGGCATATGATTTTATATTGACTAGCCGATGCGTATTTTAATAAAATTGACAACGTGCCCTTTTAATATATTTATTATTTATTATTACTTATCGTAGAGAATATTTCATTATTTTATCATTAAATCGAAAACCGTTACAACCCTTGGGAAAATTTCTCCGATGACTCAAAAGCGTTCCAAGGAGATTTACCTAAATTTCATCAGCATCCATTTCATTGGCCAACGTGATCTGTCCTTTTGTACGTGGTACATAGTGCACTTCCGAGTATTCGTGGAACGCGAGAACCACAGCTGGTCCTTTTCGAAGTATGCGGAAACAAGAGGCGAGCTACTCGCCTCAGGACTGTACGGTCACTTGAACTCGACGACTGGAAAGGATTCTTGGGTGGTCAGACTGGCGTAACGCAGAATGCAAAGGACCTCGATGGTACATACGGGCATTGTCATGGAAATTCCCTGGATGCAGTCGGTGCGCGGTGATAGGAAGGAAGGGAATTCTACAATTTCCGCCCACCAGCAATGGAGAGAATGGAGCGAAGCGAAAGAGAGACTGGAGGCTCGTGCTAGAGGGTGTGAGAGAAGATTGAGGGGGTGGAAGAAAGAGGGTGCGCAACTAGGGGAAGGCGGAAGGGAATGATGGCCAGGAGTAACCCCCGACCCTCGTAATCCGGCGACTGAAAGCCACGTTTAATATTTATGATTTATTTCGGTTTAGTTCGACGCGCAAACGAGAGCCGCATTTGGATTCAGCAGTGAATCTCACTCTTCACGTGCATCGTGAAGCAAACTCTACTTTGTTGGTTCTCCTGTCTGGCGATCAACGAAACAAACATTTGCACGGTGTCGGAGCAGGGAAAAATTCGTCGCGCGAGATCTATTAATAGTACCTGAAAGCTGGGTGTGTTTTCTCGTAAATTAACCGCGACGCTTTTCTGTCTCATCTGTAAACGACACTAAGCGCCGACAAACTACGAGACTCATGATGGTCGTCGTGCGAGTCCAACGACGAGTAACAATTTACAACCCCGCGAGCGGGTTCCCCAGAATCGTCACCGTCATTGTTCCAGGAACAATGGCTCGATAGAAATGCCTTCGCCCTCACATCCGGTGTATCTCCCCGGTCGTAAAGGGTCTAGGGGAGAGAATTACCCTCTGTGTATTAACTCGCGTAATTGAGATTTATTAATCCGGTGGTCGCTTGGTGGCCAGCCAGCGCATCGCTTAACCTCCTCTCTCTCTCACACACACTCTTTTTCTCTCTCTCTCTCAAGAGAGGATATGCCATAACTTTGTTATTCTCACAAAATAATAAGCCTCAGACCCCTCCACCTTTTCTTGTGAAATATTCCAATGACCCTTGCTAAGGCGGAAATCCTGCAAAAAAATTAATCTCGGGAGGAAACCTTGTTCCAAATCCTAAGAAGGAGGATCCTCGAGGCGATGAATAAGATTCGGTTTAATGGCGAGCGTGAGAATCGTAATGTCGGCAGGACGAGAATTCTGGGTGCCTAAAATCCTACCTCGAGCCGGGTACGGAGCCCTTAATACAAACGAGACAAAGCGATCCGTCATCGCGCCGTTTAATGAAAGTCACGCCCATAACTTAGGAACATCGGAGACTTAAGGTACGGAGAAGGACACGGTGGCGTGAGTCGTGAGCGAGTGAGAAGGGTAAGTGGAAGGACAGGAAGGAGAGACGGAAGTGGTGGAGAGGGAGAAAGAGAGGGAGACAGTCGAAGATTGAAGTTGAACACTTAATCCAGCAATATGAAACTCCCCTGCGGCTTACCCTGTCGTAACCTACCCTCCTCTGCTAACAACATTATTCTAGGAGCGAGCTTCTACGATAACGCGCGCGCGCGCGTTATATCCTCGCGTAACCGTGAACGATATCCGAGAACGGTAGACGAAGACGGTGATGATTGTACGAGACTCGGTGGCTCGGTGGAAGGGCATGCCTCGCTTGTCCCTTAAACACGGTAAACGACATTTTACGACACGCCGGCTCGCCCACCCTCGCGGTTTTCGCTGCGGGAACAAGTACTTCCGTCGGCTATACTCCTCGGATTTATTATTTAGATTCGGCCGACTGCCTGTATCGCACCGACTGCTTCCCCTCGAATATCAAAGTTTATCTTGGAGGAAGACGCCCGACGTGGAAGTCAGGTGGAAGAATTTATCCGTCTTCCGAACTTCGTGTCTACCAGTTCCTCGCGAGTTCCATAGGAATTAGAAAGTTTGAAGGTTCGCATTTCGATTTTTGCAGGCACCGTTTTTTTATCTGCGAGACGAGAACTTTTATCAAAAAGCTCTTTGCTTTGCGAAATTAGAGGGAGCGGGTGAAAACGAATGATTCGAAAACAAGCTTGAAATACATTCGTGACAGGGTAAACAGGGGAGACCTCGCAGGGGATCCTGCGGATGCACGGGAGGGTTTAAAAAATTTTTCAACGCCGCTCGCGCGAGTTTCTGTGAATTATCGAGCAACCTATCCTGCCTGCTGCCTGTCTCTCCAGCCGAGAAACAGATGGCACGTTGCGTATCCGATGAGAAATGACCTTCCATAAATAATGCAATTTTCTCTTCTACTTTCGCAGAGGGATGGCGAGACTCAGTGTTGGGGACATTCCCGCGTCGTTTATTCGAGACACTCGGCAGTTTCTCCAGGGACAGTTCGCCATGTCCTGCCACGGTAAGTCGGTCACTTTGTTCATTCTTTATCTAGCGAGTCCTGCGCGGACAGACACCCGCCTTTATTTGTCGCGCGATGCCCGCCCTCGTAAGGGGTGGATTGGCGGCAATGGCTTTTAAGCATGACACGCGTCACGTGTCGCGTCGTTCCATATTCCAAAATTCCCTCGAGGACTCTCGTTATCCGCTTGATAAATTCTCCCACATCCTACGAGGTCTACGTAGCGTTAAAATTACAAATGACGAAAACAAATTTCGTTCCGTACATCGACTTTGTAGCTCTTAATTGCGAAGGAGAAAAAAATTCTGCAGGATGTTTCGTTTTTTCGAGAGAATTTCCTCCCGATACGATGAGATACACTTCCACCGGAGCTCGAGTGATCCTAGGCCGAAAATGCAAATCTAACCGTGGCTCGCACCCTCGTCGCATTTCAAATTGCCGAAAGCGAGGATCTACCCGACGCCTCCGGGCGTGATATGTAAATCACACGCAGCACCGTCGGATACGATCTCGTTACCGACGCGATAAGCAGGCCGAGGCTTTTGGGGACGCGAGAGAGAATTTATTGTAGGAAGATCAACGACCGTGGGTTCCACTCCAAGTCGACATTCAGTATTGACACGAGTGCTGCAAAATATTACCGAGCAAGCGCTGCTGAAATTGCTAGGAACGGTGAAAAGGGATTTCAATTTCGAGTGGCAAATATTTTCCGGAAAATGTCACGTGCGTGGAAAATAAGTTTTGCGATGAAAGCGCGATTGAGTTTAAAAATGCAAATCGAGTTCTGGGAGAAAAATGAATGTTAAATTTCTCCTGAGATAGAATCGAGTGCTGAAAATTCTCACTCTCCAAGAGAAAATGTTCTTCCTTTGTCCCTCCTTTCCCTATTACGCCCTGCTTCCATGCCACCCGTGAAGCTTTGTCTGATTCTGCTTGTCTCTTTCCACTGGCGCTCTACTATCCTCGTCCAACACCTTCTCGCTCGCCACACTCACCGCACTGTTTCTTTCCCCACGCAGCCACTTTTCTCCTTCCACCCCCCACGGCCATCCCTTTGTGTCTCCTTGGCGGGAGGTAAAACCGACGAAGAACAAAGAGAAAGTATCGCAGCAGTAAAAATTCTAACACGAAATGGCGATGGCCTCCCCGTACTCCGCGCCATCCACGACGATAAATTTCCATTGCACGAGTAAAGCCAGGAACTTCTGGCCGTACGTTTGTGGCGAGCTTACGTGGATGCCCAAAAATACGAATGTGAAAAAAGTGCCAGGTACATTAGCGTGTGCGAACTCGGGCACGTAGGGTCGTAGATCTACCGATAATTTTGAGGCCACCTGAGAAAAGAATAGGGGTGGGCAGAGGTGGTCAAAGGAGGAAGGAAAATCTTTCCATAGACCAGTAAACCCATTGATCTATTTTTACAACGACCGACATTGTACGGTCTATTCACATGCTTCCGCGAATTCGACGCATTTCCGTGCATAGATACCGAACGACTTGTATTTTTAGATAAACGGACGATTCAGGAAACACGGAAAAAGCGTTCGTGCGAAGTCAGAGCGGGCCGACGCGAAGTCTCGGAGAATAGGACAAAATTGCAGTCGATTAACAAATGTCTGCAGGTATTTGAGCGCATCGCGGGACTATTCTCGGAAAAGGGTGGTACGCGGAAAGCATCGGTCAAATGTCAAGTACGGACATACGGTGCAGAATACAGTAAAATCGTCGTTATTATTTAACGAAGAATGTAAACTGGAGCGCTGGAGGCAGTCCAACAAACTCACGTGACAAGAAATGTTCTCGACATGCGCTCATGCGTGAGAACGAAAATTTTTCTTTGTACTATTATCGCCTTTTTCACGTCCGTAGAAAACAATAGCTTTCTCTCTCCATTCGCGAACGAGTCTGTTTATTCCGTCTTGTTGGCGTCCCGTTGAAAGTCTTTCCACGGCGTCGGCTCAGTAAGGTAAACAAGTTAACCATCGTGGAAGACAAGGGATATCTCGCATGCGAGGCAAATATATATTGAGGCACGATAATACGGTGTATACAATTGGCATAAGTGCACGTTTGCGCAGCACGATGCTACGATCTTGCGTGATATTGCAGTCAATCATTTTCCCGCGTAAGGCAGTGGCCGGATATACGGTGCCGGTGGACGGTGAAATTCCAAGCGCCCATAAGAAAATTACTTTAGGTGGGGAAGAGGGCGCCAGGGGAGTCGTGTAAGTAGAGTACCTAAGCGAGAAAGGAACGGAGGGCTGGAGAACTGAAAGAGAAGAGCGAGAGAGAAAGATAGAAGGAGGAACGAACGAACAGGGGTGAAACGAGCGTGCCTCCGAGGTGAGAAAGAGAACTACGGAGAGGTGGAAAAGAGAAGTGAAACAGAAGGAGGGTGACAGAAGGAGGAGAGAGGAAGGGAGATATATTCGCGGGGTTGTCACTTCGGATATTGGTTTTATATTGGATTTTCGATTTTACCTCGACGAGGCACGAGTGCTGGGCATGTCTTTGATTTCCCTTCCCATCCTCTTCTTCGATGCTTTGCCTCGAATTAGGTGATTGCTCTTTCCACGTGGAGAAGTGGAGGAAAATGGCGAATGCACGCGAAGAAGGAGGGAACGAAGTACAGTCGAGAGGAGAGAAGGAGGCTGAGTGCGAAAGGTGGAGAATAGAAGGAGAAGCAGAGAGTGGGAGAAAATGCGGGCTAGAATGAGAGAAGGAGAAATGGCGTTGGATACATGACCGTAGGGGTCTCTGGTATCGATCGCTAAACCAGGTGCACCACGCCCAGTTATCAATTAACGGGAGTTCACGTAGCCCGACGAAAATTCATGTGAACAGGATGCGCCCTTTTGTGATCGATCACCGCAGTAGAATGAGAAAGGGGAGAGAGAGAGAGACAGAGAGAGAGAGAGAGAGAGAGAGAAAAAGAAGGAAGAAGAGAGAAGCACGGAAAGGGTAGCGACCACGATTGTCGCCTACCCGGTAAAACTCGGTAGGCGGATTTAAGTGATTAAAATCCATTCTCGAAAATTAAATGGCAAAGCAGTTATTATCGGTTGGGCAGGCACGCGTGATTAATTATAGCACGGATTGCTCGTTAGGAAGTTGGGGTCACGACCTCTCGCCTGGTCTCATTGAAAATTCTACGTATTTCCGGGTAATTCCGAGTAAATTCTTAATTCTTCGTCGAACAAAGGAGATTAACTGGTTTTATTGTTGCTGGTTTCAAATATGTACCTTGGTTCAATTTAATCTACTTCTATGATGCTAAGATACGATGACAATCTTTAGTAAAATACACATAAACGTAAAGTTTCTTAAAGCAAAATCTGATAATTCTCAATAAGGTATAAACATTCTATTTGGGTGAATACGAGTGCCCGCGGTGAAAGCAGTAAAACTTGATTTCCCATTCTCGTTAGTGCTGGGTGCCCAATTCAAAGGGTCGAAACCTGCGGCGGTCATAAAAGTACTCATTACTCGACTCGATGGCAGATAGCGTTGCGACAAGATCGCTGCACGCGTCGCAAAAGGAGGGCAAGTCCCGCATTAGGGTCGAGTGTCGTACTCGGCGAATATCTAAATCAGTAGATAGAAACTCATGCGAGGCCTCCACCGCGCGGGGTTTCCACATTGAGGATTCACACTTGTAGTGCTCGCGATAAAAACAGTAGTAGCATATCCACGCGAAAAAAGTTCTAATGCCTCGCATCCTTCGTTACTATCTTTAATCCACCATTCGGATAAAATCAAATCCTGGAGAGCACTCACGACCTTCTAAAAACGAAGCACGACACTCGGCTTCCTTAAAGCCCCGTGACCACTATTCTTCTCGTAGATCGGAGATATCTGGAGGTCGACGAGATCGCGGCACGCGTCAACGGGGGTGCAGGTCAGGCCGCACGAGGCTTAAGCCGCGAGGGGTGGTGGTGGTGCTGGTGGTCGACGTTAAGCGGCGAGCCGCAAGTCCACTTATTCTACCTGAACACCCCGTAGCGCTTCGCAACGCTCTCCAACGACAGGCCTTACATTGCATTAAAAGCTCAACTTCTCCCACCCCTACGAAAGATTTTACCTGCTGCAAGAGGGTCGGTGCCAGCCGCTCCTCCCACCATCTCGTGAGCTGCAACGTCACGAGGCGACCATAAATAACGCGTTATCGCAAAGATCCGGATAGCGGCTAATTTATTTACGAATCGGACCTTCTCCTGGGGGATGAGCCGAGCGTGTCACGGGGGTGGCTCGAGCGCATGAGTCACGTGCCATCTGCCGCGAAGCTCGTTCTCTATTATGACGGCGCGAGTCTTCGATGACTTTGTGTTTCTGGAAACACGTTCGAAGATTCGACGACGGTCTTTTGTATACGGGGCTTGCAATTGAAAATTGGTTATCGATTATGGGGCTGGTAGGGGATTCTTTTTCGTCATAGGGTTTCAGGATTGAACGAATTTTAGTGTAAGGAATATTCGTACGTTAATGATATCTTGTTAAATAAATATTCTTATTAATTAGTAACACGATCGTCGATCAATTATTTCTCGTAGCATTATCTTAATTTGGACGTATGAATTTTGCTACCCTCTGTATTGGACTGTATTTCATTGTTCGTATTAATTTGTAACATGAGGATCGTTAAATTCTTTTTCGCAGTGTTACGTAAATTACGATATACGATATACGAATTTTGCTACCTTCTCCATTGCTTTTGTATCAAACATTTATTTATCTGGCTGTAACGTAAAACCCTCGCGATTCTCGAAACATTATTTACATACCCTCGTATCCCATTCAGAGCCACAAGTACTATTCTGTACTCGAGCGGTCGCAACGAGCGATGCCCTGCGGACGGGGATTGGTCCATTTTCGTTAATAAGCATGATCAAGGGAGTAACTGGGGTGATAGAAAAGCTCGTTCAACTTCAAAGAGCCCCGAGTGTCGCTAACTAAACTCAACATCGCCGGACGGGAGAGTTTGCCATTTCCAATCCCAGTCCATTTCGTGATTAAGTGTAAACTTCTGAAGTTACCCTCGAGGACTCTCGCAAATAGGCGCAACTCGTGTAACGCGCGTTTTGCGTATTTTACGCTCGCGTGAGGACGCTCTCGCACACGCTCCTGTTAAAGACCCATCGCCGAGGAAGAAAACGAAAGCAAATTTTCGAGTAAACTCCCTTAAGATGCTTTGCTCCTGCCAAGCTGAAGCTTTAGCAAAGGAAACGACGAGTAAAAATGTTCTGCAAAAAAAAGAATGACGCAAATTAGCACGTGTAAAAATGTGCACAACGTTTCCACAGCGTGTGCGGATGTATAAAGCACCCCTATAAAAAAGAGTGCCCACTCTTCTATTTTCTGCATTCCTCCATGTCATCCCTTCGCTTTTTTGTTCACCTTAGGAGACTCATCGTCTACACGTAGGTCGATTATAAAAATGAAGGGTAAGCCCTTTGACTCGTGGGTTTGAAGGAGACGAGAATGGAAACGAGAAGAAGCGATGGAAACAGGAGGTGGAGGAGAGACGAGAGAACGAAGATGAGGGAAAAGACGAAGAGAACACTTTCGTTCGGCATCTCGCGTCGATATCGGGTTGCTAATGGTGTAAGCCAAGCCCATCGTCGTAAAAACGCACGCAGGGATAATTGAAGGGAAGGCGAATGCCCTCTCTGTTATTTCGATGGCTTTCGCCGACCCTCCTCGCTTCACCGTCTTCGTTCCAATGCGTCTCTTTCTCTCTCTCTCTCTCTCCCACTTAATTGCTCGTACAAATTACTTTCCGCACTCTACCTTCCTCTAAAATCGTACGGAAGTTTACGCTCGCAAAGCACGGCCCCGCTCGATCATCATGGCCATTAGGCTATCGTCCTACGATGAACCCCCGAGAGAGAAATTTTCTGTTGCTACACACGCGTGTGCGCGCGCGTGCGAGACGTGGACTTAATTTTCCGATGACCTAGCAGAGCACGGATGCAATAATTTGTAGGAAAAAGAAAAATCTGATGATCGCTATGGGATTCCATTGGAAGCTATTTACACATCCCCCGTCTTGCTTTTACTCGTGGAGTAAGATGAAAGCAAGCGCGCTCCCCATGGGGCGATCAAAGTGTTTTCGAAAAATTCCCGTTAATCTTGAAGAAGGCTTGAAACGCCCCGTAAACTCCATGGGGTGAACGTGAAGCGCTCTTCTACGGGGGTCAAGTTCTCGGTCGCCTCATTAGAAACGCGAACGCAGTTCCCCACCCATTCGCTCTCCAATTACTGTTCGCTCGCTCCTGGTTCCTGGTTCGAGCCAGGCACCGTCCAGTGGCGTAAATATCAGGCCAACGATCGTTCCTTCAACCCGAGGCCGAATATCTCATGCAAATAGGATTGCAAGAGAAGGTAGAAGACAGTAAGAAACTTCGTGAAAGCAAAAGTGAAATTTACATTCTAATGAGAACAAATTGTCCGTAGTAACGAGATTCACTGTACAAAAAATGAAAATATTTCTCGGTGAAAATTTATTCCAAGTACCGAAACTACTGGTGATTATAATAAATCTTTAGTGTCGAGAATTAACAACTTGGAGTTTGTTCTATCGCGAGAAATTAATTTTGTTTACCGAGAATATTTTCCCTGTCAGCAATGAACACTTGGCTTACGCCACTGCGTCCGCTCACACGCGTACACTCTAGCTCCTCTCGTTTATCCGTTCGTTCTTCCTTTATCGTTCTCTCTTTTTATTCTCCGTCCTCTTTTTGGATCCTCTCTCCTCCCGCGTTTCACACACACGCGCTCGGCTCCATCCTTCCCTTTTCTGCTCGCCATCCCATTCGCCCCACGGGCTCGAGCAGAGACGTTTGCACGCGCCGTTCACGCAAAATCCGTAATTGCTTCGCACGGTTGCACTTCGCCGACTGTTTGCCAATTTGTTCGGTTTGCCCGCGTGTTTGCGTTACGTTGGAAACGTTGGCCCCTTCGGACTCACCAGCCTTGCCTCACGGCATCCTCCGCGTCCTTCTGCGCCCTCCACCACCCTGGAGTTTCATCATCCGTTGGAAAAGCGACATTATTTCAGGACTCACGGACGATGCCTCGGCTCTGTCAATGTACACGTTGTTTACTCGGCTACCAAACCGACGACTGACTTATCCAATTTGCCCAAATTTATAGGCCACCCCTTTGTCGGACTTTATTGCATCCTGCTGTGTACCTTGAAGATGTAGAACGGACGTTTTACAAATTCACATTTTAATCGCGACGTCCGTCGACGATTCTTGCTCGTGAATTCCACCAAGCAATTGAACGCTACCTTCTCTCCAGATTGTCCTTCCTCCCTTCGTCATCTACAGACGTAATTTCCTTCGGGGATAACGAGAAGGAGGGACATTTTATTCGAATCCTCGTACAGTGGGGAACAATGACGAAGAATGGAACTGAAAACAGTTCCTTTCTCGGGATTATCTTTACTCCCGTTGCAATCCATTTTGTCTTCTATTACCGTCGTTGAAGATTGCGGCGAATCGCCACGCGGAAACAAAAGTCTCGAGCGAGAGTGGTTTGGGGTTGCTGGTGGTCGATGGGGGTGGCCGGTACTTCTTATCGATGCAAAACAGTGCGGAGGGTCGTAGCAATTAAGAGATAACAAGGTTTCGCCCTCGTCACCCCTCCAATTAGTAACACCCCGCGTCCGTCCCGTTACGCATACACTGCCAACACCAGAACATCCCCGCTGGGCTTCCGTTCCACCCCTCTCTGCCTGTGTGCCTTCCAGCACCGCGTCGAATCATCTCTCTTTCCCTTTCGTTCTCCGTCCTTCCGTCTCTCTTCTTCCGAGGAAAGTCTTCCCTACCATTTTCTCTTTCTATCCAGTGCCCTTCCGCCCTACCATTTCCTTTCTCCCCGCCTGGCCACCTCCCTTTGCATGCCAGAACGACGACGACGGTCCACTGGGAATTCTGGGCGAAGGGATTGCAAGGTGCCACTCGTGATGGAAAGTACACATTATCCGGAATGTGCCAGAGTAGACGAGAGAGGAGAAGAGGATAGACGAGAGTGGTGCGAGTAAATTGAGCGAGTAGACGATTTTTGAAGGAAGCCTGTGGCGCGAGTAAACACGTCGAAGACGGTGGAGGTATGGAAATTGGGAGGATGGACTCCTAGGTAATGGAGAAGGCATCTGAAAATCATAGACTTATACTCGTAGACCGAGCGTTCTGTGAGAGGCGCTGAAGACTACATTAAAACGAGAGAGCAATAGTGGGAATTAGAGAGACTTAAATCAGAGTGACGACAAGCAGCTGCCACTTCTGATTGGTCCGCCATTTTCGATCGGTTCCCGCTGAATTTCAAATTCGCGTGAAATACATTTTAATTTCGTCGATATATCATTGCAAACAATGCTTAAATCAATGCAGACAGTAGCAATACTCATTGTTAATCGGCGTATAAATAAATAGAGAGTATGAGCAGAGTAGTCCTATATTGTACAACATACATTTCTGCACATTTTATTATTTAAAAGAACGGTGCATCGCCATCGATTTATTGTCGTAATATTTACGATTCGGCATTACAATTCTTCGTCTGTTTAAGCACGGCGTTATGTTTCATATAACATCACTTTCAGCTTCCCGTCGCTTGTAGGTTAGAGGTGTGCTTCAATTACACTTTTGACACATGGAACAGAAAGGAAGCATAGAACAGAGAAAGCATATATCTCTTTCTCTTTCGCACGATTTCGATACAACATGGCGGAACGTCACTCTTGTCGTCACTCTGATTTAAGGCTCTCTAACTCTCGCTATTGCTCTCTCGTTTTAATGTAGTCTTCAGCGCCTCTCGCAGAACGCTCGGTCTATGAGTATAAGTATATGCTGAAAATGTTCTTTCTTTTGTTGAATAGATTATTCGTTCGCGTTGAAGTAGAATTATTCTGAGCAGGGATACGACGCGATGTCATTCGTCATTTTAACGAGTCAAGTTCGCGCGTAGAAAAACACGCGTGGTCCGCCACCCGTCATTGGCCTGCGCTCGGTGGTCCGCCGCTGCCGCGTCGAAGGGTCGCATAAACGAAGAGAGAACGGTAGAAAGGGCACCCGACGGCCAATTATTTCGAATTCAGTGAGCTCGAATAGAGCGGGCACGTCCGATTGATTATTATCGAATCGTACAAACGAAGGCGCTTGATCGTGACCATTCAGGCGTTTGGATTGCTATGCCGCATGCCTGTAATCGCGAGACTCGTCGCGGCTTCATTTTACAGGAACACCTCGCTTCGATACGAAATTTTTACTTTGCTGCAACCTGCGTCAGAGCGCAGAGCCGAAATAAATTTCCAAGCTTCCGTAACGGCGATGCTCTGCACGTTTCTCATCGTGGAAAGTATTATCATAATCCTTCGTTCTATCCTCAGTACGAAATAAATTACACAAAATCCTGAATCGATCCCAGATCGGAGGATTTTCGGCTCACGTGGCACGATTCGACCGAACGAAGGGGTGAGAGAGAGAGAGAGAGAGAGACGAGAAGGCGAAAGGAGGGGGAGGGCGTGTAAGGTCGTTAGCGAAGTTTCGAGCGGTGCATAGCAATGAGGCCTGAAAAGGGAACGAGAGGGGTTGGAAAGAAAACCTCCTGGGAATCGAGACACCCGTTATATATGGAGGACCGAATGAGACGGATGGACTATCACGCGTTGGATGAAGGTACAGAAATAGGGAAAGGGCACGTGGATGAGAGAGACGAAAAGACTTTGCGAGACTGACTCATGGCGCCCAGGATAATCGAACTCGTTACGACCATTCTCAGGATTCGTTTTCGTGCGCGGCATCGTATATTGCCGTTTCGCTTCTGGCGGATTTCATTCGCGGGCCTTCGATTGTATCGAATAACACGACAATGGCTGAATCGGAGAAACGTTTGGTGCGTGCTCGTTAACGAGTGAATAGCCTCATGTTCCAATGCTGAAAGATTTATAGAAAAAAGCTGCTGTAAACATTATTTCCAACATCGAGTTGATGTGTCTAGACATTTACGAATCTTCAGAAGGATAAAAAACTTTTTGAAATGGATTGAGTCATCGAATGGAACAATCCGCGGTGGATCGTTCAAATAGAAGCTGTGTGTTAAGGTGCAATTTTTTTGTAATATCTCTCGTCCGCGGCTGGTTAGTGCGTCTACCACCCGGCTTCAATGTATTATATTTCAGATAGGAGTGATTTCATTTTACGCGTCTCGGCTCGTCAACTCAACCGGCCAACCTTCGACGGCTGCCGTAATTATCGTACGTGTGCTCTCTGCATTAAATGCGACGTCCGCATTCTGATTCGTTTTTCAACACTCAAATTTCAATTTTGAATATAATTTTTGATTATGGCTATCTGTTCCTGGCAAGAACTTAGATTTAAGCTATTTACAGTGCGTGGGATCAATTCTGCCTTTGAGCAATTTATGAACTTTTCTAAGAAATTTTGCAAATGTCTATACGACGGCACTTTTGGAACTTAACGACACACATCGTAAATGAAGTTCCTCCATATTCAAGAGAGCCAAGAAAGTACGGCCAAATTCCAATTCGTTAATAGCTCCCGAAGCTTGAATGTAAATGCGCGCTGAAGTCGATCTTGTAAACGACGATTAAATTGCTCTCACGGTGAAGCCCTACGAGGAAAAGCTCGATCGTTTTACGAGCTTTTTACAAGGCAATCCTGCGCGGATCTTCCTCCGAGTAAAGCCACAAAATTCTCAAAGTATCGAAATACACCTGGATTGCTACTTTCGGCGAACAACCATTAACAGTAGAAATCTTGCAAGCTTGCAGCCACAAACAAAATTCTTTCACGACCTCAGAAATCCCTTTCATCGTTCATCCTCGAACGAGGAAGTGTCTCGTGAGATCGATGGACCGTAGAGAAAACCAGATCCAATTACGAAACAACAACAATGCCGATCCCCCTTATTCCCAGTGTCACGGGCACTCGTGTTCGCGCGAGTGCCAGGAGAACGCGAGAATAATAGAGCCCGCGTGCGGGCGCGCTCGTCGACTTGTAAATGCACGAAGGAAGCGTAACTAAAACGAAGTGGAGTCCTTTACTGTACCACCACCGGCAAGGGACTCCTCCCTCTCGCTTCATCTCTCCCGATCGCCGGAAACATTTGAGGCGAAGGTAGAACGAGGGGTCGCGGTGCTTCGGGTCGCAAAGTTGGTCTTGTTAGGCCCGACGAAAGGGGGATTCTGATCGACGAACCGTGGCGGGAGCCCTAAGGGCCCTTTCCTCCCGCCCGACACGCTTCGTTTCTCAATTGATTCTTTATTTTACAATCGTCGGTGGCCTCGGTAAGGGCCGCCACGGCGCTCGGCGCAATGGGCCACGAGAAAAGGGCACTCGACCCAGCGAGACATTCTCCACCGTCTGCTACGATTGGCTCGTTATCGTCGAATAAAAAAAAAACTGCTTGTTACGTCGAATCGAAAATTATCACATCTCCTTCTCCTTCCTCCTTCACTCGTCTCACTTCTCGTTTCGTCATTACGTAAATATCCTTCGTTTTGCTTTACAGAAGGACGAACCTCTCCCGTGTCTTCCGGTACCGGACCTGGAGACGACCTTGCACAAATATCTGGCGCAGGTCGAGGCCATCGCTCCGAACCACCTGGAGCGCGCACGAGGCCTGGTGAAGTCCTTCCTGTCTGGGCCTGGCCCACGGCTTCAGCAACGTCTCCTCGAGCGTAGACAGCAGGTTGCCAACTGGGTGAGTGTCACTTCGCGTCCCCCTTCGTACGTTCGTTTTCAAAGCGAGCGCTCGGACGGCGTCGCGACGTTTTCAGGCGCCGCGTCGTCGTGGTCGTCGTCGTCGAGGCGACCTTACACTGGAGGGAGGCCTGAACGAGCCGACAGGGATTATTTCCGTGGCACTTCTTCATTATAAATAATTAAAGTGGACGAGAGTACGGCGAGGGTAAAGGTACGCGTCGCGACGTAACGAGGACGGTCGGCGCGCGAAGAAGAAATGCAGAAAAGCGGCGGAATGTTATTAATAGAAATGGTAGTAATAGAGCGGAAACGGTAGTATATAGACAGTCGAGTGACGGAACACGCTTCTGCACGTCTATTTCCGCGCGTGCTCGCGCCCGCGTACGTCTCTCCGCGTAGAGACACTCACTTTCTCCTTCTCTCCATTCGTCTGACCCTTTGGTCTTTGTCTTTCGCGTTCACCCCTCGCGCTTAAATATTCACGAGTCCCCCGCCGAAGGATTTACCTTTCAGCGTACGCCCCCTACGTGCGCCGAGTGTTCGCCGCGTCGAGCTCTCCTGATCATCCCGCGCGCGCACGCTCTTATATTTCTTTCTACGTGAAACCGAGAGAGTGAAACTCGTAAGGTTAATCGATGCACGATGGTACAGTTTGTATTCTAGAAATTACTCGGAAACAATCTTTTCGATTCGTGCTAATTGTGCGCCTGGTAGCTCGAAGATTCAGGGACCTTGCGTCACTGATAATAAATAGAAGGTGAAAAGAGAAGCACCCTATGGAATACGAAAGGCAGAACGAAGCGTTGGGGATGGAGATGAGGGCGGTGGGAAGAGACTTTTTTCTCGGCTAAGTGACACGACACCATTTTCATTTCAAGCCACGATTCCTCCAGAGAATTTACCACCGAGGGTGTATGCGACACATGCCCATGAGTACAGAGAGTCGTACTTAAGTGGCTCTTAAAAGAACGAAATAAAAAATTTCGTGGGTATTCTCTAATAAAAAATTCGAAAGAGAAACATTTCTGCACTTGTGGAATTTGCTTCTGGATTACTCGTGGCGACATAACGGAACACTATGTGACTACACAATACACACAATGTGTACAAACGGAACAAGCTATAGGAGTCGAGTTGCGGAACGGTCGGAATAGTCGGCCGCTTTCTCCGTGACTTTTGCGCTCTCTCCCTGTGTGTCGGTCCCTCGAACGAGCAGCAGGTCCCGTGGGATTCTCGGCTCGATGCATGGTGCCTGCTACGCCATAAGCCCTCCCAGCCCCGTCGAGTTCTCTCCAGATCCTCTATTCCTCTCTCGCTTCTACCTTCTCTCCAAGTTGAGAAACCCACCCCTTGTGCGCCACCCCCGCATCCAACCCCCTCGTGGGACATAAATAAATAAATAAATGGATTTACCGGGGACTGGCCACGGTCTCGTCTCTCGAAACGCTCCGGTGAATGCGAGCGAGTGGGAGATATAGGAGGGAGCGAAGGCTTTAGATTGTCATAGAACAATGCAAATATCGCGAGAGAAAGGAATGGGTTGCGGGGGTGGACTGCGACAGAGGGTGAGCGGAGAAAGGGTTGAAGGGCGTCACGAAAGCGTGTTCGCCGATAATAAAAGTATCGCAGCGTGAGGTCGCCCAGTAAACCTGGATGGACGAGGTTCCATGCTACAAACGCGTACTCGTAATAAACTCCTCTCGAGAACAATAACTGGTCTAGTTTTACTCGCGCTATAATCTTAAATTGGATTTTTAATTGCGTCCCGCTCCTCGTTAACCGAAGGTCTCCGAGACTCTTCGAGACCACCAGTGTCTAAAACCAAACGACGGTGTAACATTCGCGAATAATTTCATGCGGGATTTTTAATTAGACATGAAAATCCACGATGCACGCGAGTCAGCCACTGGTGGAATAATTCCCCGTAATTTTCTCCTTAATCGCACCATCGACGATAGAGACGTCATGCGGAACACCTGAATCTGTCGAACGTGCGCGTGAAACCAGGCCGTGCCAGCTCGAGTTAGCGTGGAAAGCATTAGGCGAAGGCCGACGAAACGTTCGAATCCTCTCGATTCATCCTGTAGGATCCCTCGAGACGTTAAACTCGAAGCATCAATCATCACGCGCGATTACTCAACGCCCACGTGCTCGAGAGTGTGTTTACCGGAAAAACTTTCGACACTGGCGAAAAAGCGGGCAAAGCCGAGAGTGACTTCGTCTTCTGCTTTCGATGCGCGTCCGAGGAGCGTCGCTAATTATGCGCGGAGGTTGAGTTTCGCAAATGGTACCTACGCGGTCTCGAAGGATGACGCGCGAGCGATCATCACCTCGCAACAGATTCTTCCACGCGGATTTTCCCGTGCAACGACGAGGAAAGGGGAACAACACCGTTACACGCGATGTTGCGAGAGACGGGCGCGCGTGTCGAAATGAAGACGCGTGCGAGAGCCACGTGTGGAACTGGTCGTTGTAACGCTCGTGGCGAGTAATCGATCCATCGTGAAGGAAGAAGAAACGGTAGGAGATGGAAAAAAGGAGAGTAGCAGGACCGAAACGGCCGAGGAAATTAATTGACCTCCACCTTACGCGTGGGACGATAAGAAAAACGTGCGATACTCTCGGAGCTTTTTCTCCTTGCTCTCGTGGTCGGTGGTGGGAAGTGGATAATGTACTTGGGCGTACTCATCGATCGGATGAGCGAGGAGACAGCGCGTGAAGCAAGAGAGAGAGAGAGAGAGAAAGTAAAGAAGGGAAAAAAGTAGCTTCTCTCCCAAAGATGTCCACCTCTCGCTCCTTCGCGATTTTTTTTTCTCTCTCTCGCTTTAACAACCCCTGAAAGGAGCCACGCGAGAAAATTACTTTCGTCCTCTCGCTTCTGCGACACTTTGGCTCGCTCCGAATAGGCGAGGAGAAGATGGAAGGGAGAAGAGAGTGGAGAAGGGGTCCCTGCTCGCGACCCTTAAAGACGAGAAACGAAAATGTATTTCCGGATGTATACCGGTAAATCGAAAACTCGCCGGGCGATTGTGTGGGCGACGTTCGGCTCACGCCATTCCCCTTCTTTCTCCTTCTTCCACTCCTCCTCCACCTCCTCGGCCTCTCACACCACACGAGCAACTGAATGGGTCCTTTCTGGCACTTTTGTCGCGACCGTCCCGCGAGTCTCGCTAAATTAGAGGAGAAAAGGAAGGGGAAGCGAAGGAACGAGAAGGTGGGGGAAAAGTGAGCGAGTAACTTTGGAAAAGCAGTTTTCTCCTGACAAAAGAGGCAAGCGTGAGTGGAGAGAACGAGCTGATGGTCGAACGCAAAAAGAAGTTGTTCTAAAATAAAGATAAATTCACGGGCTTTTGTTGGAGGTTTTTAAGTGCAGGCAATTAATAAACATAAAGCGATAAGGTATAAGATGAACAAGAAATGAAATTTTAAACAGATCTGCGTCCTTGTAATAACTTGACACGGATCGATCGTGAAAACAGTAAAAACCGCGAAACACGTCTCGCGTCTCCGTTAAAATGTCGGATCGCATCGTAAACGTCGAATTCTTCGATCGGCATTTTTCACGTCGAATTGTCGGACTTTGACGAGACGTTTACGGGCGGGTAAAAGCATGCTCCCTGAATAATCCAAGCGGGACGCTAAAAAACACACTACCCCTTGGACACGATCTTCTCCATCTTGCTCATATTACATTAATGTATTCTCTTCCCTTGCACTTCGTTCCCTTACTTTATGCTTGGCGCATCGAGGAATTTTTTATTCTTCAAGACGCTTTTCCTTCCGACGCACAGTGGTCAAAAACTGCCAAAGTGTGGCCAAAATATGAAGCTATATTTCAATTAAGTTAAAAATTGGTATCCTGACATTTTTGTGGTCGCTGATTTCAAATCTGAACCTTAAACTTGTAAAAACAAAATGGCGGATCAAAAATGGCGGCCACGTATATTAAAAAATGATCGGTTCTGCTTGAAAATTGACAATATGCTGTTTTTGAGGCCCCTAATTACGAATCTGAACTTGGAATTTTTACCAACAAAATGGTGGATCAAAAATGGCGGCCACGCATATTAAAAAATGATCGGTTCTGCTTGAATTTTCGAGAACTCTACCTTCATATTTTTATATGCAGAATAGTCAGTGGAATTATATAATCGAAGAAAAATTATATAATTCCATTTAAAAAAATTAATTTGACCTTCACGTGTCCTTGACAATGCCATCTTAGGTCAAATAACTACTCTCGTTGCATACGTCTTTTTAAGCCTTACAACTTTTGTCTGAAACATTTTTCTCTCAAATGTCCCGTTTACGAAAGAATCGGGTGACCCGGGTGGGCTAAAACACCCGGTATATCTCAAAAACCAGACGTATGCTCAACGTGAAACTTTTTTTTTATTAATGTCTCATCATAAGCTATCAGTTGACATATGAGTCAATTTTAAAATCGAGGGCGGAAAAACGGGCCGAAAAACGGTGTGTTTCTGCGGACCCTCTTTATTTCCCATTTGGCTTTGTCTTCTTGTAAGCAATCTATCGATTAACAGTGGTATATATTGCGAACAATTGTAATAATGTAGGCAGGAAAATAATATCCAGATTACTGATTCTCACAAGGAAAGGAGACAACTCAAGTAATTTTCTTGAGAGTTTTGGCGAACTTCCAACTTCATGAAGTGATTAAAGTAATCCGGCGCACTTTGGCGCAGATAAATTTTTTCTTACATTTTTCGATACACATTTAACTTTCAAATGCTGCTTGTTTCATCGCACCGACTCGCAACGGGGCATTTCTATGAGTATTCTTTCTTACGGCTACATATTACACAATACCGCAATTTTGCTTTACTTCAGAGACGTTTATTTCTATTAATTGTAATGATAATTAAACAAACAAAGTGTCATTAGAAGCGCCAAAGATGCAATTAAACACTGATAAAAAAATCCAAAAGGCTGGTGCAATGACAATCTTGTTAATCGGCCCGTAGTTGCAGTACTAATTATGACCCATAAAGTCGTATCGGAGACTTGCAATATTCATGAACTTTGGCCATTCGTAGTTCCCATAGATGAGCTTTTTTCGGACTAAAATGTTAGGTATATCTAATATGGACATAGATCTAACAAAAAACAATGGAATCGCGATTTAAAAAAAATATCGAAAAATCGAATTTTGGCCGCGTTTTCAGTCGTTTTGACCACTGTGCGACGTAAACTACAAAGGTATCAGTCAATTAAAGTTCACTTCGAGATTCGCAAAGGCTCTGTAAAAAAATACATCTACACTGAGAGAAAAAAATGGTTGGGTTTACTATAATCTCACTATATTTTATAGTTAAATTCGGCGTCAAACATATTTCTATAGTTCACTTAACCATACAAAATACAATAGAACGAACGATTTATACAACTGTTTATATTACTAACTATTACCTTTGTTCTTGTTACCATATTATGTATAGTAAAATATGCTATGTGAATATAGTTAGTTCTATCACTATGTATGAAATATTCTAGTAATATTAACTATATAAAATAGTTACTTTTCTTACCATTATATATTTTCAGTCATACTATATTTTTAGTTCAAATATCCATTATTTTGGGTAAAAACATAATATAGTTGGGTGGTATACTACGCCTCTATCGTAATTATTACCGACATTATGGTAACGTGTACCATAAATATGATATTTCCAACTATAATTTTATTACTATCCCATTATAGTTAGATATATCATATTGTATTCTCTCAGTGTACAAGTGGCGCGAAAAAAAGGAGAGGATAGAGCGCACGAGAGAGAGGCCACGACGACGTTAATTCGCGCCCTTGTAATTCAAATTGAATTTAGGCGCTCGGCACGCAATGGTGGAAGAAGAACGGAGAGAGAAGAAGGGCCGAAGCAAGCAACGAATGGACGGACGGACGGACGGAGTGATCCAGGGCCGAGCCCGTTCGCGGATGAATAATGGAAGTTTCAATGAAATTTTCCAGTTCGCCGCGGGGCACCGTAATATTAGCTTACCGGAGGGCACACGGCCGTAGCCGGAGCCTAAAGCCTTCCCACTAACAGAATCCATGGAGCGCACAGCCGGGCAGGCCTCCCTCCCTCCTTGTCCTCCCTTTTTCGTCACCCCTGCCCACTCCTACCCCTTCTTCAAGACCCTCTCCTCGCGAGCCCACGATTTTATAGAGACGTCGATTCTCGCCTACGAAACCGTAGGGACCAGAGTGTCAGAGAAAGACAGGGAGAGCATATGCACGCTGGTTTAATGGAGAGAGGGAAAGATAAGGGCGAGGGTTCCTCGGAGTTTATTAAGCAAGCGTTGAACTCTCGAGAGAGAAATTTTGGAAAATCTACGAGTGAGGTAGAGAAGACTAGGACGAAATTGCAAGCGCTCTAGGATGAAACATTTTTGTTTCTTCGCGAATTTGCGAAGAGGCGAGGACGTAAATGTTGGCGCAATCGAGGCAAGAAATCTAGAGACTTGTCGGAGCGTACCTCATTTGTGGATCTTATGAACCCCAGGCTTCCACCCTCGGGAACGACTGTGCTGTGAAATGAGGGAGGAACATAATCAGACGTAAAAGGCCGCCGCGAAGAAGCGCGAGAATTAAGAAATGAAGAGAGAGGATCAAAGGAATTTATTTACGGAGGAGTGAAGAATTTCCTTGACGAAGCAGCTGTGTACGAAAGGACACGGATTTCTGTTTTTTTCTTTTTGTTTGTTCTTTAACGCATGGGTTTCGGGATTGAACCGAATTTTCGTATTTTTTTTCCGAAGGGATGCACTTTTTTCTTCAACGCAACTGTTTGGTCCATGGGCTCTGATGTATACATATAAGAATAAAACCCGTGCGGTCGATCTCGTACGAAGTTTCCACCGCAGGGAGATTTTTAAATTACTCTGGGACTCGTAAAGTGGAGTACGGTGCAAATTGCTGTACCCTCGTTTGTCCTCATTTAAACGCATCGCCTGATGAATATTTACTTACCCCGCGGCGAAGAAATCTTCCCACGATACACAACCGCATAAGTGACTAATTTTTTCTAATTCTATCCCTCGCAGGGTAATTGTCCAAATGAGAATAAATCGCGAAAGAAAAAGTCATAAATTAATTAATCTTCTCCTTGCGATGAAGTGCTCCTCTAAGTAGAAAAAACATGTTTTCCGCGATTGGAAAATATATCGTTGCAACGAAACACCCCACCTTGTATTTTGTTTTAATTCAGCACACACGCAACCTGCGATGCACGGAGATTTACTAAACTAAAAAGCTCGGTAACATGATGAAATGGAACTAACGAAAATCAAAATAAATGTGTAAACGTTGGAAATCCCTCGGCCACGATCGAACGCGGAGCTTTAACAATAGAATTAAAAGGACAGTAAAGTCCTTGCTGAATGTACGCAAAATGCAAAACGCGCGTCGTTCCATTGTGGAGATTAAAAAGCAGAATCTACGGTGAAAAATATCAACGAAAAACTTTATCAACAAAAAATCCATACACGTTCGCAGTGGGCGCTCGCGGGTGTTAAAGTGGAGATATCAGAGGACGTGGTGGGGGGGTTTTGGCGTACAGCAGGAAGGATGTCCTCCTTGGAAATATGACACGCACGTGCAAATGGCCCAGTGTTGAGTCTCAGAGGGATGTCGCGCTGGGAAACATCTCGTTCCAACCCGCTCGTCCACGAAGCCCACCGCGCCACGCCCGTGCGAATAAAAGAAGCGTCGTGCAGGGTGGAGAAAGGCAATAAACCTTTACGACCTTTCTCGAAGCTTCTCTGCTTCGCACGTGGGCCGGGTGCGCTCGCCTCTTTGTAAACGTGAGAGCTTACGCAAGTTTACTCGGCCGTGTAGGATCATATTTTGGAATCGAGTGTCGATGGGGGTCGTGGACCCGCGAAGTACTCCACCGAGAATTTTTTGACGGATGTCTGAGACGCGCTCGGAACCGGCAAACCAAACAAAAGTAAATAACAGATGCGACAAAAAATTCGAGAAGGCACGAGCGTTTAATTACTTTTTACCAAAGAGGCTGTTTGAAAGCTGCTCACCGTGAAGAAGCATCTTCATTTTTTATCTCAAACCTCTCCCACTTGCTCTCTCGAGAGAGGCCATTGCCTGGAAGGCAAGATTCGCTATTCGAAGAGAGGGAAAGTGGTTGATCCCATAAAGACCGGGCTGGCGGCGGCGTTTAGACCGAGCGATAGGATGGAAAACTAAACCTTAGGTAGTTTTCCTACCTACCCTTCTCTCAAGGGCGTACCGATGGTGATGGCAAGGAAGAGCGAGAGACGGAAAAGAGAGAGGAAGGAAAAGTCGGCGCGAGGGAGCGACCACGAGGGCCAGCCCCAAAGTACGTAACTTTTCTTATGAATCCCTGCGGACACGAAACGAAGAGGGGAAACGGGCAAAGCAGCACCGCTCTGGCAACGTCGGGGATGCGAGCGAGGGTCTTCGTGAGTTTTTCCTCCTCGCCTGAGAGTGACGGCGGTCTCTCCTCGTACGGACGAGAGAAAGACAAGTGGAGAAAGAAAAAGAGATAGATAGATAGATATACAGATAGAGTAAGAGAGAGAGAGAGAGAGAGAAAATTTTCTCGTCGCGCGTGGCACGGGATGCACTTCGCTCACAGGAGTCACTTCTTTTTTATCCTATTTCGAGAGTCGACCTCTGCTCGATAAGCGAGAGACGATAAAGCCGATGCTACGGATAAAATCGATATCCTTAGACGGAGGCCCCTGAAAAGCGCCCTTTCCACTTTTATTCCTTCCTTTCTTCTTATCCTCCTTTATTTCTCCCTGCTTTACTTTGGGGGTTCCTCGAGACGGTTGCGTGAAAAGGGGTAGGAGGACGTGGTGGTGGAAACGAAGGGTGCGGAGGGATGCGTTAGAGCAGTGAGGTCCTTTGTGACGGTGGAGACTAGCGTGGCACTTTGTAGACCGGCCTGTACCACTTCGTTAAAATGGCCGTTGGGACGATTTCAAGAGGGATTAGATTCTTTGGATTAGGCCACTCTCGTTTCGATTCTCCGCTCTTACTCCTTCTGTTCGAGGTTCATCCGCACAGCTTTTGGATCGTTGTATTTGAACGATAATGTCCACGGAAGTGTGTGTCCTTTAATCGAGCTTGAGGATATCATCTTTGATGAAACACGTTCAACGAGGACCCAGCTCGAATTATTACACTTCTCTCTCTCTCTCTCTCTCTCTTGCCCTCTCACTTCCTCTTCCAGCTAATACGATGCCTTTGATGTCGAGCAAATCGCATTTCCGCCGTCACTTCGGCCTCACCCCTGAGGTTCCTTGATCCTCGCAGGAAGCGTTAACGCGAAACCAAGTGTATATACATACAGATTAGCCTGGAATAATAAATGTTTTCCCCCCTTGGTTATCATCCTCTGTCAGAAGAATGGACGAATAATTTTTCGCGTTTCATCTCTTGCGCAATGTTCACGGGGTACGCGGAAGAAAATAGCAATTCGTTCCGCGTTTTCGCCAGGAACGTTTAACTGCCGCGCGAAAGGAAAACAGCCACTTTCACCGATGCGCGCTTCTTACTTACGACTGTTCAAAATTCTCGTACTCGCGCGATTACTCGCACGCGACTGTAGACGCGGTAAGCGATAGCTCGAGTGGAAAATTCGATAATAACATGTCAAAAGTAAATAAATATTTCTCGTGCCACGAAATCCATCTGCGACGTGACACTGTGCTTCGCCTGTGCCGCACACCGATCGCTCGAACATCTAGCATGTGCCGGAGAACTAAACTAGGAATTGATTTGCAAAGAAGCAAAGACTATAGACGTTCCTTGACCTCTTTGCCGGGCCGCAAATAAACGACGGCGCGTGGAAACGGTTATTTACCGACGTCGCTGTCTGAATCCCGATAACGAAATAAGAATTTAACGCGAATCGATTCCATCGACGGTGAAACGTCGTAGTTGATTCTTTATTTCCGAATCGAGAAGTATCGAGTGCAACCTTTTCACTTCTCGCGGTAAGAATGAAATTACTCAGAATCGCGGAAAGCAAGTTAAATAATTAACCGTCCCTTGATTTCATTAGAAAAAATCGATACTAATCGGTCTTGTTTCACAATCAAACTCCCTTCCCTGTGAAGCCAACCTCGTTCTCTCCTGCCGATTTGAATACATCGACCGAGCCTGTCCTCGTTCGAAGAAACTGTAGTTTAATAAAGAATAGCTCTGCTGTAGTTTATAAAAAATGCGCTAGCGTCTCACGGCTAAATAAATTACCAAGTGTCCAAGATCCGAGGAATTTGCCAAACTGAAAAGAAAGAGAAGATCAAATTCTAAACGCCCTTCGTACATCGTCGTTTTCTTCGCGCACCTAATATCTGCGAAATCCTCTCGAGGCGCCAAAGTATCTCGTAATCCTCACTTCCTTCCTCGCCTTCGATCTCGTTACCTTGCAACGCCAGAACGTGCAGGCCAACCCACGTAACAGCTAGTAACTTTAATAAAGCCAACACCGCCGATCCCAGCGCAGATTAAAAGTTTATCCCGCGTCGCATCCGTGAACTCCGATCACGCGAATGGCTCCTGCTTATCCAGCGAGTCTCGTTCCCTGTCCTCTTGCTTTCTACGCCGTTGTAAGGGTTCACCGCAGTTTCACGAGGACACGGGCGTACGACGTCTAGTGGGTGGCCCGGTAATCTTGGCAATTTAAATGTTTGTCCCCGTGGAGCGGACGGCACGACGGTAGGGTGGTATCGTCGTTCGGCTTGGGGTGCCACGAGACCCGCTGCTGGTAATCCCTCGTTGAAACAGCGCTAAGCCTTTACGGATTGTCTGCGGGATCGCGAGCGACGATACACAGGAGGTGGAGTAGTAACAAGAGCAGGAGGAGTAAGCAGGACGATAGGGCTGGCACCCACGACCTGAGACCCCTACTCCTAGTTGTTCCGCCTTCCGAAAGCTCCTTCCACCCGTTCTTTACTACCGACATCCCTTCCAACGTTGAAAATAATTTTTTATACTCAACATTCGTCTGGATAATCCCAGTCCACCTTGCGACATGCTCCTGTCAGGAATCTCAAGAAGCACGAAGGAAAAGGTGTAGCGCGGTAAAGTCCGTCGTACTTGGAGGGTTAACGTCAATCTCACCCTGGAGATTCGAGACTTGTGAATCGGGGCAGAATGATCTGACGATTCGAGCAGACGACCACCGAGGATCACTGTAATGCGTTTCGAGAAAACGAGTATCTTGCGGAGAGAGGTTGGGAAATTGGGAGGGAGCGTGAACGAAGGAGACAGAGATGAAAGGAGAAAGGATAGAGAAATACAGCAGGCGAGCGTAACGTTCGCACAGACTGATCTTATTACTCATACGACCCGGTGGAATTTTTCGATGGGCTCGCCATTTTCGACGCCCACTTTTTTTCGACGAGGGTAAACGAAGAACAGGGGATAAGGAGGATCCATGAAATTGGCCAATACGTTTGCCGTGGCCGCGAGAGACTCGTTCCTAGATCGACAGGCTAGACCGATGCCCAATCTCACCCAGGAGATTTTGGGGGTCGAGGAGTAAAGTGCCAAGAGGGTGGGGCGATCGTGGAAAGCTTCGATCCGTTACTAATTCGAGATTATCGATAAATCGCTGTCCAGGGGTTAGGGGACTGCGATACGAAACTAAGGCTATAAGCTCGTGGCGTGATAATTTCTCCGCGAGATAAGATGATCATGCCCATCGCATCGAATTGCTGAAAGGTCAGCTTATGGGGCTTACACCAACACACGCATAATAAAAAAAGTAATGTCGGTTGATCCCTCGAGAATCAGGGCTAACAATAAGAACGAAACTGAAAAATCGGGCGTACATAATTCTCCACTAACTTTTAACGAAACTCGAAAACTTTCTAAAAGCCAATTACACCGATCATTCGCTAGAATATTTACCGTCCCGTGCATTATGTCGAATTTACCTGTGCCTACAAGAGAGATCTCGAGGAAAATCCTAAGGCAAACCACTCGATCGTCAAATTTATTCAGAAGATCTTGAGGACCGAGTACTCGGCAGCTCCCTCGAAAAGGAGCAACGAACACACGCATAATAGAAAAAGTAACATCGGTTGATCCCTCGAGAATCAGGACTAAGAACGAAACCGAAAAACCGCGCGTACATAATTCTCCACTAACTTTTAACAAAACTCGAAAACTTTCTAAAAGCCAATTACACCGATCATTCGCTAGAACATTTACCGTCCCGTGCATTATGTCGAATTTACCTGTGCCTACAAAAGAGATCTCGAGGAAAATCCTAAGGCAAACCACTCGATCGTCAAATTTGTTCAAAAGATCTTGAAGACCGAGTACTCGGCAGCTCCCTCGAAAAGGAGCAACGTCGCGAAGAAGAGATCCAACCCCCGTGCGTCGGTGGCAAAAACCACCCCAACCTGTTCTTATATTCCGGGAGCACTTAAGTGCGCAAATATTTATGGTATCTTCCAGTCTCCACCGAGAAACAGAGCCCTCACCTTCGGTAGGCGAGGACGTGAGGCGGTAGACGGGGTGAAAAAGATGTCGAAGGTAGAAGAGGAGAGGCGGAGGAAGGATAGAAAATGTGGAGAAAGAAGCTGAGAGGTGGGAGAGAGGGAAATCCATCCCTCACCGGCTAGGTATACCCCGCGGGATTAACCTTTAATTCAATCCTGCCTCGACAGCCCCTCCTCGTCCTCGCAGGAGGGGTCCACCCCACGCCACGTTACATGCACGTAAAATGTCCTCGAGATGTGGCAAAGACGAGGAGACGCGAGATCGAAATGAAATTTTCGAAACGGATTGAGAAGCGGGGTGAAAAAGCAGGACAGCCACGGAGCGCGATTAATTGAAAGGGGGTGGAGTGGATTTTGCAAAAGGCGCACACGTGAACGGCGATGGCACATCTCGTGTCGCTGAGAATCTAAGAGACTTCCGTAGGTGCTGTTGAAAGCCGATGTTCGACGACTCTAACAAGATAAATCGACGTTACGCTCGAGGAAGATTCATGGTTGCAACGTGACTCGCGAACAGTTTCTTACGTGTGTGCCTGTAGATGAGGTATATCATAGAGGGTTAGTGAATAGTGATAATACCGTATTGAATGTGTAAGCGGGTCTGGGACATGGATGGAGAAATGATTATTTTTGTCAAAAGTCCACTATCTGCCGACTACCCTTTTTTGATCGGAGAAACCCATTATTGTATGAAATTACAAACTGTACAATTTTTTAATTAGTTCGATAAAAAATGTCACGTCAATACGGTGCACCGAATGGCTTCGTAAGAAGAAACATTCAGATAAAATGTTACACGCTTTCCGACATTGAAGTCTAGGAGCGTAGGATAAAATCAAGCGAGCCTACCGTGGAGGCTGGCACGTCGCACGGGTGCGTACACAGTGAAACCGAGGACGGCAGGTCAAGTGGATCGATGCAGGTTACCTATGAACACCCAGACAAATACAATTTGTAGTGGACGCGTGCACAAACATGGAGCCTGTCACTTCTCAAAATGGACATTTCCGCAATAAAGGAGTTTATTCCGCGAAGTGACGCGTATTCGATAAAATAGCAATGAGAGGGAAAATACAGAAATTCAAAACGACAAAATAGCAAGGAACCAGGCACGACAGGTGGATTGTAAAAAGTACTTATGAAACGTTAGTGCAGTCCTTGGAAAGGGCAAAGTGTAGAGTAATCCGGGTCATTATAAAGTACCTACGGCGTGAACCTGATGCGAAGATAGGTTGTGCCATATACACACGGTTGTAAAAAGTTCACCGGGAACATGGGCGAGAAAAATTACCGAGATAGTGACACTCGCGAGGTTACACTCTCCTGACAGGCTAGAAAAATTCTTAACACGAGGTAGAGAGTAGAGGTCACGGAGAAACAACGAAGAATTTACGTCTAAGACCTAGACTCGCGTTTATCGATCGCTTAATTTTCGATAAAACCAACGCATTCAACTTAAATCTTTTTCCTTGTGCGCGTTGACTTCTTTAAGAACCAAGTCATACGCAAAACCAGAATACACGAGCAAGCGCGTACTGCGACGTTCTAGAAAGTTCGCAGAAAGGTTCGGGCAAAATTTATACCTCCCGCGGGACGAGCGAAGTCACGAAAGGGTGGCCTACGTACACCGTCCGAAAAATATAAAGGCACAGGAGAAGGAGAAGGTTTCCATGAGATACGCGAAGCGGCGTAAGTTTAGTACAGGCGGGGCGTACCCAACTTGACTTCAAACTCTGACAGGCAACGTGTCCCGAGGACTGTGGGCCTTTACTTTAATGCACAAAGTTGCCGAGTGCAAAGTTACTGTAGTCGAGGATACGAAGGAAATCTTGGGTGACGGTTTACCTTAACGAGATCGTGCGAAAGGTGTTTTGAAACACTTCGTACCTTTTCCGTTATTTATGCTAGTACAGCGTACTTTGCATTAAAAAATAAAAACATATGACTACAACGTTAATCGATTGCACGTAATTGGCAACTTCGATCGTGCAAAATTAACTCCTACTTCAACTCCAGCACTATTCGAAACAGAAATCTCTAAATTACCATACAAATGGGACAACAACGCGACCGGAAATTCCTTCCATCCCCAAATCGTTCCTTCCTCTTACGTTCCTTTCTTCTCCCCCGTTTCTTTTATCCCGGCAGGTTTACACACGCGATAACATCACGCAGACATCTTAACCCTCCGAAAACCCTTCGAACACCCTCCTCCCGCCTCCGAGAACTATTCAACCCGCCCACGTAAGACTGCTCTTGGTTAGGAGCCAGAACAAACGACAAGGAAAGAACAACGAAAAGCGTCGATCGCTAGGAGACATCGTGGAGGGGGTGAACCTTGGTGGACCAAGACGAAGAAAAGGGGATGGAGAGGTGGGAGGAGAGAAAGGTAGAGAACGAAGAAAGGTGCAAGCAGCACGTAAAGGTGTCCTCGACGTCTACGTCGTTGGCGGGCCAGCCAGTGCGCAGAATCCAGGGTAACGATTGCAGGAGCAGGCGGTAAAGGGGCAGTGGGGGTTGGAAGGAAGAAGAGGCGGTGGTAGCCATGGTATAACGGGCAGGCAGGTGAGGTAAGGCGAGAAGGAGTAACGCGCGATCTGGGTCACCACGACCTCGTCCCAAAGGCCGGTCCTATTAGAGGTTACGACCCGCTTAAAGTGCCGCTCGATTCTCATCGATCGGCCTCGTGACAGCCACTTTTATCTCCGCTGCTCGCCTCCTCCTTCGTCGTCGTGGACGTTTTCGTCGAGCGAGCTCCGCGTTACCAGCGAGCTGCTTCCTCGACCGAGGTCGCCACCACCTGGCCCCACCTGTCCGAGAAATAAAAGAGAGAGAGAGAGTGAGAGTGGGATAGAGAAATAGGTGAAGATAAATGGCGATTCCTGGGAGTATTTGGCGTGCGATCGGTGATGAAGAATGAAAAACGGGCGATTGGATTTGCAGAGAGAATGGAGTGCCAGGTGAAAGCCAGTGGAGTTTTAGGGAGTTTAGAGGATTCGAGGCGCCGGCGCCGAAGAGGATTTGCTGATCGATGGCACCACGACGTGGATCGAAGCGGGTGAAGGGTGGTCGGGTTCCTAGCTCGAGATCGGTCACTGGGTCATGAAGCTTTTTTCGAAGCTTGGGTATTGGGGATTCGATCGAATGGAAAGCTGGCATTGTGCATTCCAAGGTATTCGCGATTTCTGAATCATGCGGGTGAGCTCGGGACATAAAAGATGGGCGATGCAGCGAAAAAACGATTACCTTCGGTGAGATGATCCTCTCGTAAATTTTTTTATGCGATTTTATCGAATCACCGATCTTTATTCTCGCAGATCGGTGAGCTTTCGCGGTAAAGACCGTATTTCCACGAGGTCTTGAAAGATGTTTCCTATTCACTCCTCTCGGGAGAATTTCTAGTAGCTAAGGCAACTTAATCCGTAGTGCAAGGATTGCAACCACCACCCACGCGTCTCTTCTCAGGTCCTCCAATCAGCGAAACGTACAATCGGCTTGGCATCGGGACGCTCCGTAGCTAGCCGCGAAAAGCGCCACGCGAATGAATTATTCAAAAGCCAGCGACGCGAATTTCGCGATGGAATTTCTAAGCGGACCGCAAGCCTCTTCTTTCGCTGGGGATTTCGACGTTCCCGCCTCCCGTCGTCATAGTCTCCCGACACCGACGCCGCTCGCGCGCACACAAGGCGCAAATTGAGTTCCGAGCATCCGCTTGAAACCGAACCTCCGACGCGAGGAGGAAGCCAAACAGAGAATCGCGTAACGAGAGCACACCGAATAATTAATATTCCGATACCCCGCACAATTTAACGTCCTCCAATTACTCTCGCAGCAACGTGAATTGCGAATAGGAGGGAGTGGTCGTTTCGAAGGGGTGGTCTTCTACTGTTGCACGGTCGCTTTTCGTTAATTTTGAAACTCTCTCTCTCTCTCTCTCTGTCTCTTTGCCTATTCGCCGCCTCTTTCTACCTCCATTGCGGTAACCGACGAAACAAGCGAATCTCGTTTGGAACTCGCTAATGCGAGACACTGTAGCGAGGCGATCGATGCCCAGGGGTATCAGCAAACTCGCTTTCGACTATTCTAACGTGCCTACAATGTCGGCCACTGGCGAACCGGTAAAGTGACTCAGAGGCGTTTCACAGTAAAAGCTACGCTGCACCCCTAGTGACCTCGTGCAATCGACAAGCGAGGTGAATAAATACCGTTTGAAACCGATAAATAGAAGCTATCGCAGGGGGTCTATTCTTTAGGGGAAAGAATCTGAGAATTATCGAAGACGGATATTCTTTAAAATTCAACGAGAACAAACTAAGTAATATAATAATTATTACAAATATTATATCTATATTTTAATATTATTTCGATGTTTTATCTTTGAGATCGAATGTCCTCGTCGCGAAAATTCGCTACCTGGAGCCTGGTAAACTCGAAGCCGCGAAATCAGACGGAACTCGATCTCGCGAGTGGCTGCAAATATCATTTCGGAAACATGACGAGCTGGGCGAGCGTTTACCCGCGAGGAGGGTAGAACGGCAACTGGCAGGCGGTGGTGACGAAGGAATTAATTCGAGATTTTCCGAGGCCGAGGGGCACGAGGAGATTGAACGCACGCCTGGTTAATCCTGGGGATACGAGAGTGACAGATAGATAGACACCGTGCTAGAGAGGAAATGCGAGAGAGGGAAGTACGTGTTAGGAGACGCGAGAAACTTCTCGATCCCGTTTCTCCTCGCGGATCAACGGATTCCCAAGTTCGACCTCGATGTCAAAGTCTCCTGGTCGAGGTCTCCGCGATTCGTGGCGCGTTCCCTTCTCTCGTCTCCTCTGCCCTATTCTGCTTTCCGCCATCGAACTCGCCCACTAATCGATTCATTCCCGCGAGCCAATCTCAAGGGACCGAGTAGGAAATTCTCGAACACGAGAAATTTCTGCTTTACCTCGCCGAGACAGGAGTGCCTGGAAATTCTCAGAGCACTTCTCATCCCGTAATACAATCCGTAATCGCCCTGGAACAATTACGATGCAGCGAGGAACCCGGAGAAATGCATCATAGACGGTACTATCGGGGAATAATTCGCCGAACCAATTACGCAGCTCGTTAGTTACACGGACGACCGTTCCCTAATGGTGGATATTAAGATCGAGGGTCCGAATTCGAAATTGATCGAACCTCCTACTGTTACCCGTAAATCCTCTGGGTCGTATAATTCCACGAGTAACAAACGTCGTACTGCTGCCGCGCAAATTTCAGAACTCCGTCGTTCCATAAATCGTTTATACTCCACTCTCCTGAGAGAGACTGGAAAAAAAAGTTACCTCGGTGATACGAAGCACCGGTAAAAGAACGAGAACTGTGCTCGCGCCGTAAAGCCCTCGTATCAAATTCAGCCGTGGCACTTCGTACGTGGAAGCTCACGCATGCCACGGAAGGGCATCGAAACGTTCATTTCTCTCCCGCTCGTGTTCTCGGGATGGCGGAGGCCGGTTTTCGGAGGGAGTGTCGAGTTTCCCGTTTAACGCGATACTTCATTAGCCATGGCGAAAACTACGGGGTCCCAGCGGGTCGGGCACGAGCTTCGGCACCGAATCGATGGATACACAGGCGGAGGCCGTGCGCCACCTCCACAACTTCTCCCAGGCCCTCCACTCACTCGTGCCACCCCGCGCGCTACGCGCTTTCACCCTCCGCGGGTTGGAGCAGGAGGTTGGAGGTCCGTTACGAGCGTTGCACGCGAGGAACACGATTGTGTCGGGCGCACGCAACGACAAGCGCGACATACGAGGAGCGACCCGGCTGGATTGTTACGCGTTGTGTTCGGTGGTCGATAAGCCCGAGTTTGCGCTCAAAGAGAGAGAGAGAGAGAGAAATGGAAAGCTCGAGAATGCGGGATGACAGGAGAGCGTTTCTGCGTGAGAAATGGAAGTGGCGAGTTGAGGGTTAGAAATGAAAGGAGTGGGAGGCTAAGTGTGAACGTGGAAAGAGGAGTAGAGAATAGAGAGAAATATGAGGCTCAATGGAAACTTGCCACGACGGAGCATCGTGTTCGCGCCTCTGTTGAAATCTCCGTAACCTGACACCGCGAGCTGAACTTCGACGAACGGGGTTGATGTCTCCCGTGTTTCGTTCAGGGCCCTCCTCCTCACCTTCACCCATCGTCGATCGTCTACTTCGACTCTCTCGCTCGCGCTCGTTCCTCTTCGCTTCGATCCATCGACGAGGTTTCGGGTCGTCGAGGGTGAAACCACCCCCCCGGAAACTCCCCGAGGTGCTTCCCTTCTCGCTCCGTCGATCGCCGACATTCACCTCCGACATTTCCAACGAACGGCGCCGGCGGAAAAGGAGCAACCGATTTTTGGACAAGCTGGGCCCGGTTATGCGCATAATCAAGCAGCAGGTTTCCGGAAATATCGCGAAACTACACGGCGCCTTGTGAGAGACACTCGACTTGTACGTTGAAGCAGACGAGTTTAAATTCGTCCACGACCCTCCACTTGTCCTTCCTCCTCCTCTTTATTCGTCCTTTGCGTTTTTCGTAGTTAATCCACCACTCTCTTCGTATTCGGTGGGCCAATTGGGAATAATTGATGGAGAGAGGAGAGCGAGCGACGGAGGACGGAAGAGAAAGAAGGAGAACTTTGATTTTTCACCAAGAAGCTTGCCCATGAACGTTGTAAGGCTTCCGATAATAGAGCAGCCTGGAATATTCCTGGGGATAGTCTGTCTTGCTCGTGGAGTTTATAAGCGGCCCGCGAGAGACGAGGAAAGGATTAATTGATGATGTCTTCCGTTATTCTCGATCGTCGGAGAATAGTGCGAAAGAGGACGCGATTATCCGCTCTCTCCCATCGATTTCGCCCGTGGCATTTGACGAGGGAGATCGCGACTTATATTATTTACCAGGGATGAGAATGGCACCTAGGGATGACATAAAGTTTGCATCAAGACGGTCGCCAGGATTATTCCTGAGGCCTGAGTGGCTAATGGACGACGTATCCACCTGGGAATTATATAAACTTCGCTTTATGCGTCTCCCTAATGTCTTTATGCGGTGATATTAGAGTTTATTGTTTGCAACATTTCACTCGCACCTTCGTAACGCGCCCTGACGTGTTTACAGAATCCTGTCAAATTCTTGGGTGAAAGAGACGTGAGGGAGGGGCGAAACAGGCGTAAGCGAGAAAGATGAAATTAGCCTCGTCACTGTCATCTGTCATTCTTAGGGTGACGATAACAAGAGCTGCGCGTCCTCGTCGCATGTAAGCTCACCGAGCGCATCCTCTTCCCTTCCATTCTCTCCTCGCGACCTTCCAAGCAGAGATCCCATCGAGAATTATTCGATTATCTCTCGGGCGCCCCACAAAACCCGCAGCAATTAATAATCTTGATGTACTCCTGACGCGCGAGCGCTCGTTCTCGCACACTCGCACGTTCTATTAGAGAGTGCAAGTATTCAAGTCCCCGCGTGCCCATTTACAAGATTGCGCGCATAACTCGCTTAAACCAAGCGGACGGTATGTAACATCGTTCCGATTCATCGAATTACAAAATGCGCACCGTTGTGCGAGATGAGTTTCAAAATTACAGATCCGAGCGCTTTTTCGATTAATGTTGAAATTTATATGGGCAGAATTTATTTCAAGTTTACCTATTCATTTTCTGCGAAGTTTAATTGCGAAAGGGAAAGAGAAATGCGGAGGGATCTCTAGTTAATTGGAGAAGAAGAGCGATGGACGAATCGCGAATAATTCGAAGGATAATTTATCCTATGCGAGAGGATGCTTCTAATGTGTCAGTCACGTGCGGACCAGCGGCTCATTAGAGAACGGCGAGCGGTTCGTGAAACTCGAAGCGTTCCTCTTGCAATAGACGAGCAGCGGGTGCGAGCAATTCGCGCGAGTTTCGAGGTAGCTGCGTGCGTTTATGATCGCTTCGTTTCACTTTGCTCCCGTTACGTCGAACAATTTATCGGTTTCAACGGTATGCATTGTTTCCGTTTGCCAGGAGTGCCTCCATTTCGTCTCGAAAAGCGTTCGAACGTTTCTCCTATCGACAAGTGATCGGAATGACTCGTACCAGTTCGCTCCTGTTCTCACGAGTCCCGCATTAAATATTTATTAACCGACTGCTCGTCTTCTCGTCGCAACGAACCGCAGCAAGCCTACTCCGCTCTCGATCCCACGAAACGTGCGAACTCTTCTACTCACGGTTCTACGAACGAACTGAACGTAAAATCTTATAATATCGCAAATTTCCCAATCTCCCCCGTCCGATTGCTAAGACGAGAGCGCGCACCTTATGATTTTCGAGCACGCGAGCATTAGTATCGAATAATTGCACAAATGAGATTTTGATCGAGCGATTAAACAACCCTAATGTAACTCTAATTCAGCTAGGAGCGGTTTTTGCCAGAAGGAAGCAGTTATGACGAAAGGGTACCCCGACACCTGTACCGAGAAATGTCGGAAAGAGTGGTAAAACGCGAAATAAAGGAATTAGCGAGTTGCTCATCGGGGTTCTCACGCGTGTGAACGATTACTATCGTAAAGAGAACTTCTGCTTTAAAGGACGCGCCCTCGTGCGGATGATACGTAATAACACGTGCACATCCAAGGCGCATATCTTCCGTTCGACTAGCGCACCTAGCACGTGCACGTATTTACCGATGACGCAACGATTCGCCTCGCGGATTCGCGTGGTTTAACGCGTGCCCCTCGCTCCGTCCAGAATTAAATGCGCAAAGTGTGTGGAATTCTGGGTCGCGTGGCACGTTCCTTGTCATTTGCGGGAATTCGATTTCCCTGGGCGCGCCTTACGTTGTTAAAGTCAAAGACTTCCACGACTGACGCACAGGGGCCTGTCGAATTAGATGAAAATGGAAGAGATAAGGAGAAGGTCGAACGAAAAGGATATTTCCTACGTATCCTTCGATTGGAATCTATTCGGCCCGCATCGTGTTATCAATCATTCATCGACGCCTACTTCTCCTTCTCCGGGTGAACTAGGGACGCTTAAGACGTGGGTAACGATATATCTTACGGCACGAAGAAAGTTAAAGGCGACCTTCGAGAATTGCACGCGCGGCCCGAGCGTAAGTACGACGTTTGTGGCGTTAGCCGGTGAACACGGAACGACATTAGAACCGGGAATAAAGTCGCTCGCGGGTATTCATTGTGGGAAGTTCAACGGCGTTTATAGCAAGAAGGTGGATAGAGAAGAAGAACGAGCGAGTTGGAGAGAATTAATTCTTGAAATTTCACTTCCCTGCATTAACGACATTATTGTCAATCGACATTGAATCGTAAGAATATTTAGATAAAATCCGTCCTGTTAAATATTAAACTAAAGCGACGATTCATCCACGTCAATGTCGATAATCAAAAATCAATTACTGGTGCACGAAGTAACGAGAGAAACGAATGACGATCATAACTCATTGTCTGCTGCGCACAAGAAATTTGCATGTCCGCTTCTTTACGCATCGGAGACAATGAGTAATGATCGATGAATCTTTCATAGGAAGAGGTCAACCCCCAGCTGTGCTTTTATGCAACGAGAGTGAAAATGATACTCGCGGCAATTTCAGATGCCACGCACCGGAAATCCCTGCGAGAAAGTAAACGAGACTTTCGAAGTTATTTTAAAAGAATGATAAACATACAAACATAACGGGACTTTAAATCGTTCTGAAGTATATTACGAAATACGCGGTGGGTTCGATCGATCGACGTGAACGAGTTTCCACGCGTTGGTGCCTGATTTTTTCCCAATTACCGAAGGGATTACCGACGCGTCGCGAAGCGTCATTAAATCGGGATTAAAACAACGGTGCCGGCACGCTCACTCGTCGGTCTTCTAATTTTCGCGCCACTGAGGGAGGGCAGATAACTTTTTAATTGATTTCGAAATTTCAGCGCTCGCGCGACCACAGATTATGGTTGGAGAGTTAAAGAATTTAAAACACGAATAATATTCTTATCTGACACACGCAGGCGACAGAATGGTGGCTGAACGACATGTACTTCTCCGTTCCTTTGGCCCTACCGATCAACAGCAACCCCGGAGTGGCCGCGCGACCCAAGAGATTCGCCAATCAGCAAGAGGCCGCTGTGTTTCTCGCGCGATTCGTCACGGAACTCCTCAATTATCAGGAACTGCTGGACAGGTAATATCGATGGAGATTCTTAGCAAAGAAAAAATACGATTCGTATCTCGCACTGAAAGAAAAAAATGGTTGGGTTTACTATAATCTCACTATATTTTATAGTTAGATTTGGCGTCAAACATATTTTTATAGTTCACTTAACCATACAAAATATAGTAGAATGAACGATTTGTAGGAACGGTTATATTATTAACCGTTACCTTTGTTCTTGTTACCATATGTATAGTAAAATGTGCTATGTGAATATAGTTAGTTTTATCACTATGTATGAAATATTCTGGTAATATTAACTATATAAAATAGTTACTTTTCTTACCATTATATATTTTCAACCACACTATTTTTTAGTTGAAATAACCACAATTTTGGGTAAAAACATAATATAGTTGGTTATACTATGCCTCTATCATAATTATTACCGACATCATGGTAACATTTACCATAAATATGATATTTCCAACTATAATTTTGTTACTATGCCATTATAGTTAGATATATCATATACTTTTCTCTCAGTGCGAAAGAATCGTGAAAGAAACTTTAGGTTTCAATCCCAAGACGCGTCTCCCTCTTTCCTTACCAACGTCCTTTCCCACGTTGAAGAGTGTTACGCATCAAGAGAGACCCTTAGCTTTCGAAAAAGATTTTCGTAGACGGAAGACCGGCTAAGCTAATCGGCGAGAAGGAAGCTGGAGAGGATGAAGCGCCTAAGAAGGGAACCTCACGGTTAGACTGCCTGATTCGGACGAGGACAAAAAGAAGCCGTACCCGAAATCAATTTAGAGCGCGCGTCTCTCCGCTCCGAGGAAATCCGGACGGTGAGAGATCCATAGAAAGCGCGAGCGTAAAGAGGAGCAGCTCAATAGGCAGAGACAGAGGAACGCAGGCTGCTCCTCCTCGCCGAGCAGATTCTCGAGCTTGTATCCGGTCGGAGAATGAGCCCTAGGGCTGCAGGATGAAGGAACGGAAGATAAAGATGTCTGGGTGGAACGTTCCATTCTAAGATGAAACGTTACGCACTCGTAGGAAATTTTAGAGATGAATTTACAGAGCGCACGTTCTCCCGTGATTGTAATTAACCAAAATCTTAAGCGAAGATTTTAAATATTTTTACGGAACTATTATTAAAATTGTAGTTCACGAGAGGAGTCAATTTCTCAGAGAAAAATTGTTCGCAGATCCGGATTAGAAGTGGAACGAGTAAAGTCTAAGGATGGAAAGGTAATGCAACCGCTCTGCATGGCCCAGCATTATCAAATGTTCAGGATTTATCGGAGACCAGGCCTTCATGCCGACGAACAATTAATTCTCGATCGAGCCACGTCCGGTGATCACATCATAGTAGCGCATCACAATCAGGTATCCTTGAACTTAAAAATGACGTCGAAATAATTATTCCATCGTTCGACAAATAGTCTGGAAGGAATGGTAAGTTAGATTAAAGCTGGGATGCTGTTTAGTTTTACAGTGTTCCAGTGAGAGCGTCCGATCGGGGTCGAATTACAGAAGCTGAACTGATTCAGCAGATCATGAAGATTATGGAGACTAAACCTGATCCTCGAACTCCACCGGTTGGAATTTTGACAACTGCGAAGAGGCCCGCTTGGGCGAGGGCGCGAGAAGAACTGATGAAAAGTACGCGGTGAAAGTCAATTTGTTCTCTAAAATTCTTGCGGTTCGACAATTTTCCTTCGACGTGCCCGATCCCTCGAAGCATCAGCCACTCTTCAAACGATCCCTTTCCTACCACGCGTGACCTCTTCCCGGTCCCGTCACAATTATCGTCCTTCGTTTCTCCAATATTCGCAATATTTCCATTAGCTCGTCAACTCGACCTTACCCAACGAAGGACCTCCGACCTGCTCGCTCTACAAATCAAATGAGCCAGGAGATAACGACTTAACGATGAGCGCGCCGGTAGTCGCAGGACGAAGGACGAAAATTCGCTTCGTTAAGGGAGAAAATTGGGACGCGCGGCTCGTTAGGGAATTTTGCGAAGTGCCACGTACTTCTCTGGAATTTTAATTGCTCCTCTGACGAGTGTCTTGCCAGGAGTGAAAAGCGTTGTAAAATATTTTAGAGCTTGAAGAAGCTCAGTTTTTTTTTAACGAATTTTGTCGAATCGTTCGCAGACGAGCGGAATCGACACAATCTCGAGCTCTTGGAACGATGCCTGTGCGTGGTGTGCATAGACGACGATGTGCTACCACCAACCTTCAACAACCCTTTGAAGAAAGAGGATAGATGGATCGGGGATCGAGATTACGCGAACGTGCTTCATCACGTTCTTCACGGCGGAGGATCGAGACACTTGGGAGCGAATCGTTGGTTCGACAAAACCTTCCACGCGATTCTTGGCAAGGTACGATGGAATCTTTGGAATTAAAAATTAATGCATTGAATTATTCTAGAGAGAAGTACTTGAGAATAATTTTTTTCTGAGAAGGATGGCATGTGGGGTTTCACGTACGAGCACTCCGCTGGCGAGGCACCGGCCATCTTCAATGCTTTCGAAGACCTCACAGAAAAAGTCGACTCAATGTCATCTCCTGACGTGAACCTGGTCCCCTCTCATCTTCCAGCCCCTGAGAAACTCGAGTGGTACCTGTCCGAGCAGAGCCTCAACAACATCAGGGAGGCCATGACTAATTTCGACGCGTGAGTTTTCAAATTAACAGATTTCCAGTAGTCAGATCGATGGGAGAAGACAGAGACGTGTTAAAAAATTTATAAAATTTCCTGCTACTCAATATGAATCTTTTAAACAATTTTTTTCTCACATATAATGCTTTCTTTATCCGCGTGATAGACTGGTCGAGGATCTTGACCTTTGCATCCTTTGGTTCGACGATTACTCGAAGGAATTCGTAAAATCCTGTAAGATCAGTCCGGACGCATACATACAACTGTCTTTACAACTCACTTACTTCAGGTGAGTCTTAATTATATATTACCCTAGCATATGAACTATAATTGTCATATGGAAATTGCATTCGCTTTCGACATGGCACAGGTGTCCAAAAAATCAATCACACTGAGAGAAAAGTATATGATATATCTAACTATAATGGCATAGTAACAAAATTATAGTTGGAAATATCATATTTATGGTAAATGTTACCATGATGTCGGTAATAATTGCGATAGAGGCATAGTATAACCAACTATATTATGTTTTTACCCAAAATTGTGGTTATTTCAACTAAAAATATAGTATGGTTGAAAATATATAATGGTAAGAAAAGTAACTATTTTATATAGTTAATATTACCAGAATATTTCATACATAGTGATAAAACTAACTATATTCACATAGCACATTTTACTATACATATGGTAACAAGAACAAAGGTAACGGTTAATAATATAACCATTTCTACAAATCGTTCATTCTTTCTATATTTTGTATGGTTAAGTGAACTATAAGAATATGTTTGACGCCAAATCTAACTATAAAATATAGTGAGGTTATAGAAAACCCAACCATTTTTTTCTCTCAGTGCATGAAAGAATTCGTGAAATGACTCACCCACGTGTTTTCTTAGACTTCACGGGAAACTGGTGGCGACCTATGAGAGCGCTGGCATCAGAAGATTCGCGCTGGGACGAGTGGATTGCATCAGAGCAGCCAGTCCTGAGGCATTGGCTTGGGTGAAGGCCATGTGCCAGGGTGATCCGGAGAGTCAACCAGTGATGGGCCAGCATAACCTCGCGCAAGACGAAGGCTCCAAAAGAGTTCAGTTCACCATTTACAGTGTAACTGAAACTTGGCATTCTTCCGTAGCGATCGTCGTGTAACGTCACGTAGTCACGGCGTCTCCGCGGGCGAGTTCGCGCTAGGATCGCGCAGAACGTTTGCTATTTTTCAGACTCCATCACCCTCGTGCATGTTATCCTCAGTGGTTAATTAGATTGTGAAAGAGAGAATGAGAGAAAAAAAAGAGCGACCTCTTTGAAAGTGCATGAACTGCTCTTCCAATCCTTCGTATACGTACACGTGAACATTCTTTAATTCGTCGCAACTTATGTCCACGATTCAAGAGAGAAAAGTTGACTGAGAAGGGATAAAATTGGTATCGCGTGAAAACCTCCTCAAACACGAGACTTAGCTCGAAACAACGAGCGGGCAAACACGCGCGAACAAACAAAGGAAACAAACGGGCGGTTCTGCGAGAAGAAAGCAGCATGTCTGAGCGGAGAAGGAGGAGGGTGGGATAAGTTCGAGGGAGGATCAACCGGTGGATGAAGAGAGAAATAAAATACGAGAGAAAGAAAAAAGAATGGTCCACGAAAAAAGGCAATCAATTAGAACGTCCCGTTTCTCTCCTCTCTTACGATCGAGTGTTTGCGTGGTCCTTCGAAGGGCCTCGCTCGCATGCCACGAGGATTTTCCGTTTGTTTCTCTTACTCGCGTCTCCCTTTTCCTCGAGATAAAGTCGTGCGCGCTTCACGAGGACGAGTCGCAGTCCCTCGTTCGTCCCGTTGTTATTTCAGCCCATAGTTTCCTTTTCGTTGGAAACCGAACCAATCGACGCTGTAATGAACCACGATCCCATTGGCCAGTTACACGTTTGCTCATCGACGCTTCCAGCTTTTCTTAACGAGATACTTTCAAAACTTTCCTCTCGATCCCCTTTTTCCACCTGCTGTTATCTCAGCTGACTAGCGTTGTAACGAAGAAATAACACGATCGACTCGAGAAATGTCATCCTCGAAGGGAGCTCAGCTTTCGTGTCTGACCACTCGATGTCTGTTTCTACTGAAAATAAACACAGACGTAAATTCGCGAGGTTCTCACTGGACAATCTTCCTTTAAAAGAATCCTACATCTTTTCTTGTCTCACTATTGCACGTATTTTTGTCATCTGCGTGTTTAAAAAGAAATTTACAAATTTCTCTTCCCCTGCTTTCTTCTTCGTCCGTCTTGTAAATGTTTCCTCCTCGGTCCTACGAGAACGAGCTTAATCGACGCCTGGCATACCTCTCTTTTTCTCACAGAAGGAGATGATCAGAGAACTGTTCGAGCTGGCGGTTAAACGGCAGACCATCGAGATGAACGAGAACATAACCGGACACGGTATCGATAATCATCTGATGGGCCTTCGATATACAGCTAAGGAGGCCGGCGAACCGATCCCGGAGCTGTTCACGGACGAGACCTACGACATCGTCAATCACTTCGCTCTTTCGACGTCGCAGGTCAGTGATCAAGGTCATGACGCTCGATGGATCCATCGATCCATCGATGGTCGCCTTGGGCGTCCGCGGTATCCTCTAATCCAAAGAATTTTCCTTCCCCGCGTTTCGTTTCCAGCTGAACGGAAAAATTAATGGCGATTAATTCCATCGAGAATTCTCCCTCGAAAAGGATATTTAATTTAAAATAACTGAAAATACTTTTATTCTCCACCGGTAGAATTTTCCTAAGAGCAATGTGTGTGTGTTTATCGAAACGCACGGAGGGTAGCCGTGAAATCGGCCTTTCCTCGAGGAGGGCAATCGAAGGGAACAGAAAAGGTACGCGGGTAGTGTCGTGGCTCCCCTTTCGTGTTCAATTTAGCAACAAAGGCAATTGCCTCTCCTTTCCGGGCGCGTATCAAAGAACCGGATGCAATTCACGGTGGGAATTGCAGGGTCGTGAGACAGTCGCATTTCGCCTTCTGCTCCCTTCTTGTACCTCGTCACCCGTTTGGGGTGCAAAAGGAGTGGGATGAAGGAGGTTACAGGGAGTGGTTCGCTGCACGAGGGTTTTTTAATTTACGGCGGAGAATTTAATCATTTCCGCCCGTTCCACAGTCGGAGTTTAAAGCTCGAGTTTAAAGTTACGATAGAAAAAAAATTAGAAATTATTTTGTTACACTCACCCGAAAATTTGTTTGTTCTCTCTCAGGTGACAACGAAAAACGACGCGATCGCTGGATACGGTCCTGTTGTCCCGGATGGCTATGGATGTGCATACAATGTTCGCAAAAATGGCTTCGTATTTTCGGTCTCCGCGTTTCACAGTGACGGTAGAACGAACGCGATGAGATTTGCCCAGGGAATTCAGCAGAGCTTGCGCGACATGGCGGCCATGCTGAAAAACACAAAACAGTGATGAAACAACTGTCCTAAAGCTGATTTGATTTTAGTAAGGAACGGATAGACGAGACGGAGAAATTTTGGGAATTGATAATTAAATATGTTAATGAGAAAATAATTGCAGACTGGATCTGGAGAGAAGCGTAGACAAAATTATCGATTAGCAAATTTTGATGACGATCCTTGATGAGAATTATCAACAAGAGTGAGATTATATATTGTTTAAGAAGTTGAAACATAATTCTCCCTAGAAAATTGTTACCTCGAAAAATTCTCGAAATTTTTAAATTCTATTGATTATTTCTTTGTGGAATGAAATATTTCGAGTAAAGTGCCTAAGGATAAAGAAAAGAATCGGAAGAAAGCAAGATAAGATAGATAGAATTCGATGGCAAAAAGAATGCATAAACGAAAGAATCGTTTAGTACAATAATTATCAAGGATCACTATCTAATAATATTTATAAGCAAGGCTACTTACCTTAGCCAGTGTACTGGAAAACGAAGCAAGAACGTTGAGGATGAAAGTGAATCTTAATTAGTCATTAAACTTTTAATATCGCCAAACATATCACACCCCAGAATAACTCGAAAGATATGAGAAAAATGGAACTGAAATAAGGAACTCTTGACGCAGGCTTTGCCATTTTCCCAAGAAGGTACACGAAGAGGCGACGTTAACGAAATGCAAAATAATGAAGTAATGATTAACGAATTTACACAATAATCGCATCTGGCTTATCCGGGTGTATCCATCGAAGAATCCATTTACCACGGGAATCAATCAAGTCTGCCAATCAACTAGCGAAAGAAGCTCGCAATCGAAGCCTAGAGAAGAGAGAACGAAAATAGAAAATTATCGAGTTAAAACGATTATCGGAGAGCAAAGGGAAACGGAGAGGCTGAATTTTTTCGAAAGTACCTATCGATGAAAGTATTTATCGTAGTAATAGCTTAGAATTATGCATTCGAGGGAACTCGAATCGTACGTAGACGTACGTAGAAGCACTTTTTCGGTAGTTCGTAATTACGTGCTCGCACAATTTGACAGTCGCAAGTACCATTTTAGATAATCGCTGATTCTCAGATTTACTATTCGCAGTAGGGTGTAGAAAAGGGGAGCGGCAAAAGAGGCGCCGTTACGAAGGCGTCCACGCCTCATCGAATGCTGTCGTAGGTCTTAAGTAACTAACTCTTCGTTTTACACGTGGCCACTATAATCACACGTATAGTCTCTACCCTCTTATCTTTAGAAACGTACGCGTGCCAATGCGCGACCCTAAGGGCGATCGACATTCGAAATACTCAAGGGTAGAAACAAATTCAAAACAAGAATGAACGAGTGGAGAAGAAAAATCTAGGAAACGAGAAACAACTATTGGAAGAACGACATCGAGAATATAAAAGTGTCGAGACGTAAAAGAGAGCAAGAAATGAAAACGGAATAAAATGGATGAAAAAGGCTCGATTAAAAATCACGAAGAAATATATGTCCACCGCGTGAAGCCCTTTATCGAGAGTCGACCGTCCACAGCGCCGGAAGAAGATCCTTAGTCCGAGAACTAAAGGGAATGCTAATGAGAGCGCATCGTCGACCAGTCTAGAGATTCTGTTCAACGTTCCTATCTTTCGATCCGCTCGAGTAGGCTAAGCGCAAATTCCTTTTATTATTAATAGCACGCGCGAACTGGCGCACATAGTTGCATTTATTAAATAGCAAAATAAGTTCCTAGGCGAATAATTACTCGTCGGATCGTTTTTACATTTTAATCGTATAGAGAATCGGGAAAAGAATAGGGGAAGGACGTTGGAAGGTGTGACCTCGAAGAAACGACGGACAAGAAAATTGTTATCTGTTAGCGAAGTTTGCTCCGTTCTTACCGAGAGGAATTTGTTATGCTTTGTAGACCGACTTACCTCGTGGCGCGTTTTGGCGACGAAAAAGAAAAAAAAACAAGAAAATAATCTTGAGACGAGCGTCGGAGTGGGAGGGAGAGTGGAGCCGAAAGAAAGGAAGGAAATCCGGCGCGTAGGGGGTGCAGCACGCGCCGTTGCAAGCGACACTTTTTAAATGTGGCCAAACACATGTTCGTATGTTGGCGCCCGCACAGTAAACTCTTGTCCAATTCTTAGATAAGTCGGCGAATCGGCTCTTCGGCGTGCCTAACGCGAAGCGGCTGATCATCGGCCCTTAGCTCTATCTGTCTATTCTCTATCGCGCTAATCTACTCACTACTTTCTACTTCTCGTTACTCTTACTAAAGAAACTCGAATCGAACCCATCGCCACGATCGACGTTCATCGTGCTGGATATCACGTTGGATCACAGCGAGAAAATTGCGGGAGGAAGGCCATCGACGAATTTCACGCGACCGACGTGTTAATCGATTTCATTTAAACAATCGTGAAAATTTGTAACTTCTCTTTTACGAGCGTAACGCGAGCCGATCCTCCCGTAATCAGGCGCACTGGGTTTATCACGCGTAGCTCGTACTTTACATAGGCGTGTACACCACCCACTATACATACATATCGTTTATATTTGCATATTGAGACTTATATTTGCGCCGGGGTATACGTTGAAATTATTCATATTTTATCGGGGAGGGAAACCGCATTGGATCAGCGTTGAATTCGTTGGAGAAGGCGGCACCCTCCTCATTAGAGGGATTGGAATATTAGACGTCGCGGAAAGAGTAGTTTTACGTGTTCTCTGCATATCAATCCGAAATATATATACATATCTGTGAAAGTATGTATGCATATTGCCATTGACTATCGGTTCATTGAGTGCTAGCTTAAATCTAAGTGAGTTTATATATGGGATTCAAAGTTTATCGTGTTTCGCTTCGTTTAGCGCGGAACGTGTATATGTGTGTAGCACGGGGGAGCACGGTGTCTCTTCGTTATTGTTAATGAAAAAAAATTATAAGAGAGAAAGTATATGTACACTTATACGTGAATATATGATAGCATTTAAGCATACGCATGCTTACGTAAATGATTCGCACGCATATCAATAGTGTACGATATTGCGGAAGTGTTCTGTATTAGATGTTAAGGGTGCAAAGGAATACCTACTAATGTTAAGCCGTAATTGCGAATCGTTGTCGGTTTAAATGTAATTTAATTATACATATCGCGAAACTATTGTGATCGCACCACTGCGGCCAGGAATATCATGCGCATATCAGGCGAGAGCCAACGTAGCTATGATCTTACTTTCGATAAATAGGACGTAATCCTATGGAATCGATAGATGAGCTTACAAAGTAAGAACAACTGAACACAAGTAGAACGTAATGTATATCGGTTATTTGTTACCCGGATAATTATCACGTACGAAGATCGCTGTCTTTGTTTCCAAATTATAAGAATTCGCGAAGATTGTGCGTTATTGGATGTGGCGTTTATAGCCAATTATCGTATTGAAATTAAAACAAAAAGTGTTACATCGTTATATCTACGCATCACGTTGAATGTATTTAATTGTTGAGCAATCGTGTCCACGATTTGCAGAAGAGACGGTCACATTCGTACGTAAACGATATATTCTAGGGTTAAACGAAGAATTACATCTGACTTTCTGTTTCTACGGAAAGTATACACAGCATACCTCTGTAAGTAACCTACTCGAGTCAAATATGTTGTATTTATATGTATGTCTCCTTGTGCGAAATAAACTCCATTATGTTATCGGTAGATTGATTTTATTTGCTTCTATCTAAAATAGAATTTACATGCCGATCAACAATTCTAACGCTTTGTCTACAAAGCCGTATGGTAAATTTCATAGTATAAGTTAACGAGGATATCACAATCTATTCGTGTGTATGTACCGAAGCCGTGAACAATATATGGAATGAAAAATATTGTTTTATCTTTCTATTGATGGGTGCCTCTTTCTTTTCACATCTAATCTAGCTTGCGATCAAATGTCGCCGAATATATAGAACCACTGCTCTCTAGATAAAGTCCCTGCCATTCAACATTTTTTAATCTTATTAAGCTTGCCCTAATTATAATTTTCGTCGAGTCTAATTCTACTACACATTTCTAACTATATACAACAAAAGATTAACATGTTGTTTAACATTGATTCAAGTAAACATTGGATATTACCTATAACTACTAGATTCGATAATTGCATGAAATCATGAAGTCAAAATTACATAGTTCAGTGAAAAATACGATTGTCTTTGATCTGCAAAACGCCCACATCAGGCAGTGACATTAAATAAATTGACTATGAAAATAAATTTTAAGTGAAAATGTCAGCAAGAATAAAACTCAATTGAAGAAAAGGCAGCATTAAACTTTGTACTACACTTATCCGCGTGACGCTATCAGGTCAGCATTTACGTCCTCATAAGACTGCCCAAACGAAAGACTAAGTAGTGCATGAGCAGTGTATCGTTTTTTCGGGTCATGTTGAAGACATTTTTTGATAAAATCTATTCCTTCTGGCGAAAGACTCCTTGGTAACGCTGGGCTCTCCCCCATTCCAACCTAAAGACATAAAACATAATATAAAACATTGTACCTTCAGAGATAAACAGTTCTGAAATTGGTAGGTTAGGATAGGTAGGGTAGGTTATTACCTTGAACATAATTTGATAATTTGAATCATATTCTGCCCATGGCCGTCGACCATTAGCCATTTCAACCGTACAACACCCTAAAGACCATATATCTGCTGCTCTTCCATGACCGCCACTTTCAGTTTTCATAAACACTTCCGGTGCCATATAAGCTTGAAAAATAGAAAATCAATTCAAGTAAGTTAAGGCAATTTAACTAAAAAATCCAAAACTCATTAAAGTAAACTGCAAACCTTGAGTGCCAACGAATCCTTGAAGTTCTCCCGGCATTGTTGTATGTGCCTTAATTTGAACTGCACTTCCAAAATCACCAAGCTTCAAACAGTTACCTTCGTCCGTTAGAAAAATGTTAGCAGCTATGATAAAGACATATAAGTTATCAATCTATCAAGCAATAGGAAAAATTGTGTAAAATTTATTCTGACACAAACTTTTGATGTCACGATGAACTATCCCATGAGAATGTAATGCTTCAACAGCTAAAACAAGTTGATGAGTATATTTTCTGACTAAAGATTCTGGCAGTCCGTTTCCACTGCCGGCAACTAGGCTTTCTAACGTGCCTTCAGCACAGAATTCCATAAAAATTAACATTTCCTCCTGTACAGAAAAATTATCTTATTGTAAGATGGATAATTTTATTTAGTACATCTATTGATAGTTAAGTCATTAATAACAATATTAAACATACACGCTGAATTTCAAGTCCATAATACTGCACCAAATGTTTGTGTTGTATACCCTCGAATATTTGCAGCTCTTCCACAACTCGTCGAATTGCTCTATGATCACCAGGTTGTAATTGAACTTCCTTCATAGCTAATAACTCACCAGTTTGATTATTTACAATAGTATACACTTTGCCGAATCTACCTTGACCTAAAAAGATGTGTTTCCAATGCTGATTATAGAATATAATATATTTTCATTTTTCACATACCTATTTTAATACCACGCTGCCATGTGAAGGTAACCCTTCTTGCCTTAATACGTATTCTATCAACAGATTTCCGGTCTGTAACTTGTCCAATAAGTTCTTGACTTCGTAATCTCTCATCAATTTCATATTCCACTTTTTTAATAGCACGAACAATTCTATCGTGTCTAGGCATGCCTCGCTCGGGTGTGTTCATTGTTACAATGATAGTTCCATCTGTGACATTTACTGACGTAGACTTCTTCAGATTTGCTGATATTTCCGGTGAACGCATTGTATCTCGTGGTCTTTGAGATGTACTCAAGCTTGCTGTCCTACTTCTACAATGAGATGGTGATGATGCTCTTGATCGTGATGATCTTCTTACATCTGTTAATTGAAATAATATTTTATAATCTAATGTTTTATATGTATTTATTAATAATTAATATGAATATCTTACTCTCGGCATCAGAATTTGTGGATGATGAAGATGCAGTCCCAATAACATGAGAAATACATCGATCCATAGAAGCTTTTAATTCTTCAAATTCTTGATCAGTCAAGTGTTTTGTATTATGAGGTTCACATACTGTACTAAGAAAATCTAAGCCTTGATTTGCCCATCTAGGTCGTAGCCCGCGACCTCGTTCGCATCTTGTTCTGACAAATTCCATCCACAAAATGGCAAACGATACTAAGCCTCTTGCTAAAATAGCTTTTTCTTCAGGTAAAAACAATTTGCACATCTCTTTGTGATAATCAAAGCCCATTCTATAGGCTTGATGAAGTATTTCTCGTATTCTAGACCACATTGCAGAACGATCACTCTCACTGTTTGGTTCTTCAATCTCATTAAGATCATTTTGAAAGTCTTCTATTACTACAGCTATTCGATGTCTCAAGTCTATAACTATTTCCTGAGTAAACAAATTTAACTGTTCATATTAAGTACTTAATGACATATTTTATCTTATAATTCCATACCTTTAGTGCGACTAAGGAGTCCTCTAATTCCTTGCTACAGACTGGCCACTTTTCAATATCACGCCTTAGACACTTGGCAATTGTAACGCTTTTGACAACCTTGTCACGAACCTCCACGAACATTCCTTGCCACTCCCGGCCCACAAACATGAGGTGAAATCTGAACCATGTTTCACGATGGAGCAAAAAGTTTGGAAAGTAGAGAGAACTAGTGTTCAGACAAACGAATTAATCCTGTCTTACTTGTTTGGCCATTCTCCATCACTTCTTATCTCCGTACTCTCCTTGATTTCTCGAGGACGATTAATGAGGAATTCCTTAACTTGCTTTACCATCATTCTTGCAATTTCACTGTAAAAAGTTTCAAGTAAACTTCAATTCCATAAAATAATATTTAATTTATATGACTTACCAGAATTTTACACCAGCAATTTTATAGCCATCCACAATGTTACCAGCTATCGATTTGACAAATATCCATTCGTCCATGATTAGATTTTTGTGAAAGCTATCATGCTGCACCATATCCACCCATTGTTGTAAATAGTCCAAATATACCTCAAAAACAGCCTTCAAACTTTCATCAAACTCTCTGACATCTTCTTCGAAACGCGACTTACATATATCCGTCTCACTAAAGATGGCGGCAGATGAATGTGATGCAAATCTGTCACGATGAATACATGCTATTCTGAGACCTTCGCGAAGCTCACGCATTAACTGTCGTACTGATAAGGGACTTGGTTGATCTGGTTTCTGTTCCAATCTCATTCTTAGAAACTCATGTACTACATCCAGTGGAACACGTGATAAAAAAACGAAAGCTGCCCTGTATAATTGATTCAACAGTAGAATAAAATTAGACGGAACAAGTAATAATGAATATACAATATAATCGAAATGTATTTATGTCACCTGTACGATGGAAGATTGAGTTCTTTTGCTTCGGCACTCCAGACGCCATACTTTCGTAATTCCTCATCTCCTTCATATTCTTCACTATCGGTACTGTTACCATTATTTTTATCAAGAGTAAGCCGTGCCTTTCTTAAAACTGATGTATGTAATCTCTCAAGAAAGTGCAAACTTTTTCTCAGTCCTCGCGTTTTGAGTACATCTTCAATATATTTCCTAGGAAAAGATATCATAGTCAATAATACGCATACATTAAATAATACAATAATAATAATCAGTATCAGTATTACCTGTAAGCAAGCCGATCAAATTCAACTAAATAAAAATCGAGTCGTTCAGTTTTTTCATCTTCCATATATGAAAATGATGTATCAGGCGTGGAGGGCCATGATTGTACAAAAGATAATCCAAGCGAAGAATTATTACTATTGGTACTATCCGAGGGACTAGAATTTTCGTCGTTTGTACACGATTCGAAGCGTACTATGGTTTGGCGTGGTTCGATCGAATCGACTGTATCCGAAGATCGAGAACTAAAGAATAATACTGAATTAATGAAAGTACAAGTTGACATGAACAGTAATATCATACCTTATGCCAGAATCTGAGACCTCTTCGTGTTTTTTTTTAGCATGCAACATCATAAGTAATTTTCCCAGTATTTGTAACTTTAATCGGTGATGTTTAGTCATATTATACCATAGACACATTGCCTTCACTCTACCAGTAAAATCTGTACTTCTGTATAATGGATAGTGTGCTGCAAACGCTTGTGAAGACGGATATAACGCTTCGGCGGCTTCTAAACGAGTCAACAGTCCTTCTACTTGTTTCAAAGCTTCCCCTTGAGCACGTGCGCACGAACGACAGTACATACAAAGGCAGCCAGGACAAATGTTTGTTTCAAAATTCGGACTCTGATCAGGAACTCTTATTCTATTCAGATTATTCTCATCGGTCATGACGCAAAAAGCATTATTTTCATGTAGACTTGCTCGTGGATCGTATCTGTTAAACATTACTCGTTAGTCGCGCTTACACGTACAATAAATTCCAAACAAACATTACCTATATTCCATTATTTCTGTAAGCAACGCGTCAATTGCATCGCGTTGCTTACACAAGAATTCGTCCTGTGCCATTGGAGTACGATCGGCGTGATGAGCTTGCAATTCCAACCAGATTAGATCCTTTAATTCGTTTTGCCAACGCGTTTCTTCGTGACTCATCTGACGTCGACAATTTCGTTCTGTGCTCCCCTAAAAAAAAAAATGATACTAAAACTATACAACGGATCTCACGTCTTATTGCCGCATTTAGTGGACAACCTGGTTAATACATGGACATTTACCAATTTAACGAGAAACGAGAAAGTGTCGTGAAATATTTCTCTTTCTTTTAAGCTCTGAGTTCTTGGCGATTGCGCGGCAGTTTCTTCTTCGTTCAACAGCAGATTTAAGAGCGGCCCCTCGTATTCCAATTTCTTATTCTCCTCTACGTCCACGGGCTTTGACCGAAGGCAGCGAAACCTATTTCTGGTCTCGATCTACAAACAATTCCAAATGCTGGGTACTTGAACCAAAGCCAAGTGCTTGCTACAAATTGGAATGAAAAATGATTCGTTCAAAAACCTTCATATGGTTGGGCGTGGAAGGAGGAAAATTTTCAGACTTTTCGGCATACGAATGTGCCGCTTCGACGTCGAGCTTCAGATCCCTTTCGCTGCCACGTAGTAATTTTAGGTTTCGCTTATTTTTACGGTTCCCTTCCTTCGCCACTTCTTCCTTAGCTTCATTTTCACGATCCTTGTCCGCTTGATCGCACATTTCGTTGAAGATTATCGTGTCCAATGTGTTGCGCCTGCACACGGTGTTCTTCGGCCGGGAATCCTTATCCGATGTTTTAATTTCCCTTTAAAAACACACAAAAATTCATATGAGTTCGAGTTAAACAAATTTCAAATTATACAAATTGGAGTCAGGACGATAAATTACAACGCGTTCCAAGTAATTCTTCGAAGTGACGAATGAGCACATTGGGAACAGAATTATTTCACTTCGTCTTTCTAACATTCGCGTACCGTTTATCTATGCGTTTAGACACATAAGAGCGTTCGATTTGGAGTACACATTTCAAACAAAGATGACATCAGATTGGGGATAATACGTAACCAAAGGTTTCCCGCCAGATTCAGAGTACTTTCACTACATACGAGCTTTTCAAGATAAAGTACGTGATGCTTCGCACGGTTCGTCGTATATTTCCGAAACTCGCTCTACGAATTTGGCACGTTGCCTCTCCTTTCCCTTTCGTGTATGGTAAAGCTCGACATTCCTCGTGACAAGCGCACAATTTACCACAATTTTCTCGGATGAACGTAAAAATACAGATACATCGTACTCCCACGACGCAATACTAACTGATTAACAAAAAAACAAACAATCTGAGAAATGCAAGTCGAACGTACCCCTCCGTGAGACGTTGCTTCATATGCCTCTTCTTACGACTAATCCGAGTTCTAGGTGGCGTTTGCCCGTAAATCTCACACATCTCGTGAAGTGATTCCTCGAATTCGTTCGTCGGGCTGTACAAACATCTTTTACTGGAAAGAAATTGAAAGAGAAACAAAATCAATTAATGCGCGCAAAGAGTCCCACCTGAGTGACGACTGTCTCTAAGATTCGCTATCGGGCCAATGAAAACACTTTCGTCAAACCGATCGTGATAATCCACGATGATTCAGTGCATCCGTCGGAGGTGAATGGGCGACACCGAAATTCGGAGATTTCTTTTCGGTGGACATATCAGGTTCGCGGAAGGGAAAGAATATTTGCCGTTACGCGCGATAAACTCATTTATTTGCGTTATCGTTTATCTGCACCGTGCTGTACAAACAACGTTTGCTAGTCTCTATGATATGTCAGTCGAGAGTGAAAAAATTTATTTACCCCGCACCGTTATCGTCGAACGCGGAGCACTTCAACGAGATGTCAATTTAGTGTAATAAACGGTAGATTATGTCGTTTCACTATGCATAAAAAAACGTTCTCCGCGATCGGTATTCGTTCCACTTGTTCGCACATGTTCTCTTTATCTCATTATCGTATTAAGATCGTATCGAAATAACTCAATGCGATATTTTTAGCTGCATCAAGTGTCTGCATATAATTGAGACTACTTAGTCCGAGGAATTGAACCTTTTTTTCAAATACGCTCGATCGTCACTACAGACGACAATAACGAGCGGAACGCACGCATGACGTTCTTGTCAGTGCCAAATAATGTCAACGATGCTACTTCCGGATAGCTCGTACTTCGAAACCACTTAATTCACTGACGAGGTAACAATGCGCGCATCAATATGCATCGTGAAACGCGCGTGGAATAATGTCATAACGTATTCCTAAATCGTGGGGGAATAAAGCGCGACACACTCGCGTAACGCTCGAGGATACGGCGTGGAAAAATCTTGACACGCTACCTACAAGATAATCGGAGAATTGCCTCGCGCCAACGTCAACAATATCTTCGAACAGTGGTACGAGAAATGACTACTCCCAAATGTGCGGGTCTTATTCGGGTACTTGTCACGTGAAATCGTATTAGCAGTGCACACTTTCTTGGTCGCGAACCGAATGAGCTTTACACGCTATGTAAACAAAACGAGCATCCTATCAAATGGAATGTGAGCCGGTTCTATCTCGGGATCGCCATCCCCAAATTACGTAAACCACGTGTTAACATTAAGCTGGGATCAGACCCACCTAACATTGCTGCCATCATCATCCGAGCAGTCTGAGCCATAGATCTTTGTACGACTGCTTTGTTCGCCAAACATCCTTCACGTACAACGTCGTCGCACTTGACACAAACGATGCCGACGTTTGCAATTGCACTCGGCGCAGGTGCAATGCACTTGCGCTGTTGCCGTCTACCGCAGTCCGCCATTTCAAGCACCACGTGACAGCCCGCGTAAATTTGAATCTTCGATACTGGGATTTGAGAATATTTAACAGATTTGTTTCTTTGAAGTGTGTTTAATTATATATAAACAGCACGCTTGCCTATAACAGTTAAAGTTCTTACTGCGAATACAATAGAAATGTAATGTTATCGGTATTTGTGAAATAATAATTAATTAGGCTCTAACGTATGAGATAGGCACACTGTATTGCAAGTTTTCCAAATGTTCCTTTAACATACTCTGGTGACACGTGAGAACGAGAATCTGAACATATCCATTGCTGACAATCTGAAAAAGTAAATGCGAATATTTTATAGTGAATGTAATAAACTATAGGGTCAAGGGAAAATGACAGGATTGCAAAATATAATGTGAGTTTTTATTTAAACAATCTCTAGCTTCATCAGCAAAGTACAAGTAGTTTTCAAGTATCCTCGCACCAACAAATAATTGATTTTGATCAAATACGTCTATGCGTCTCTGTAATCGTGCCGCGTGTGCTTCACGTGTACCCTTTTTATAGCGATATGTTAATACTGTTATAAAAATTATGTTGGAGAATGTAAAAATAAATGCTTCGAAAAATCATCGTCAAATTTAATTACCCAATTTTGCGAATTACTCTAATTCGGATAATCTATAAAGAGGAAACATAAGATAATGATCTTTTAATTCTTCTACCTTCTCTTCACACGCTTGGATATCGTGATAACAGAAAGTGATGTAGCACCCTGATACTTTTAATGCACTGTGCATTGTGTAAATGTAGACGTAAACGTTGTTATAACTCATTCTGGTATATGTCGCAAAGGTAACAAATACAGTCGTCGTATGCTGGAAACAAGAACTACCAATATCCATTTACATATTTACAGATCGTGACGAGTAATGTTCCATTATTAAGGAGACGATGATCATACGCGAGTATACATTTGCTACCTTTGGAAATGGGTTACATTTGTTTGACACCTACGTTGGAGATATTTACATGTACATTTTTATCAAACGTATGACGTATGCAAAGTATAAGGCAGATATGATAGGATTTGATTAACCTCGGTAATTTAAGTACACTTAAATCTTCCGTGAAAAGTGGAAGGTTTCATATTATATACTTTTGGAATATGTGTTCAAAGCCCCAACGTAGATCTAAAAATACATTACGCCAGTTTTGTTTTTCCTGGAATGTCTTAATAACAGCACTTTGTTGCCAAGCGTTATGTTGGTAGAATATTGAGACGAACTTCATCAAAGTTTGCATTCGTCCATTTTTTCGAATCTTTTACGGTGTGACGTTATCGTGCGAAATGGTTAATTATTTTGTTTGCACGTATCATCATTAACTTATGAGTACAAGTAGACGACTAAAAAATGCTTTGCTATAGTTCTCATTTAATATTATTTCCATAATAATAATATTAATAATAATAATAACGCTACTAAATTGTAAATATTAATAATATAATAACGCTACTAATTTATAAATTTTAATATTAAATATAATCAAAAAATATCTATGATTATTCCACCTGTACTTTTTTACCTTCTTGTGTACTGTAATAACGCGTGGTGATGATGCTGTAGCAAAATATAAATTCTGGTACATTGCTTCTTACAAATATTTCATGATTGTTTACCTTAATTAATCAATACAAAGACCACATTGTATATTTTACTCCCTTTCTTTGCATTTGTCAAAAAACTAGGCTGCATTAGAGATTATTTATTTTGAGTTTAATTAGTAATTTCCCACACGCTTTCTTAAAAAAGAGTTTTAAAAATTACATGGCGTACCAGACTGCCATAATGTGTTCTCCTGCCATTCGATCTTTCGCGCTATGACTTTCTCCCAGTCACATTCTCTCTCACACTCGTTCTTTTCTCGCATAAATCTTGATATCTAGCCTTTTACGGAAACCGCGCAAAAACCTCATGCTGAAGCTTTGCAATACAAAGAATCGCGCGATATCCCTACGTCTGCCTACTATAGTATCGTATATTAGTATTCTAGTACCTCATATATGTATATCCATAAAGGCCACGAGTGTTCAATATAAAATCACTAAGTAATTGAAATTCGTTCGTGCTAATGTGATGCAAGCAGTTTCGTATAGTTGTTGGGTCATGCTTCGTTTACTAAATTATTTTTGCGGACACATTATAAAAATTGCTATTTTATGTATAAAAATACTACTTTTGATTTGAACTTTGAGAGTATTACAATCTGAAACTGTCGAAGTGTGCATTTTTATTAAGACCAATATTTCAGAAAAATGAAATGCTAAAATTGCAAGAGCGAATGAAAATTTTGCTCAAAGCGTGGCAAATTTGAAATATGTATGAAAGTTAGGCAGATACATACATAATTCATGGGAAATGACCACATTCGGGGGACGCCGGGCGTCAAATTGTCACAAAGTGACAGTTGAAGTGTCTGTAAATCTTCGAAAACATATCTCAAATAAATCCATATGAAGGACGGACAATATGCGCAATAATGATCGCGGAAAACATTAGTAAGTCAACAATTCCGACATATCGCCATGTGACCACCTCTGACCAACTCTGATACTTGCAAAGGCTTGGGAAATACTGGCGTTCCGTTGTTTGAATGTGACAATATTAAGATCATATAAAGCTGACCGTTCATTATAGCGGCGTGGCGCTAAACCTTCGCCTAGGTCCCTAAATATATTCAGTTACATATATTTTTCGCTGCACTGCGCGACCGACTAATGAACGGCGAGCCTAATACGCCATTTTCTTGTCATTTCAGCACAAAAAAACAATCGCTAACGTAAATAATATTAGCTAAACAAATAGCTAAAATAACGAGACTACCATTAGAGGTAATGATAAACATTAAATATTTTGGAGCTAAAATAGCAAGAAAATTTAACTTATTCAGCAACATGAATAACATTACTTCGGAAAATTATTCAGGACCAATCAATATGGAAGCATATCTGGAAGACGGCGGAAATGATCGCTCGTCGCGTTCGTTGCCTTTTTCGAGAGCAATATTTTAATTTCTTCTAAGAATATAGATTCGTCCAAAAAACGTGCTGTTAATGTTAAATTATAGGGCCTAACATTGTTGACGTGGGTTATGATAATATATTACAAGGAAAATTTGCTGCACTGTGTATGTGGTGAAAATAGCATTTTTGCAAAAAAAAATTATTTAGAATCTATATCTGATCGCATCGTTCATTTTCGTTTATGCTCTCTCTTGTCATATATATCTATATATATATATCGATAAATTCACTGCATTTCGTGCGTTTACGGATTAGAATAAAAATTGGCAAACATATTAGGGGGAAACTGACAAATGGATAAATGGGAACATAATTTACATGTTTTCAAATTGATCAACACGACGTTTGGTATTGCCTTTACGAATTTCACGAAGGGTTTTGTATTTATCACGGCCTTGGCGCACATTTTCCCTGTGAATTTTATCCATTACTGTTTCCTTAGATTCGTCCCGTGATTGTGCAAGATCTTGCTTCAGAGCCTACAGCATAAAGATCAATTATTGATATTTGTCAGGCATTATGCGCACACCTTTTAAAGAAGCATGGTCAATAATATAACAGAATTATCATCAAGATACTACATACCTTAAGCTGATCATGAAGGCGTTCGTTCCTTTCCGCGAGAGTACGTCGCTCTTCCACCGGATCAATTATTGATTCATCGGTGGCAAGATCTTTAGTTACATCACCATGAGGTATTTCATCTTCGCCTTCTTCTTCACCTTCTTCGTTCTCCTCAACATGATGATGACGTGGAGTTGTATTTGCCTGATGTGCACGGTCAACTTCTTCTTGCCTCAATCTATAATAATTTAGCATGCAGTAACAATTTTTACTATGTACACACGATAATAATATTTATAATAAACTAAAAATATAGTACTTGGCCGCTTCGAATTCTTCTTGCAGTCTCCTAGCTTCCGCATCCTTTGCTTCGACTTCGGATTGTATGCGTTGAACCTCCTCTTGTTTAGCTCTGATTTCTTGTTCAAGTTTCGCCCGTTCAGCAGCCTCCATTTCATGTGAGAGCTCCAGTTTTTCCATCATTGCAGTCAATTCCTTTCAACAAAATATGATTTTATATTCACGAAATACAGTGACATTGTGGACTATACAATTTTTCATACCTTCTGACGATCTTCTAATTCCTCCTTTGCAGCTTGCAATTGCTTGAGTTGTTCTTCCAGGCGCCGAATCATTGTTTGAGCTTCATTTAATTCTGCTTGCCGCCTATCCATCTCTTCAGACATATTTCTCAACCTTTCTTCGTACTCTTGTTGCTTCTTTTCAGCACGCTCTCTTGCTGCAATTTCCAATTGTAACTTCTCTCTCTGCTGCTGCTTGGCAATTTTTTCCTCTCTCGCTTGAGCCTTTAAATAATAACGTTTATAAGTGCCAGAAAATGCTTTAAATCAAAAATTAATAATAATAATAAAAATTCACCCACTTTCATCTGTTGAACATCAATAGTGTCAGGCTTGCGTCTACGCATATACAACTCATGATTTCCCATACACAATGCGAGGATTCTCTTGTTAATCTTAACTCTAGTCGCAAAGAAGACGAAGTCCGGTGCCTTCTTGTCAATGGGCTTAATAATAAATTTCTTATCATTAAACGAGATATTTCGTATCTCGGACCAAGGGAATCCAATTTTCGGTGTGAGCTTATCGTCTTTTTCATAAATATTTAAACCTAAGGCATCTACACCTAGCCAAAGATCTGTTCCCTTCTTATTGCGGATCTCAAAATAATTTACACCGTACATCTCTAAATCCTAGAAGAGAAAATCACACGTAGGTATGAATAAATTATATAAAAAGTCTTTGGAGGAAGTGCGCATTTCCTTAATGGGGAACTGTTGGAGTGTTTTAAAAGGTACCTGAGCAATTTTCAAGTATTCCATCATAGCATCTTCACGCAACATCCCACGATGTTCCTGCCACCAATTTGTAATCGAGCTCTCCCATTCTTCTTTGCTCATTTTATGCTGATCCACGACTCGTTGTGGTAAAAGACGATCATTCGACAAATATCCGGCAGTGTGCGTGCTTTTTTGAAAGTCACCGTGTCGTGCTTGCACAGCATACGAAGCCAGCAGCACCGATGTTTCCGGCGGGCAGTAAATCTCATCTGTAAGTATCGCACTCTTCACCTGTGGAAATAAATTTTCAATCTTAACATCGCATCACATTCTTAATTTACCGTGCAATTAAATTCAGTGTCAAATACAACAAGTATCTGAAACGTGTTCTTATTCAACCCCTTTAAACTTTATCAGAGATACATTTACGATACGAAATCATTCACTCATAGTCTCCCTTGATTCGTTACGTCATTCATCGATCTACCTGAAGATAAAAAAGGCGAAGCGTTATATCTTGAATCAGTTCTTCCGCAACGTCCTCGGGGTAGAATTTAGCACGAAACTTGAATTGCAGTGGCGTTTCCTTCTTTACTTCCTGGTTCATCACCTAAAAGCAGACAATAACGCGTTAAACTGTAGTTCACCTTGAGCATTAGAATACAGATCACTCGCCGTAAACACTAATTCGTAGCGCTATTGTCACTTGAATTGTAAAAGTGTTAAACACTTTGCAGGGTGCGTTCGAGCGTGTGTGCGCGCGCCTCTTCACAATGTTCCTATCACGACCGGTCAAATGACCGTTTTCCAAATTTCGATTACAATTTTTTCTATATACAACGTAATTGCATTGCCTTTAAAAATTGAAAAATGTAGTATGTGCATATATTAGGAAAAGTCGTGAAATTTAAAGGCGATGCAACTATGTTGTATACAAGAAATTCTAATCGAAATTTCAAACACGCTCATTTGACCGATCGTGGTAGGAATAGTGTTAATAAAGTGTATCTACATGCAGGGGGTAAGGGTGATACGTCGGTGATATCCCTGCGACATAATTTCCAGATTAGAAGATTAAACGGTGAAAATAGCGATCTTATCGTCTTTGCACCGATGGAGAAGAATCGCGGACGCGCTCTCTCGCCAGACACGATATCGAATTTTGCGGTGAGCAATTATTTGGCTTTTAGCGAACGCATGCAATCGTGCGCTCAAATCTCCGGTTACGCAATAGTTATTTAAGATGTTTTCCTTTAACGAGGGGAGTAGAACGGTGTTCTTTTAGCGATAGAGAATCACGGAATCCGTCTTCGTTATCCAAGACCGTTCGCAGGTAAAAGGAGGATATTTAACGATCGATCGGATCTTTTACAAAAGTGACCTCACATTCGGCGAACGTACTAAACTCGTTACCGTCGCGCCTCATCTCTCCAAGATCGGTCGTTGTATCTTATCTGCGGCGTTCGGCTAAAAAGTACAGTTGCGGCGCCGACACACCGAGAGAATCGACGGCGACGGCTGAATTCTCGAAAGGCATCGGGCAAAATGATAAATAAATAACTGGCAGTTTGTGCTTCTTTATCGGCGAGTCGTAAACTGTATCGTGCTCGGCGTTGCAAAAGTACTTGTGCTCGAGATAATCGACGATGGTGAAAAATAATGAGCGTCGGGGGTGCTGCGAATTAAGTGAAATCAAAATTTTCCGAGGGGAAACCGACGCTCGTCGCGTAACGAGCGTCACGAGAACGACGACGCCTTTTTATTTTCAATCGAAACGCATCTTTCATCGGTCAAGGCCTCGGCGCCACCACATCCATATTTATTGAAAACGTTATGCAACGACGTTACCTTCTCCGCGAAGACGCGCTTCCTCTCCGATCCTCCTCCTTCTCATTTTCCAACACTCCTCTCCGCGCTTCGAGAGGAAGAGAGGTGAGTAGGGAGCGCGTGCTATGCTCGCATCTCGTACCCAGCGTAATGCGCGCAGCGCAGCGCAACCGTAACAAATGGACCGCGGAAATAAATTTCATGGCCCGTTTCGTCTAGATGAGTTCGCGCTCGATGAGACAATCGATGCTTCTCGCAAAAGCTTCGAGAGTTTATCGACCCCCACCGCGATTTTTTTCTTCGAATGAAATAAAATTTTTGCGACAAACCCGATCGGTTGTTGTTCACGATACCAGAATCACGCACGCGCTCCAGACATAATTTTTTTACATCGCACGCGATCATTTGCTTTTAAGGACTTTAACGTGTTTTTCGATCGGCGAGTTCTAAAAAAAATAGAATTAAAAATAAAAAAAAGCAGATATCATCGAGCTATTTTCCATTCGCGTGAAGAAATATTCAGACAGGATATCCTTGAGTCAAGATAGCATTCTTCGCCTCGACCGAGTTAAGGCATCCTAGTTTCACCCCGAAATGGAAACATATTTTCCAAGTACTTCCACGAACGCGAGCCAGCGTGGAATCTTACGTATTATCAGAGCGATATTGTTCGCGGCCGGCACAATGCGCGAATTAAATGAGATCTGCCAGGGAGAGCGTATAAATATTCTATTTGTCTTATCTGAGAGAATTAAATCTTTACGCGACGCGTTCCACGACTCTCATTCACCTTATCTCTCTCTCTTTATTTAATTTACATTCTTAACTGTATATTGCTTTATTTAGACGGTAAGATTTTCAATCTCGGCTCGCGTTTTTCACTCGACTCTACCGGAAGTAGCAGAGACCAGGAGGAGATCCTTGGACGAAGGTGGTGGCCGTTCTCGCCTTGACCGAGTGTGACATCTTAGGTACGATTACAACGTGGTGCTGCGCGATCTCTCTTGTAATTATTATGCGTGTGGTTGTTCCGTAGCGAGGGATTGCGTAATTCCGGCGCGAGGATTGGCAGAGCGCGTTGGGAAGAGGAGCGCAGGAAGACGAACGTGGGGCAGAAACGACGAGCGGAGCACCGGCGTGGAATGCCATTGCTCGCGAGGTTTGCCCGTAAACCGCGTGTGTGCCCCCCGCCGTCGTTGATAGAAGAGTGCGCGTGATGCGTGCAAATCGTGAACAACGAGCGAAACGGACTTAGAACGTAGGTCAGGGTTGCCTGGCAAATCGCTGGTGTGCGATCTCGAGAGAACGCAGTGGCTCTAAAGAGACCTTCCTGCTGTGTCGAGACTACATAAACAAAATTCAACTTTTGAACAATCACCGTTCTTTTCCCGGAAAGAAAAGAATTCTTTGGAGAGATTACTATTATCGATCGCGCCCGTATGGCAACCCTAATCGACGCGTGGAAATTAAGAATCGTAAGAAATCAAAATCGATTTATCTCACTGATAACTACCGTTTACGTTCGACGCAATCCTATGTCAACAGATAGCCGTATGAATATTCCCGCGTACACGAATGTACGTACAAATTGTCTCGATGCATTTAATCGCGAATAAAGCAGGTGCAGAGGCCACGAGGGTAAAGCTTACTGGCGTTCGCGTGACAATTAGTTTTATCGGTGTTATCTCGGCATATGGGCGCATACAATCACACACGTGGAAATTTTGCTTGCATCCTCAACGCGCTTCTAGGTGTTACAGCGCGCGACTATCAGCATTAAGTCGTTAATGAGAAAATTTAACAAAAAAAAGGCTGGGCTTGTTAGTTCGAATTGCTGTCTTACGTGCCACATCTTTCGAAGACCGCTCGGAGCCACCTGCAATTATTCATTTCACTTATGATTGTTTTATTCGCTTAAGAATTTTCATTATGCTCGGTAAATACTTCTACCGATCGTGCGGCGTGTATAAACCTGAATTTAGAATGACTCGCGTAATGGAAGTATCTTATGGGCGAGTCGTCGTTTTTATGGGGGATAATTTACGACAGGAATGTACGAAATGTGAATGAAAAGTTAATTTTAACGTGCACGCGGAATGTGGGACACGTGGTTGACACGTGGCATTCGTAAACATCATTCCAATTTCTACAAGGTGATCCCAGAGAATCCTTCGTCATCTGGCGACTCCATTCTCATCGTGTCCGTACGTAATGTTTAGCGTCAAACTGAACTTATTAAGCTGTACGTCAAAATTGAATGGTATCGCGTGAGTCTGGCCACTCCTTGGGCACATACCAATCTATCGTTGCACGCGTAATGTACGATCAAGAAAGGACCTCCGATTTTGCGAACCTGCTCGTTATCGAAAAGCGATAATCATATGCTGTGGATCCCGGACACCCCGGGACTTCATTATCGTCGCGTAAAAGTCATGTGTATCGCGCGAATTGAAATTGCACGCTTTATCCGACTTGCCAATTTATCTTTCTGTCATGCCCTTTCCCGTTCAAAATTATCACTTAATGTTGAAAATTACGCGTGGGAGAAGAACTCGTTCGCGAGTCGATTAATCATTCGACTCAACTCGATGTTCATATTCACCGTAAATGACGACTAACACGAGTCTCGATCAGTCATTCGCCGTTTCACGAGATTATTATAGGCGTTTCTGTCGTAGATCGCGAATGTTTTGCTTTTAGCCATTGAGTGTCGGAATCGCGTGCACGCGGGAAGGCTCGTATATGATACAATAGAAAATTATGTAATCCGGGGGGGGTTTCGATGCGAGAGTGACGCGAGAAGTGACACCGAGGCGGGCTACGCTTAAAAATAGAAGGGAGAATTAAAGAGAAAACAATTGACTTTTAAACTCTGCCAATTGACTTCTCTTGTACTATCTTCGGTGCCGAATCTTCGCTCGTCTCCGCGCGAACAAACGTCACCGTGCAAAAAAGATCCATGTGTTCCAGATAAATGCAAAGCAAAGCACGCGTCCAAATGACGATTCTCTTCTTCTTTTGAACAAACAAATCCTCGCGTGGTGCCTTATACATTAAGAAAAACATGTCAAGGGCGCCATTGCAAGGAAGGTACCAGTCATTGTTAGTGTACACATATCGTGCGTTACTATGAAGTTACTGACTAATAAATTACATATAGACGGACTATCATTTTCCAGTCCGTCCGAGGAATCGCGTATAGCGATTAAAAGTACAAAAAATTACGATATATCCGGTATTGTGTCGCGCTATTTGTCAAAGTAATATTTAGACGGGAATCCACCGGGATGATCAAGTAAAAAAAAAAAGTAAATGCACGCTAATTGAACGTTATAGAGCTTATTTCTAGCTTACCCTAGAAATTATCTGTATGCAGCTTACCCTAGAGAAGAACGAAAATCCACTCTTCCAGTTGTTAGTATTGCGGTTGGCATGCGTTCAAAGAATGAAAATACGATAAAGTTAAAGTATGTGAAAAAGTGTATCCGTATCCATGTGCTACGCAGCTATGTGTACGCGTCCTTGAAATATATGCCACATCGTATACACGGAGCCATGTTAAAAAACTCGAATGAAGCGGACAAATGTCGACAAGAGTATCCCGCGAAGAAATAGTGGCAATAATTTCAACGACCTGTCGCAATTTGCTGTGACTCTGTCGGAATTATTATGAGCTTTAGCAATTTTACTCAAATTTGTTCAATGCAGAGCCTTAGTTGTAATCGTGCATCTAACACGTTGACCTAATACCTAATAACACGAGATATTAGGGTTTTTCTTTTCTGTACACATATGCATGTAAAGTGAACCTAAATTTCATCCCGTACTACGGAAAGCAAAATATACATGTTTTTTCATTCACGTGTACGAGTCAAAATAAATTGTCGCTAATATTAATCTTCCGGCTCACGTTCTACGAGAAGAAAAAACGATGCAAGGTTATTCAAAAGTGATTTAGGTTAACTTCACAGCTGCTGACATTGAGTGAGATCATGAGTATGAGGGGGAAAAAAACCAAGAATTTCACCGCCTCATGCAGCATCGATCACGTAGACTGATGTCGGAGTAAAGCTTATGGACTTATGAAAATGTTTATTATTCAGCTGTCTTGTTACAGATTTCGCAAGTTCTCGGTGGGCAAATTTAAATTTAGCTGGCGCCGACGTCGACGATGGACAATTTAAAAAAGCCCATCCAAAGTCCCTCCGTGATATTTCGACCTTTGGATTGAGCGAAGAAACTTTTCTTCATTTCTTTCTAAATGTGACGTAGTCCTTCTGCGATCCCCAACGTCTTAGCTAATGTCGGTACTCACCGTGCGTCTCGATAATTGACGCAATAATATGATATAACCATCAGCGTGCCTTGCTTTCTTCTAATGATACGCTGTATCACGGAGAATCAATGAGCAGCAAGAAAATTAGAAACTCTCGACCAGGAAAACACGCGGCACACGAACCCATAGGCGAAGAAAGTAATATCCTGTATCGACGCGCGCGATGAAGACGCTAGACATTTACGTAAGTGCAGGAAACTTCATTCTACCTACTAAAGATTATCGTCGTAAACAGCCTCTCCGAACTAACATTCACCAAAATGGCGGATTGCGTTAGCACATCCGAAATATTCATTTCTAACGATCAGGCCACGCTATCGAAGTGTGCTCCGACCATCGGAAGGGACCATACGACGAAATTTTCCGAAGGCTAAATGTGAGCGCGAAATTGTCCACATGCTGTTGGACGTCGTGCGTCAGCAACGCGCAGGTGAGCGTGGCAGCAACACACAGGAATCGTCGTGGTTGCACGCTTGTGACGAGCAAGGTCTTGTCGTCATCCTCTGAACTACGGACGCCACGCCAGCGTAAATAAGCTAACAGAGAGACCTACGTGGAGGCACCCACCGATTCTGTAGGAGTTGGAAAGAGAACGATCTCGTCAAACGAGGCACGGGAAGAGAAGACTGGAGGCAAAGGGAAGAGACGCGAGACGAGGAGGGAAAAAAAGGTAAAGAGAAGGCCTGTGAAGAAAACTGGTCTACAGTACGAGGAGGAGACACGTGGTGCCTCCGAATGGTGCAGCACCAGCACCCAGAGTCCGTTCTGTGGATAGTGAATGGCACACCACTGGCTTCTACCGCTCTGGTAGACCCTGCGCTTCATTACGCAACGGTCCACAGTCCGTCGACGGAGGACGCACCTGTGCGCGCACTCGTCGTCTGCCTTTTCGATTCACAGCTTACCACGAGCTGGTGGTTATCATTCGTCGAAGGAGAGAAGAGCAGAGAAGATATGTCCTTGATGAGCATGCGCCTTTTCTGAAATTCTTCTTTTTCCTTCGTCTCCTCCCCGTCGTCATAATTCTTTTCTTACAGAGGTCTTCACCTTCTCCTCCCTCCTGTGTGACCGTTATCGCATGTAAATCGAACCGGAATAAATGAATTTTCTTGTTGTACTGTACGTGTTCACGTCGATGTTATGCGATTTTTTTCTTATTTCCTGCACTTGGTAAATCGTTACCTCCATTAAAATAGCGCCATCGTTATTGACAAATGAAATTTCGAAAGTACTAAAATTAGGTGCTAATTTAGCACGGGTCGTATTGCAGGAGTACGCCGTGAAAAACTTTTATCTCATTCGCCCTATTTGCTTCTCGCTCTTACCGATGATGACGGGTGGCACTGATGAGTGAGCCGAAGTCAGATAACATTGTCCAATTTTCTGAAATTCACCTCTCCGGATGTAAAGCCAGGCACGGGCTGGCCATATATCTCAACGCTACTGTACGTAGTACGTGCGATAAATTTCCGGTTTACGTTGCGGAAGGTTCACCGGATTTAAGATAGTGCGTTATCGGCGTGGTATCGAATACAAAGATATTTATAAATTTTATGGGACACCTGGGTCTTCCGGCTCCTACAGAACCCTCGAGCATCAAAATCGAGCGCTAGATAATCTAAAAATACCTAATTTTAAAAATGTTTCAAGACTAGAAAAGGACGTCGAGGTCTTAACTAGAAGTGGTACTCTATACTTGTCGCGTCTAACAGCTGATAAAGTGTTTGTCGATTTTCTAAGATAAATCGTCGATGCACCAACATCGAGAGGTGGATGTTCGAGAAGCACCTAATTAATACAAAATTGTAGTGCAATTGATTTTAAGATATCACCGCAGGAAACCTGTTTCTCCTGAGTAGGGTTCTAGCTTAGCATAAGCAATAAGCTGCTAGCAGTCCCGATAAAAAATTCATTTTTTCTGCTAAATTGTTTGAACACTAAAAACGCGAATGCAGTACCAAATTAGCACTTAATTAGTCTTTTCGAAAAATTTGTTCTCACTGTAGGAGAGCTAACTTAATGGAGGTTAAATTGTTCCTCCTCGAGAAATATACAAAGTCCGTCGATATCGAAGTACATACTCTGTTGAATTGCATCGTATAATGGTCACACGCGGTGGCTTCTTCCTCTTCGCGAGTACCGATTAGCATCTGGATGCCGTGTATAATTAACGACCTGCAGGCATCCGCCAATACTATTGCAAAATGCAAATTGCGCCTCTCTGGGGCACTATCGGTGAAGCACAGGATTCGTGGTTTGAAATTGAAGCTGCGAGATACTGGCCGATAAAAACGGTAAACGTGCATCCTCCTCGCTCTTCGCTTCACCGCTAGTCCACCTACCTAGTCCTTGTTCCCTCGCAAAGTATCTGACGTACGCGTGTTATCGTCCGTGAATCGCCACGCGCGTAATTATCACGAATACTGGGAGCTCACTTGAGTCTAGAGGGTTTCGGGGAATCGAATCTTCAATTTTAGGGCACATCGATAAGGCTACAACTTCTACAACTTCTGGACTATTATCTCGAAAATTCCACTTCGATGCAAGAAACTTCATTTTTGTTTTGTTTTCCACGAGCGTTAATTTTTAGGCACGACCGTAAAGGGAGTGACTTATTAATGGAGAAAATCAATTGAAGATTCGCGCGTGTCCAAACTCTTGAATAAAAGAAGCCTTTCGATGGCGCCAGCATTCGACGTGATCTCGTGCGACCAATTAAGTTTACAAACGCGTGCGCCGGCGCCCACGCAAGTGCGTCTCTCATTGTTAATAACTGATGCCAGTTGCTTGGATACACTGCCGTTGTAATTATTGTCATTAGCTTCTAATTGCTTCCTCACCGGAATAGGAGGAAGGCTGCGTCACGCACGAACATGCTTTATCAGCGTTTCCCAACGACGCGTGGTGGTAACTAGTATTCTGGAGAAGAAGCACAATATCAACCAGGAATTCGTAAAAGCCGCTCGTATAACTTTATCGCCCGAAGTATTCGAACGACCACGAGAAAGCGGTGGGAGGAATTGGTTCTATGGAATTCTGGTTGATGACGTGCCCCTGAGTAATTCCGTCGCCCTCGCCGCTGATACGCACACCTTTATTCAGGCTTGCCTTTTGTTCGCCGTCTGGCGCCGATTGAGAATCGAAATGTCCAAAAATAGGGATCATGCAGAAACGTCTACCTTACGACGAAACTTCGAGATAATTTTGGAAAAATCGCGACGCGAGAAGTATCGGAGGTACGACGAATTCGCGAACGAACCAGGAAAAATTTAGTCGCCGCGTTATACAGCAAGTCGATAAAAATTCAGAGATTTTCCTTGAGAATATTTGCGCGCCGTATGGCAAAGTGGCAAGTCAGCCGAGAAGTTAAGGAACGCGCAAGAAGTGTTGCGATCGAAGACGCGTTACCGAATAAGGAAAAAAAGTACAAGAAACTCTCGAGCAGATCGATTAAAATCTGCGAATCGGCGCCTTGATCGCTTCCAAGAGAAAATCCCGGAGCTTAGATCACGCTTCCTTTTATAGATGAACTGTCCTGATATTTTATCTCGGGATTCGCACGCGACGTGCAACGAAGCGGCTCAAACCACACGAGACTCGCGGAAGCCCCTCTAACAGATTACGTTGCCCGTGAGCAATGCTCGTTTCTTCGATGACAATCGTTGTAAAGTCGGACGTACTTTTATTTAGGGCAATGAAATTATTTTGCTCGATTCGTTAGTTAACCACTGCAAACGGTGACGAGCGTGTTTACTTAACAATTCAGTCGAATGCACTTTCCTTGCAGGTTACCGCAGCACGTATCTGGCAAAAATACCGCGAAGCAGAGAGAAAAAAAAGGAACCTGACGCAGAAGTTTGCGGTAAAGGAAATTACCGAACTAGCGAAAAATCATGCGACAAATTATTTTCACACGTGTCGATACTGTACTATTCATCGTAGCTCCCAGACTTCGCAATTATTTCTACGGTAATTTCTGAAGTGTTAACTTGCAGGGTTGATAAGAAATAAGCTGACGATATTACTTATATCGATACTGGCATTTGAAGCACGCGTCAAGCTATTCGCGTGCACGATCGTAGAATTTAATGTAACACGAGCGGATAACGGGCTCGATAAATGCCCGTGATTCATACGGCACGCATCTCAACGGCCTTAAAGTCCTCTCTCATCTCAAGTCTCGTTTGGAACAAAGCACATGGAGAAAATGACTCGAAGCGAAAACAATTCTTCCCCGAGTTCTCGATCTGCCAATTCGAAAAACAATTTTGAGGGTCTGCAAAAACGAACAAAAAAAAGAGGAAAACTCAGGAGAATCCGCGAGGGAATTGAGACGAGGCGCTCGTTTCAATTAAAATTCTCCTTTCTCTCTCTCAAGCGGAAAGAGATTCCTTGGGCGACGTCCGTCCAATGACTCATTCGACGATATTTTCCGCCAACTGACGTAATCGAGCGACCGAGCCGAAACGTTTAATAACGTCAATCCGAAAGACGCGTTTCAGACAATGCGTGCGGCGATAGTGGCCTCGCGGCAACAGCAGCGGGACCTCTTTTTAATTTCTCTCTTTTATCGTCGGCACTCGGCGCGATAAGCAACTCTCTCAGCTTCATAAGAGCCATCCACGGCTATTGCACCGTTCCCTCTTACTCTTACTCTCTCGTCTTTTCCGCTCCGTTTTCTTCGCGAAGTAGCATAACGCGCGAGCGCATTCTCCCTAGAATATTAACGTTGAAATGGAAATTAACGTATACATTACACTTCCACGCGACCAACAAGAGCACCACGCTCGAACCTGTAACAGCAAGTAGTAAATCGCACGTGCTTGGTGTACCCATGCAAATGTGCATATTACGAGAAGGATGCGCGCGTGCCCATTGCACAAACGACATTATCCTCGTGTCGCTCGGTGAATCCTGAGATTTGCGTTTGACGAAGCCGGCCGACGAGTTACGGAATGTGAAGAAGAAAAAGATGAAGAAGAAGGAAGGATGCGTGACCACCCGTCTGTGAAACTTCGCCTTTTAACGGACGGACATGGAGACGAGACACGGCCAAGTGCGTGTTCAACGTCACAGAGAGAACCTGCCTTCTCTTATTTGCATAACACACGCAGCCATTTGTCGTCTCCGAGTAAAGTACCGAGAACGTGTCGCTAAGACCGTATTATCCGTGGCGAACCCCTGGGTTCTCTCTCTCTCTCCTTCTCTCTTGCTTCGGTCTTTCGGTCCCACTCTGCTAATTCCGCGCCACCTATGAGCCGCTCACCAAAAAGGAATTCACGGCATGGGACTGTCCAAAAGCTCTGCCTAAGAGCCCGTGGTGGTTTTGGCCCTGACGATGTTCTCTGTAGAAGACTGTACGGAGGACGCACCATTTTCTCTTTCACGTTCTCGAACGCGACTTCTCATTTCCTTCTCCATCCTTATCCAGCTCGAAGCATCCGTCGCGTTTTTATCATTTTCTCCTCTTTGAGTCTGACTTCCTCCCGAATGTCTCACCGCAACGCGTTGCGGGAAGAACAAGTTACTCGATACAGTTATGAACCATTTATCCGTAACTGGCCTATGGTTTCTCATCGTTCCTGTTTGCCTACTCGCACCTGGTCCCGTTTTTCACTTATCTCTGTTAGCATGCCTTGGTGTACTTCAGGAGTTGGTAGCGAAACTGCGTAAACAATGAATACTTTCTCCTGTCTTGTGAGCTTTAATTCTCCCCTTCTCTCGTCCTTTGTTATCACCGTACCCCTCCCTTATCAATCGACTATGCTTTTTCTTCTCGTCTTTTCCCTTCTTACCAGATCATCCTCGAATTCGTCATCGTCGGTGTCCGAGTCCGAGCAGCCTCTCAGCTTTCGAACTTTCTTTTTCACCTCCTTCTTCACCACTCTCGTTATCGCGCTTTCCGGCTGCGTGGAGAAGGAAGGAATCGTTCGATCGATTAGAACTTATCGATTTTATCCACGCTATTTAAATACATACCAGGGATCTACCGATAGGAAACTACACCACTGCGCAGGAGACTGGGGCGCGCAGGTTCGAATTACGTGCATACGACTACGAGGGACGGTGCAGCTAAGGTTCGATGAATCGAACAAGACTGAAGTCTCACTTAAAGCCGAAATTCCGTCACACGAGTCGTCTCCTACAATGGAAATTCGACTTTAGGTACGACTTAAATTTTAAATTCATCTCGTGCAACCGGGCCTAATTCTCTTAATCTTCTGTAAATGATCTGCGTGTCGAACATGCGAGATGGTACGGTTGCTCGTGCCGAAAGTTTCGACGACAGTGGAGAGAGTCTACGTACGTTGGTAATCTATAGAATAAATCCTTCTAATAAGTCTCCAACAAGTAGGCTGACTTTAAAGGTAATCCGGTATAGCCTCCGCGACGGCGATATCTAATCGATAATGACGCTTGAAATTATTTTCTACTTACTGGCGGGCTTCCTCAAAAAAAAGGAAAAGGTCGAAATTTACAAGTATCGATAACAAGTAAGATTAATGTGATACCGACCGACTATCCGCTAATGCGACAAAAGGAACCGGACGGTCTTATTTCCTTTTTTAATCGTTTACAGTCGTTGAAAAACGTATTCAAATTTCGCTCGCGAATCGCGTATCAACACAAGAATTGCTCAAGAACTTATCGTTTGGAGAGTGTGATACTACACCTCAACGAGAACTCATACGTGCCGTGATTTCGTGCACGGCGCCGCGCGGAATGAAATACTTTTCGTTATCTGTAATTACAGATAGCGCAATTATGCTATCTAATCTCCGATGTATGCTAAGGGAATGGGGCAATGTCGAGTGTTTCAAAATAAAAAAAGAAAAAAAAAAAAAGAAGATGACATCCGAGGCGAGCAGTCGTAAGGAACGGTTCGCAAGAAATTCTCGACAAGGATTCGAGGAAGGAATCCGAAGATCCTATACCAGTGATAATATAGACATTTGAAGTATGCGAATGGTATGTTGAAACGAATCACTCTGTACATTCTCACGACTATTGTCACGTGGGAACAGATTGATCATACTAATTGTAAGTGCATCATTGGGAACGCTAGATACATTAAACATTACCGTGTATACCTTCGGAAACTACTTTTACCAAGGAAGGTTAATTCACAGAAAATACGTAAATCGACGGGAGGAATAGTAACGACTAATTCCAATACTACGGTACGTAATACAAGGAACAGAAGGAGCCAAGAGGGCAAACGCTATTGTTCGATTTCGAGAAATATGTCATTCCCCTTTTCCCATTCATTATGGCGAACAGACGACCGTTATCTCTTCGTCATTGCATTAGCTGCAGCGGAAGGTTTCTCCCTGCCGAGCACCTGTCGACCCGACCTTCCGTCCCCTTCATGACCCTACACTAATCCAAATCGTTCCACGGAACACCTGAAGGAATTTCCAACCTTTTCCGAGCTCAACGGTACACGAAATACCACTCGAGATCGAATACAACCGAATCAAAGTAAATACGAATAAAAATAAAGATTTTCAGAATCCAGGTTTGCTGTTTAAAAGAAAAAATCGTCATTGCAGAAGAGAGCACGACGGAGGATTTCACGAGGCCACGAGGGTTGACCCCGTGGTGCTTGGTTTCGAGGCCATTGCTACAGCCGAAGGAGGAAACATAAAGAAGACTGCGGCACCAGCTGCATCCGCACGCGACGCGCACCGTGGGCCCGAAACTCAAACGAAACGGGGAAAAATCCGTGAAAGCGATTAACAGGCAAGAGTGCGGACGCGACTGTGTCAAGGTGAAGGCGCGTCTCCGGCCCCGAACTGGTCGGTGAAAGCCGCTGGGACATCTACTACCTATCTGTAACTGTTCTCCTGGAAGGGGACTGGCTCGCGGAAAACTGCCGACCAACACGACGCACCGCTACGTGCCACCTCGGCAAAACACATCCATCGCGGATGTAACGATCAAGCGATTCTCCACGGAGTTCGAATGCAGTCGTTAACGTTCTCACCAAAGCACGCTCGTTAAACCGGAGAAAATTTTGTTCCAAACGATCTTCATCTGTCCCGTAACGATTTTCAAATTATTATTTTTTCATTTCTCGTCTTTAAAATGAGAATTAAATCTAACGCCGAGAATATTTTTTGGTTAATAAAATAAAACTGTGTCTTTGCACGAGAAGAATTACATTTTCGAGGAGGCTGCTTCGTGTTACGAAGACCGAGGTCAGAAGACGGGCGACGAAGGCACATATGTGTCGCGTATGTACCAAAAGCGATGACATCATTGTGTGCCGTCGCCAACGTCTCCCGCAGATCCTTTTTATCAGTTTAACTCGAATGGTTGCACGCAGCGATCCGCTGCGAATTCACATTACGCATGATTCGTGACGAATTAAAGCCACGGGTAAGAAGAGCGTTTCGAGTGCTGAAAATCATCCTTCACGCTCCTGTGTATATGGTATAGCTACAAAGTCCTTGCACCTTCGAAACTCGCCATAATCCAATGGGAAGGAGAGCGTTCGTACGAAAAATACGTTACAACGTAGAAGGGCGCTCTCTATCGTTTCCTCTCTTAACTATTCATGCGCTTCTACCACCCAGTGGTCGACGATTCAATTCTACTAGGGTAGTTGTACGGGATTTTAAAAGATAAATAATCACAACAGGATTCTAGATCGATATCGATAATGATAAATATTATGTACGTGCCAGCGTAACGTATGGTATAACGTACGAAACACACGAACGAGTATAAGGTGTTTACAAATTCAACTGTGACGACGAGTAGGAATGAGTTACGAGGGACAAAGTATCGACAAAAAAATGTCTACGGAATATTTGGCATCCGTAACCGAGTATCGACTCGCTCTCACGAGAATCGAGGCGGAGTCGTTAACCGTAAAGAGGGGTATACGAAAGGTATCGCATGACCAGGCCATCTTACCTTTTTGTAGAGCTTGATCCAGGTTAGATCGCCCTTGGTATCGGTGTACTGAAGCCCGAAGAACCATACCTCGCGGAGTCCGATGGTCTTTACAACTTGATCGAAAAGTTGCTTGCCTGTGGTGGTCGCCTGGATCGCGAACTCCAACTCGGCGTCCATCGTCGTCACCCTCACGTTCATCTTCGCGATTCCAGAAGCACACATGGAAAAAGAAAAATCAGGGATCAGGATAATGCGAAGAAGGAAAATTATTTATTTCTCCCACGCATCCTTAACCGTTCTTCACTCTAATCCGACTACGTTCCAAGTATCGCGCAATTTCTTGAAATGCAACGATATATGCACTGAATAATGTCGCGATACAATGAACAGGGAGCGAAAGAGAGAAGAAAAAGCCTCGTCGAAGCCCTCCGACAGCCGTTACGATTTGAACATCGTGCCCGAGTAGGAGAAAGAAAGAGAGAAAGAGACAGAGTGAGAGACGCTCGCCGCTTACCATCTTCGCCCCGGCGACCATGGTTGCAGGAATGCGCGTATCACCTGAACTCGCTGAACACCGAAAAACTTAACCTCCCGAGGAGAACGATACCGCGACGACGATATGTGTGTCCCTGGAGAAAACGAAACGCGTCACTAATATCGTTGCGCGAGCAACACCAGACCAGCACAGTGTCTCTCCTCCTCGTAAACGTTCACAATTCTACGTGTGAAAAAGACGCGCGTACGCCCGCTTCTCTTTCGGCAGTGTAATATTCGACTGAGCGGCACCACTCGGCCTTTGCCGGTCGCAGGTCGGACAATGGGCGAAGGGGCAAGTGCAGCCGGCAGCGTCTTCTGCCTCTTATCCCCACCGCCCCTCACCCCGCTTTGTCCGCAATTCTTCGTGTACCGTGCATCCTCCCCCCTCTCACTCAACGTGGTGGGAGAAGGTTCTGCGCGTGGTCACGTGAGGAAGCCGGTCCGTGCTGCCGTGGCCAATCAACGTCGCACACCGATACGATGCTTTGCGGAAGGAAGCCGAGTCGGGCTCTCTTCTACAAGCGGTTCGTTTCTTTTGGCGCGACTTACGTTTTCCCCCCTATGCTCGACGTTCGACGCGAGAATCGATTTCTAAGCTAAATTATCGTCGTGCTTACGACCGAACTCTCCTGGGTCACGGAGATTCATCATTCGTGAGAGTCGCACACGTGTGAGAACGCTGCTTGTCGTGCAGTTAGATTATTGAGGACGCGAAATAACGATACAATGTAGGGGGCTTAGTTCTGCAAGCGTGTTTTTGTATACAGTCGGATTTTGTATACGTATGTGTGTGGGGTATTTTTACAGCTAATTGTGTTTTTACGGAAACGTTTTTTACGCGTATTTGATTTAACGCGTTCCAAGAAATTTTAATTCAAAATAATTGTTAGTAAGAAAAACATGTTTGTACATGGATACCGTATCTTTTTTTTACGCGAATTTGTTGGGAACGTATCTGTCGCGTTAAAAACAGAATTGAGTGCATTAAGTATTGAGATAAGAGAAACGGATTTCGATAATTTATATGTTTCGTAGACATTTTTTAAAGGTGAGGACGCATTTATCCGTGCATTAAGATTTGATATTAGTGGGATGCAATAATAGCGTATGTCCCACAAATGCGGATACGGACGTACATCGCATTATCGCATGTTCTAAAAATGAAGCTTCTTATCCGACTTATTACCTCTTATCTCGAATGAACTACTGAGAAAACGTAATAGAAGCTGCGTTAGGCAAAAAGCATTATTTTAGCAACATACCGACTTCGGCATCGTGGCGGCTGAGGGTTTTCTGTCTTAAACGGCCAAACTCGTAATCTGCAATGAAAATAAAACAGTTCGGTTAGAGATTCTAAAGATTTAAGAGATAAAATTTTGATATAATTTAAGTACCTAAAAAATTTCCATACGATATGTTTATCTAAATTTAGAATTGATAATTTACAATATACCAGAGCAAAAACCTACACGCGATATTATAATTTAATTTATCAGTATCAATTTGGACACATAATCCCTAATCTACATCTGATCAAACAGAAGGGGTATGATTTACTATTATTCTATGATGTATCTACAGGTGTTTTTTTTTAGATTTCCTACCTACTATAGATCACATTAGTTAGTTGTCACCTTCCCCGTTAAGAAGACATCATATAGTACGAATATACATATATTATGCCAAATTTCAACAATTTCTGTTATATTGTCAAAGCGTCTAATAAAAAAAAAATAAAAATCGGGATAATTTGTTTTTTTTATATAGCTCTATATACTTTGATAATTCAGTAATAATGAATGATTTGTGCATAAAAAATGCCAAATGAAAATAGACATGAATTAAAAAACAACAGAAAACACGTGGAATGGGAATGAAAATATATATATACGGTGCGTGCGAATCTCCATATTGGAAAAAGAGACAGGTTATAATGCAAATCCGCGTGACCGACATCCGCCGGCAGTGAGGAGTGCCTGCAGTCTGTCGTCTAGCATTCCCCCTTTTATCTAGGACCAGCACGTTCGTTGAACCGTCAGTATCTACTACAGCTTTTGCCATTGTAAAAACTCTACCCCTTCCCTTGCATTGTTTGTCCGCCTACCGAATTTGACATCACTTCTAACAGTCACATACCAGCAATTAGAGTTAATTCTAAACAGATATTAAGAAGGCAAATTGTTAAACAGTTTGTTAAGTACATTTATATTTACTGAAAGCAGTTCGTCCGTTAAGTTAATAATAATAACAACAAAAATAAAAAATGATTTCTCTATTAATTAATCTCAATTTATTTTTCATATGTGAATGCACTTTTACTATTTGAATAAACATACAAATACATGAGTGACTTTATTTTTGTATTAAACACAACAAATGTTTGTAATACATGATTTTTTATTAACAATACTGTATGAACTATAGGCATTTAGAATAAAAACTGCGTAAACGGTTCCACGCAAAATCATGTTATTTAGTGAAGTATAATAATAAATTTTTGCTTATTTCATATTTACCAATGTCCTTGAACGCGCAAATGAAATATTAAAGTAAATTTGAATGTACGGCAATCTATTTACAAAGGGAGTGGGCGAGAAAAAATCTGCGGCATGCATAGATAAAATTGTGAGTGCGCGCGTAACACCTCAATAGATACAATGACAGTATTTGATTACGAAATTGACGAGTACAAATAGTTTTGTATTGCTACATTCTTGAGACTTTACGCAAGATCTATGGAATTTTAAAGAACACGTTACGGTATAATATGTCATCACTGCCGACATGAAGCAATTCTCGATAAATCCTACGTCCTGATTATTTAAATACAGAGACGGTGACAACTAACGGTACAGAGAAGTGAGACCGCAGTAAAAATAAAATCATTCTAGAAATTTACAGAACGCGTATATTACATTGTTTCCAAAGGTAACCTATATGGAAGTTAATATCCAATTTCAAACATTAATAAAAGTAAAGAAAACAGCAAAATAAATTAAATTTGTTTCCAAATATGGCATAAAGTGTTATTCTCTCAAGTATGCATAAATTGTCAAAGAAGTAAACTTTTTTACAACATACAATGTGTAGTTATAAGTACACTCTGTCTTCTAAACGACAATTCGCACTGCACTACTTACTTTATTCTGTTTATGAAGCGAGGATTCCTTGGCACGTGTACCGCACATTCACGACAAACCGGTGGCACTTGCACTTGCACTATATCCGCGGTAAGCAAGGACAGGAAATAGTGTGATCCACACCCAAAAATCCCGTCACGTTGAGAAAATACTGACACCTCACTGATAATATGGCCGCCGCCCGCCCGCTCGCTATTCTCTCTATGATGGGGTGGGGCAAACCATAGATAAAGAATATTGTATAGATTGCTAGCGGATGATAGAAACTTTATTTTTTTTACGCTCGATGTCCAAACAAATTTTCCTCACACTAATAATTTATCCTTCCTCGTGAAACGTCATTACGAATTTAGCAAAAACAAAACAATTACCTACAAGTTTCCTCACCGTAGTGCGCTCAGCAATTCTAGAATCAAGTAGTTTATGTCGCTTCTGCTAGATTCTTGTGATTGGACCACGATGTTGCAGCATTGTTACTCTTTAGTAACCTTCACATCGACAATAGCGCCCCTCTGCTTGTGGTGAGAAAGTAAAGCATAAATTAAAATTTTACGAAAATTAGCCATTGAAAGGTTCCTATTTATGCGATGTTCGTGCACAGGTGTGCTCACCTTGAGATATAAACATGAATTCCATTTTACCTTTTCACCATGTAGTTGGTGCGATACTGTTGCTCGAACAGGACAAAAGTGAGGAGAAACAATTCGCCATTTTGGACACATTGAGCACGCGAGTTCTTGTGGCCACTGTGACTGCGTTCGAGTTATAACCGACAGGTGGCGCACCTAAGGAAAATCATGTGACTGGTGGTAAAGCTGCAGCCTATCCGCAATGCCTACTGTCGACCAATCAGAACGACGCCACTGAAAGTAGACCTGGAAGCATTTGTTCGACGCTCTCGTCTTTACCAACCACCAGCAAAAGCGAGCGTGGACGTTTAGAGATTATTGTCCGTTAGTAAGTTGACACGTACAGTAGTTTTCAGTAGTTATCGTGGAGTGAAACAGTGTTACAACGTTCTAAGATTGGGCTGAATGGTATTGGACATCTTTATCGGCGTCCAGAAAATACTTGTGAGTACGCATATTTTTTCGCTGTTCTTCTTCATTATGCGTCTTTCACTCTTTGAGGTTAAGTGGTTTAAATCCTGTCCCATCTTTTGCTTAGTTTTTATACGTGGTGGGATCTTTGTTTTTTCTTTTCCTTTAGAATCGTGTGCCTCAAAGAGTTGAATAAACTTCTTTTTATCCCCGCTTTAAATATGTCTCGTGATAATAATACGACACTGGAAGTCGTACATTTCATATACTGGCAAAATAGGTATCACTTGTATCTGTGGACCCCCTATGTGCCCACGTACAAAATTACACTTCCCTACATTTCCGACATATCGATTCGTCGATACGTTTCAGCGGGGCTATCATAGATAGCGTTTCATATTTTCCTACATTACCTGCTCAAGACATTATACGCTGAATTGCATAAACAATTATTCTATCGATTCTCAACGTCCACTAATTATACGTGCAGTTAAATTAGTTCATTAGAAATTAAAAAAAATTATTTGCAGATTAAGAAAGATTGAATACAGATATACAATATTAAAAAAAAGAAATTCCGAGTGTGTATCACTTATCGTAAACGGAACATTGTATTTAGAAGAATCTAAACGATTGATATTCATTCCTGCGCACGGGTATGATCGGTTGCTTGCGTAGGATGTTTCTGGCTTGGCGAAATGTATGGTACAACGGAGGGAGGCCAGACGTTAGTTTAATTCGTATTACTTTCCTCATAAATCCGTCGGGATTCGCGACCGTGGGGAGGCGATATAACGTACCGTATAACGCCAAAGCGTATATACGTGTACACGTGTGCACGTGGACGCTTACACGTACGCCTACACGCTTTGCTCGGGGTTTGTCCGTTCACGAGAAACTGTGGCGAGAGAGGTAAATGGAGAAAGAGAGATGGAGATGGAAAAGGAAAGAGAGTGGGGTTAGGCAGGATAAGGAGATCCCTGCACTCCTCTCTCCCATTTTCTTTATTCCTTTCTTTCCTCCTCTTCTCACCTTCCATCTTCGTAACAGTCTACCTGCCTCCCTCATCCACTCGGTGAGCCGAAGCTCTTCCGATTCCAGACAGTTTTTGCTGAAACACCGTGCCCTTGATCCGGCATTTTCCAGGCCGCTTGGTTTATCGCTCGGCCTCATCCCTCTGTTCGTACAGCGGTGTTACAAGTCCCTGCAATCGATGTTTTCATCCCATCATCTCTACCCAGCTTCGCTCACGGTTCCTTACCGTCTCTGTTCTTATATAAGAATGTCTCCTCTCGACCCACGTAGAATTTCTTTTTGTTAGAAAATCGCTTTCACGGCATGATTTTCCTTACGTAGTTCCACGAAGGGGTGGAAAGGATTCTTCGCGCGCCACCCCTTTGTCATGAATCCTCGTGACAGGAAAGTCGCTGGTATTACACGCGCGAGAGAAAGCCGGAATGGCGAACGACAATGGGCGAGAGAGGAAGTTTGGAGAGACAAAGTCGAATGGTTGGGGTGGATGGAAAAGCGGAAGTGGACGAAGTGGCGCAATCCCGCAAGATGTGTGGCTCAGACCGGAAACGTGCAGCCAGAGGGTATAAATTGAATCAGGGATGCGGATCCGACGCGTAAAAACGACTTCGCACGCCCTTTAAATTGTGGATGTGTGCAACTGTCCGTTTCCATCCCCTTCTCGATCGCGGAGGCTAGACAACCATTACAGAACGGAAAATGGCAATAACTTTCGTGAAAGGGGCGCAAATGTACTGGACTCGCTCCCATCGTGCCCTTTCATCGAAATTGGTCTGTGATTATTGCGGGTGTATCTCGAGCATTAAACCACTCTGCTGCGTAATCGTATCGACGATCATATTCTACTTTAACCCTTGGGTGAGTCTGGTCGCAATTTTCATTTGAAAATGTTCTCTTCAATTCTCCCGGACCCAGGAGCATGACAAACGGAAGATTTTCGATTCCGTGTAGCGATGCTTCACCGTGTCGGAGAGATCGGTGATGGGACTGCGTGGGCGGGTGACAAACGAGCCTCAGGACCAGTGGAACATTTATCGGACGCGTTCTGCTTCTACTCTCCAACACGAGAGTCCGGAATATTCCCTTGTCCAGGAGCACTCGACGACCTGTGGCTAGCTCTCTGGCTTAGATACACGGAGCTTAGATCCGCATTGGGTTTGGTTTAGGGCTCTCACGAAGGCGATACGTCAACGTCATAATAGGGGTCATAAATCCGGCTCGCACGCGCCTAAACCTCACCCGCCGCCGGCGGAGAGACCGCACGCGACTCACGGTCCACACAACGCTCCCCATAATCCATCCGTGCGCGCTTTCGGTCAACTCCGAAGATTTAACTTAGTTTGCACGCTGTCTTTCGCAGATATTGCGGGGGGTTCATACGTCACGGGTATAAATCCACGATGGGACACGAAATTTTCGTAGCCCGATTCTCTGAGGGACTGCGAAACGCGCTTCTCGCTTCGAGTGATTTACGATCTCCGCGGAATCTCTTGTATAAATCTCTTCAACCCGAAAAACCAGGTCTCCTCGGGGCTCCTCGTTTTTTTTGCATCTCCCGAAATCGCGCGTGTCTTTATTCGTTATATACTTTCGGCATAGGAGGGTCACCGTAGGCACTCTAAGCACTTTTAATACGAGATAAATGCTGGTGAAGAAAACGCGATTTCTTTTTTTGCCACTCGTGCGGAGGGCCTATTCGCGCGAATGTTTGTCTGTCCTTTTACAGGTCGGCAGGACGGTTGGTTTAACCGTGCCGAAAGTACGTTTCGCGTTTCATTCGTAATCGGCCCATGGCACACCGGCTCCGAAATACGTGCGTCGTTGGGGGCGAAGTGTAAGTGGCGGCAGTAACCCAAAAGTTACCGCGCGGCCAACAGGGTCGTAACGAACGCGCACCATAGAATGCAGGTTACCGGTCGAAGGCGGCAACATTCTGCGAGGTTGTTATAGCCAGTGAGGCGTGTTTACACTGACGTTGTTCGTAGTGGCACCGTGTATAAGTGCGTATCCGTGCTCGAATCCGCACGTGTATACGCATAGAAATCGACGTTAGGTACAATTCCACGTGAACTAAACGCTTACCAGGAGATTACCCGAAATTTCTCAATAACAAACAACTCGTCCCTGATAAATTACTCAAAATTAAAAACTCATTAATCTCTTGGAATAAATTACATCACACATGGAGAGAGGCATTGCATTTTTCTCGCAAGTATCTTTGTGTGTCGCCGCGTGGATCCCGACGTAACGACAATATTGTAAAACTAAATGAACACGATCCTACCGAGGAATCGTCCTGGCGTCAGCCAGATGGAGGCAGGGGCGTAAGTCGGGCCGAGCATATCTCGGAACAATGCGAGTTAGTGGAAGAAGAAGAGGCGCGTGTGTGGGAGAGAAGGGAGGGCACGAGTGCTGACGCCTCCTCGAAGACGGCGACTACGACGACACTTGCTGGTCGCCAAGAGCAACGTAGCAACAATCCCGTTTAGTACTCCTGGTGTGTCTGAGCTGGCGCTGTGTAGTAGGGAGGATAAGGGGCGAGGGGTCTTCTGCGGCCGACGGGAGGATAAGGAGAAGAAACGGGAGAAAGATAAGGAGAGACATCGGAGGTGGTGGTAGCGGTGGTGGTTGCGGCGGAGAAGGGAAGAAAAAGGAGGGTACGACAACGACGACTACGACGACGACTACGAGGAGGAGAAAGACTAGGACGATGACGACGAGGAGAGGAGGAGGAGGAGGAGGGTGATAGCGCGCGCTTATCGAGGAGGAGGCGAGTGTGCGGGTTGTCGTGGTGGTGGTAGTGGCGATGGTGGTGGTGGGATACCTCGTAGGGTGGCTGAAAGGCGTGGAGTGGGGTGAGCAGGATGCGGGACGGCTGGATACGATGGTATTGTGGCGGGTGGCGTGGAGGAGAAAGAGGTGGAGGAAGCAGCAGTGGGCGAAGGGCAGCGGAGGTAAACGCGGGGGTTGAAGCGGAGGCGATAGAGAAAGAGGGTGAAGGAGGGGGTGGAGGGATGGAGAGGAGAGGAGAGCTTGGTGGAAGTTGCTCGGGCAAAACGGGCGAGCAAAGAGAGAGGGACAGCCAAGAGGGGTGGTGGCTGAGGGAGAGAAGAGCGAGAGCGCGCGAGACGACGAGGGAGGCGGGTGGTTAGGTCTGGGTGGTTGGTTGGTGATGCATTGCGCGAACTCCCCGCGGCGAGGTCACGTGACTCGTACCCCCGGCCTATCATTGATCGCTCCCCGGAGAAACGTCGGACACACCGTGCCCACCAAGCATTGTACCTTGCACCTTGCCGGCTTTCCGTAGGACACCGCGACGCCACGGGGGAAAGAGGCACTGCTCTCTCCGTGAGAAGCGCCACCGTCACCTCTTTTTATCCCTCCCTCTCGGCTCCTCACCCTTCTCCCGCCTTTCTCAGCTTCATCCCTACCCTTCGACTATCCCACCCTCTGCGTCTTCCACCCCAAGAAGAGTCTCTCTCTCTCATTTCCAGAGGGTCTCTCCCTTGCTTCTTGCCGATCTTACGTTACCTCATTCGCGGTGCATTACTTCCCTTACGTTCCAGCTGATACGCGAGGGTTGTATTTGAATTGGGACACGTGTATGCATACGGCAAGGACGGCGTCGACGCTATACATTAAATATTATTCTTTGAAGTGTATTTGACCAAGCATTCCACCGAGGTGTCCCGGGTTATCGAGTCAGACGTTCGACTTTATAATACGGGAATAATATAACGGGGAACAAAGCACCGCGTCAGGTGCACCGTCGTTGCCATCGGCGGGTGGATCCTCGTGACATTCGACGGAGATTGGAATTTCCTGTGGTTCTTTTGTGATGCAAAAAGGACGTCGAAGGAGACGCCGAAACGATGCCGTAGCCGAGGGTGTGCGGTGTCTTTTGGAATTAAGTAGTTACGGCCCTCTCAAAGGGTGCTCTCCTGGTCCGACGAAGGAACTCGGGCGGACCCTCGCGGGGTTGCTTCTTTTCCGCGAAAACTCTTTAAATCGTTCCTTTTACTCTCTCGCCTCGAGTTTATTAAAAGGGTGATGCCTCGAGGGTGCGCAGGCCTTTAATATATTTTGATTGATCGAATTAACGCCTCCTCGATTCACGCTCCGACACTTCGGGCCATCTTCACCGAGGAATTAACGTCGAGCTCTTTACAGGATCGTCGGTGAGAATTAACTTTCTCGGTTAATTAAATCGAACGTCGTTCATTAAGTCGTCGAGATATTTCGATGCTCGAACGGTGAAAGTTATCTTTTGCATTTGGTGAGCTTTATATCGATAATCGAAACTCCGTGGACGCATTCATGACGAAATCCGCGAACAAGTTGGCACCTCGGTGTAAGGAGGATGGCCCAATTAATTCGAATCTCCTCGACGAGCGTCACCGCGCTTGTCGGAGTTACTCGAGACGCGTACCTATATATACACCTTTTTCAGCGATGCAAATGAATTCCGCCTTGCCTTTCGTAATTCCATAAATTCGCTGTTCGTCAGAATTGCGTGACAGACGGCAGCAAGACGCGGGAGTGGTAGGAGGAGGAGGATGGGAGGAGGTAGGTGGAAATTGGGGTGGGTATGAACCGGATGGTGCCGCCGCGGAAAGCCTGGTGTAAGAATAGGAAAGCGAAATAAAGGGGGATAAGGAGTTGGAAGGAGGAGGATGAGAAGAGGGACGAGGGATGGAACGAAGCGAAGAAGAGAAGTCGAAGGAGAGAGGCAAGAGAGACACGGAGGGTGGGTACAAGAATAATTGAAGGCGAGTTTCCTTCGCTTCGTGGATAGGAGTGGTCGTGCGACGCGAGGGGTTGGGTTGTTGATGGAGGCAGCACCAGATGTTATCTTCCTCCTTGGGGTGACGCCATCAACTTTTAGACAATGCGAGGACTTTTCGGCGAAATATCAAACTTCGGTCGCGTCTTGTCGCCGGCGGTCTTACCTCGCTGCTTTCGCCATCCTTTCGTCGAGCCCCTCTTTCCGCCCACGATAGACGATTATTATTAAAATGTAAATCCACCCTGTTCATTTTGCCGAGGCTCTCCCGAGTGCGCGAATAAGCGCGCCGAGCGTTAAGTCGTATCATCGTAGTTGCGATTTGGGACGAATGTGTTTGCTCGAATTCACCGTAAAACTCCTCGGGATCCTTTCGTCCTCGGAATTGTGTAGTTATGCAGGTCGACGGACTCTCTCCTTCTCCTTTTCTCTCGGGGTAACGATCATGACCGTTGAGCCGTTGGAACGGAATCGAATTATTTGATCTGGACGCGATAAAAGGTCGTGAATGGGGAGAAGGAGGCGAAGGACGGATGAAGGGTGGAAGGGAAGGAACGAGCGGAAGCGAAGAAGTAGGGAGAGAGGATAGTGACGGTGGAATCGAGGCGCGGTCGAAGAAGGAGACGGATACCGGTCCGTAGCTTCGAACGTCTTACGGTTCCAGGGTCAGAGAGTCCTGGGGCACCTTTATCGACGCCGTCCTACTCGTAAATTGAATCAAAAGGGGCGAAATGAGGAAACCGAGCATCGAGAAGGTCTTGCGAGCGAGTGGGATGGTCGAGTCTGGTTGCACGGACGAAGAACGGTGGGAGAAGAAGGACGGAGGATCAAACGAAGAGGGCGAGGAGGAATCGGACGCGCGTAGGGGTGCGCGAGGAATGGACGAGGAGAAGATGGGTGAGAAGGAGGAGGAGACTATTTTACCTCCGGAGTTAAAATGGGCCTTTAATCAATGTCCCTTCTTAACTACAAGCCATGAGATAAACGACCGGAAATGACGCCCCGATAAGAAAATTGCTTACCCGACGTCTCCGCCCGACGTTTCTCGAAAATTGCCTCGCTTTTCCAGCATCCGGCGCGTATCTTCGTCCCACTCCTCGGACAGGTCGTTATCAAAATGGATGTCCTTCCTGCGAGATTCGTGACGATCGCCTTTACGTTTGCCCTTACGAAAATGCGACGGCGTCGCGGGTGCGTCTCGCGTCTCTTGGAAATATTCACGAGGCGCGAGGCTCCTGTCGGCGAGCGAAGGAGGAAGAAAAATAAGAAACTTTCATCGGGTACCTCTTACCAACGGGATGAGGGACGAAAGAACCTCGCGCAAGGGCTCGCGTTAATTCCACTTGTTAACTCGTAGGGCAGCTTACACCCTCGTTTACCTCGGCAACTTACAGGAGATATCGATCTCTTCGGTATGCGAGCCGTTCTTACATTTGCATGCAGGACGACGCTTCTCCGGTTGACAGGTGTGCGCCGACAGATAAGCTCGCATTTTTGCGCCAATTATTGGCATTTCGGGAAAGTTTCGTCCCCCTTGTCCCGCGGAAGAGCCCCTTTCGCGATACACTTAATGAGCATCGCGATGTAATTCGTCCCTTCGGCCGTCTCTTCGAACCAGAAGTACCGCAGGTGCTGCGAAACGACGTTGTCGTAGCAGCCTCCTCGTGTCTCGTTGTAATCTTTTCCCGCGGTCTTTTCTCCGTCCGGGCATAAAATTCATTGTAAAGAGGCGAAGTAGTAAAATTAGCGCAAGAGTCAGGGATACACCATCGGTCAACCCCTAACACGGCAGGGGCACGCGAAACGTAGCTCGCGATTCTCCGTAAACATACACGATTTTTAGAACGTCGTTAAGCGATGTTTTTTTTCTCTCCCCCTTTTAATGCGGAACGTCAAAGGGCTGGACGGGAAGGAAGGAAGTGGACGAGAGGTTTACGAGAGATTCGTATCGCACGGCATATACAATGTAGCTTTTTTAAAACGCTCAGAAATTATATCGAGGTGTTGTCGGGACGAACACGGTCCTTGCTCGACTCCTTCTGGCCCATCTCTGATCTCTGAACTCCGAGCTCTCGAGACGAGTCCTCGGCATCTAACGCAGCTCCATCGACGAGAGATCCAGTCACGTTGGGGGCATCGAGATCGGTGGATCTTGAACAGAACAAAAGCAATATCGTTAGCGGCGTACAATATGCGAAAAGATAAGAGCGTATGCCGGTGACACGGAGCTACTAGAAGAAATCGTTTCCACCAGGGGGTCACCGCTGGAACGCGAAGGAAAGAAAAGTCCAGGGACGATCCTCTCCTCGTGGAGTCCGGAGATTTGGCCAACTGGAAATTCGCATTGGGCCGGTGAGCTTGCGGCCTCGGAACATCCCCGTGGCGCATTCCCTCGAGATTTATACCAGGAGGAATTCCGTCGAGCGCGCCACTCCGAGGGACACCTCGGAGGAGGGCAGAAGAGGAGTAGGAGGGTGAAGGGCGAAGGGTTGTCCTCGCATATATACCGCGGGCACGTACCGCCGGGAACAAGGACAAATATATCGAGGCATTCCGTGGAATTGAGCAGCAGCGCGGCGACGATCGGCGAGGCACGCTTTTACCGCGGGGTCACGCGAAATATGCTCGTTCCTCCTTCGACAATTTGATCCCAACGGTAAGATAGCATTGTGGCCAAGTTGTGCGCGCGCGAGCAGCAGCGGTCCCGCGGCCTGCGCGAGAGGAGCTCTGATCGTCGGTCGTCCCCTCTTACCCTCCTCTTCTCTCCTCTAGGATTCTTCTCCTGATTCTTCTCCTCTCCTCCCTCGTCCTAGCTCCTCGCTCTTCTCTCTATCTAGTGCCTCGCGCAGATATATTTATACCCCGCAGACTGCCGATAGCGCACTCGTGGTGGCAGGTGGCAACGAGATCCTTCCTCTTACCTCGAAGAATTCTGCGTGCCCGACGGTATGCGAGCTTCGATACTCGCATCTTCTAGTAGGCCATTACTCCACCTTCCCATCTGTGTCGTTCTCCCGGCTCGCGTCATCGATTGAGATCTAGCTCGACTTTCTCTCGGATTTATTTCAACAGTTGGCCACTACCGTATTATAACGCGCCGCCGAGAATGCGCCGCCTTCTGGTATGATAAGCTTCCCTCGCCTTCTACCCCCGTATCTACACCTCTCTCCTGCAAATTCTTGCGTGAGAGTCTTGCATTACCAGCGGCTAGCTCGCATCGTTTGCCTTTTCTCGTCGTAGAGCCTACCGCTTCTCCTCCTCCTCGTTCCTCCTTCGTTCTTTTTTCCTCTCGGCTACTCGCTCTTCTCTCTTACCTTTCGACTCCCTCCTTTACGAGCGTGACACCTCGCAGCACCTCCACGCAGCGGGTCCCTTCACAGTGGACGACGTACTACGCGCCGTCGTCGCTGCATGTTTTAACACGTGTTCACCGCAAAAAATTCACCCCGACGATCCGACGATCGGACGATAAGAGGAAGCCAGCCGATCTTAAGGCCCTTCGGCGGGGTCGTGGCCGACGGTGCGCCATTATTATACGCAACGCGGCGCAACTTCTGTATCAGCGTGGTTGTAAATATTCCTCTTCGCGGTCTGTTGTAGTCGTCCGCTCTACCTCTTTCTTTTCATTCTTACTCGTTCGCGTACTCGAAGAATTTCGCTCGTGACACGGATAAGAAGAAAAGAAGAGACTAGTTTAAATCCTAAGATTCTATTTTTTCTTCTACAATCTGCTTATAGCTCTGTACAAATTTGATTCTTCTTTTAGAAATTATCTGCGTAAGATGTCCTCTTCTGATTTTCCTTTTTTTTTCCTGAAATGTATAATAATCCCGTGTGTATGATCGTGATAGTGCCGGAGGGCACGTGGGCGCTCGCGACACCCACATTGTTGGTAACCGGGAAGGGCCGTGATCGTTTCTCGGAGCAGGTTGGTACTTCTGTGGGCAGTGTAACCTACCATAATTCACGGCGCGGGTCCGCGCGAATTATGGACTGGTCGGTGCACCGGCGCTCCCGATGGCGAAGGGACGAGGACGAAGGGCGGAGGGTTGACGGGTACGGTACTGTTGCCGTCGTCGCGCGCTCGCACCTGGTGAAGCAAACCGAGGCGAAGAGAAAGAGATGGAAGAAGAAGAAGAAGAGGAAGAAGAAGAAGAAGAAGGGGGTCTGCGAGAGGCCAGAGCATGGCCACGATGCCGTTGCCCGAGAATGATTTCTTAGCCGGGGAGGTTTACCAGGCGGAAAAAATATTTCGTTGTAATACGATTTTATCGTCTCCCGGGTACGAGTGCCGGTACGTTACCGCGAGGAATTATAGTTGACAATTATCGTAGAAATTATTGTTGACCGCGAAGCCGAGATCCCCGTCGCGCGAGCCACAACGGGGAACGGACGATTTACAACGCTCGAATACAAGCACGAGGAATTTGCTACTTACACCCTAGCCTCCCTTGCAAATAAAATTTTCTCGATTCGCTGAGTGCCTTCTCGAATCGACCACTGAAGAGAAGATCACGTGTCCTTCCGTTTAAGCTGTGAAGGAAAATGTTCTTTTTCAGATGTTGAAGCAGTTACGTAACTACCGGTTAAAGACTTTCTTGCCCCTAAGGATGTACGCTTAGCGAGTTCTCTCTCTCTACCTCTCTCTCTCTCTCTCTCTCTCTCTCTGAACCTTTGTGGGCGTCCACAGGCGGTGGAGAAATCGCGCTACCGCGCTAATTGAAAATGAATGATCGTCGTACGTGGCGGCGCGCACGATCCCGTAGTAGGAGGCACCAAGCGAATGCCGAGAAGAGTTCGCGGACGCGCACGCGTGTGCTGTTCTCGCTTGGGAGTCGAGCAAGAAGCCGCGCCGTAATTCGCGCCTCGAACGGACACGCCGCGCGTCCTTTGCTACTCGCGAAGGGCACGACACGGGCCACATTCGCTCACGCGCTCTCGAGTCGCTCCTTTAGCCTTTTTCGCAGTGACTCAGGCGGCTAATAGTCTAATTAGTTGCCGCGATCAGGCCGTATATAGATGCCGCGCGGCTGTTTAAAGCGCCCGCATAGAACATCGCGAAGCGCGTTACCGGAGAACGCATTTATGCCGGCATTTATGGGATAAGAGACGCGTTCGGTGCGATCGCGGGTAAAACATCACTTGCCTATCTGAGTTTCCAAGCGAGCGGTGGTGAGAAACGATCGTATTTATCGGGAGGAAAATTCTTCGGTACAACAAGTTCGGTGAATGTAATTGCAGGCTTCTGCAGGTAACCGTCACGTGCTGCCGTTTTACGAGTCGCCTTATTTCGATCGTAAATTCATTAAGGGGATCTTAATTTTTCTTCGCCCCGCGCTTAGACACCGTGTCGCATATTTGGACGATAAAATTAATGGTACCGCTTTATTGGGCGCAACCCATTAAGGGACGATTAAATCTACATAGGATTCATGGATATTAAAGGTCGATGGTGAGAGCGAGTGTGGGAAGGGGGTGGAGAAAAAGAGAAAAGTGAGAGGAGAGTGGATGGAAGAGGAGAGAGGCGAGAGGCTATCGTTACCGTCGCTACGCTCTCGAGCGCCGGTCCTCCTCCGGTGCTCCCAAATCACTCGCGGGCAAAAAGGGCCGATCAATTTCAAATTTATGGTCTGGCCACGTTAATTAGTAACCTCGAGGCTGCATCGGTGAGAAAAAAGGCACGCCCCTCTGGAGGGCCTACGGCGCGGAGGCAGGCTGCCGGTTTTATTCGTGCGAGCACTGCGCTCCGACGCACGCGCGCGTCACCGACACGTCACTTTTCCTTGTGAGCGCGCACCTCCGATGCACGGTACACGCAACGTACATATCTGCTGCCCATAAGAACGAATCGCGGACATTACACGAAGTGGTGGATCGTGCGCGAAACGACGCGTATCGTATTCGCCCATTAGGCGGTCGAAATTACAATTTCGAAGAATGCGAGGAGGGAGAATAGCGATTGAAAAAAATGAAGAAGGAGAAGAGAAACGAGCGAGAGAGCGCGCTAAACGCGACCTTTAAAGAATAGAGCGAATTTTACCGATCTCGCGGAGAGTGTACGCGTAGCTCGCTTTTAGAATTCGCGTGTCGATTTTGTCTAACTCATCGGTGATCGAGCCAGTCATCCAATGAATAAATAATGCGTCGTTTGATTGACAACAGATTCGTTGGTTCATTTCGCTCTACTCGAGTTTTCCCCCGAGGGAAAATTTCCCCGTGGATGACTTCGATTGCTCGAAAGTGCTGTCGTCACTCTCGTCGCCTCTATAATTCCCGAACGCGCCATCCAATTCGGAAAACGTTACCGCGTGCGTGTGCGAGCAGGTGTGTGCGTGCGCGCGCCACCACTGTTGTGCAGCTCGTTTGCTCTCGAGCGACTCCGCCCCCGCGATCGCCGCCTCTTCCGATGAAATTATGCGCCCCATTCGTGTTACGGTGCGGTGAACACCTGTGCACGGTACCCACCGCCGGTATACCGCGCGTCGGACATCTTCGCCGATGTAACGGGAATTGAAAGTTAGGCGGTAGTCGCTTGAAGCTTTCCACGCGTTCTTCACGAAATTTTAGAAATCTCGCGACTCGTGTCATTGACGTCGGGAAGACGAACGTTACATGCGCGGTTCGATTAAACGCGCGTGGAACCGTAGAAGGGAGATGATATTCGAGGAAGGAGAACGACGCGGTAACGCAATTTTCGTGAGAGCTTGTCCTCCTGTCATCTCTGCTTCCACACGCCTCAAAGTCACCGCGCGAGCACGTTTTCGTCAACTTCCCTCCTTCTCTATCCCCGAGGGTGTCGAGTAACAGTTCGCCTTCTTGGTCCCGCGCGATCCGAAAACGTTCCGGATGGTCTCGTATTCTCCGAGTATCCCGGGCAACCCACGGGGGACATAATCCCCCGGAGTTGCAGCACGGCCTGCACCGTCACGATCGTCCACGTTCACGAACATGTGTCTGACATTTTTAATCGTCGGATTAAAATAACTGATGCCCAAGGTGTAGTCCTGGAATCCATTATCCGTAGGATGAGCGACCGGCCACCCAAAGTGTCGCGTGTCCCATGAGATCTGCAGGAGACGCGGATCCTTCTAAGCCCTCCCACTTCACGGACTCTCCTCATGCCACCGACCTCCCGGGTCCTCATCCTCCTTATTCGCTCGATTCTGGACCACTCAGTCGGCCGTCGTTCCGATTTCGTTAGGAGGAGCGGACGAATGGTATTCGGTACCGTTCAAGAAGAAACAGTGGACCTGCTTGATCATAAATGACGAAAGAAAAGAAAAAATATTGGAGAGCTTTTTTCCAGTAGGCTTGCCCCGTTCCTCGACAATCAATTTAACTCCTTTTAACCGTGAATTCATATCTCCGCGTATCACAATTATTTCTCTCGTCGATTGGATCGATCTTACCTTTACCTCGTCGATCATCACGAGCTTGCACCCTTTCCTCGTAATTACGTAAAATGAAACGCAGTTTGGCACCTCGACCGGTGCCGTTTGATATTCATTACGTAGGAAGAAGAAGGCACGGTCACGCGAACATTCGTCATCGCGTGTCCGCCCGCGGCTTGGGAAATGGTCGCGAGGGGTTGAAGGGGAGGGAAAAAGGGATTCGTGGTACGAGCGCGACGGAAAGGTACGTGAGTGAGGAGAGGACAGGAGAAACGGTAGGCGGGAGGTTAGAGGCAGAGAGAAAAGGAAGAGGAGGCGAAGGTGAGACAGGGCCTTACTTCCGGAGGGCGGTACCACGACGGTAAGGACACGGGCAATTGACCGTACGTGTACGTGCGTGGCCTGGCTGCGTGCTGAAACGTTTCCAGGTATATCCCCGTCATCGGCGGCCATGTTTTTGCGCGCCTGGCGCACTTTCAGGTATTCGCGTCTCCGGCGGGGAGCCTTCACCCCACGAAGGGCAGAGTGGCGAGGGACGATGCGTATAGGCACGAATGCGTACCCGGCCATTATCGTATCGATTGGGTGTCCTTATAAGATTATCGTACGATCGAGAAGACTCTCGCACGAGCGACGGACCTTTTCGCGGAGCGAGGAGACCAGGACAAGAGGATTTTGTCGCAAAACCACTCCCCGATGCACGTTTGTCGCGCTACGGAGAGAGGTAGGGAAAAAGGATCTTAGCGAACCGGTGGTAGTCGATTGTCGTCTAGAAACTTCTTTTTTGCGGAGGCCGCGGATCGGTAAGGGATCTCCCGGTGGTGATTCGAGGATCGGTTGTGCCCTCGAGGCGCTACTTACCGGGGAGAGAGAACCGAGACGGACAAAGTCCGAAAGGTAAACGCTGCTTAGTGTCGACGGATGCCTATTTTGCAAGCTGGTAGCCGTGTTTCTTGTTCCTGGAAACGTGCTCGCGGCGTTTGCCGTGAGCATACTTTCGCTCGGCGGTTTACTCGGTGACGGAGTAGTCGGGCGAGGAGGGAGAGAAGAGAAACGGGAGAGTAAAAAAAGGGTAGGAGGAGAAGGAGGCTCGCTCGGTCGGCACCGAAGAAGACGATGCACCGAGTACAAACAATGTTGAAAATTAGCATGCCCGAGGCGGCAAACGCCGAAACTAATTTATCTCCGCGGTGGGAACCTTTTTCGAGAGGGGACGTGATTTTTGCGGAGAGGCTCGAATCGGCGGATACTAGGCCGACACGATGTTCGAAGCGGGAGGGCGTCGCGGCGGACGATCGTGTTTCGAGCGTCGGCCGCGTGAGGTGGAAATTAAAATTTTCACGAACCTCGCTCTGTCCCGTGAATTACGCGTAAACGCGCACGCGCGCGCCCGCGCCCCGCTTTTCCACTTGTGCTTTTTGTATGCGTTTAAGCGCGGCTCAGCGGTCGGCACGGCGTCGCTCCGAAATCGGTGAACCGTCCCGACGCGACGCGAGAGCCCACCTCTGCTTTTTACCGCTTAATCAAAATTAAAATTCAGTTGGAAGCGTGCACGGCCGTGCTCTGGCCGGGCGTATCCAATTAAAAAAATGAAGTGCTTTTTCATATTCATCTATCTCAACTGGACTTCGCTCTCTTTTTCTCACCGCGCGTACCTCCGCCACTTCGTCTCTCGGTCTCTCCTTTCGCTGTCCGGCCAGAAACGCGTTTCTCGATCTCTATTCATCTCCCGTTTATTCCTTTCCGCGCGTCCCTCTTTCGCCGAAGTTCTAGCTATCAACCTCTCTGTCCCTATCAACGCGTGTGGTCCCTCTCGCGCTCGTCCGCGCGCACCCATTTGTTCGTAAATAATAATTAAAAATACTCATCCGCGTCTCACCCTACTCGGCCCGCTAATATCAGCCCGTGGAGAGCGCGCGAGTCGCGCTCCTCTCTCTCGGCCGAGCATTCGCATTTCCATCGCTTTTCCATATCTCCACCCTCGTTTCTCCTCTCGGAGCTTCGCCACCTCCATTTTCACCCCCCACAATCCTCCTACCACTTCTCCACCGCGTTCCTCTCTTTTGCAGTCGGGGACAGCTCGCACCCGCGACGAATTTGCAAGCTTTTAATATAAACGCGACGCGCATACCGGTGAATCCGAGTGTTGTCGTCCGTCGCTCTCTCGTCTCCCTCGCGCTCGCGCTCGTCCTCTTTCCACCGTGCCAGCGCTCGTCTCTTTTTTCCATTCTCGCGGTCACCTCCCTCGTCCACTTACCCTCTTCGTCCTCGCAACCCTTCGGCCACTTTTACCACCCGCGGCGCGGTCTCGTCGCAGTCTCTTTATGAATAAATCCCGCCCGAATCGTTTTCACCTGCAATCCGCCGTGGAAGCGCGACATTCCACGCGCCGAGTCCACGGTCGATCTTGTATAATATATTCGGCCTTCGTCGTTGTCCACCCTCGCGTACCATCCCCTCTTTCGTCCCACCTCACCCCCTTTGTCTCTCGCGCAACTCGATGCGACGTGAATCCGCTGACAGCTCACACGGAATATGCGTTGAGAGGGGGGTTGCCAGGAACGCCAGCAGCACCAACAGCAGCGGCATCCTGGACGTCGCGGCGCGCGCGCGTGACCGGCACTACCGACTCTCTTCGCGGCGTGTCCGTCAAGCGGCGTAACGAGCAGACACGTTTCGTCGATATAAACGCAAAAATATCATCCCGCCTGGCTGCGACACGATGCTAGGCTTTTCGGTATGCGCCTTCTTCCCCAACCATCCTCTCTCGATTATCGTCCCGAACACGAATTAGCACTCTTTATCGATCATCTCGCTCCCCGTGCGTCTCCCGTGGAGAGAGGACGCCGCTGTGTCCAGCTTGATTCTCTTAAATCGCTTATCCAAACGATGAAACTGTTACCGCGTGCTTTACCGATTGATAGAGGGTCGTCGCGTGTTTGGAAATCCATCGCGACGCGCGTCATCGGGAGTACTCGAAACCGATTCGTCATTCGTTTTAATGCCGTCCGGTGTTTACCGTGTGGAATATTGTCGTGTGTGTAAGGGCGCGCGAGCGTTCTCCGAGCTGGTCCGCGAACTGTGCTTCTCCAGCTCGAAATTTCATTATTTCCCGACGCGTGTTCGAGGCCGGAAATTCGCGCGCCTATTTTGCCAGCGGGGAGGCCTAATGAACGAGGTACGTGGAGCACGCGCGAGTACACGTTCCTGCGGATGCTCCTTAAAAACGTTGGGGCGGACGAGGCCACGTGTCGAAGAAAAGCGAGAGCGACCCACGTGCCGCTACATTATCCTTTCCCTAGTTTCTTTCTCCCTTGCCGCTAGCGGGTGTCGACATGATTGATAAATCGGCCCAGTTGCCTTCCTGCCTTTCCGAATAGGAAAACTGTCTGTCGTCGTGGGGAGTGGTGGGAGCGAGAGAATAATTTTAGCTTTATAATTGACCTCGCTTCTTCAATTATTTCTCAGCGGAATTTGCTAGATTTCTTTAAAAACTAACTTTTGTATTATTTGTTACAGGAGAGTCTACCGTATCAAGGTAGAACATGGAGGTTCGAATTATCGAAATCCATCTGCGAGTTGAAGAAGTCACGGAAAAGTGGATACCGGAATCGCGTGGTGGTTTGGACAAACTTAACGTGATAGCGCTACAGAGTGGTACATCTGACAGTGTCTGAAAGACTTGGACGTCAATAGATCGATATTGAGCTACGACGACGACGGACGTAAGAAAGAACGTGCGACGACGAAAAGGCGAGTATTAGATTAGTTTAACTTTTCGTCACTTTTCCTTTTTTCCATCGATACTATATTCTTAATAAAATAATAGTTTCAACATCTATGATTACAGTCGTATTCCATCGTTCCGTCACGGGCGTGGCTTGAAACGGACACTCTTGAGCCTGCTCCGAGTTTCCCCGCTCGGTCCTCAACGAGCATCCATTTCCTAGCATCCGAGTAGAGCTTCGTGAGCGAAATTCCGGGCTACGGTCTTGGGGGCCGAGGGCTTCTGTGCCTTTTCCTTGGCGCGCGACATCCTTGCTCTGACTCCTCGTAAGCACCCTAAACAAAGGGATATTGAGAGACCACCGAGATAGAAGCGGGTTGAGGGAGAAAGGGAGAAGATGGTGGAGGGTGAGAGGAAGTGGAGAAGGAGAAGTGCCGAGGCAAGCTACCACCTTAGGATCAGTGGATGGTTCCGCCACAATGGTGCGTCGCCGGGAATCCGGAGGGTTTATTAAAGCCGCGGTTGGCGATACCGCTCACGTTCCTTGCTCTCCTCCGCAGAGTACTCTCCCATCCTCTCGTCTCCTCTCCTCTCGTTCTCCTTCTCTTACTCTCTAGGACGCGATGTTATCCTCGTCATCCCAATACCCATCCCATTCTCGTGCTAACCGCTGCAGTTCGAAAGAAACCTCTCCCCTTTGGACGCACTCGAGTACGATAAGCTTCCACTGTATTCTCTTAGCCTCTTTAATCAATCTGTTCGCAGATCGATCGATGAAGATCCGGAAGATCTTAGACCCACTCCGCGTCTCGACGTCATTTTCTTGGCCATGTATTCATACGTAATATAATTCACGAGGACTACGCGTACGTAACCCAGAGGGGGGGTTTTATCGGGGAGAACATTACGCGAGCGGAGGCCTCCGTTGTACGCGTGTAAGAATACGACGGTGGGTAATCGGGAGCCTGGAAACACGTGTCTCACACTCCCATCCCTCCGTCCTACCTTTCTCTTGCCATTCTCCGGGTGCACCACCCCCGCAGAGCCACCCTTCTCGCCCGCTCGCATCGCCGCGACTAGAGTAAGGAGCGGTGAGAGCAGTTTGTCGAAGGAGAGAGCGAACCAGACGACACGCGGCTCCTTTTCCATCGCCATACGGGCCGCCCCCGTTGACACGAAACGCGCATTAGGCGCGGCTGCATCCTTATGCCCTCCAGCTCGCTCGGAGCGCGCACTCTGAAGCCCGTACCCAAAGCGTTCCAGGATCGTCCCAGGAGCACCCCGACGTCCCTTTCCCTTTTAGTCTCTTCCCACCGAGAAGGGCGAGGAACGTCGCGTTATGCCTATGCGAATCTCGCGAGGGCGAACAGCCATCGTCGCGCTACCACCGACGACATTTGTCTCTTGTCTCGCGTAGATACTCGTTTAGTTGTCTCGAATGTAGCAAATAATTAAGGTAGGTACGAGGGTGGGTTTCGTCGTCGGTAGGATTTCACGGGAGGGGTTGGATTCGTTGGCTTTCAAGTTCGTTGAAATTTTCCCTCCTTCGGGCACATTTTTTCTTCCTCCTTTTCACGCCCACAATTTTGTATCCTCCCTCTTTTCTCTCTTTCCCTCTCTCTCTTACTTTCGTCCTCTATCTCATCTCACGTTTCTCCCTAGTCTCCGGCAGTTACGGTTAACCAGCGAGCGATGGTTACAGCCCACGATGGGTGCCTGGTAGCCGGCCGAGTCGTTCGAACTTTTTATCGGCACTTCATTGGTCCAGTGTTGCCGTAATTAACGATATTCGCCTCGGTGCTATCAGAGGGAGAGAGGCCCGCGCGAGAGGGTCCTGTCTTTACGCTCTCGTTGAACCCTCGAGGGTGAAACTTTCCACGAAGAAGTTTATCCCGCGAATGGAACGAACCTCTTCCGCCCTCTCCACGCGAGTCTCCGGTTATTCGGCGTCGTTATACGGCCCCCTGTGCGACGTTCTTACTCGTGAAGACGACGATAGATATACGCCGGCCTCGCGACGCTCTCGGTGAAAGGGATTACGCGATGCTAAAGGCATATCGTTTACAGAAAGCGAGTTCGGTGATGGGACGTTGCGAGTTTTAGGGCAAAAACTGCCCGATAAACGTGGCGAAACTCGACTCTAAGCGCTTTAATCGTTAAGCGGATCTTTATTTTCGCGAGAAGCGGATTCCTCGTATTAAGAAGGTAGGAAAAAGCAGAGAAAACGCGATCGAATTTGGGATTTCTTCTTACCGAGATAATTTATTCTCTCATTTTCCTGATATCTGGAATCTCTTTGCCTTTTCGTAATAGGTTTGGCCTGTAGATAGAATAAAATTAGTCCGGTACGCGTGTACCAGTCCCGCGGAGCAAAGCGATAATAAAGGGCACCGGAGTAAACTTGCATTTTTACTCGTCGGGGTTACAATTTTTATTTCAGCCCACTCTGCTTCCCACCCACTCCTTCTTTCTGCTACTCGCTGTTATCGTTCTTCTCTCTCTCTCTCTCTCTCTCTCTCACTCTCTCACTCTCATTTTCCCGACAGTCGCCGGAACTTGCATTAGCGTCTCCTGGCTGAGGCTAGGAGAGTGGGGCTGCAGTGGTGCTATACTTCCTGGACAAAGTAACCGCGCCATTGTCGCGACAAGCCACCCTCTCGTTCTCGTCTCTCTCTCTTCCTTTCTCTCTCTCTCTCGCTCTCGTTCTCTTAACCTCCGCCACGTACCCTCCCCCCGTTCCCTATACGCAGCAGAGCGTCCATTGTATTCGCGTCGTGTTAACTTATTTGCTACGATATATTACCGCAACCCCGTTAGAGCCGCTTGGCCGACGTTACGTCATTAGGGGTAGTTATACGTCACACGCGTTTGCTTCTCCGCGTAATCCACCGAAGAAGATTTATTAGTCCTTGTACGTCTCGATTCTCGAAGCAGGTTCCGAGTAAATCGAGGGATCATGCGATACTATAATCAAATCGCTCGATAATCATCTAACCGTTTCTTTTGCTTTTCGAAAACTCTCACCTTCGCGGTTCCACGGCTCGCTTCGGTCTCGTAACGTAAATTCCACCTTCTCGCAGAATAATGGGGATCGTTCGGAGGATCGTAGCACCGATACCCGTCGTGTCCTTAATTTATCCTTACAAGCTGCGCACAGAGCGATGGCCAGGGAAATAAAGCTTGTCCGACGATTGGATCGCGATCCGTAATGTCAAGTGCATTTGCACCTGGCCGGTGTGGCACGGTCGTTGGCCAATGGCGGTCGACTAGGGGACGCACGTCGAGAAAAGGGCAGAAGGGTGAGGAGGAAGGGACGGGGAAGGTAGCGATCGTATTTATTGCTTAATTCGCGCTTCTTTGTTTCATAAAACGTGAGAAACAGCTTTAATAACGGGCTACGATGGGAGTATAATGAGAGGTTGCGCGGACAGCGACGACCCGTCGAAAACGGGGGAAGCGTAGCGGGAGAGAATCAAAACGAGAGAGAAAGAGATAATGCAAGGGAGTAGGCAGCGAAAAAGGCGAAAGCTCGCGGCGCCCTTGCGTCAGTCCGTGTGATTCCTTCTTGAGAATTTTCACCTTGGTAAACATTTTTCCACGGATAAACCATCGAGCAGAAAATTCTAGAAAGATCTAGTGACCCACCAATAAATTGTTCTTCTCCCTGAAACCCTCGCTTTCGACCTTTCTCCGACGTGCAAAAGAGGGAAGGCTGCTACACGTGATTTCCGGTCTCAAATTCAACGGATATTGTCCAAAACGACGTGGTCGCCTGCGAACGTAGGAGGACACCGTGGTGTCTGGTTTTCATTCGAGTGCAACGAAAGGGGACGGAAAAATATCAGGACTCAAGAAGGAAGGTGGAGGAGGGAGGGGGTGAGAGTGGATCAGGGAAATTGGGCTGGGGGTTGCGGAGGTGAGACTCGATTGTTCGAACCGTGGAAGCGCGCCTTAGATGCGACAATTGAGGTTCCAGACTGTGAACCTGCAATCAATGCTCCGTCGTCGTCGAGCGTCGTTCTCTTTCTCGTGAGAAGGAGGTGACAACGAGATGAGGTGGCCTGCGGGTGGTGGAAAGGAGAGCGGAAAGGAAAATGAGAGGAAGGGGAGGACGGGCGAACGAGAGAAGATGGAGAAAGTGTAAGGGACGGGAGGATGAGGGCGAGAGACGGAAAGAGAAGGAGGGAAGGGATGAGAAGGAGCAGGGGTAGAGTCGGAGGGTGCGAAGACCAGGCTGGGGGCGGAAAGGGCTGGCTTTGTCTGGCTGTGAAAGCTCCGGCAGGAGGGTTGCGCTAGAGAGAGGGAGGGCTCCTCGAGGAATACGCCTCGAAGGAACCCGGATAGCATATCGAGCCGGCATCGCGCATCCTTATTTCATGAATAGGGCTCCGGGAGCGGTGAATCGGCTATCCACAAATCTGTCTCTGGAGGAAGCGACGAGGAGAGAAGCGATTCACCGTGTAAAAGATTCCCCCGTTTCGAAGAAACTATTCCGCGAAGGATCGCTCTTCCTTCCTTCGTCATTCTCTCTCATTCTCTCTCTCTCTCTCTTGGAACACGAGAATTCTGTCTTTCACTGGATCTGTCTCGAAAGATCATTTCTACTTCGCGTTGATGGATTTTCGCCGAAACGAGAACCGGACGGTTCGCGGTATTCGGGAAACAACGCGAAGCCGTCGATAAAAAGGTGGAACGTGAAATGAGGGAGCGACGAGTGGAACGAAACGATCCTCCGGAACGCGTTTTCGTCGCGTAATTGCCCCGAGCTACACCGTTTGTCTATATACACACGGGAGCGTAATTACCGATCCGTCCCGACTATATGGATTCGCGTAATTACCGTTGTCCGTATACATAAGAGCGTGTACGAGGCATCGGGCGACTGGGCTCGCGTCCGAAGCATGCCTTATCCAATTATATACGAGGGCCTCCGAATCTCGTGGGAACACCTGCTCCGTTCGGAGAAGCGATCGACCTTGGATCCGAAGGATGCGGGAGAGAATCGCTCGCGAGCGAGAAACGTCTCGTTTCAGAAACGTTTCGTTCTTCGTGGTCCACCTTTCGGGTACGTTTGTATTTTGGCTCTCGTCCTGGCATTCGAGTAGTCGACGACAAAAGGAAAAGAAATTACAATGCCGGACAAATTATTACACCGAGTCTTTCCGTTACGACCTTCGATTCCACGCTAAATGTATATAGAAGTCGTGGTTTGCCGCGTCGTGACGCTCTGTCGCGAAAGCCACGGTGCGGTGGAATCGCGGCGGAATCGCACGCGGACCTGCAATACGGTAAATTTACACGTGTCCCAGGGAGACGGAATCTGTCACCGACTAGTATAGCTACGAGGGAGATGGTGGAATGCGGGATGCGTGTGGGTGCGCACGTGTGTGCTGCAACAAGGAGAGGGAGAGGTGGATGAAGGAAGGGTGGAAGAGAGAGAGCGCACGAGACCGTGAGGGACCGAGAGAGGAAGAGAGAACGGTCCGAGAGACGATCATGCGGTGGGATTACCTGTGCAGGGTGAGCCATTAGCTGCCATGTGTGCAATGTACTCGAACGGACTTGTAGTCGAGCTACATTCGACGCTACCTGCGTGTACGTTCGTAGGAATGCTCGTCTCCTCGCGGTGGTACTACGAGGCGCGCGAGAATCACCCGGTGGAAGATGGACGTACAGATAATACATTTATTATTCAGGGGGCGGCGTATAACCGTAAGAATAATTGCCGAGCGTAACAAGCGTATGAATAGATGGGTTGCTTTATGTACAATGTGGAATTCTTGCAGGGAGATAGTCACCGGCAACAACGAGAACACGCTGGAAATTAAAGACAGCGATTGGGGTAGTGAAGTACGATGGAAATTGGTAGCTAACGCGCGGCGGATACATTTAATTAGAAAAATTGAGGAAACCGACGCGAAGATTGTGCTCGCAACGAGGAGAAGGGAGAAAGGACCTCCCCCGTTGTCGACTCGCCGTGCTGTCCGGCTGGTAAGAAGCATTTTTGATATCTCGGCGTGTAAGCTACGTACAGGCGCCATGAATAATGCAGACGGTGAACGGTACAAAGAGCCTGCGTAAGATCGGTTGCCAGCGATTGCGCGTGGATAATGAGCAGCCAAATGAATGAAGGACTCGCGTCACTATAACGTCTCGCTCGTCACGGCGATCTGCAGCGAAGGAATAGCGGAAGACGGTCGGGGCGTCGATTAAAGGTAATTGCCCAATTTTGTCGGGCGTGGGAAATTTTAATTAATCGCACTTAAATTCAAGCTACCGCCCGTAGTTCTCGCGCAGGTGAGCGCATCGCTCCGTGCCGCGGTGAAACCTCTCCCGCACGTTTATGCACATACGTGTCGTATTAACTGCAAATGAAGCAGCGCGCGCGCGCGCGCGCCCTCGGAGCGTTTCGCCGACGCCGCCGCGCGCCGGCCTAATGGAGGTAGCTTCGCCGATGTTGGTCGAGCAATTAAGCCTGCTGGCGGTCGAACATTGGATAAATAACGAGTGTACATGTAGGTAAGCAGGATATGCCGCGAGAAGAGTGGACTTATTCGTCATCCGTAGTTACATTGGAATTATGCGTTATCGCGCGAGTTGCTCTCCCTCATTTGCGTTCGTTCGGACGTAAATGAACAGCGATCGATTAAACTGATAATCGGACAAGAATCAATGCGAATTTTGCCAACAAGGTTCGAAACGATTATCGGTTTTTTATTCCAACAGGATCCTGCGAATTTTGGGAACGACAAGGCACCACGAATGGCAAGGAGCCCGCTAGTTTTCAGAAGATGAAAAGACGAGTACATATAGATTCGTAGGCATGAGGTGAGCGACGCGTGGGCCCGAGGCCGGCATTAATGACGGTACGTGTGGCACTCGTTCGCCTCGTTACCGTCGCCCTGGGGCATCTAAGGGTAAACGGGCTTCCACGGACCCTCTCGCCCTTCTCACTCTACCTCCGCCTCTCTTCCTCCCACTCGTCGACTCCTTCTCGTAATGCGGCCAGGATATTATTTGTTTCCACTTGTTTGTGCGCCCGAGAGAGCTCCCGACAAACAAACAATCTGCCTTTCCGAGAGTACCGCCACTCCTGGGCGACGGTGGCGCGTCTTTCTTCCTCGCTCCTTCTTACCCCTCCGCGACGTTTTCCTCATCATTCACGGCCATTCTCTCTCCCACTCCTCCTTTCCTTTTTCTTTCTTCATTTCTTTCTCTTCTTCTCTCTCCGCTTACCTCCTTCCGTCGCGCTTCTCCTTTCATTCAGGGCAAAAGTGCGCGAGTCGGAAAGAGAGAGAAAGCGTCAGAAAGAAGTGTATATACGAGGCAGGAAGAGGATGGGGTGGGTACCACCCTTCTCCGCCTTTCACACCCTCGCCGATTCTCGTACGCACGGGGCTCCGCTCTGTAACGCCAATGAGGCATTCGACGCGTCCGCGCCAGCCAGCGCGGGACCTTTTGTGTCAGCGCTACGATAATTATTTCTGTAGACCGGCCCGTAATGGCTCATTCAAACGGTGTCGCGAGCTTTTTTCAATGGTAAATCGCGCCATTAACCGGCCATAATGAACGCGACCGTCGCCGCCAGAGCTCTCCCCGTTGCATCGTCCCGATCGCCTCGTCGTTCTCGTCGTCGCGTCGTTAGAGAAAATCATAAACTGTCGCGCGCAATAACCGCGAGATAGGTATTTTGTCAGACGCGGGAAACGATTATGAATCGGCGCGCACCGTGAGAAGCGATTCCTACCACTCTAACGAGTGAAATAACGAAATTGAATTTCTTTTTCAGCGGATCTTTTCCGTGAGAAAAAAGTTTTCCGCCTTTTTTTAATCTCACGATAATACATCGTGGCGAAGTTATTCCGGCAATTATGGTTTAAAGTGCGAAGGCCTGTGCGATCGCACGTCGAGTGTCAGGATATTCCTGTCGGGATACGGTGAACCGACCTTTTGAGAGATAGGAAGCGCCCGTGTGTATTAAAAGGAACGTGGCGTGGATACCGTAAAGGTAAAAATGATATTGTCAAGAAACTGCTTGTTTCTCTCACGATGTAAAGAGTTGAGCCGACAAGGGCGAGCATGTGATCGGTGAGGTGGAAGCTAACTAATTAAGATCGTGACTGCGAGTACGACCGCAGAGAAAGAAACCTTTAATTAAACTCGTACCTCCTTTCACGAGTGTATCTTGGGTGGTGAACAGTTACGCGCATATTCTTCCACTGCATTTTAATTACCGACGCGAGCAAGATGTTGGAGCATCGAATTTTATCTACCGTCTGGTAGAGTCGTAAGATTCACCGATATCTCGAGTTTCTTCCTTCGTTCTATTTTTATTTTCCCGAGGATTGATGGAACGGTTTTGCCGGGAGCTGTTCTAGTCGCAAGGTTGGCCCTGTACATTTCCATAAACGTCTGATTATCTAAATTGCGACAGACGTATGGGCCACTTGTTTTTTCGCCGATCGCATAGACCAACGCCAGCCGTCCGAAAGGCGCATCTGCCAGACGAAATTGCGATTTTATGTATACGCGTAAATATATACGGATATTATTTTACCGATCGCGTATATTATAGGATACGAGAGATGCTTATCGGAATTTCGATCCAGACCCTTCTTCTCTACGCAGGATGGGGATACTATCGACAAATTTCGGGGGCAAGAAAATACCGGTGCTCTTACTCGAAGTAGTGTCTTCATCGTTATCCACGCAGGACACTTGCAAAAAAATACCCCGCGTGACGTTCTATCGACGTCGAGAGGCGATTAGCCGCGATTTAATTTTCCGTTTGCGCCCCGATCCTCCGGGACGCGCGCGCGTCGTCGCGCCTTTCTTTCTCCGTCATATCGACGAGCCTACCGCGCGCAGACTGCGCTCTATCACGGCGGAATTATAGGATTGGCATTTTCGCGTCTCTAGATCCGATTAGTCGTTGGAGCAAAGTCACGGCGCTTATTCGAAGCTACCAAGGTGGCTGCAACTGGTCCGATAAGACTGACGCCAGGACGCGCGGTATCGTCGGCGAGTGAGACGGAGAATGAAAGCGAGGGAGAAAGTGAGAGAGAGAGAGAGAACGTCTATGCGTCGACCGGTCTCGTGATCTCTGACGGAATCCTCTTGTCTCCCGCGCACCACTACTCGCGCCTCCTCCTCGAGTCTTACGAGAAGCAACGCCGTTTCTCGCGTGGGACAGCTGTCGGACCGGTTGGTTACACCTGTTCCACCGATTTCTTTTGCTTTCTCGACTTTTTTTCTCTCTCTCTCTCTCTCTCTCGTCGCCACTCGGTCGACTAATACGTCGACCCGACGACACGCCGCCCGTATCGAAATACTCCGAAAGCGCCGACGTCCGTCACTCTTGTCGGGCTATGCAGTCCCGTATGCGTCACAGGCCTTATCGCGTCGTTCGTACCTACAGCGGGATCAGCATGAGATTTTGTCTCCCGATCTAGTGATGTGAACGATTATAGTTTAGCGTGGCTCTTGCCGGTTTCGCGATTACGGAGCGAGAAAAATTAGGGAGAAGCGGGCAAGGTGCGTGCGAATGCGGGCAAATGGGGCTTTGTCGGGGAAAAATTGGTAAAGCATGTGGGAAATATCTTAACGATCATTACCGGGCGAGTTGTTAAACTCTTGTTTTTCCACTGGCGAATATGCTCTTCGTGTATCCATTCGACGATAAGCAGATACGAGATGCCGTAATTTATTTTATGAAACTCCTCGCGAGACTTGCGCCTCGAAGGCTCGCTGCTCCGAGTAAAGAACCGCGCGATTGGAAATACCCAGACGAGGATAAAAGTGTTGCCTGCTCACGTCGCGCTACCCTTTTTGCCTCGGAGATCCGCAATGCCGATTCACCTCTGGATCCGAGGGAGAGAAACTTTTAACGAGCATCGAAAAAATCATGTCGAGTTTTTTCACGGGATGCAGGAACATGCATAACGTATCGCAAGGTGCTCGCCGATGTAAATCCAGGAGTCGCGACAACGGCGGGCCCTCCGCTTTCGATGCTTTTTACAAACTTTCGTACGCTCGGTTCTTCTCTCGGGACCGTTCGACTCGCCACGTCGGACGAGCTCGTCGGTAAAATATGCGATCGTGGAAAAGTCCATGAAATTTGATTCTGTTACCTTAAAACAACCCTCACATCGCTTTTGATTTTTCTCTTTCAGAGATACATCGATTATTACTGAGTACGCGTCACGCAAATTCTCCGGCTAACAAAGTATCGAGGGTAGGGCTCGTGCGACGATCGATAACTCCCACGTCGGGGGGTCGATCGATCTAGATAAGGCTCATATTAAGTCCGGCGAGGTGCGACGCGCATTCCTTACGATCATATTAAGGAAACGAGTTTTCAGCTCGGGATGTCTTGCACCCGCGAGCGAGAGGGACGATGGGCAAGAAGGATGGACACAGGTGGGATGGGAGGGTGTGTGTCGGTGGCGGTTCACCAGTTTCGTCCAAGGGTTTCCACGGAGCGGCCAATCGGGCGGTCGTGCGTATCGAACCATACGGTTGCTCAACGTCCGTTAATTAGTCCAATTAGAGTGACGGCGATTGCCCGCTAATTAATTCACGTATACGTAAGAACGAGCTGATCGCGTATGTATCTGCGAAGTGATCGCACACGCTGGATCGAGGCCCCGTGGCTTCTCGCGTATGAGGCGCACGTACACGCGTGCACGCGCGCGAGCGGACGGATACGGCGCGAGCCTGAGTATAGGAGGGCGCGGTCCCACTTTGTCGGTCTACACAACTATCCATTACATATGCCCACAAAGTCTCCTCTTCGCTCTGCCTTCGTATCTCCGCGCGTCGCTCGTCTCCGAGCCTCCAGGCACCTGTATGCGCGCTTCAAGCGAGGAAGGACGAAAAGGAGGGGAGAGGGAGAGAGGAATATCGAAAGGAAGAGGGAAAAAAAATCTAACGGCGAGACAATCGATGACGTCGAACTCGATTGACGGGTGTCCTTAAAGTTTCCATCCCACTGTGACTGCCAATGTCGGGGAACGGAAGTGTCGAGTGTATTTGGAATTAGAACGCCCAGGAGTCGTACTCGTTGACAGAAATAATTTCAAGAACTTCACCCCTCGTTAGTAAAAAGATCGAGCCTACTCTGATTTTCAGTTCCGTTGCAACTCCGGTCCCTCGCCCGATCCCTATCGCCCTTATAACATTATTCCGTGTAACTCTCATTCGGAACGTTAATATTCGCGCCGGCAGCAACGCCATCCAGGCCACATCGGGACGCGTCGATGCCCTAGGAATATTATTAAGGATAACGAGGAAAAATTAATATTTATGACGGTTTAGTTCCAGCTGCGCGAGCCCTCGGAGGAAAGAGCGGGGGGCCTAATGCCGGGCCGAGATCATTAGTATTTAATTGAGCCGTATTAACGTTACATTTATTTTAACCAACTCGCCGTAAGAGGATGCGCGTCATGATGGTAGTGGTTGGTCGGAGGTGGGAAGGAGGAGAGCACAAAAAGATATATCTCATTTTCACGCCTCAAGTGCAATGTCATTGTTGATCTATGGGAATGTTGAAACTTGTTCTGCAGCTTAATCTTAAACGAAGTGGTACGCGGAGATAGTTATCGCCTTCCAGGATATGAGTGCGGAGGCTAATTAGCACTTGGTTATCTGACGCCGTAAATTTATGCCGCGCACAATACGCGCGTGAGTCTGACTGCGCGCGTGTGCGTGAGCGCACGCGTTTCACAGTTTCGCGTGTCCTTCTGCTTCGGGCGTTTCCGCGCGAGATTTCGAGCGGAACGGAGGCGTTTAATCGTCGCGTATGAACGCTCGAAGAATCGAGCATTCATATTCTTCTTTACGAGGATTACGCGATAGAAGTTCCGTCTCTTTGAAATCGAAATCCCTTTGTCGATTTCGCGATAACGTCGGCGGGCGTGTTCAAGAATGCTTGAACGATCGACTCGCACCGTGTCAAACTGTCAAGTGGTGGAATGTCGTCGCGGGATTCCGCTTGTATCGAGTGAAGGAATTCCGGGGTTACGAATGCCCCCGCGCATGGATGGTCCGCAATAGGGAGCAGTATCGGCGAGAGTGTGTAACGCTATTCCGAGGTAGAACGGCGCGACATTCTTTTTCCCGTTAAAGAGATGCCATTGGGCGCGGACGCATCGTCTCCGCGCGACGTTCCAACGTGCGTAGGCACGTGGATCAGGTAACTCGGTCCGATCCTTCGCTTATGGCGAGCGCTGGACGATTAAGGGACGATAGAGCGGGCGCAAGGCGGGGTGTTACTGCTATTCGCGGTCTTGCTATTCGTTAAGAGGTCCCCTCCGTCTACTAGCTGGCAGTGATTCACGACGTTTCGTCTGTAAGTGGCACCGATTGCCCGTGAATCCCGATCGGGACCTCGTAATGTGTCCAAGTACCTCTTTGGTGTGTCCAAAAACTCGATCGCATTAGGAACTTGCCGGGAGAAGAGGATAGCTCAAGGAAAAATCGATTCGATCGTTCCTCGTAGTTCCTTTGAGACCCTGAAACCGGTTGGAACGTGGAGTAGGAGTAGCGTGGATAATCAAGTCCTTCGCGATTTCGATCGGCTTCTTTCGGGAGCCGAACGAATTCACGTAAGGCGCGATAAGAACTCGCGTGAAAGGTGTGTCGAATTTAAGGATCGATTTAAGTGTCGACGGGACTATTCGAGATACGATCTCGCGCCGGTCGAGGTAGAATCGATATTCGTATGGGTACGTTGGATCGTTGAAGCGGTAACGATAATTTTAGTCGAAAATAATTAACGAGCAGAGTAATTTAAATTTATTCCACGTTGATATTAAAATTATTCCGCGGCTCGTTGAAGAGGGAGAAATATTCTTTCCACTCGGCATTATTTTTAGAAATTACGGTGCCTCGTTGAGCGTACGATCGCAATCCAGTACCGATCTCCGTCATTGCTCTTGAAATGAGTTTACTTACAGTCCCGTTATCGGGGACCATCGGGACCTCGCGTCATCGAAAATTACTTCGAGGCGAGGCGAGAGGTACGAGCGTCGTCGTTGGGCGCGGGGGACCGAGCGATACGTGGCATGCGTGCCTCCGTCGACGAATTAAGAGATATTTTATGTAAATAAGCGAAATTCGGGGCAACGGGCGATGTATCGCGGGCCACGATTACTTAGAAGTAAATCGTGCCTCGTTAATCGCGATCCGCTCGAGTACACGCGATCCACCGCGACTATATGCTCGCCGGGTGCGCGTGATTAATGCACCATCGATCATGCATTAAAGATATCGGTAATTTGAATTTCTTAAATGACCGAGTAATGAAACAGCGGTGTAATACAACGATGTAAATTTCTCGGATATTCCGCGGAGCGTGTACTCCCGTCGAGCGAAGTCTCGGACCTCGGAGATACTCGCGCTACGAATTACGAAGCTGAATTACGGGACGAGGAAAAACTGGATCGGCGCGGGGAGTACCTCATCGATACAAATTACACGGTGCACCGGGTGGAAATTGCGACCGAACTTTATACTCTTACTTTCCTTCGCGGAGACGAGATCCGCGATTAAGTCGTGAAGCCGATTTTAAGGACGATCAAAAGCGCTCGGTGCCGAAAATCGTCGCGGTACGATCTGGCGATCGGAATTCAGTTTCCGGACGTATCCTCTCGCGGTCGGCTCCCTTCCAAATCGTCCTCGCGCCATCCCACTCTCTTCTCGGTCCCTCTCCTCTTCAGAACTCGCCATTTCTCATCCTCGGGGCCGACAGTTCGATAATCGATCCAGGCCAGACGCGTTAATTATTTATCAGGTGGCACGCGCGACTGGCGATCGTCCAATTAAATTAAAGCAGGAAGCCGGATCGGGGCTATCGGCACTTGGGGAGGCGCGCGGCGGGGACTCTCTCTCTCTCTCTTTCTCTCCAACTCTCAGGGCTTGTGTGTACGCGCTATACGCTCCTATCTGATTGACGCCGACTGCCAAAAGCGGCGACCGTGCTTTTCGGGGGAGACAGAGAGTGCATTCGGATCGAGTCCATTAAAACTCGTTAGTATCCCCGGTACGCACCCCTTAATTGGACGCCGCCGTTGCGCTTTTGACGCGGCGCTGCTTCTGTTCCCATGGTGCCTAATAGCGCCTTCGTCGGTGGAAAGGAAGGAAAAAAAAGAGGTGAGAGAGAGAGAGGAAAGAGTTCCGGAGCTCTCGTCGCTTCAACCACTGCGATTTTCGAGGGAAGGGATCGATCGGTGCTCCTTTGCACTTTCCGCCATTCGTCCTTTTATCCGAATGAGATTGGCTCGCGACTAGTATCGATCACGAAGAACATTCCGCGAAATGGTGCGATGCTCGAGAGGCCTTTTCCTCGCCCAACTTTTTCCATACGGTCAAGAGAGTTGGCCCGATACCATTCGCTACTAATCACCCCCTCGTGTAAATATTGTAATCGCCTTCTCGCACGAGAACTCGGCCTCGAGTAGGCGCGTAACGTGCGCCGTATCGACGCTCGGCGTCGTTTCCACCCCGACGCGACGCCCGACCCCCGCGCTCGCGTAATTAAAAGCAGCATTTTTCCACCACCGTCGTACATCAGCTCGCTGCCAGATATCGGTCTTTATGACGACGTAGATCCCACCGGGAGGCATTAACACGCGCGATCGCGATCACTCGAGGCGAGAGCGTACTCCGAGCCGTAACGCGGAACGGCTGCCGCTTAATTGTGAATTTTTCACCGTGTCCACGTGGCTTCCGCTTGTTCGTGTACAAGAGGGAACGATCCGATACGCCTCGGTTTGAATCTACGACAACACGATTCACTCCTCTCGATCCGCTCACGATGAAGGATTGTATTTTGCGTGTTCGTCGAGGATGCCGGGTGAACGTCGAGTTTCACTTGAAGCCAGTGTACTCGACGTGGGTAGTGGTGAAAGTGTAAAAAATTACCGCGTCTTCGTGCGAATGCGAAGAAGAGGAGGTGTGTTTTCGGATGGAAACTGTGGTTGAGGTGAGAACGAAGGCGCTCGCGCGAAGCAACTCTACACAGTTGCGCTGGCTACGTGGCTGTCTATCGAGTGGAGGAGAAGGTGAAGGAGAAGAAGGAGAAGAAGGTGGTGGAGGATGGGTGGGGAGTGTTCGTGGAGGGCCGATCGAGCTCCTTGGTTGGGAGCCGAGCGATATACACCCCCGCAAACATATGGGGCCCATTGTGTACCCTTAGGGACTCACACCCCCCGGCGGTTTTACCGCCGCCGTCGAGATACGAGCCGAGATACGGTCGCCTTTATAGAGCGTACACCATGTTTCTCCTGTGAAAAGCTGCACACCGAGGTAACCTGGAAAATCATCGGACCCGGCGCCCGACCACGGCGCCAAAGAGTCGAGCTCGCATGCCAACGCGCGTACTACCCTCTCCACTCGTACGAGGGTGGTTTATAAGCGTGTCGTGGTAGAGCGCGAACGCGCGAGTATTTCGCCCTTTCGAAGATCGGTGTCGCGAGTTTCGCGGAAAAGGAGCCCTGGAATAGATTTGCACGAGAGAACCTCGAGAGCTTTGATGTATTCCAGGGGGTAAGAAATAGTTCGATTCGTGTCTGTCACGAGTACAGTCGGGGATACCTTGGGATACGAATTTTCAATGAATCTTGTACGGCAAATCTTTTTTCTCCACCCTTGAATAAAACATCTTTCTCGGTTTAATTATATTTGTCGATTAACGAGGCGAGGATTTAGCTGCGCGAGGAAATTACGTTTCCACGACGATAAGAGACACGAACAACACGTAAACATTGCTCGTGAAATAAAATGATTAACATTTACAAGGCGGCCCGTTCCCAAGGAGATTAATTCGATTCGGATTCCGCGATGCGTGTAGCGAAAGCGGGAAAGGAATGTACGGGAAAGGAACACGATGGACAAGCGCGGAGCGTGGAAAAGCCCTAACCGAGTAAGATAGGCCAGCGTACGAAAGGAAGATGAAAGAAGGGCGGGAGGGGCAAGGACTATCGCTCATCGCACGACTCCCTCGAGAGGCAAAGATATGCCGCGTGTCGGCCTCGGCCTCCGATCGGGGGTAGTCTATGGCTGGCAGGGGTTAGAAGGGGGTCTTGTGGGCCAGGGGTCGAAGCCCACCGTTCCACCTTATCACCTACCAAATAATGGAGGCATATTGAATAGATAGCCCGCTACCCAGTCGATGTCTATCCGATCTCCGATCCCCGAGTCTCTTGGGAATATTAAGGAATCTGGCCTCCTCGTCCTTCGTCTCCTCGTCCGCTTCTCTTCCTTTTTACGCGCTTGCCGCACGTTCGTGCGCGCGACGTCCTGCACCCTTCGCCTTCACAAACGTTTTCGATTAAATTCGCACTTCGTCCTTAACTATTCGCGATTCCGAATTTTTTCTTTTATTTCCACCGCATTTTCTGCTATTGAAAAATTTTATTTTACACTCGCGCGGGCGCTCACGTTTGAACGGGGGTAATCAGGTTGCATAGATGAAGATTGGTCCCGAATTAGTGGACGACGTCGTCTGGTGGAATTACGTTTTGCTACGATAAAGTTCTCGCTGTAGCGAAAACTCGACGAATTGAGAGGTACACGGGCAACCGCTTCTTCGAAGAAGAAAGGTTGGGTTTTACGATGGTATCGATCACCGCCGCTCCTGACGTCACGCATTCGTATTTCATGACTCTAATCCACGATACGCGAAGGAAGCGAGGTACAAATTGCGCATGTCGAAAATAGGAAAAATATCTTTCTCTCGGTTCATGGATCCCCTTTTGCGCGAATCTTGTTTCGATATATTCACCGCGAAAGTTTAATCTCGTATACTCGCATAATTACACGAACGTCATTTCGTCTCTGGTTATTCGATGATGATTCGGTCGATCGAGTGGCGTCGATTTCACGCGACCCCGTCATCGGGCGGTTCCCGTTTCTCTACTTACGAGCGTCTCGTTTCCATTGGCAAAATAAAATCCGCAAAGATTGGGAGAAGCAGGCTACTCCTTCGAATCTATCCCACCAACCCATCGTGTATCCATCGCTCGAGGGAGGAAAACCAATGCTTCTCTCTCTCTCTCTTTCTCTCTTTATTCCTCCTGCACGATGTTTCTCGTACGTGTGCGTTTCCAGGGCGTAAAATACCAGCAGGCGTGTACACGTGCGAGGGAGCGTGTTTCATCGTGTACGCCCGCTATCGTACATTTTCTCTTTCTCGCTTTTCGCTTAGGTCTCGCGTCGACTCGAGACGAGAGTGGCAAGGATGCGAAATGGTGGGGAGTGGTGGAGAAAGAGACGAAGGTAAGGGATGAAGTGGGAGGAAGGAAAGAGTGGCACGGAAGCGAAGTATCGAACGAGCGAGGAAATCCGTGTGTCGACGGACTACCTGGCAGCAGGGTATTGGATTTGTTGGCGGTGTGTTGAACAAATGATTGCGCAGCTACCGTCGTCGTCGTCGTCGTGAAAAAAACTTGGGGTAGAAGCGGCCCGATTCGTCCGATTCCTCCTATTCTTACGGTCCTTGGATTTTCCTGCACCTCGCGGAGAGACCCGAGCGAGGGTTGTCGAACGAAGAAAGTTTACGGGCTACAAAGCGCCTGCCGGAGAAAGAGCAGAATCGTGCCGTCTCGCTTCCCTCTCACTCTCTTCTTCCACTTCTGCATTCCGCATCGTGGTTCGAGAGCAATTTCATAAACGCGATAAAATTTCGTTACCCTCCCCCAAAAATTCCTTTCAATGTGAAACATTCTAGAAATAAATTTCGCATAATCGCGGCGTGAAACTTATCGAAGGTATTCGCAAACGAGAGCGCAAAATTCGCGAGGCAGAATTTCGGAGCTTACCAAGAAGGGAGCTTTCGCAAAGGACCCCACCGCCGCGGAACAAACGCAAGCGCGCCGTCCTCGTCCTCTCGTGTGGGCGAGTACCAGCCGAAATATTATGTTTCGTCAAACAGACGAAAGTAGAATATAAATATGTGAGGACCGCGCCCTCGAGTGGCAGACGCTTTACATTCGACCGATCCCTCGGTGGATTTGTTCTCCTGCCTCTCGACGCACGTTGACATTTTCAATCTCTTATCCCGGGGCGGTGTGCACGCGCGTTCATCTAAATATTTTCTCCCTCCTGGGTGCGCGGCGGCTCGACGTAAAGGAAAAAGTAACCAAACGCGGTGGAGACGACAGAAAGCTCTCGCGAAAAATTCGCCGAATCTTTTCTCGCACGACGGAAAGAAATAATCGTCGCTTGGTATCCTCGTGGTCCAATAGGAAATTCCGCGAGGGGTTTGGGTATGGGGATGATCGCGTGGTTGGGTACGCACCGTTATTAGAGGCCCCGTCTACAATGGCCGACACATTCGCGCGGATCTTCCTATCTTTTCTTCTCGGAATGGAAGCAGGTGGGGTGGGACGTGGTGGAAGAAAAATCCGGTAATCGGGATGCGAGGCGGGCCACCGCCGAGGTATTTCGCAGGACGACGAGGCAATCGGATCGCGAGCGCGGCACGCATACCGGATGAAGCTCGAAGGGGATGTGGAGAATCGGCTGGCGACGGGGAAGCAGAGAGGGAGGTGCGTGACCGCCTTATATTAATTTGCACGGTGGTGCTTGCTCGGGGATGGCGTCGCGATGCTCGGCGTCGCCGAGTTCGAACGATTTCGCATGCGAGCTGGAGCGCGCCACGTCGAGCATCCTTCTCGTTCCTCCTTCCCGCTTCAACCTCCCTCTCCTTTCCTACGATGGGCTTTTTGCCCGCGTCGCATTATTAAGTTTGAACGGCGCATTCCTCGCGCGGTACACCGATTGAATAATGCGTCCAGATTTTATTCCACGAGGTGATGGGGCGGAAGGATCGACGGGAAGGAGAAGGGATGAAGGTGAAAAGCAGAGGAGTAGGGTACGAGATCTATAAATAAGTCTTGTCACTTATTTCTTCGTCGCGTTTTTTTTTTCTTCGCCAGGGATGTGACGAGATTCGTTAATCGGTACAGGATACTCGATTAAACGAGGCAGAAGGATCCTCGACGATCACTCCGTACAGTGGCGCCATCGCTTGGACCAGCATACTTCGAAATTCGCTCTCACTCTCAATTTTAGGATCATGCGTGATTCAACTATTAAAAAAATACTTGGAGCGCGATTACAGCGGACTCACCTCGTGCACGGTAAAACTGTCCATCGTGATGGCGCGTGTCGGAAGTTCCATCTTCTCCTTCCCTCTTCCTTCGTAGTGCTCCTGCAAGAAGGTGCCGCGTGGCGCGGAGAACGGCGATATTTCCGCGCCAATCGTCTCGTCGTGACCGATTGGAAATTTAGCGCGAGCGAATCGCACGCGTGTCGGTTGCGCCAGGCAGAATCTGGACACTGAGAGGATGGTGGATCGAGTGCTCGAAGGTGGAACGAGTTATGCGGCGGAGGAAAGGAGGCGAGTAGGAACACGAGAGAAGGGGTGAGGAGAGAGAAGGGACGAAGAGAAGCGGAGAAAAGGAGCAAGAGAACGAACATGAGTGAGAGAGAGAGAGAGCAAGAGAGGAGAGCGCATCCTTTCCCGAAGTTGCGCTCGAAGATAGTCGCCGCTTACAATCTTAGCACCGCTCCTTCCACGCTCTTCTTCCTCTCGGCCCAATATACACGCCGGAATGTTAATGAGTCGTCGCATCCCGCTGGTACGGTACTCCCGGGCGCTTAACCGAAGGGAGAAGGGAACGATCGAATTATTCGCCTCTTGTCGCGATCAGATAAATCTTCGGAACGGCGGGCGCGGGCGCGGGCGCGGCGGTTTTGCCGATCGAGAGCCGATCGATTCGATCGCGGCCCTCTCTCTCCTCACGATCCGCATCCTTCACCGCCCAAGAGAATTTTTCGTCTCCCTGGGTAAGCGAAAACACGAGGCATCGTAGGCCGCGACCGCGAATATGATAGGAGGATCCAGATTCTCGAGATTCTCAGAGGTGAATTTATTGTCCCGTGGAATTGGCCGATTTAATTGTACCGGCACACACCCGAGTTCCTTCGATTGATCGAGGGTATAGGATGAAAAAAAAAGAGAGATTTCTCTACGTAGAACGAGAATGCTCGTTCTTGTCGTCGTCGAGCGATCACGGCACGTCCCAGGAGGATCGAAGGACGTTTCTCCGTTACGCGGCCAAGAGTAAGACGAATATCCTGGGATTCGCTCGGTGAGCAGGAAAAACGCGCGGCGCGCGATGGTGGTAGCGATTACAGATCGAGATAGCTTCAATTACAATCGCGAGGATCGACTTGGACATTAATTCATTAGCCGAGCGGAGAGAGAGAGAAAGAGAGAGAGAGAGAGAGAGGAGGATTGTGACGGGCGGGAGAACAAGCGGGTTCTCACGCGCGGGTACACGCACTTTGGCGAGAGTGGCTGCTCGCTCGCGGAGGAGGATCCAGGAACGAGCGGGCGAGTGCTCGCGCATCGAGCAGGACGATCCTTTCTCTCTTACTCTCCTCTTCCTTCTCCTCACTCCGCTTCGTCGCGCATTAATTACGCGCGCCGGAGTATTCGTACGGCGTCGCGGAAGAGAAGAGAGGACGAAGAACAAATATTCCATCTCCCTCCTCCCTTCTCTCTTTCTCCTTCCCGCGTACCAACCACCGCCCTCCTTCTTCCTTCAACGGCGCGCGGTGGTGCACCACGTACGTAGGCATGTGTAACGTATGGTCGCATCCGCGAGCGGACAATGAGAATGCGAGGGATGCGAGGCCCTGGGCCGTGCCTGCCGGTTGGCGGGTTTTGCAGGAACGACCGTCGCGCGGTTGATCGTCGTCCTGGCCGCGGACCCTCGTCCCACCGTGCGTCCCTTTCGTCCTACGAGCGGGACACCCGCGTGTCCACGTGGACGGGCAGGGGAATGTTATCGCGTTCTATCGTCCCCGCGGTTTTCATTACCATTCGTGCTCGCGGAGTAGTCGCGGATCGCGGCCGCTCCGTTACCATGAAAAACTCGATTTGATTTATTACAAGGCCCCCACATAGTTCCGTCTCGCGTCCACGCAACCCCGTGTTCTACCTTCGTTCCGCTCTCGCCCAAAGCAAAATATCCAACCGCGAGATTTAGGAGAGGAGATCTCGCGGCGCACGGTGAAAACCCACGCGGAATGCAAAGACGCGTGCACGAGAAGAAATTACGCGCGCATCGCCGGTACGTTGCCACGGTGAATAATTAGTTCACTTGTGGCCGCGTATTAGAGAATCTAGCGGTGAAAACGGTGATGGGATCTCTCTCTTGCTCTAAGCGCGCGCGCGCGTATCGAACAACTTACGCTCTCGCGCGTCCTCATGTTCGAGGGAGCAACGTGCGCGGCCGTGTACCGCAGGGCAGGCCGTTGCGGTTACGTTTGCCTATTATTACGCGAAATCGCTGATCAAAATTGAGGCGGTGGAGATGAATGATCGATAAAGTTCGGGCCAGGTGGCTCTCTCCCGACCACCGGAGCTGATTGATGGCCCATGCGAACGTTTAGCGCGTTCAAAGTGCCGATAATTCTAGAGAGCCTGATCCCTGTCCGCGTTATTAACGAACGATCAGATATTCTTACCGGGGTGAGGAGAGGCTCGGTGGAGAGGGGAGTGGTGGGGTACCGGTGCCGCGGATTTATCAACCTGTCCGGAAAAAGGAAGTATGGGCCCTCTAACGATTAAAAAACTCGTTTTCGTTGCGACGGGTGCGCGGTAGGAGGGGATACCCGAATCAGGATCCTTCGATAAGACGACGTAGCCTTCTGCGTATCCTCTGCTACGTTTCACCGTGAATTTTCTTGCGCTTGGGTCGATCGGAGGCGCGACATCGATATCGATATTTCGAACGACCTGTCGAGAATACGCGTGGATGCTCGTGCGGGTGGAACGCTTTGCTCTCGAATTCTTTAGTTCCTCCTCCCTCGTGCAACATTCTCTCCTTCTACCGTTTTTATGGAATCGTTAACCGACCCGCGATGAGCGGTTCACTTTGGGGCAAGAAACAACGTCCGTAATGTTGGGCGCACGCTCCTCTCCCCCATTTAAGTGCTTCCTTCGTTCTCTATCTACCCCGATCTTACATAAGAATATAAATATGGGCTGATGCAGGACGGTGCCCCCGGTGAAAAGATCGATTTCCACGTAGACAGACAGACCCGAGGACTCCTTCCAAACCACTCTCTTAAGCTTATTAAGCGTTATTGAAGGAAACTTTATAAACGTGAGCATAATCGGATCGTTTATCGTTATATTCTTGCGTACGGTGGATTCCGAAATTAACGGTGCCAGAGAGGTACACCCCAGACCCGATAATTATGAAATTCGATCGACGACGAGAGGTCGATCCACGTGTTACGGAGCGCGTGCACTCGATACGGTTGCTCGACTTCCTTTTCTTTGTTTTCTTTTTTTTACTCCCTCCTGCGCATAACCGGGGTGCACCGAGCACCGTGAGCCCGCCGAATTACGGGGCTCGGAGTTGGCACCCCCTGCTCCGTTCCCGCTAACTCTTACATTTGTCACTCCGTTAATCCCTATTAGATCAGGCCGGATTTCAAACCCGTTCTATCCCCGGGCTATGTGCTCTTGTGCGGCAAAGAGTAAGCTCGTTTGAAAAGTGAGCACGCCCCGCGGGCGTGTCGTGTCGAACACGGGAGAGAAGAGAAGAGGGCGAGATAACGAGAGGAGATAGGAAGTGTGTGCGCGCGTGGGTGAATGAGAGAGCGAGGGAGGTACGAGTAAAGAGAAAGAAGAAAACGTGCAAGGAGAAGAGGCACGTGCGAGACACGAAGAACAAGGGATCGTGAATCGATCCTATGGTTTGAATAAAAATCGCACCTCTCAAAATTTTCAAGCGAACCGAGTCCCGCTCACTCTCCGCTTCCATATGATAAAAAGAAAAAGGGAAACACGCCGTTCTGCCAGGACGATTTCTCAATCACGAATCTCCTCGCGCAAGAGAGTGCAGCGATCCATCGAAAAGCAGGCATCGACGTGCCCGGGCTCGTGTCCTTCGGCTTGTCCGTGCGAAACGGACAAGCTGCAGGCGGACCAGCGACACGTCCTAATACCCATCGTGAGTTACTAATCCTTTAAACGGATTACCAATTAAACGTGTCGCCCCGTTTCGTAGGCTGAGACGTACAAGGGACTAAAAGGGAGGAGGTGGGAGGGGTGGAGGTTGCACGAGGGTGGTGGTGGTGGTGGTGGTTCGAGGAAACATCGGGGCTTTAAGAGGGGTGGAGGGAGCTAAGTTTCGAGTTTTGGTCGGGGGTGGTAGGGGGACAGGAGAGGTGGGAGAAGGTGAAGTTGTTCCCCGCGTCGTCGTAGTCGGCGCCAGCACCACTCTGCGAGATCGCATTCTGTAACGGGTGTTACGTTTCAAATCTCAACAGGCGGACCCGCTTAAGCGCGCGCGTACACAGCTGCCAAGTGGCGCGCATATTCGCTGTCATGTCAGGAAACTAGACAAGGCCCACCCTATCGTTCCCTCTCCCTCGTGCTCTTGTCCTTTCCACCTCTCTCTCTCTCTCTCTCTCTCTCATTCGTTCTTTCGCATCAGCATCCGTTGTCTCTCCTCACTTTTCCCCTTTCTCCTAAATAGTCGTTTCTCCGAGTGCGTCAACTCGTTACTCCGCCTGTGGAACGTCAACGTGCTCCCGCACTTTTTATTTCCGCGTAGAACAGCCTAGCGACCAGCGCGCTTACACTGTATGACAGCTTAGTCCATCTGTCAGTTACGATCAGTGGGCGCCCTCGTGGGACCACCGCTCTCCGCGTTACAAGATCCTCGGTGACTACGACTAACGGCGATCGCTCGCTACCAGTCGGTAGTAGAGAGTACCATGATTGACACGTCCCTAACGTTAATGCGAGAGAAGCACCTGCTGATGTATCCGTAGCGATAACGATCGGTAAACGAGACGCTGTTACCGATGAGAGAAAGTCTTCGATGAATCTGTGGGACCAATTAAGGGAATGGTTTCCTCGTCGAGTTAATCGATCGGATCTAAACGATCGGGAATTTTTTTTGCTCGAGCTTCGATCGTTACCAAGAGTTAATTTCTAACGATCTTACACAATCGAGTGGGGCTGTCGGGAGACAGCTTGGAGAATTCGGTTTGGTCGAGATCCATCTTTATGGGATAGAATACTTCGGTCTGGGAGTGCGTCGAGGAATCGCAGAGGGGCGAGCGCGGACGAGAAACTCTCCTTTCGGAGACTGCGAAACGAAGTCACCGCGGAAAATATGTCAATCACTTTGGCGCCCTAGCCTGTGAGCCCCGTCGAGAGACGTCGTGCACGCTTCGTTTGGCATCGTCTCGCATCTGTTGCCAAAATGAAATCCGTCCTAGGCGGCGCCGGCATTGTCGGGGCGAGTGATACACGCTGTTGTTGTTGCGCGATTCCGCTCGTCGAGCGAGAGAAAGAGGGAGAGAGAGAGAGAATTCGTGTCGCACGCATATTCCTGACACGGTTGTACGAGTTGCCGCGGCAACCGCAACAGGGCAATCTGGTTATTGTTGCGCGCGCGAGCTTTCCCGGGCCTCCGACCAATCGCACTCCGACCAAACGAGAATGACGGCTCTCGATCCGTCGAATCGACCGACCCCAACACGCCCGGTGTAGATGTCATGTAGAGCTATCGGCTCGAATCAAGGATATTATGAATGTAAAACGTGTCTCGCCGTTTCGTCGAGCACGCTTCTTGTGTTCACTTCGGAATGTTTCCTCCTGGATGCTTCTGCCCCCCGGAGGGGCGGAAAAGATTCAACCGTGTCGTCGCGAGGAAGATTTTTTTAATTGTTGAAAACTTTTTTTTCCGTCGGAGCGTACAAAAGCCAGCACCACGCTCACCTAGTGCATGAGAGTCACGCGGGACGATGAGTAATGCGCCCTATCGAAGTCGCCAGACGTTTTTCTCGCTCGAACAATGCGATAAGCGCGTAGTGGTAGTACGATAATCGCGGTGACTCATCGTGTGTCAGCGATCAATCACCTTCGGCGATCGTACGAGCGGATCGACCGCGAGGACGACGACCAGGAGAGGAGCGAGAACGACAAGCGAGGACGGCGAAGACAAGCCCGATGTAAAATCGCACACGTGCCGGTGAGTCCCGTGTTTTGCTTGTCTCTCCGTTCACTCGTTAAGAATGTCTACTTGCGCTCGTAACCTCGAAGACACGGGAAAGATTTATGAATCGGGGTTATAACGAATTAACGTTTCGCCGTTTCTGGGCCAGCAAGATGCTCCGGAATATTGATCGATGTATCCTTTAAACTATTCGTGTCGCGCGTCAGGTACGTTCACGTATGGTATGTATGTCGGGAGACCGGTGCAAAAAATATTCATTTGTAGCGAACGTGCTTTCGCATCGAGACAATTCTTGCCCTTGAATTATTTCCTCGAGAGAAGTGATAGAATAACAATACTCAGTATCGATAGCCCGTTTCATTTATTCACAGTATCTTCGAAATTCTCATCGTACGAGGTCAATTCTCACACGTTTCAGACGAACTCTTACAAATCTTTTACTTCTTCGTTCTCCAGGGCATTTCTATCTTGAATCGCTTCGCGACGGATACGGCGGACGCGGAGACGTGGGCCGATAGAATCTCTCGGAGTGCGCATGCGCGCACCCCACTCGAAGATATCGCGGATTGTCGTAACGACGAGATGTAACCGACGAAGTGTGTAGGTGGCTTCGCTACACGTCGAGAGGTTAGTTATCTGGAGGTCGCACCTCCGCACTCGACCTTTCTCCTCCCTCTCGCTCCTTCCAGATGCAGTTCTCTCTCGTTCCTTCCAGCGACGCGCGCGGTGACAAGCAAGGCGAGACGGGACGCGGCAAAGCGAGCGAGGACGGAGGTGGCCCTGAAAGAAGTGCTTAACGAACTGACGACGACATTATTGTTGTTGCCCGGTCCCGGACGGATTCGGCCGACTACCCGTTCCTTTTATCGGATGAGGCCAGAAGGCAGGAGAGCGCCGTTGGAGCGCCGCGGCTGCTGCTGCGCGTCCTCTCGGGCGGTGATACTCTCGGTCCTTTTGCCTCGGTCCGTTCGTTCATTCGTTCGCCCGCTTCTGGTCCGTTCATTCGCACGAGACACGCTCGAGGTGAGCGAGGCGAGCGAGAGGAGAGAAAGGTGAGAGAGGAGACGACGACGGGACGTGGAAGGAAAAGGAGAGAGGAAGTCGGGCCAGAGCGGATGAAGGCGTGTACGGGAGCGGAAAAAGGGAGTAAGAGGGAGAGAAAGATTTGTCGGTCGAAAGAGGACGGATGGAGAAAAAGGCAGCGGTGAGTAGGACGACCGAGTGTGAGGGAGAGAGAAGGAGAGAGCCTTTCTCGATTTGACTCTAATGCCGAGGGGACTTTAATTAACTCGCTCCTATCTTCTCAACCTCGTGTTGGTATTTACGTGTGTCAGCGGCTTTGGACGCGCCCGTTTCTACTTCTCCCGTTCGATATCGAATCCTCTCGACGGTCTTATTTCGGCCGGGGTACACCCTGCCCGGTACACTTCCGATTATAGGCTCGCAGAATTCCTTTTTTTTTTATTCTCATCCCCGTAACACCTTCCTACAGTCTCGTATAAAATATCGGATGTATCGTGGACACACTTAGAATATATAACAATACACAGCGACGTTAAAGAAAAAAAAAATCATGGCGATCTAACCGTGAGTTTTTGTCAGTTGGATAAGTGCGTGCGAGTGGACTCGAGGAAATCAAGTGAGAGAAAAAAATACGAGAAACGCAGGGCCTATAAATTCTATTTACCGGTGCGACGACGGTGTATAAGCGGATCGAAGTTATATCACCAGTCAGCACGCGCGCAATACCATCGCGGTCCGTGCCCGAGCCATCTTCCTCCCGGATTCATTAAAGACTTTTATCGGGAGAACACAGAGCCGTCTATGTACCAATTCACTTAACGTAACCAATCTAAAAATGCTCATCAGCAATTTAAAGCGACGGTGGGGCGGACGAAGGCTGCGGGGGTTGGGGCTGGCTGCTGGAAGGACAGCAACATCGGGAGATGGGGGTCCTCGCGGAGAGAGGGTGACGGTAAGACGAAGAAAGGCGAAGACCCGACCAAGAGGAGAGGCTTTTGCGTGAGGATAGAAAGAGGGAAGAGGGAAGGACTCTGGTGGTGAACCGCCTCCACCACGGTGACGACGTTCCCTCCCTTCTGCTCCTCCGAGGAGAGCAGGGATGAGATGAGGTGGACGAAAAGGATGAGGACGTCGCGCGGAGGGATGAGGTAGGGAGGGTTTGCGAAGGGAGAGAGCGAGAGAGGTGGAGAGAGAAGGATCCATTTACGAAATGCTCATCGACCGTCGCGGGCTCTTCTCTCGATGTAGAGTATATTCACCCAACCCTGAGCTACGAGGAACGAGGGGCGAGCGACGGCGGAGGTGGAGGTGGAAGAGGACCGGAGAAGCCTTCCGGAGAACGCGCGCAGCAGGATTACTCTGATTCGTTTTGGCTTGCAGATTTCGCCTTTTCCAACCGTCTCCTCCCCATCAGTAGCGTGCGCGCGATAGCAGAGCCGGGGCCTTCGGGAGGAGCTTTGAAGCTGCCAAGATGGACGAGCGCGCAGCCTGGTTGAAACAATTTCCGACAGATTCACTCGTCGATTTATTTATGACAGCCGATAAGCATGGGATCCGTTGGGGCACGAGGATCGCGGAATAATGATTCCTTGCGCACGGGGATCTAGTCGTTCGCGCGGTTATCGGTATTAGAAACTGGCGCGAGAAAAAGAGTCGTCGTGTAATGCCGCGGTCGTTGCGGGATCTCGTAAATCATGGTGTTTGCATAAAATATTAATAAGCGACACGAGTCAATGCGAGATTAGGCCTAGAGAGGGTGAGTACATCAGGGATCGAGATCGGAGAGGCGTTACGGACCTACCACCCCAGGCTCGCGGAATACGGCTCGTCACTTTATCTATCTCTATTTTATTTTGTTTGCATTAGCCGTTCCCACGAAGGGAGGCTCCGTCGTCCAGCCACCCCCTCGTCCCACCCCCGTTCGATCGCGCTAGGCTCCTCGACAAATAGTAATAATGCGAATTGACACGTGACACCGTTGTCGCAACAACGGCAAACACTCCGGTTGGGGGGTGCGCCGTGCGCGTCGTGCCAAGGGGTGCACCGAGAAGAGTAGGACGGAGGAGGGTTGCGCTTCGAGAGATCGCCGTTTACAAACCAAATGCTCCAAGTACGGCGCACTTACCCCTGGTGCGATACGCGGTAGCAGACCCCTCACCCCTGTTAGATACTCGCCAAGAGGACAGAACGCACCTTCGACGATTATCAATCCCAAATATCACCGATATTATTCCAGAGATCCGATGGAAAATAATTTTCCCGCTTTTCGTCCCGACAGGTTTCTCCAGGATAATCGCGCGGGCCTTGGTAGTGCCGTTAGGCCTCGCCCTTCGCCCGGAGGGTGAATCGGGAGAGTCCCGTTCGGCACGGGAGGCTATCCAGCAGGCACGACGTGTGTACAGTAATTGCGAACGGCTGTATCAGTGACCCGCAGCGAGTAGGACACGTGTCGGACTCGTGGCGGGATTGCTCTTATCGTACGCCGGGGTTTACCGTCGTCCCGCCACTTCGCTACGTTTCTCTCCCTCCTCCCTTCTCCCTCTAATAATATATTCCTCTTATAACTTAGTCTAGCCCGGTAGCAGTCAAGCAAGCTCTCCGCGTGCCGTTTCACCGTCTCTCACCCTCTCTCACCCTCTCGAGGACTTATCGAGAACGAGGAGAAACTCACCCTCTCCACCCTTCCACCTCCAGCTCCCATCTCGCCCGGGGATGCGTTGCACACGCGTTTGTCAATGTTTGCCAGTGTCGACACCCACCTACTTATGCAAATCATTTAATTTAACCCCTCCATAGGCGCGTATCCCGAGAGAGATCGTATCTCGAAACCTATTCGTATTCATTGCCTCGGCGCGCGGTGCAAGAGGGCTCGGGGCGGCACGAGGGGGTGTCGGAGGCGGAGGACGTGGAGGGAAGCCGTTCGCACTCGCCGCACTCGCCGAGCAACCGGGAGGAGAATCTCGCGTTTCTCTCATCTCTCCTCTCTCCAAGCCACTCCACCACCACCGGCTACATTTATATCGGCGTAAACTCTCCTGCCGACGCATCCTCCCGGGCACCCTCCTCCCTGCATCTCCCGAGGGAAAATCGCACTTTGTTTCCATCTCGACGTCTGGAAGCGTTACTCTCTCCGCGCGTAAATTCTTTCCCGGGGCATCCGCGGGTTCTCGATAGCACGTCGAAGCTTGGCGTTCACCGGTTGTACGTGGAATTCTTGAGCGAAGGTATCTCGTCCGATCGGAAGGTCCATTCGAGGGAGTGAATCGACGGAATCGGTCGCTTTCGTAAATTAGGAGGATTAAACGGCGAAAATGATCGCGCGATGCGTCGATGAGCGCGAACAGTGCGCTGGGGCATGTATATGCGTGTACATACAGGAGCGTCGAATAAATGCGGTGATTGCACAACCGCCTTCCACCCATTCCGCGCGCGCGCGCGCGCGCGGACACGGGCCGGATGCAATTTCATTACGCTCGTGGATCGGTGAAAATCGGGAGTCAGCGATTACGATTGACCGGCGCGATCGTGTCGGCGCCACTCTTGTCCGCGTCCACCTCCTCTCTCTTTCTCTCTCTCTCTCTCTCGTTCTCGTTGACTGTGGGGTGCTCCACCACCCCCGGCCCATCGAAAGCACGCCGGACGGCGCCGATCGCGAACATCCCGGAATGACGTATCGGTCGTGCGGTCGTTTTAACCGTTTTAACGGTCGACGGAAAACGAGTGTCGGTAGCCACGTCGAAAGCCTCGCGCGCGCGCACACGGGTGCCGCTTCGTGTGTGAGATCGCCGGGTTAACTACGGGGGTGGAGAGGAATATCGCATGGCATACGAGAGATATCGATTCCAATCCGTGCCCTCGATGCGAATCGAACCGGGGAGAGGGTGGGTCGACGAGAGTCGGACAGAACAGGACCAGTGCCATCGGCAGGAGGGGTTACCGGTGGGTGGAAAGGGGACGACGAATACACGCTTCTGAATTAGTAGCATTGTTAATGCAGTAATCGAGTGTTTCATCGTTCGATGATTTCGCCCGGCCGGTTCTGTATACGCTTGTAGGTGGATCCGCGGGATGACGAGCGACGACAGAGAGAGAGAGAGAGAGAAAGGGAGACGCAGGTGTGTGTATCCGCCATGTGATACAACGTGTTGTCATACGGTCAACGTGTGTATCGATGTCCGCGCGATCACCGAGGGCCAAGGCGGGCAAGGTGGAAAGTTTTGTCCTACCGCGGGCCGAATAACTCGCGACGCGATATTCTCGACCGTTCTCGAATCACGGAGATCTCTCGATCGTTCTACACGAGCACTCACCCGAGTCGGACTGTCGAGAGAGAGAGCTTCTACGATTTTTCGGAATATTTTCCCGCGCACGGTCAAGGATGGTCCTCGTACGGACGATTTCGGCGGAATGCTCGCGCGCGCGGATGACCGCCATAAATATTCGAAGCTTCATAACGCATCGTACGAGGCCGTCTGCAGAGAGAAAAAAAAATGAACGACTCGCAGCTGGGGCGGATCCGTCGACACGATGCAACCGCGCCGGAATTATTCTCGCCGAGGTGTGTACGATGATTTGTTTTAATACGTGTGCGCGCGATCTCCGTCTCGCTCGTGTGGAAGGAGGCGCTCTCGGAATGAGAGGACAAAGAGGGTGAGAAGAGGAGGAACGAAAGAGGGTGGTTAAGGGAGAACCGGTATAAACGTTCGCTCGTGTATTCATGTACGCGACGTGTACGCGCCGTTTGTCGTCACGGGCGACGTTCATTCGTTTTTCCAGCGGCCAAATGAAAAAGCCGAGCGTGCGGCGGCACGGTGCATCGTGGTTGCGCGCCGATTCGCCATACGGTGCTGCTGCTGCTGCTGCTTTGAACGGTGCTGCGTGTCGGATGAGGAGGCGGGGGTGGTTGGTCGGGGGTGGTGGTGGCGGCGACGTCGCACACGCACGCGCCCTCCACGTCGTGGCGGGCCAGCACAGGCCCGTTTGTCAAAACTCTTTATTGCCGTTCTCCGGGCGCAGTATTCAAAGCGGGTGCAAGCCGAATGTACAGCGTAAAAGTGCAGCGCTTCAGTTTTATATACAAGCCCGCGCGGTTTGAGTTTTATGATTAGCTGGCCCCATCTAGCTCTCGGTGCTGTTCGCGTCCCGTCGTCTGACGCGAGAAAATATGCGCCATGATGCGTGGATACGCTCGTGTATTTGTCATGCCCCTCGTCATCCCTCGTCACCTCTCTGCCCTTTTGGCCTACGTGCCTTTTGGTCGTTGTAAGCTTTGAATTCTTCCTCTACGAAACGATTTTACGAATGGGATTTTTTTTGCTCGAGTGCAGGTTTTTTCGTGACGATGTAATAGAATGATTGTTACAGTTCGTGGAGAGAGATTTTAGTGTATTCGATACGAGATTCGTTGGGAATACGGGAAACGAGATTTAACGATGTAAGCGTTAGGAGACCGTCCCCGTTTCGCGACATGCGATTCCGGAAATGGAGAGACGAGGGTTAAAATTGCTCGCGGGGAGCCGTTAAGTGCAGTGCGACATAAATTAGCGGTCTCTATGACAGGAGAATGGTAGAGGGAGAGAGAGAAGGAAGAAGAGGGACGGCATTCGGACCGGAGGCGAGGGGCAAGAAAATATTATTGCAGCGCCGATGCTGAAGATTCGCCGCACCGGGGGTCGAGAAACTGCCGGCACTCGATAATAAAGTGGTCCCTTTGTTCGCTCCTCTTATTCGGATTATATAGATCTCCTGAGTGTCCTCCTGCGACTCGTCACTCTTTTGTCGCCTTGCCTGCCTACGCGGGAATCTGCTAGTTCAAAGGATTTCGCAGAATTTTCGCCGAGAAGCTTTTTACACAAACGTCGAAAGTGCGATGCGGTCGGGTATTCGAAGGTTTGCGAATTTGGTCGCGAAGGCGTGACGAGGGATAGGACAATTTATGCATACCTCGGTGGTGGCTTAGAGCACGTAAACGAGTGTCTGCCTTTCATACGTGGCGAACGAGCGGATCGCGCGTAGTCCACGCATTATTTATGAGATTACCGGAGATTATGGGAAACGTGATTGCGATGCCGAGTGGTCCGCTCCCAAGACCGATTACGGCACGCATATTTAACACGGCTCCGCGTCTACGCACGCGCGCTACGAAAAGTTTTGCAAACCTTGGACTTTTCTTCTCACCACTGGCCTCGCGATGAAACATTCCTCGCGATAAGCTCTTAATGTCCTTCAGAAAATCGTACTACGCGTAACGTCGAATACGCGATAGGGAAGATCATCGAGATTCTCTGGACAAACACTTTCCTGGAGAAGTCCGTGGCAAAACCGTCGGCAAATGTTATCCGCCAACACGCCGGAGACCAGGGTCCGTGAGAAAAAGCTTAGAAAAATAGTTCTCGCCACCTACGCATTATTGCCACGCTCGTTCCTCTCTCTAGTCACAGGCTCTGGGAGGGTCCACGTCGCATTTGCTTTTACACAAACCCCACTGGCGTGGCACAGAATCGTCGCTACGTGTCACGGCGAAGTCATTCACCTCCCCGCTTCCCTCATCCGTCATGCGTGTCTATTATGCGTCCATGGAGCCGCGAGAAAGATACACACGGGGGCCTCCCCGGCTAATCTGGCTTGCTCATAGGGTGGATTCGCCGTGGTATTGCCACTCCGATAAATAAATCAACTCGTAAGCAGCCACCATTAGGGTCCTGCGGCGTGTACGCGACTCACGCCCCGCGCATAACCCTCGCTTCATCTCTCTTCATCCCGACGTTCTTCCTTCCACACGATTCTTTTCTCTCACGGACGAGTGGTGACTCGGTTGAATTTTTGTTCATCATCGTTAACAGATTCTCACGAGGGCCCGTACACGAGGAATTAGGGAAGTCGTGAGATTCCAATTGTGGGATTAACGATAAGGTCTTGCTCTTCCTTCGCGCGGAAGACTTCCACCAGGACTTGCCCCGAGACTGATCCACGTCAGCGAAAGACGAGGAGGGTGGAAAAAGTGGATAACCCTGCTTGGAAGAGCCGGTCCGCTAAGATGATGAATCTAGCGCGGAAGCACTTATGACGGACGACTCGGAAAAGCTTGGCGTAGGGTGACTCGGTCGCACCCTGCAGCTTTGTTTTCCGCATCAGTGGCGCCACCCCTCGGTTGGATTACCCGGGGTGATCAGCTATGAAATTAACTCGTAGCTTGGGTACACTTTCGTCTCTTTCTCTTTTACTTCGATCCCCTCCACGGTTAAGATATTTCTCAACCCTAGAATCGTCGTAAATTTCACGCGCATCGCGTTCGCTCGTGTAATCGCGCGAGATTGCGCGTAATCGACGTAGGAACACCGATCACGATGTAAAGTCTCTATTTCAAACTTCTTCCCACTCGAACGAACGTTCGTCCTCGGGATCCGAATGGAGGACGTTTCTCTTTTTCATTTTCCAAATGGAAGGACCTACGAAGCGTTGTCGTCGTGTCATCGTTGCACCGAGCTTAGAGAAGAAGAGACGACCTCGTGGTCGCACGTAAAGAAAGAGAGATATACAAATACCCGGCAATGTGGCGTGGACAACTTGGACGCGTCAAAATCCGATTCACTCAGAGCGCACCGGGGTTCCGGGAGCTCTTTATTATTCAGTCGCGTGTTTCGATCGTACCCGTATATCTTGGAACGTGACGCGGGGCCATCGTTACCATCCTGTGGATCCATTGAGGCTACCACCGCTCCTCGATATAAGCAAACAGAATTCTCCGCCCCGAGAAACATTCCCGATGTCGAATTCCGCTTGAATGGCCTCTTAATTTACTCTGGCGAGTTGAGGACGCTCGCGCCTCGCTCGTACAATGCGAACAGTCGTGGAGCACTGTGGAAGTCAGTCTCGAGGCTCGCTCGTTCCTCTCGCCGTTGCTCGAGGGGTTAGAAAAAGGTCTCATCATCCTCGTCAGAGGAGACGGAGAGGTGAGGGGAGACGAGAAGGGACCTCCTCGATCATCCGACGCGACGGCTGTATAAATATCTCCTTCCTGGCTATAAAAGATACGCGTAATTACGGCGCCTTCGAGCAGAAACACGTCCTTCGACGCGGACGCGCGCGCGCTTCCAACGAGGCACGACCTTCTCGTGGAAGGAGAGAAGATGAGGTTGCCCAGAACGAAAGGGGGTTGAATGTGTTCGAAGGCTCTCCCTCACTCTTTCGCCATTCGATCTTTCCCAGCGGACGTTACACGAGGGCTGCGGTTGCGTCGCGCGGTGAGATCCGCGGATCAGTCGTGGGGGCACGTACGCCGGGAATAAAAAGTAAGAAACACGAGAACCGAGCTCGTGAGAGAAGAGGTATAATGATTCAGTGGCTGCGGGCCTCGTTGCGTGGATCCCAAATGAGCGTGACGTGGTCGAAGCTGTCCTCTTGCCTTCTGCGGGAGTGACGTTGCGAATGGGGCGAGACTTCACCCAGAGTGGAAGAGGAAGGACGACGCTCTTTAAGCTACATAATTAAGCTATCCGGGGAGATCGAGAAGTCGCGAGGTCCAACGGTCCGAAGGGAAAAACGTTCGAGGAATATGCCGGTGGGATCACGTTCGCATGGTCCACGAAAATCCGTGATTCCCAAAGCAGCTGCCCTATCCCGCTCGTATTATGCATGGGCCATCTGCATCTTTTCCGCTCGAATGCATGAATGCGAGATGCACCACCCCACGCGTGACAGCGGGCATCAAAAAGTTTTTCGACGGCCTCGTTTTCCGGGGGGCGAACACGCTCGGAACGACGTCGTTTCTTCGGGATCGTCCCGCAATTTGGCGAATTCCTCCGAAATCTCTTCTCCGCCAGCTTCCTCCTCTCCTCCCGCTACCGAGATCGGTCCCGGAAGCGGTCGACCGAACTTTCCAGTTGGATTCCGCGCCCAAGGAGAGAGACAATTTCGCGGTCTCCCCGAGATACGACGAAGTTTCGAGGCCGAAGGGACTTTTGCGCCCGCGCACAGGGGAGGAGGATAGATTCAGCGCGACGAGTATACCCGCATCGCATGCCGCATTCGAAAAATCTCAACGACCTCGGGTGCCAGGCGCATTCCGTGATTCCGTGGAATCGCGGCACCGATCGCGACCGGGACTCGAATCCCTTTTCTCGTCGATGAACCGTGACGAGAGGAGGGTATATGCGGGACGATGATCGTGCGCGCTTACACTTCTGCGGGGCAATAAGTCAGACGGTGGACATCGAATGTTAGGTCGAAGAGTTGATACATACGATGGAGAGATTAATGCGTCGAGGAATTGGGGATGCGGTACATATAAATTCTTTTTTTCTTTACTCACAACTCCAGTAACTCGTGGCGGCTGATTCGTCGTGGAGAGGTGGTTTACTTACGACGCAGGTAAGTAGCGTTGTAAGTGGTTGTAGACAACCGGGTCCCTCGCCGTCATAAGCAGCAGCCGCTGCCTAATGAAACTACAAATCTCTCCGCCCTTTAGGCACCACCTGTTCTTAGAGGCACTAGGAGCGCGCGTCGCGTCGTCGAGGCCATAGCCGCAACGCCCGTTGCCGTCTTGTATGAGACACGCTGCTTATGAGATCCGAGATTATTTCCCTTAAGGTACACGAGGGTTCTGACGGAACGATCACCTCGACGATCTTTCCCACCCCTTCGAGCACGGATCTCGTTAGGACGACCGAACGCGAGAACTTGGGCGCGAGAAATTTGTTCACCGAGTACCCGCGACTTCACCGACCTAGGGGGATGTTTTTGGCACGGCGCGTATAAAATCGTTCGCGATGCTCATCCCGTTTAATACTACTTCTGCAATCGGAACGCGGACAATAACGATAGAAAGCGAGCGCGCGGGCTGATCTCGCGCCCGAGTTCTTCCGTCGTTGCCCTCGTACCGCGCGGCCATTGACAAAATCCGTAGCACGTGTTGCGGAATTTGAGCGATCTCGGCTGTGCGCTTAATTGTCTCGTCCCTCTCACCCACCCTTTCTCTCTCTTTCTCTCTCGCTTTTTCCGCGCGAAGCTCGTAAACAACCGGTCGAATGCACCGGGACGATAATAATTATCCGCAAGTTCTCTCCACCTCCTCCACCTCCACCCCGCTCTTCTCGTTTTCAGCTTGGTTTCGAGCGGCATGAAAAGGCTATGTAGGCGTACATACATCTAGCTCGGACCTGTTCGAGAGCGGTTTTACGTAGCGGGCGCGTAGAAGGGAGAGGAGAGAGGGAAGGGTGAGGTAGAAGAGAGGAAAAGAGAGAGCGAAAGGGAGGAAGTATGGTGAAAGAGGCAGACGGAACGAGCGGCTCTATCGAGTTCGCCCAGCGGCGCTCCCGCCGTTGTAAAACAATTATACGGTGTCGTCGGTACGGGCAATCGATATATCATCAATTCCATTGTCATTGCCGGGCAATCCGGCGTGTCATGATTATTGTTTGCCGCCCAAACGTACAATGAAAAGCTACCCCCGTCTGTCCCTCCACTTCGCTTGCGCGCTTGCTCGCACGCTCGCTTTTGCTCCGCCGCGACGCCCCGTTGGCTATGGAAAAGTGCGAGCTCGATGGCTGGCGCGGAGGTGGGACCGGAGTGAGAGAGAAAGAGAGCGGAAGTTGAACAGACCGAAAGTGAGGCAGAGAGAGAGAGAGAGAGAGAGAGAGAGAGAGAAAGAGAGAGAGAGAAAACGAGAGGGGGCTGATAAACTGCGCCATTATCAACCGACGATTTCGTACTTTTCATGAACACGCTCGTTCCGCGCTTGCTCTCGCAGTTTCCCCCTCGCCACCCGCCTCTGCTCGTCCATTTCCGCTTCGCTCTCCCACCTCCTTCCACGCGCTTCCCACCTATCTATTTTTCACATGCGCGCGTGCAACGCTCTTTCTTCCTCGCCACTTTTCCCCATCCAAGCGTACGTGTGTCTGTCTGTTACACGTATGCCTATGCGCGCGCGTGTGTGTGTCGCGCCGGACGTACAGAAGCGTACAGGACCGGCCCATAAATAAATGCGCTTTTTACGTGTACACGTGGGTGCCGCGAAAAGTGAATGCCCGCAACGCTCGACATTAATATGCATTAATATCGGTGCCCGCTACACAGTGCGCTCGAGAGTCACGGAAAGTGCTGGGATCGTCAGCGTTGGATTTTATTGGACGGTTTTGCCAGCAAAAAAAAAAGAGAGTCCGGCCGCACGTAGTCTGGTATTCTTGATTTTTCGAATACGAGTTCTCGTAGGATAAAGAGAGAGAGAGAGAGAGAGAGAGAGAGAGAGAGAGAGAGAAAAATGGGAAGAGAAAAAAAAGCAGAGTTAATGTTTGCTCGCGTACACAGGACGAATGAAGGAGGAGAGGATAGGCGCGAGAAAAAATCGATGCCTCGTAAAATGATTAATTGGACCAACGGGGGATGACGAGGCCGTTGCGAAGTGCGTAACGAGTCGTGTTTACCGTGGAGCAGTAAAGTCTGTTTGCTCGAAGGATGGAGGGTTCGAGGAGGTGGAGGAGGAATCGGGTGGACCGCAGGCGACGCGCCGCGTCGGTTTTAAGACGCTTAATTCAATCATCGTTACGCTCTCGACACGCGAAGGAAGAGGACGGTTTCGCGCCCCGGGCACACGTCGTAAAAGCGTTAACGCGATTGTTATCGCCCTCGGTCGTTTCCTAGTGCTCGGGGATGTCTCGTAATATCTCATAGGGAATTCTAAGTGGGGTGAACTAACGTAGCTCTTCTCACGGCGAAACACGTCGAACTCGACGTCTCGATAAAGTAAGGAAAAAATAAGATGCACGGTGGTACACGACGGGGGTTCGCCTCGAAAGAATTTTATTCGTCCGACTTTTCGCGCGTATAAATTTACTTTAGTTAATATTTTCACGCCGACGAATGTACCTTCTCCGGTTCTTTTCCGGAGAAGCGAATTTAGCCGCGGGTTGTACCACAGCAGGTAGCCAGCGGGACGATACGGAGCGTTTCCATATCGTGAGCGAAAAAAAAAATGGATTGGTGTTTCTGGTGGAAAGCGGCAGCTTCGTCGCACCGGGCGCCACGTGTGTGCCTTTAAGCGCTTGAATAATTTCACCGAAACGAACGCGCTGACAGGTAACGTGGGTTGAAAGAGACGGGCAGCCGGATAATCTTGTATTCCCGTACTCTTTTCCCCCTTTTCCTCGTATATTCTGTCATCGTCTCTCGAGCTTCTCTTTACGCGCAGCTTCCCTACCCTCGAGGAGATCCGATGAGTTTTGATAGATTTTACGCGAGTCTCTGCGAATCCGTCCCTCTCCCCACCAGAATTTTCTCCATCTCACTTCGTTCTACCGACGCGGTGGTACTTGTCGTTCCCGGCGTCGTCGTCCTCCTTGGTAGTCGGTAGCTGGAGACGCCAGACGCGGGGCATCAAATATTCAAGATTTCGCCGATGGCGTCAGCCACGCCTGTCACACCTCGGCGTTACACAGGTTTCCATCCCCGGCGCTGCCAGCCATTTAGCTGATTTAGCGACTCCGAGAGAGCGGAACACCCTCCACTTTTCCGGCTCTCACCGTGTTCCGCTCGCCGTGACACGCGAATCGAATTTGTCAAAGACGCCGTCGTCGACGTCGTCCCCACCCAGCCACCCTACGTCCTCGTCTCTCGGCGCGCCTCCGATCCATCCAGTCCTCCTCGCCGAGAACAGATGGGTGAAAGAAGAAGGAAGAAAGCAGGTGACGCCGATGCGTACCACTCCAAGCGCGAGTTTACCGCGTACGATCTCCTCTCGAGATGATGGATGACGAAGGTGGGAAGTAGCGAAACGTTGACGAGAACGTCGAACACGATCGGTGAAGAATTCGTTGCTTCTCGAGGATGTGTAGATTTTCGGAAAAAGGAGTACCTACTATCGCGAGTCGCTTTCGCACGAGGTAATCCCGTAGGATGTCTAAACGAACGACCGATTTTTCGTCGATCGAAATGATCTTAACGAGGACACCGTGAGAAATGCTCGGCACTGAAATCAACGAAAAGGAACGCGAACGAGTCGGCACGCTGATATTCCGCGGTGTGCCGTAATTGCAAGTTGGACGAGAGTCGCGGACGTGCGTAATTGACGACAGCTCGCTCGTTCTTATACTATTTATCCGGAGAAACGATGGTGAGGAAGAGTGTATCTTGAGGAGGGATAGAGGTGAGATCGGACAGAAGTCGCTATAGATTACTCGGACGCGTCCAGCGTGCGGAAGATATCCGCGCCGATGCGAGATCCTTAACTAAAGTAGGTGTCAACCCGTTTATCCGCTTGGCGATTCTGTAATCTTACGACTGGTCGCGATCTCGGCCGATAGCGCGAGCGCGCGTCGCGGGTCTTCGTTAGAGTCACGAGAGGATCGTGCGAGCCCAGAGGCGGATTTACGCGAGCTGCCGCGCCGCGGAAGGCAACGCGTGACGCGACTAACCGGTGCGATGGATGGGCCCTGGAGTAGGAGAAAGGGAGACGAACACGAGAAGAGAGAGAGAGAGAAGAATCGAGACCGGGATAAGACGGAGATTAACGCTCGAGGTATTTTCGGATCGGTATTCGATGTAATCGGATGAACGTCCGTTCGTGTTCGTGTAATCAAACGACCCCAAAGACTGTCCCCTTCGTCGCTCTCTCCTCTCACCTTCCACTCGGTGCTTTTCTTCTTTTTAGAATCGCGTCCTTTTTCGTGGATCCTCCTCTTCCTCAGCTCTCCTCGCGAATTTCGTCGTACGCGCACTTTTAACGCCGCTCCCGAGAACGAATTCCAAACGACCGGTAATTCGAGAAGGTCTCTCGGCGCGCGCGCCGGTGGATTCTAAGCGGAGATGAGGGAGGAGCCACCCTCTCGGGAGAGTGCCTTATATCGTGGAGGTATTATACGCGAGTCCGCGTCTCTATACATAAAAGGGGGCGAGTGCCTGCGAGCCGGCCTACGTAAGTAATATAGGGGTTCCCCGCGACCCTTCCGCACAAGGGTTGTATTCTAAGAGGGCATGAATTCGGTTGGACCCTCCCGCCCGCACGATGCCACGCGCTCGTCTCGCTCGCTCTTACTCGCCCGAGACGCTTTACATTGCATAAGTAACGCCGCGAGAACCCCTCGACCCTCCGACTGTAAACTGTGCTTATTTGGCCCTGCGCGCGGGGGTAAGAGCCACCCCCGAAAATAGGCGGACGACCATTTGTCGGGTGTGCGTCACTTGCTATACGCCCCGAGTAGGATCCAAGTCGAGCGAGAATTATCGTAAATTCGGTGCTTGGGAGGCGAGCGAAAAATTTTCACCGGTTGCTGCTGCACGGCCCGAGCGCCTTTATCGCGAGTAATCGTCTGGAGCGCTTGCTAGGGCCTTCCACCCCTGTTTCCCTTTTTTTCCAACAAGACGAGATAATAATTATGTATATTAACGGGATCTAGACGAATTAACCCGAATACTGTAAAAAAATTTCAGTTCACTTCCTTTTGACTGCTCTCGAAATTTCACGCAGATCGAGAGATTAACTTCTGGATTCGCGGAGGTACTTTTTTGAAAGGCAAACAACCCGAGCGGACAGGCGGCGCGATCTTCTCCGACGGATAGTTCCGGACGTAGTCGAAACTCGAGCGTGTGCGAAATGAAATGAAGGAGGAGGTTGGTGGGGTGGGTGACGAGGGTGATGAGGGCGAAGGTGGCGGAGGTGATGGGGGTAGGGTGGGAGTGGTAGCGTGTAAACATGTTTTTAACAGATCGATCTACGTTGCGCGGCCTGCCTACCTTCCCACCGACAGTCCGGACGGTCTTTCGAGTTTCTGCCTCGGCTGAGTGACAGTCCGCCCTCTCCTCGACAAGGTAATACCCACCTGCGATCGCGAAGCCTCGCGTTCCAGGGAGGTCCGGGGAGGGGAGCAACGGGCGAAGGACGCGTTAGAGGTGGGATAGTCTGCTTTGGAGTTTCGCGAGCCACGCTCTACGTCCGGGACCCTCCCTCGTTTGGGTCGACGAGACGTGTTAATCAAAATGTTAGACAAGCCACTTACACGGACGTCGTGACGTTTCGATTTAAGCGGGCCAGCGCGATGGGTTGTGGCGCCGGCGGTGCTCGCGCCCGCTCCCAATGTTTCCCTCCGACCCTCGAAAAACGAAATCCAGCCGCGAGGGACGGAAGAAGGACGTTGGTTGCCGCCCGCTAATTAATAGTTATGATAATGACGGCGGGTCTCCTTATTGCCGGTATCCATCGGACGTATGCGCGAGTGCGCGCCAGCCTGGACGAGCGAGTAGAGAGCGCTCCGAGGCGCGTTATTAAGTCAACGCCGCGTGCGCGTGGGCTCGCGCGCTTGCGCTCCAAGACGAGGAATTAGGCGAGTATTAAGTATTACACGTTTACCGAGGGTCCTGTCTGCGAGAGAGAGAAAGGAAGGGAGAGAACTGTGGCAGATGGTGCACGATACTCATCGAGAGTACGTGCCACTTGCATTTCCGATCAACAGGGCCCGCGTCCTATCGTTTTTCCAGGATCGTGCGGTTTCTTTTTTTTTTTTGCATCGTTCGGTACGCGCGCTGCTCCGTTCGAACGACATCGGAGAAAGAAATTTTTCGGTTCTGAGGAATTTTGTTCTCGGGACAGGCGCGGAGCGTGGTAAAGGAAAGGAAGGAAGAAAATGAAGAGAGTGCGCGAGAGAACGACCCCGAGAAGGATGCAACCCAGCGAACTCGGACGCACAGGCAGTAGCAAAACAAGCCGCTCTTTCTCTTCCTCCGGGTTTCCGCTCCCGCTCGCTCGCTCCTACTCGCTCGTGCGTCGTCGTCGTTGTTTGCCCAAGCGACAGAGTTGTTTCGGATGAGAAGAGGAGGAGAGCTGGAACCCGGCCCGCTCGGACGAGTGTTTATCAAATGTTTGATCAAAATGTTTGTCGTATCCCCGTGGGTCGCCGCCGCGGGGACCGAAATTAAATGCGATGGTGCTCCGATTGTCGATATTTCGAGTGCGCGTGCGACGAGACGCGGATGGCATCCATCGCGAAATCACCATGGAATGCTACCCAGCAACGTTGGGCTTCGAGCTGCAGATGTGTAGAGTATCACTGAATTTTATTCATTGACCCAAAAGTAACGAGTCTGGTGACTCTTTTATTTTACAGTGCGAATAGAATCTCGCAAGTCTCCTTGCGATACTCGCGTTATTCAGAAAAATTTCCGAAACGCGTCTCCTGCAAAAATCTCTTTATCTTCCACCTTTATCTTCCAACTCTTGTAAAAGCCCAGGACTCGCAGTCGATCCCGTAGCCCGATAAAACGTCGGCGCACGCTCGAGACGATCTTTTACGATGCGCCGGAAATTACTGTGCGGAATCGGTTCGTCTTTTCGCGCCTCCTCGATTCCAATCTCGTTGGTGCGCGGCGCTGTATTTCGTTACAGCCGAATTCACGTTTACGCTCCTATTCGGAGTCGACGAGCTTGTCAGGGGATAATGAAGACGTTTCGACGAGACGAACGCCCGCCCACGTACGCGGGGACAGGACGAAGGAGGGGGTGGTGAGGACGAGGGCAGAGAGAACGAGAGGACAGAGGAGAAATCTCGTATCCTCGTTCGCTACTAGGCGAATCTCGTTGCTCGTTCTCTCCTCTCCTTCTCTCTCCCTCTCGTTCTCTCCTGCGATCGGTTTGTATGCGTCCACGTATACCGTTATTACTCGTGGCAGGCAGCCACTGAAACGTTCAATTATCTACGGTGCCTGCGCCACGGCCTTTATTGCGGGGCCGAGCGCTGAAAAGAGGCTGTCTCGAGAGGTTGGTCCGAATGAACGGCAAACGATGCGAGGAGAGGAGAAAACGGTGGACGTCAGGTGCGAGCATCGACCGTTCTATCCTTCGTCTTCCACCACCTCCTCCTCATCCTCCTTCTCTCTTCTCGTTCCTTCGTCACTCCGAACTCTTCGAAGAGAGTCCGTGACCGGACCCTAGTGCGAGGATCAACGCGTGCTAATCAGGTCCTTGAGGAACCATTCGACGTAGCCAGCTCCCTCTTCCCTTTCGTACACCTCGTGTATTTTGACGCTCCGCGAAGAATGAGCGACCAATTACGGGACCGACCGGTCCCTGCGCGTTGAGAAGTTGACGCCTGAATGTGCGCATTCCTCCTCGCGGCCAGTGATCGTTATGCGTGAGTTCTCAGGAGAGTTCCGGTGAGTGTCGTGACTCGTCTCTCAGGTAGAATCGCATCGACGATTAACGAGCGATAAATCGCGCGGATTGGATCTCATTCGCGGCGACGACGCGTCCCAGGCTACCTTCCACTTATCTCCATAGATCCCGGAAGGCTCTTGCATGCGCGTCAGGATCCAATGGACCGGTCCATCGTGGACTCTCCACGCTTCACTATTATCCGCGCGAAGCGTGCTACCTCGGTATAGACAGGTTTTAATCGCCGAGGTTTTCAACACCGTATAATCGCGATTTACAGATTGCAGAAGCTGAATGATGAATTTTGGTAAAACTCGATGGATATTGTAGCGGAATAAAGGCGCGTTTAATTCGTCTTTACGCTTCTTTCTTCTCGCGCGGACGCACTCGCGTACCTCACGTTGTCCGGAAGCGTGGAGTTGCTAAGACGAGGACTGCGAGCTCGTCTCACCGGTTTGCAAAAATTCTTCCTTGGTGCCCTTCTTCCGCTCGGACCTTATCCTCCTCGCAAAGCAATTCTCCGCGTCCTCGTCGCGAGCTTTCCTTCCCGCCTCTTTATACTTCGCGTCGAGCAGACGCTCCGCGAAAAGTTTAGGCGAATGAAAAAAGTTGCCAGGGGGACTCTCAAGGGAAGCGGCGAGTAGTTAGCGGACTTCGGAATAATCTTCATTGAAAAAGTTTGTTTAAACCTTAGGAGCAGTGGGGGACTGCGCGCGTGTACGTTCGCTCGTGGCTCGATATGAAGTGGCGAAAGGGTACGAGGCGAGCGGTATTTCGCGGAGCGGAAAGAAGCAGGACAACGTTAAATCCGCTGTTTAATAATGTCGGGCGAAAAGTTGCCGAAACGAGGGCCTTTCACGCGATGAATTTTTATTCTCGCGACTCGCGCTCATTCTCGTTCTACGCTAATTTCGCAAGGAGCGCGAAGCCATTTGTTAGAACGAGGATTCGAGTCCTTGATCGAGAAGGTCGGCTTTTCGTTGGGCGATTTTTCGCCCAAGTTCACCCGTGTCACTCGGTTTCCCAGGTAGACGAGAGTACGTGCCTGTCACGAGAAAGGCTCGTGTTCGCCTCTTCGCGGCGAGAACAAAGGCGCGCGCCGACGACGCTCCATTTACGAAACTCCCTTCCACGAGAGTGGATAAACAAATGCACGCTCGTGAAGCTTCCCCGACGCGGGACACCGATACGCCCATCTGCCGATCGTCCTCAACCTTGCTTCTCGAAAGAAACACGTCGAGATGGATTCGTTTCGAGGAAGCTTATCGTTCCTGCGAGAAGTATACTTCGGTAGGACGAAAAATTGTCGATAGAATGTTTCCTTGATCGAAGAGTTAATTCAATCAAGTGGACTGGTAAAGTTTCGCGATCGCTTTCGAGGATCGGGCAGGTGTTTGGAACGTTCGCCGCTTGCAAAGTGATCGATGTCTTTAAAATCCCGAACGCACTCGGTCACGGTTCCGGATCGTTAGGGCGCTGATTGTCAGAGACAAATAACTTCCAAGTTGATTGACAGCCCTTATATGAAATTTCGAGTGCTTGACTAATAGCTCGAATGCGATATGTGACCCTTCGCGTTTATGTGCGCGCACGCGTCACGAGTGTTCGGTGAATGTGGAGTGCCGATGTAGATGGGGTGGTTGAGACGCTTCGACATCGAAGTGTCTGCGAGATTTTTCGGTCGTGACGAGGTTTCTGTTTAGAATAGGATACCTCGATAGAAGGAAAACTATTAAGCGCGTGTACACTCTGATACTTAAACATGTAGATACGGTAGTCAGGTAGAACAATGGTCGCAACCAGAAGGCGAAGGACTCCAAGAGAATTCTGTAACTCGGGCGAGAAAAGCGGGAAAGGATTTACTCGGAAAAAGTCTCGAAAGGAGAAGGAGGCAGCAAGTCGCGCAACTTACGATATTTAATAATTCGGTTGACGCCACGAACATCTGCCGCTCTCTCGACAACCCTTTGCGCGCGTCTCTCCTTTCACCCTACACCTCCCTACTTTTCCCACTTCGGTGCACCCCCAACCCCCGTCGTCGTATTGTTTAATTAATCATGTTGTATTAATAAAAGCTCGCCTAATTGAATTCACTGATTTCACACCGTTAATACGAGTTTCATTTAAATTGAATGAAGTGTCGCATCTCCCTTTCGCCCCTTCAACCCCTCTCATCTCTTCATCCGTCCACCCTTGCGCTCTCTTTCGTCCCTTCGCCACCATCGTCACCATTGCCGCCCCCACCGCCGCCACCACCACCTGCTCCCTTCTCCACCAGCTCTCGCCCACCCTACGCATGCTCCTCTCTATCCTCCAGCAACCCCGCATCGTCGCCGTGAAACCGGAGCTACCCTCAAATCGTTCTTTTTCTCTCGCTGTTTTATTGATCTTCATTCCCTCCGGCTGCGGGAGCTCTAAAATGGTTTACTAAAAGGTAACCTATTTCTCATTGCCGGTAAGCGTGGCGTATCGAGCGGACCCTCCACCCATCCCTGCTTCCAACACGGCTCACCACCTCCTTTCATTCTCACGAAATCTCTCGCGCACCTATATTCCTCGTTCTCCTTTTATTTGATTCTATTTCTCTGCCATTCGCAGATCGAACGAGAAAGGAGCAGAAAGAAATAGATGCGAGCATCGGTGATGTGGCCGACAACGTACCTTCATCCATAACTCCACGTCGAATGGCAGATCGGTTCGCAAAGGGATTTCTAGTATTTTTCTATTCCTTAGTATTCTCAGTTTGGCGGCAACTTTTTAGCGTACTCCGGGGTATCGACTTTATTCCACCGATTTATTCGTCCGAGGCCGGAAGTATTTCAACGCACTCTCGCTTCCTTTCCTCCTCAATACCATCCGATTATTAACGTGATTGACAACGTCGAAACGCGTTAGAAAAAAAAGAGAACCAAAATCACGGAGTACGTGTGCGCGCGAGGAAGGACCGTGCGTCGACAGGTCCGCGGCCCACGACTCCTCGCGTCCAAGTAGAGGGGCTCCGGGCGGTTTTCGATTCTCACCGCCAGAATGCGCGGCCGTCCTCTTCAGGGTAAGCTTCGCCAAGATCCATAGGCGCCGTAGAGGCTGCTTCAGGCTCGCCCGACGGCAGCTTTCGAGCTTATGGGAGGAGCGTGCGGAGAAGGCCGCGCCTCGACAACTCCGCCTCTCGTTGCTTCTCCTTTTCCCGTGGAAGGCGCTGCGGTCGTTCCAATGTCACCTCGTCGACCTAACGTTCCGCTCGACTCGGCTCCGCCAGAGGTTCGAAGTGAGCGCGCGCGCGCGCGCATTCGCTCGCTCTCTCGCACGCACCCCAGTTCTCTCGCGCTTTCTCACCTTCTCTCACTTCGACAGGATCCTTTCACAGTTCGCGGCATGATTCTCTCACGATACTCTCCAATACTCTCGCGATTTCTCTCGGAATTCATCCTTCTCACTCCCGTATCCTGTTCTCTCTTCGTCACCGCGAATAATCGCGGCTCGATCGTACCGAAGGTAAAAACCGGTTCGAGATATTCGTCGAGGCTGCTGGGCCCGACCCGCGCCGCGGCTCCTTCATGAATCTTTAATAAATATGTTATCGTCCCGCTGAATATCGCGGTGTGAAAATGCATGTTACCGGGAGTTATGCAACGGTCTCCCGAGTATCGTGAGTTTTCGCACCGGATAACAGAATTTGCGTCATCGATTTGCCGGGGTCTCCTTTGACGGAGGTTGAAAATTGATCTTTTCTCAGCGATCGGTGACAACCCCGCCGAGCTGGTTTTGGCAATCGGATTTTCGAAAAAAATCTTTATCTTCGATCAGCTGGATCCGGTTTGACGTTCTACGAATCGAAACTGGCTTCGAGTATCGAAACAGCGTAGAATTCTTTCGCGAACGATCGAAGAGTATCGTGTCGAGTATCGAGAAGCAATTGGACCCAGGATTATAAACTCGCCGCGAGCAGAGGGACGTCTACGCGCGTCGCCGATGTTCGAAAGGCCGAGGCTCGTCCGTTCGCTCCTTTATTTCCGGCTTGGAGCTTTTCACTCGGCGTCTCCCGTTTTTCCAAGTTGTCGGAGGGTTCGGCCGCCAAGTTTATTCAGTCCGCCAAACTTTGTAGTACACCGTGTCCATCGCCAGAGGGCAGGAGCCCGTCGGACAAGAGGTGGGAACCGGAACTGAACGCCGGCTCCGGACATAACCACCTCCATCCACCTCGACCCTCCTCCTCTTCCTCTTCCACCTTCTCCTCTCTCCTCTCTCTGGCCCTGGCCGCGCGCGTTTCCTCTTACTTCGTCTCCACCTTTGGGGAGCGCCCGAGCTCGCGCGCGCACACATACACGAGTCGCGCTTTGTCCGGTCTCTCGGACGCAATTAGGGTGGGTCTCGGCCTTCAACCCCCTTGGGGGTGCCCCTTCGCTAAGTAGAAAAGCGTGTATCCACCTCCGACCTACGAAGGCGGTATGGGTCCTCCGTCTGTCTGCAACGGAACGGACTCCGACGACCAACCGACCGACCGACCGACCGAGCGACCGACCGACCGATCGACCGACCGATGGATGGACGGATAGACCGACGGACGTACGAACCGTCGGACGGATGGACCAGCCAACCGATGGACAGACTCGACTGACAGCAGCTGACTACGAGCTCGGCCAACCCATCCCACACACCTCCGCTTCTCCACCCTGCCGTGTCCTCCTCCTCCTAGTTCTCGTCCTTCAGTCGTAGTTCACGGACTTAGTACGCGCGAGCGAGTAAGCGACACCCGTCGACTCTCCAAGACAAACATCCGCGCCAGGGTGTGCGCATCCCTCCGGCACACGCCTCGGCATCGACTTCGATCGGCGCTTCCCGGGGACTCGATAGCATCCACGTGTTTCAAGAGCCTGTCCTAGGTTGTTCCAGATGCTCGATGGCGTTGAAAAGTTAAAGACGCCAATGGAACGTATGGCGGCCACTCGACCACCGCTAATGACGAGGACGGGACGCGACGCGGGGGCGATTCCGCGTAGAACGGATCACGTTGTACTCCTCGGTATTTTTAACGCAGCCGGTTCTTCTTTTACCACGGCTGCTTCGGAGAAATACGAGCTTCTCCACGAATGAGAATTTTTATTAACGCCACGGACGTTTTGTTTCAGGTCGGTGCCGCTTCGTCGTGGACCGTCGAGGTGGCGGGTGGTTGAAGTTAAAAATTCTCACGTCTCCCTGCTTTTCAACCGGTACGCAAACTGCGAAGGGAGAGTTAATATTACGCGAGTACGTACATACCATTACACATTCCGCGAGGCAGTGGCCACGCACCGCGGCGATACGCTCGGTTGGTAGGATATCCTTTGGAACACCCCACAAGGGGGTCGTTTGTCTAACCACCCACCTCCACTCCCGTCCCCATCCTCGCACCCTTACGGCACCGTATCCACGAGCCACGTGGTTATGCCCACTTCGTCATCGTGCGCCCGGAATGCGGGGGCTACGTAGGGTGTACTCTGTACTTGCAGGCCGCAACACACCCCTCCGGGTTACCACCACCGCCGCACCACCAACCCCGTTCCAACCCGCCATCACCACCACCGACCACCACCACCACCGCCGCTGGCGCATTCTCTACGATCCCGGTGGCCCATTCCGCCCCTAAATTGTGAGTAATGCTGATTATGTAAAAAGACTTTACGAGACGTTATTACCGTCATTGCGATTACGATGTTATACGAGCCGCAGGGTGCGCGCGGGCCCCGTGACGCTCGTAACCTCAGCTACGCTTCTTCCTATCCACGAGCCGCCTTCGAACCTATCTTTTCTCTTTCTCCTTCCGTTACCACTCTCCGTCTCTTCCCATCATCCCCTACGATCGTTTCCCGCACCATCGAATTCGCTCGGGCGCAGAACGCGCTAATAAAGCGGGGCTCCGGAATCGCATTGGCGATTTTCTGCGGTGAAATTTAAAATCCTTCGCGGCGCGAAGCGAATGGAAGCGGACGGTAAGCGGGTGAGCATCGACGAGCGAACCGAAGGAGGTGGAGAAGGTGGGTAGGGGTGGAAAGGGGTGAGCTGGGGTCGAACCAACACTGCCGCTGGTTCGGTACAGCTTCAGCCACTCGCTCTCTCACTCTCCTTCTCGCTCTCTCTCTCTTCCTCTCTCTTCGGGTGTAGCGGTGGCGAACGATGATGCGCCAACGAGATAGGCTAGATTGCAGACCCGCCGCGCGTCCCGTTCGTATCCGCGCGCCTGGCCAGAGCTGATACGGTCAGCCCCGGGATAAAGTAGATATTAACACGAGATGATCCGTTAATGAAGCGTATGTTCTACGCCGCGCACATGCCCTCTCCTCTCCCTCCCTCTTGTCCTCTTCCACTCTCTCTTTATCTTTCTCCCCCTCTCTCGCTTCCGTTCTCTCGCTCTCCCTTCTACCATTCTTCTCGCACTTTCTCCTTCTCCGTCCTCTCTCTCTCTCTCTTTCTCTCACACACTTCGCTCTCCTCTCCAGCTTCTCTTTCCACGCTCCGTCCTCTGGCGCGGGTCGCGCGAAATACATACCATACCTACCGCCTATTACCAGTAGCCTTTCCTGTTATCTTACCCGGACACCGCCACCCTGGTCGCGAATTATTATTAACCTACATGCCCGTCATCCCCCACGATCGCGCACCCCGTCCTCCCACCGTCCGCGACCCCTAGTTCGATCCCCGTCAACATTTTCATTCGCCGCGGGCGTAATTAGCGATGCTCGTGCGAATAGAAACGCTCGGCGATACGCGTTCTAGTCAGCTGATCCGGAGAGAGGAAGGGAGAAAAAGAGAGAGAGAGAGCACGCGCGTGATAAATTTCATAGTAGAAATTGCCAGAGGATCGTCTATGCGTGGATACCGTTAAGATTCTTCCGCCTTGAGATTTCCACTTTCTGTGTGACTGACCACGCGACTCTTCGTCCGATCCCGATTGATCTTTTTGGATCCGCGTTAAAGTGTAATTCCACGGGCGAGAGGATGAGAATCTCGCAGGCCAGCCGAGCGAAACGGCACACATCCATCCTAACATTTCATCGCGAATACAAACTGTCTTTGCAACGGGACTAGAGTCTATCCAAACAAGATCATTCCGTTCCGCTGGCGTTACAGCGGCCTTGTTAACCTAATGGACTATTAATACCTATACCGACAGTCGTTCGCTCCGTCGATTTCGACAGCGCGACTTGGACGAGGCTCGAGTATCTAGCTGCCAACTATTTCACGCGTTACGATCCGCGACAGATCTTCGTTACTTCGCGCGACAATTTTTTTGTTTCTCCCGTTTGGCCAAGAACCAGGTCGACCGAGGATGGAATTCTCGCGATACGCCACGTATCGAGATTCTCACGAGTAGACGTTCTACTTCCATTTCCACTTCTTTATGGTAGGCACGTAAAGACGAGAAATAATCGCGAGTGCTATTAATAATTCGTCGACGGCCTTCTCGTTGAGATCAAAACGAGCGGCTAACGAGCTGCCAGCAATAAAGATTCTCGCGCGGGCGAGTACATCTCTCCGGCTGATTAGGAGGCCCGCGATGACGCACTTGCGAACCTACGAACACGAGTACCTAACACGAGGCCGGGGTAGAGGACCACGTGTCGCGAGGTGCGATGATAAATCGGGATTGTACCTTGCGAAACGCGAAGCCGGATTTATCGCGGGGCTCGCGAGGTACACCAGACGGAACTCCCGGGAGTGCCCTTCTATCCTCGGAGAATAAAAAGGATGTTCGAACGATCGCACGAAATTGTCGACAAGAGGACCGTTAGCAGAGATATGCAAAAATCACTGGTCAAAAATCAGAACGACGGACGTCGTTATTCGACTCGACATTAACTATCCGAGTTTAAAAGCTATACCATTTCGTAGGTCCTATCCATCGGAGCCGCGAGCCATGGGGATTAGACGCGTCGATTTTCTAATATCGATCGAGCATCCGCCGAGAATTTCCATAATGGGGACACGAGTGCTCGTTAGTAGTTTCCGTCGTTTAATTATCCCCGATGTCGTAACGAAGGGGCAGAGGAGGAGAGGGCAGAGTCCATCGCTCGAAAAGAACAATAAATGGTTTTTGTTCGGGCACGGGGGCGCGGGTCATTGGGATATTCGCGTGTAAGCCGATAACGAGGCGCATAAACGAGTCATCGAACACTGGGCTCATTCACAGCTGTCCTCGTTGTCGACCACACACGACATCGATCGTCCCGGGCGTAACGTCCGTTCGCGTCCACGGGCCTGAATGAAATTCCACGATTGTACGTCGGGAGAGCGTGCGAGAGGAAGAGCGAGAGGGAGAAGGAGAGAGAATGAGAGAGAGAGAGACAGCGAAGAGAGAGAGAGAGAGAGAGAGAGAGAGAGAGAGAGAGAGAGAGAGAGAGAGAGAGAGAGAGAGAGAGAGAGAGAGAGAGAGAGAGAGAGAGAGAGAGAAGCTAATCGAAACGCGTTCGTCCAATCGGAGAAAATGCAATCGAGCAGCTCGTTCGTTCGATAGACGGGAACCTTCTAAGATCGAGGATTATGCAAATCAATTACGTAATCTCATTCAGGACTGAGGACCCAGTGGGCACGCTTATCTCCTATTTCATTTTTCAATCGGATACCCTCATTAAAGTTTCACTCGACCGTGAGTACGGTTCTATATCTGTCTAAATTTACAGAAATCATGGCGATCGTTAAATTACACCGTGCAATCGAGCAAGCGGGCGCCCCGTGGGAAAAACTGATCCTCCTGCTACCAGAAAGAAAGAGGATGCCGGTGAAACGCGAGGCAAAGGTGAGAGGAGCCACGAGCCAACGCGAACTTTTCAGGAGGTGCCTGTATCGAGGCGGACATCTCGAACGGCAGCGGCGCCAAGGCCGTAGTTAACGAGGCACTCGTCTGGACATTTAGCAGCAGGGTTCCCGTGTCGTCCCTGTCGTCGTCGTCGTTGTCGTTGTCGATTCGGTACGTACCTGTGCGGTTACCTGAGGGGTCCACCTCGCTTTCGATTCCTGGCGGAGCGAGAAGGAACGATCTCGTGAGGCGCAAAACCGAGGGGATGCTGTTTTTCGTGCTCGTGACAAAATCCTCTCCACGGCCACCGTGCTACACTTTCTCGTTGACTCGCCTGCTTTCGATAGCGACGGCCCGAGAAAAAGAGGAGAATCGAGAGGGTGCAGGAGGACGAGGAGGAAGGAGAGGAAAGAAACGAGCCAGGCGAAACTGTTCTGTCGGAGAAAAGGAAAGATTCGCGAAGGCGAAAGGAAAGAGGGAAGGAGCGAATAACGCATGAGGATGGAAGAGCGAGGGCCAGGGGTTTGGGACGGAGAAGAGGTGGAATAGGACGAGAGGCGAAAGGAGGAATGGAAGAGAGGAGTCACTAAACTCGAACACCCCATTCACGCGAACCCACGGGGCCCCGGGAGTACCTGGAAACGGTGCTAATGATATGCTCGGGCCCGGTAGTCCTGAATGGAACCTTTCGGGAATTCTCCGACGGTTTCGAAGAATTAGGAATTCCGAGGACGGTTGCTTCCCCTCTCTCTTGCTCTCTTTTACTTTCTCTCTCTCCCTCTTTCCCTCTGCTTCTACCTCCTCATCCCTCTGTCTCTTCCAGTCTGTGTCGTCCCTCTCCTCCTTCGTCCTCCTCGCACGAAAGGTCTCGTTCCCTTTCCCTCCTTCGTCCTCTTTCACTCCTTCCTTCTTCGCGTCTCTCGTCTCGCGGAGCTCCGCTGACTCCATAAAGAGGTGGTTTGCGGCGGCAAAGAGGCGGGTGGAACGCTTTGTGAGAAACGTTTCTCCCACTCCTCCTCCTCCTCCTCCTCCTCCACCACCTCAACCCTCCTCATTCGTCTCACCGTCCCCGACGTTGGCGCACTCCTGCACCTTCCACCTTTCTCTGTTTCCCGGTCTCTCCTCTGCGACGCGTCTCTCCTTCTTTTTCCTCCTATTTCTCTCCTTCTCTCTCACTCGCCACTCCTCTCCCGTCCTCTCGCGATGCCACCGCTCCGGGCTGAGATTTATAAGCGCGAACGAGCTTTTCAGGGACGAGCCACAGAGGCTCATCCTCGAATGGGAACAATTTGGAGAATAAGGACGCGCCAGCGCGGAAGCCTGCGACGACGGGGTGAGAAGGAGAGAAAGAAAGAGAGAGAGAGAGAGGAAAGAGACCGGGGGCCGAGTGAAGAAGAGTCGCTCCAATCGTGGCGAAAATCGCTTCGCGAAATTGCTCTCGCCTACTGTGAATCATCGCCGAGGAATCGGCGTGAAGGGATCGGTGCACCCCGACGCTTTTCCGACGCTTTTCCGACGCTCTTTCACGCTTCCTCCCGTCCTCGCCGTGCCTCTCGTGGAATCCTCTCCTCGATGAATCGACGGGACGACAATTATCGGGGAAATATTCCAATGCTACCCGCGCGTGCATTCGACGCGTCGCGCGGATGATTCCTTGGACGAGCCTAGAATTCGTCTCGCCTCCGGGCAAAAATCAAATACGGTGTTTCTCGTCCCGCGATTTCAATGCGAAATTCGTCGAGAGTTCTCGAATCCGTATTCGCGACTCGTGGCAAAGGAGGCTAGGGTCACTCCACGGTAGAACACGCACGAATTGGCCGGAACGTGGTAGTTGATTCTAAAACGAGCTAAACGCGATTTAGACACCGTGACGGTGTTTAGCGTGAATTTTCATGAGACCGCGGGTGCGTAGAGAAACGGGTTGACCGGATGCAACCGCGCGATTCTCCGGGCATGTCAATTGTTTTGCCCTCCGCTTCATTCTCCTCGCCGCGCGCCGTCCAGTGGCCACTCTCCGGTTGGGCCTCCCTTTGGGGCCAGTCGCCGCCGCCGCGCCTCAACACCCTCCCTTCGCTTTTTTGTCCCCGTCGCGTAGACGTGCCGAACCGCCGCGCGCCGCCTAGATGGCGCCACTTCCATCCGTTCGCGCCGTAACCAAACGAAGTAAAAAGCAGATGCGAGAAAGAATCGTTTCTCTGTACGTACCTTTCGCGGTGAGAGCGGCGCTCTTCGCGAACTTCGTGACGGTAAAAAAGGCGTCGACGTGGTGGGACTATACGGAGAAGTTTCGTGCGTAGCTCGCGCGCGAGGGATAAGTCGCGGACGATAGAATTTATTCCGTACAATGCTGTTCCCGAGGCGTGTCGAAGAAGTACCATTTTTATGGGCCTCCTTTCGCGGCGAGTAACGACGCGAAATCCTTCGCGCTGGTGATGCTAACGCGACGAGGGGAAGAATTATTTTTAAACCCGTCGGTTTACCCTCGCGCAGGTGCCCGTCCTCCGTGTCGTGGAAGCTTCTTCCGAAAGTTCGTCCTCCTCGAGTTCGCGAAATCCACGAAGCGCGCGACTTTCGAGTTCTCGGAAGGGAACGTCGCGGTGGGATCTTAAAGGAGCCCAGAAGCTCGTTAGATCGAGCTCGCGTTCATCGCTGCTCGAGTTCCCTCGGCGGTGTCCGAGCGGAGTCTGCGCGAGGAACGAGGGTGAGAGCGAGAGGGAGCGAGTGGAGTACTCCGCGGCTTTTCGCCCGCTTCTTTCGTTTCCTTTCCACCGGCTAACGAACCTATAAATATGCATCACTTTGAACTCTCGTGTGACTCCCCGCGCACGCGATTGAATAACCGGAAAGGCCCTGAGGAGTTCTCTCCCGCGAGCCGGCGTGGCGTTTCGCGTTTCATGCCCCGGGGAGCGACGTACCGATAATTATAGAGGTGTGCGTATATAGGAGGCGATAATGAGCGCGGCCGGCCACCATCCACCTCCGCGCCCGACCGTGAATGTAAATTAACGACGAGCCCGAGCGAGTTTAATTTTGACGCGCGCCACTCGCGCGAGTGTTTCGCCGGTACGCGGAACGCGGCCTGGGGACACGCGGTTCGAGGGTGAGGAGATCGAGCTATAGGGGTAGAAGGGAAGAAGGAAGAGAAGGGTTAGGGCGCGAGGGTTCCTCCTCTCCCACTTTCTCCTCGGGGGCCCTTTTAGGTTACATCGTTGCGTCTTTCGACTCTCCTCCTTCATCCCTCTCTTGGATCGGCGCCTCCTTCCTTTCAACCCCCGCAACCTCGTCGTTTCACGAGCACGGCTCGAATGCCGTCCTCGGTGGCGAAGTGCGAGGGGTGCTGGAAAGAGATGGAAGTCCGTTTTATTTTATCGCGGAGCGACGAAACAGCGTGAGAATTCGTTTACCTTTTTCCCATTAAGGAGCGACGGTGTCGAGCGCCGGGGTTGGGCTTTGCGGAACCGGGGTTGCCGTGTCATCAACGTTTTATTTCCACGGGCCACCACCCCCTCCATCCACCCCTCGGGCCTGCTCCTACTCACCGGCCACGGGCGCCGCGCCGGCGAGAGGAACGCAAAAGTTTAATTAATTTCGAGCCACGGCATTAAGTGGAGGTATCGAGGACCTTCTCCCCTTTCGCCTTCGCCACCGTCTTCGGCGGTAACTCGAGTGCGCGTTCCTTTCTTCTGCGAGTGCCACTCCGTGTCCCCGTCCCCTCGAGGACGAGAGAATGTTAAGACGTTACTCGAGCATTAAGCTCGATGTTGCATTTGGAATTTTTTTTATCACAGGTCATTCGTTTAAGTCGAGCTGCAGAATGAACGCAAGAGTGTTCGCGTTGGATCGATTCGCTCGAACGTTTCAGGAGGCTCGGGCAACGAATTTTCGTTTGTTCCATGAGAGAAGGTTAAAATGTCACGGTGTTGCATAAGTGTCGTTGTATCAGACCAGTCTGTCTAGGAACGAGCGTATCTACTTAACCCGACGGGAACTTCGGCGAGCAAGCGGCTCCGTCTACTCGGCCCCGAGTTCGTCCCATCGAGACGCAAGTTTGTTCCGTCCTCGGTCGTAAGCACGGCGATGACTGATTGGCCACCGACTCGAGAAGGGTTTCTCCTGGCAAATCCTCGACGACAGCGAGGGTAGCCATGGTGGCTTACTCGTCCAATGCCTCGTCATAAGTCAACGATCGCGTTTCGTCCTTGAAGGAGGTCGCGTTATACATTTTGGCTGGGGTTCGTTTTTTTGTGTCGTGAGTTGCGAGCCTCTTCTCCTTGAAACTTACGAAAACGATTTAAAAAAAAAAAAATGACAGAGTGCCGAAGAAAAACATTTTCTTTTCGTCGTTACTTTTTACAGGCGCGTGTGCACGAATTTCTATTCAAGGTTCTCGCGGAGCAAGGAGAAGACGAAGACGCGAGGAGCGAAGGGCGACGAAAGAGAGGCAAAGGCGATGGCGCGTTTCTTCGCGGTGCGAAACACGTGTCTTTAGTTTGTACGGAATCGCGAGAACGCTCGCCAGGCACGAATCGTCGCGAAAAGAAGGCCGTCCTCTTGATGTCGCGAAGAAAATAACGCGACGACGAAAAGCTAATATGCTCGAGGTCGGCACGCACGAGTTTGCATTCCTGCAAGCAAGCGCGTGCGAATGGAAAGCTTCGTCGAGGAGAAAAAACAAGGAACAAGCTCGACGAGATTCTTCCCCCTATTTTTCAAAATACCCGGAGAATAATCCAAAATCGGACAAAAAAATCCATGGAGACGATTTTATCCCCCGGTAGCGAGGGAAACGCGCGAGAAACTCACCAGCTCTTCGTTCTCGTACGGAGAACCGAGCGTGTCGAGGCGTGTTGTTAGCATAAGCGCGGAGAAAGCGGACTACTCGCGCGAACTAGCGGAGAGTGACGAGAGATCGGCGCGGGTAGTTGAAGATTCGCGTGGCACGCTTGGAATAATGCTCGTAGAAGATTCATGCGTGCGCCACGGGACGGGAATAGTTTCGTCGACGTCGATGCTCGCCTTCGTCGAGAAGTAAGAAGAGGGAAGAGGAGGAGGAGAGTCGCGGAGGAGGGCGTCGTTGTCTCGCTCCTCTCCACTCCGATCCTCTCGTAGACGCCGGAATGCGTCTGTCGCGGCTGTTAACCCTCGCGCGTACTTTTACACGGGCGTGCGCGCGGAGCGTCGGGAGTCGTCGTCGTCGTCGGATTCATATCCTCCAAAGTAGCGCCGCGACGCTCGAGTGAGCGAGCACCTCGACCGCCACGAACGAGCGTATATATTTTACGGGACGTCGGTTCATCCATCAAGAGCGCCTTTGGGTCGGCCGCTCGCGACGCATGCCGCGAGAGGTTAGAAGTCAGGTAAAGGGACGAGCGAGTGAACGAGCCGACGACGAATTGCTGCCCCCGTTTATAGGCGCGCCTCTAGCTTCTCACTCGTCTTGTTTCACCTAGAATCGGCAATTTTTCACCTACCAACCGATCGCGCGATCCGCGCCATTTTTCACTCCTTAATCCACAAGGTTAAGAGGAAACAATTTTCGAAACTTCCTCGTTCATTGCCACCCCTTTTTGGCAGAACGGAAAAGCGGGGTCGTCCGATCACTGCGGAGTCATCGTTAGGGAGGAGATCGCGGCGAAGTTTCGCCAGCGAGAATGGCGTTTCCACGGAAGTTTTGCACCCCAAGCGACTCCGAGGACGTTACCCAGCGCGTCTACTCGGTGGCCGTGGTGAGAGTCGGTGGGAGAGAAACTCTCGGTTACCCCCTTCAAAGTGGCGTCGCGAGAGGGGGAGGAGAGGAGCCAGGACGGAGAAACGATCGACTCCTAACGCGGAAGAAAACCCCTTTCGCGCTGTTGCCTCGACGGGAATTATTTAAATGGATTACCGCGGCGACTCGGTAGCAAAGTTTTCCGGGGGATTCGCTGATCCGCTCTTAAAATTTAGATGGATTATAAGGAGAGGGAACACGGAGGAACGGAGGGTGGTGGGCCGAGACAGCTACGACTACGAGGAGTACGGAAGAACGACGACTACGGCCAAGACGACGGAGGACCAGCGCGCGGAAGGACGATGGAACGTCGTCGTCGTTGGCGGTGGGCTCGCAGACTTCGTACTTATTATACTTAACGGGGGACGGCGTCTTTTTAAAGGGGCTAACAATGAGGGATGGTGAACTCCGCCTCCTCCTGCCACCCGTCGCTTCCTTCGCGTCCACCGAACCCCCTCGAAGAAAATGTTTAATGCCGCGGAAAGTAAGGCGCGGTAATTAATATCCATTATCTCCTACGCTGCTGGCGACCTCCATCCAATTAGCCGAGCGGACTCACCGACGCGGAAACAAAGACGCATTAGCAGGCGAATCCGCGAAACCGACGCGACCGAGAAGAAGTCGCGCCGAGAATCGTTTCTCGCCAATCGCTTCCCTCCTCTCTCACCCTTCTCTCTCACTCCCACAATTTTTCTCTCCACCTCTATCCACAGTCGCTCTTTGATTTTCGCCTCTCGAGGACGACCGGTTAATTACCGTCTCCTTTAATCGCGACACACCGTGCGCGCCATTTTGCGGAGTAATAACCCTTGCACACCGGAGACGCTTGCCGGGCGTCGATGGAGCAATAACGCGAATGACACGAGAAACGCCGATGCGCAAAAGGACGTGGCCGAGAGGATGTGACGGTGAAGATCGCGCGAATTTGAGAGAGGTGAACGATGGAGAGAGGGAAGATGGGGGAATGGAGTTGAAAGGAAAGGGGATGAGGGCGCTATGATAATAACAGCGATTATCGCGGTATTCGGGAAATTACTGGTAAGCGGGAGGCCCCGGTACATAATTGAACACTGGCCAGATACTGCTCCGCGTGGCGGATGCGTGTGCGCGTATAATGCACGACTGGGGGCGGGTGGTGGTAACGGGGTAGAGGGTGAGAGAGAAAGCGCGAGGGAATAGAGGGCGAAATAGAGAGGACGAGGGAGGGAAGAAGGTGGTACCGCGACGATCCGGAGCGCGTACGTGTTTGGATTCGCGCGGGCTCTCGTACACAGTGGCGCGTAGGGGAGCCACCGACGCCGCAACCGCGTCGGCGTTGGCGCACTTACACCCATACGGAAACACGGCTATCTATCCGGCGGAGGTTTATACGCGTGTTGCCGCTGTAAACTCGCGCCCGTGGTACCGCCAACGTAATCGTACGAGATCCCATTGCATGAATATAATTTGCATACAAGTTGGTTATATGGCGAGGGCCGGCATCAGCTGGCTCGCCCGTATAAACGATTATATGGAGCCAACAGATGTAGGCGGACCCGCGACCCCTTCGTCGTACTCGCCTCGCCTCGCCTCGCACGCTCGCGCGTTTCGCGATTCTCGTTGTACCCTTTAATGTCCCTTTTGCGCCTCCCTTCTTCCCTCCGAGAGAGCCCGGCGCTTCCTGCAACCCCCACGCTCGTTTTAGTTCCTACCGCGTTATCGCGCCCGGTCCTCCCGATTCTCGGTGAGCGCGCGTCACGCGATAACTACGAGGATGTATAATTCACGGACAACCTTCCGCCAATCTCTTAAGAGTCGTCTTGGAACCGCACGGCACTAGCTCGCGCACGCACTGGAATCGAGTGAGGTTTAACGCGAGGATCGAGCGTTTCCATTGCTGAAGGAAGCTTCTTCGAAGTACCACGGAGGAGTGGAGATTTCTGTACGATTCAATTTTCGCGCGATCTCTCGATCGTCGTCTCGGGAACGACAAGAGATCGCGATCTCTCGTAATCGAGGCGGTTATTGAGAATTATGCTCGATGTTAGTTTCGGTGATGTCCCTCGGGCTGATTTTAATCCACCGTTTTAATCCGATTTCCTCTCACCGCGGCGCATCGCGCGAAACCGTGTCCTCGAAGCTTGCACCGCGAAGGCAGAGACGCGGTGAGGTAGAGAATAAGAGAGAGAGAAAGAGAGAAGAAGTTGCGCGCGAAGGAGAAGCGGATCGCTAGCGCGGCACATCATTAAGCCGGAGTGGTCATGTCGCGGGATCCGTGTCGTCGTTTTTTACGTCCTCTCGTCCTCTCTCTCCGCTCTCCCTTCTTCCTTCCTCTCCCGCGTCCCGCGAACCCTCCGTCGACCGCGAGGAGGCTCTCGGGGGTTCGGGAGCCTCTTTTTCGTGCGGCGCGGCGCGGCGGCATCCCGCACCAAACACCTAATCTAATGGGAGAGACACAACGGGATAGAGGTGTGGGCTTTTTAGGAGAGAGAGAATGCCATGGCAACCGTGTGGCAACCCGATTGTCACTCGAACGAAAGAAAGACGGTAAGGCGAGCGCCGCGTGAGGGAGAGAGTGAGAGAGTGGCTCGGGACGCGCGAGAGAGAAAAGGTCGAAGGATCCTTTGAAACGGCCGCCGCCACTTGTTGGTCGATCAGCGGCCCCCTTTAAATCCGATCGCCAGCCAGGCCCACCCTTTCCCTCCCTTTCGTTCGTCTCCATCGATAGGAGTGGCGCCCTTTTAGGGGGTGGCGGGGGCGAGAGGACGAGGAGGGACCGGTGCGTTCCCGTGCACGCATCGACGACCACGTCGGACGTTACAGATTTTCGTTTCCATTTATAAGCCGTAGCCGAGAGTCCGTGAGCGGCCGATAAATTTTAGGACACCCATACCCCTCCACATCCTCTGGGGCCTTTAGCGCCACGGTATAATTCGAGGGCGTTCCTCCTGCGGCACTTTCGACGCCAGCTTAGAGAATTTTTCTCCTCTCGGAGCTGTTAAGGCGGATGAATTTTTTTTTGGTCTATTTAATTATTTATTTCTTAGATCGTTCTTATGCGAGACGAACGAGAATTGTTTCGTAGGTGGCAAAATTGGAGAATGCGAATCTGTGTCTCAAAAGATGAAAAGGATTGAGAGAGGATAGAATGGAAAAATGTCTTTTCCCTCGGCGAATTGATCGGTCCGGGCTGAGCCGAGTCTCGATGTCGCACTGAAAGTAATATAAAGTCTGGAGGCGCGGTCATATCGCGGCCGTAAAACAGAATGCTCTCCCCCGTTTTCACGACCCCACCCGAAGGTGTAACGTCGTCCTTCCTTCGCGTATTCTCCTCGCACGCGCACGCGGCCCTCGCTTCGAGGTACGAAGCAATTTACACGAGGGTCGCGCGTGCTTCCTCAACCTCGTCGCGAAGATTCGAAATCGCCGGTCTACGAGAAACTCTCGCGAAACTCTACTCCCGTCGCTTCTTACTCCGGTAAGAGAGAGAAAAAAAAGGAAATTTAACATTCGCCCTTGTAATCGCAAGGAGACCAGAGGAGATAAGTTCAACTGCCTTGGAGGACTTTGCGTGACCGCAAGAGCGGGCGGCAGGTTTTTCAAATAAGTCGGATTTCCACGAAAGATAAACTCGCACTCGATTAAAGCCCCTTTCACTATCAGGTACCCGTGAAACGTAGGACGAAACGCAATTTATCTGCGAACTTCGGATACCCCCGTGTCGACTACTCTATCTAATCGAACGTCGTTCCTGCAGAAAGTCGGACGAAGATCGACGAGGATCGAGAAGAATAGCGAAGAGGCGAATCGAAAATTGCTTGCGACCTAAGCAGAAGGTTGCACGAAGCGTCGAGAGAAACGCCTTCCTCGCGGGCATCGTGCGCGGCGACCAACAGCACGGAAGCCGTTTCGTAAGAACTACCTATCTATATGCCGCGTGTACTCGATAATGCTTGGACAAAGTGCTGTCGTTGGTGGCGGGAGGTCTTACACGAATACTCGGAAAGTGCCGTGGCAAGAGGAGGATGAGGGTGGAGGAAGAGGAGAGGGAAAAGGGAGGAAGGGTTCGGTGGAGAAGAGGGATGGCGTGAGGGAGAGGGAGGAAGGGCGCGGGGAAGAGGTCGGCCATGTTGAAAGGGAGAGATGCGAAGGGAAGGAGAGAGTGGGAGAGAAGGTGAGGAGATCGCGAGTGTTCGAGAGAGAGAGAGAGAGAGAGAGAGAGAGAAAGAGGGTTGGCGAGAGAGGGAGCGAGAGAAAGAGCGAGGCGGAAAAAGGGAATAAGAGATGACCGGCAGGCGCCGCTCGGTCGGCACCACCTCGAGCGAAGCGGACCACGAGGGCGAAGGAGCGAGGAAGGAGGCGAGAAGGAAGGAGCGGAAGGAGGTGAAGAAGGAAAAGGTTCGGATGGAGAGAAGGAGAAAGGAGCGCGAAGGCACCCCCCTGCGCGACCGCGAAGCGGTGTCGAGAGTGAGCACCATCTTGTTAACAGCCGAGTTCTTTTCCCATCGGCGTCGACTCCGATAGGCTTGTGCGGACCGTGGTGGGCGTTCTTCCTCATCTTCCTATTTTGTCCATTCGCCATGCTCCGCCTCGAGTGCCTTCTCTCTCCCATCGTTCTCTCGTCTCTCTCCTCTCTCTCTCCTCCGCATTTTTCTCCTCTCCTCTCCTCTCTTCCTGTTCCTTCTCGATCGGAAGGCTATACCTGTCCGTACACTCGCTCGCCAGATCCCTTATACGTCCTACCATCGCATCGTTCAGCTTCGTTTAGGCTCCGGTTCGGCCTTCTCAAACGATCCTAGCTGAGGACGCGCGGCCCACGACGACTTCTCGTTTCGCCGATGTTCGACCGCCTCGGCCAACCTCGACACCACCTGTCTACCCCGTTGAAATTACATCGACCGGTGCCGATCCTTCCCGTTCGTCCTTAATTATTGGCACGATTCGCGGGTATAAATCCCTCCGTGCGATTAATCTCCCTTCGGGACGCGCGTTTGCGAAAGTCGGCGTCGAAAGCGCGTCGGCCGCGAGAGCTTCTCGAGAAGGTCGCGCGGATAAAGGACTAATTAGAGTATAACGTCGACGCCCCGGTTCCGACAGGGTCGTATCGAGCCGGGCGATCGATTTCTACGATCCGCTCCGCGTGGATCCTATCGTGGAAAGTGTACGGTTGCTTTTAAGAAGACAGGTGCGCCGCCGCGGCGATTCGATAAGAGCGTTACCAGCTGCGCTCGCCTCGCACGAATTTCGGAGCCAACCGTGGCTCGTCGTCGTTACTTCGTTCCTTTCTTCGTTCCTTCCCTTCGAACTGGAGACAGTGGTGGTGGGGTGGGTCGCGCGGGCGACGACAAAACCAGGGAATAAGGGAAGATACACATCCATTACCATCAGCATGCAAATTAGATCGAGGATTACCGCAAATCCTTTCGTAACAATCCTTCGCACCGCGAAGGGGCGGTGGGTTTGCGGGACGCCCTCTCTCCTTGCAAAAGCCGAGAGGGAGAAAACGAGAGGGAGGGAGGAGGGTTAGAAGGGGTGGTTTAGACGCGAGTCCGAGAAAAGGAGGATCGGGTGAACGCCGGTCCGATAGAAGGACCGAGAGGGAGAGAGAGGGATGCGAAAGAGGGTGAGCGAAAGAGGGTGGACTCACTGCGCCACTCTCTCCGCGAACTCTTAACGAAACTCAATTAACGTCTGCCGTTGCCGTCGGGATCGTGAAACGAGCCTCGGAATATTTTTTCCCCGAGCGTTCAACGCTCGAATAACAAAAGGGAATCTTTGTAGTATCTTTCGAACATTCGTTCTTTCGCAGGACGAGCGACGATCCCCACGTCCATTCGGCACAATTCCTTCATTCTTTCTTTTTTCTTTCTTCAACGTACCATCATCCACGCGCAACGATTTCAAACCGAAACGCGGCTGTATTCTGGTGAGAGAGGAGCTCCAAAAACGATCTCTCTGTCCTACAAGATAAAGCCCCTCTCTGTTCTCCGCGAAGCCCTCGGCCAGGCCAGAAAGCTTGGAGAATCGAGCGTATAAATTTCAATTTCGAGTGATTCTACGTCCGAGCGTGGAGAGCAACGACAAGCGGCGGCATTCAAGCGTTTACGCGCTCGTATCTCATTCGCAAGAGGGAACGAGCGTTTATGTCTTGACCCCGTGGACCGGAGGATGGTAGAGGAGTTTAACGGGCGGGTTTCGAAATTAATAAAAGCGGAAGAAGGGTGTAGCGCGAAAAGAGCGGGTCCCATTCATCGAGTGATCCACGTCGTAGAAGACACTCTCAGTCCGCTTCATTCAGCAGTCACGGCAGCGGCGCAGGTCCTCCGATCATTTTCTCTCGTTCTCCTTCGACGACTCCATCTCGCTCGCTCCCTTCGCGCTCTCCCTTCGTTCCTCTTCCCCCTCCTTCCCTCTCGTTATCACGGAACTTTATGGTTATTGTCCCCGTGTTGGCGTACACGCTTGTTGAACAGCAGCAGCAGCTGGCACGTTACTCGCGTGTATCCCAGGACTCGGCTGCTTAATGGGTTCTTCCCTGCCTCTCTCTCTCTCTCTCACCCTTTCTTTTCGCCACCTTCTTACCTTCTCCTCTCTCTTGCTCTTCTCGTCCCTTTATCCAGTCGCAGCGGTGGCTACGAAGGAAGAAGGAAGCGGAGGAGGAGGAGCAGTCAGTCGCCGGGGGATCGCGCGTGTCATCGTGGCGAGGAGATGCGAAACGAAACTGGACTCGTCCGAGAGATAAGGAGGAAAAGGGTGGGTCGGTATCTTTCCAACATGATTTTACTTTACGATCCGTTCGTTGAAACGGCGGCGGCTCGCGGAACGACGAGGACATCGAGAGGTGGAGAGAGAAACGAAATTGTGGCCGGAACTTTTGATGGCGAATATGGCAGGATGCGATTCTCGAAATGCGCCGGAGACCGTCCGACGTCGAATAGCATAATTAGCGGAGAATCTCCGTTACGATGGCAAGTACGAGCGGAGATAAGCGGGCGAGGAAAGTGTCGCTACATAAGCGTTAATGTCACGCTGAGACGTAAGTGCGAAGTCCCCTCGTGCGAGCGTCTAGAGTGTCGCGAAGCAATGGGCAGTTCGGCCTGGAAGCGTCCATCCTACACGCGAAAATTGCGGGTGTTAAATACGCCACTGGCGGATACGCGTACATATCCGAGCTTCTCGTATCAGGTTCTCGAGTGTCTTCTTATCCGTTGAAAGCAGAACATCTCGTGGTAACGAGAGGGTTCTCTTTCTCGTTGCTTCTGTTCGTGCGACGTGTCTCACGTCTCCTTCGATCTTATTTTTTTTTCGCGATACACGTATAGCAGGAAATCGCGTGGAAAATGCGCGCTCGTCATTGGCTCGAGAAATGGGTTAAAGTGGTGCTACTGGTTGACGATTCTCGAGAGTTTTGGCAAGGAGGGAGCACGGGATGACGCGAACGAGAGCGCGATAAGGGCGCCGCGCGGTGGCAAGAGTGGCCCCTGCCGCGGACGTTGGACAGAGTCCAAGCGGTTCTCGCGAGCTATAAAGCGCGCGCGAGGAAGGTCCTCGAGGTGCGTCCATTAAGCCTTCGGACAAACAAACCCGAAGAACGTCAACGACCGCCACTTCGGGCGTAATATATTGCGACGTGACTAACGCACGCCGAATCACCCCGCGCGGAGCTTTACTTTCGTCCTACGCGCGATTGTTCGTCTCCTCGGTTATACGAGCGTAGGATAACCGAGGTTTGTGGGCGAGACGAGGGAAGAACGGTTGTATAACAATAAAAATCTGTCTCAACGAAATACGGGCAACTTTGGGCAAAGGGACGCGACCCCACTCGTGTTCTTTTTTATCAGTTACGAACTGTTCGACCGGTCTTGGGGTTGAGGATATTTTTTGTTAACCGTAGAACCTTCTTACAAGACGCGTAGATGAAATTTAGACTCGAGAATGACCCCCAGGACGAGGATTTAATTCGACGTGGGTGTTACAATTTAGTGTACGAGCGACTAGCGGTAAATATGCATCTTTACGATCGATGACTCGTGCTATCCGTCGACACGTTGACGCTCACTGATTTCCATTATTATCTAATTATTCGATGCTAATCGAATCGCGTTACGTAAACGCCTACTTCGCGAAGCCGCTTCATTCGCATGGGACATTGTGTGAAAGTGGGGCAACTCGCTTGGCAAGTCAAATTCATAAAGTAGCAGGAAGAGGCGCCGCCGGCCATCAATATTCACGCTTTGCGACGCATTTGTTTATGATTAGCGGCCCGCTATGGTACGAAACTTTGTAGAACCACTTTGTAACGATCCTGCGCGTTTGATACAAGAACGGAGACCTCGTAGGAAAAGTATGAGATAAAATTCATTTACTTTGAAAATATGCAAAACTGTTACGTCGTGTCGCGTATATCTCGGATGATCGATTCCAGAATCTGTTTTATTGATGAATTTTCACGGGACGAATTAAATATCGAGGGAGGCCACGGATACGCACTTGTGCACCGAACGGACTCGATTATAAAATATACGAGTCCCGAGTGGCATGCACGATAATCGTTTCGCGATCGTCGATAATCGAATATATATATCTGGCCTCCTGACCATCCTGTAAATTATGCCGCATGTACTCGAGTATCGTGCGCGTAGCAATGCGCGCGAAATGTCTGCTAGGTTGGACGAGCCACGGGGGTTGTGGTGAGTGCGGGACTGCACGCGGGGGCGTCGCACGAGGGAAGGGAAAATTCACGAGGCCGTGTGAGCATTAGCGTTGTAAGTGGCATCGCTTTCGCTAATGCGTAGATTTACGCCGACGAGTATCCATTATCCCGTGTTGGAGTTCGTTCACGTACCCATTGCTCCTCCGCAATAAATTCCAATCCACTTCTGACATTCTCCCTACCTTCAAACACCACGACCGAGGATCACAGCAATCTTACTTTCGATTTTCGTATTTTTCGATCTATCAATCTTCCAACGTGTCGTAGGGATAAGTCCGGTAGAAATGGCCATAGTTTTTTTTAGGTCAATTTTCTCTTTTCTTTTAGTAAATAAAAGTCAACTAACTACTGTAATCAAAACTTTATTCTTTTTTGTACATTATTCTTTAATCATAATCTAATAATAAAGGTGCTAGACGGTGAAAAAAATCAAACTAAGAAAAAATTCAGTTGGCCATCTCTCCCGGAGTGTCCGGTAGAGATAGCGATAGTACCAACTGAGTGATGACCATACCTAATTGTTAGTTTTCTGGTCTGTACCCTTGCTTTTTCCTTTGCCGAATGTATTTTTTTTTAATGCCAACTCTTTTTGGCCGCATGGATTGCATATATCGGAAAATTTTATGCAGTTTTAATGCAACCAGTTGAGGCACAACTTACACAGTATCCAGTCTTCGACCTGTTTAGTTTTGTAATAGTTCTCACCGTATCCTTTGCAATCAATAAAAAAAGTGCAGGAAATATTATCATTTTGAACATCATTCATTGCAGATCGTAACTGCTCCTCCGTCCAATTGTCACGAAGATGCACAGACCCGCGAGTGTATACGTTAGGCATCTAGAAAATGATCGAAACTTCGTGCTAGTTGTAAAAAGGGCGTAATAAATATTCTTCCTCTATGGCCATTATACCCTGAAAAAGGTGAGCCATCTCACTCGATTCTGCGGGTAAGATGGCCACCCCAATAATCCAAGTCGAACGTAATGACAACGACGCCAACTTTTAGCTTAAAAACATCTCAACGCTCGCCGCTCCATTACTAAGTTGTCGAAACACATTACTTTACAAATATGTATGATAAATCAGATGCTTACTAATAAGGCTTGGAAATAATATGAGATATCTCAAAATGGAAATCTTCAATACTGACTTTTTTTCTCTTTAATCGTGACGAAAACAGCGAACACTCGAACTAGTCGTGACGAGTCATACTCATAGACTTATACTCACAGACCGCGCGTTCTGTGAGAAGCGCTGAAGACTACATCAAAACGAGAGAGCAATAGTGAGAGTGAGTGTGTCTCTGTCTAACAGGAGTGTTGTTTTCCTTATTCCACCAATCAACGCTCCTGTGAGACAGAGACACACTCACTCTCACTATTGCTCTCTCATTTTGATGTAGTCTTCAGCGCTTCTCACAGAACGCGGGGTCTATGAGTATAAGTCTATGGTCATACTAATTTGCATAAGAAGCCATCTGTAATTAACTTCTCGAATTTCGGACGTGGGCCATCTCTCCCGCATGGCCATCTCTACCAGACTTATCCTATACCAAAAAAAAACAAATTTTCTTCTTTCAATTCATCAGAGTCGCTCGAGAAGCACCGTGTCGCGTAGTGTTGGCAGGCAGGTTCGGGGCGTTAAACAGTTTAATAATTCCGCGGTGGCGCGTCGCAATAATTTTACGAGCCGCGAGATAGAGACATTTAAGATCGGGGCGAGGTGGTGCGGTAGTGCGTTAGTTCGCCGGGTGTGCAGTGCTTCGGAAGATCACCGGTTACACCCACGCGCGTGTTTCGCGCTGCAGCTAAGCACCGGGGCTCGTGTAGGCGCAACGGTGCATAGCGATAAACAAGCGCGTGTACGCATACGCGCGCTAAGTAGAGCGCAGGTAATGCACTTACTCGCGGGTGCATTTATAAACGCGGCGGTTAGTCGGGATCGGGTGGTGGTAAGCTCGGTAGAAAGAGGAGACTAACGAAGGGTAGAGAAAGAGATAGATAGAGAGTGGAGAGAAGACTTAAGAGAGGGACAAAGGAGGAGGGCAGAAATGAAAGAGGAGAAGGGGGAGGACGATGGACAGAGAGGTTCTTCTCTTGGCCGTTCTGGTTTTCACGTCTGGTTAGTGTCGCCGGGGCCTCTCGCGGTCGACTTATCGGTGTTTATGTTAAACCGACGCATTTAACAGCCAAGACGGTTTATCTCGCCGATAAATAACGCGCTGAGTAGACGAAGGGTGGAGACGAGGAGGATGTGGCCGAGGTAAGGGATCGTCTCGCGTCCTCTTCCCTCTCGGTTGCAGTTTTAGGGCGAGAGGGGGATGATGGTGGACGTATACGAGGAAAGGAAGAAGGAGAAGGATCTTCTCGCGTCATTATAGTTCGCGAGCGATCCCGGAGGACGCCGACTGGACCACTTCTCCTGCTATCTCGATACGAGAGTTCCTCTCGACCCAAGATGCCTTCTCCTAATCTGGAAAGTGGCCCTCTCCTTCCATCCCGATTTCGTGCCTAGTCCTCTCTCATCCCTGTGTCCGGACGGCCACCACCTCGGACACGCTTCTTTTATCGCGAGCATCACTCCACGGGGCTCCGCTTAGAAAGGCGCATGTTAATAGCGATAACCTCGGGAGTTAATTTCATCGTGGATACTAAACGGGGACCTGTCCCTCGATACGTTTTACAATTAGTTCCAGCTAAATCCCGACTTGTCATCTCGCGCGATCAAAAGTGGTCGGTCTATTTCTCGCGCTGTATATTAACATCAGGGTTGGAAAGGCAGGGAATAGACGGTACGAGGATAGACGCGACAATTTTATATTGCGCCGTGTAATTGGCCAATCGGAATAATGTACGTGCCGATTAACCCCCTTACGGACGTCTGCAATTTTATCCGCTAATTCTTCCGATATCAGGCGAGCGAGCGGTAGTTTGTTCATTAATCTTTGAGGATTTCGGGGTAGCGAACGGACGATTTGGAACATTGAAGAGCGCACGAGAATATCGGCGAGCCGATAACTCGTGTAAATTCGGCGTTCCAGTTCATACCGGCTGACCGCGCGACGACAGGAGAGCGCGTCGTGGAAACGACGCTCGTCAGTTTCGCGTATCGAAAAAAAAGCGGAGTAAGGAATAGCGAGAAAATCGTCGACGAACGAGCGGCGCGAAGACGGTCGCTATAAGGTTTAAAATTATTTTATCCAGCGTCGCGCGCCGTCGTCGCACAGTGGGCCACGCGCCCGATCTGGGAGATAAAAATTCGTATTATTAAATATCTAAGGAATGTTAAGTTTTAGGATAAATGTACCCGAATACTTTCATATTCAGAATTCGTCGTTCTATCGAAATTCATTGTGAAAAATGAGCATTGAATTTAAAGAAATTAACTTTACCTCCAGATATCCTCTACCTTTCCATTCGTAACAAAAACTGTTAATACTATTTGATGTGTTTCCTTATATCCTACAACTTTCATACGTAACATTTTTCTCTATTATTTAAAATAACGGTTATATTTCAGTTGTACAAAATTATTTCGATGCCCTGCACATAGTTGACATGTATAAAGTATAATTGTAAACAAATCAATTCGCATTCGACAAGTCTGAGTTCCTTTAACGCGTATGAAAGTACCGCATCATTCTTATTATTCGGCTCCTCGAGCTAAACGTCGAAAAGGACTCTTCTTTTTATTGACATGCCGACTGAAATAGTAGAATACATTAATGCTTGGCACTCCTTGGCAGTTAATTTTCAATGTAATTAAAACTTAAATGTATTATCTCTTGTAAAAAAAAAGAATTGTAATTAATCATCATGAATCTCGGTTTTGCGGGACGTTTAAAGTCATTCAAGATATTCAATCTATCTCTAATATCAGCTACGTATTTCACCCAATTTTAATGTCAGAAAAAAAATTGAAAATATACAAAATAATGTACATACCTTGGCAAGAAATGTCTGCAAAAAATTACCAGGAAATACAGGACGAATGAATCAGAGTAATTTTACATAAAGCGCATGAAAACAAATGGACTGTTAGGCCGAAAGTTTACTTCCTTTGTATTAACGCCATCTCTGGGAATGAGCCCCAATGCTTTTTTCAAAGCTTTACCGATACTGTATACGTATTTATGTGCACGTTTTGATTTAGTATCGTGGAATTCATGCTCATCGATTTTTGCATTTATTATTCCCTAGATTTGGAAAAAGTCCCACTGTGCGTCGTCGCGAGGCCGATTAATCCACGATAAAGCGAGCATCTGTTGGCGCGGTGGACGATTGCAATTTTCATTAATAACTTGTCGGACACGATGCCGCGCGCGATTCACCGAGGAAACTGAGGCTCGCGCGCGAGCTGGGAATAGCATGCGAGTCTCGCGGCCGGTGATGCGTGTAAATTGTCAGGGCGAGATGAGGGAGAGAAGGACGAGAGAGGAAGAGAAGAGGAGGTGAGAATAACCTTCGTCGTTTTCACTCGTGCGTGTCCCTGTGTTACTCCGCTCGCGAACCTCGTCCGAGGAGGAATCGTATTTTGAGAACACCCGGTCGTGCGGTGGCGGACGCGCGAGAAACGTGCGAGCTATTCGTTTGACGGGGAAACATAAATTCGGGACGTGCCGCGATTTTCTCGCCTTGTCACCTTTGTCATTTGTTGCTTATAAATACCGTAGACCGTAGCGACGCGCGGTTTATTCGCGGTGCCACCGTCGCGAGGTCTTCTTCGTTCGGGTACGTCGGGAAGAGCTCTTCTTCTTTCGTGCCAATGTCCTCGAATAGACTCATAAATAGATGGATAAGCCGAATGGTCCCCCTTGGATTCTTTTCCCGTCGCGAAAGCGAGTGGCTCGCGCTAATATATCGTGATCGGAATAATATCTCCCAGTCCTCCTCGCCACTCTCCCGTCCATTCTTCCCCCCGTCTCATCGCTATTGATGATTTAATCGAGACGCTTTTATTAATGAAGCGGACACTTACGCCCTCCTCGCTTCTTCTATTCTCGTATTCTCTTACCACGTAGTCACGCCGTCGTATCGGGCGTCGTGATAATATGGCGGAAGAAGGTAAGCTTAAGCCACGGCCGATTCTTCCCCGAAATAAACTCTCTCCGTCTCGTCTCTGCTTTTTTTCTCCGTAGTCGTTGGAGCAGTGACGAACTACGCGAAGGAATTTCTCGAAATATGGACACTCGAACGGACGAGGTATGTCGCGAAATTTGGACGATTGAATTTTCGTCGAATTCCATCGGACGAGGGCGAGCACGCGCGCACGAGGCTTCTACACGCGCGCGCGCACACGCTCGAGGGCTTACATTAGTCGTACTCTAACTTCCTCCGCGAAGGTACCTACGACCCGTTGACAGACGTAGAACACGCGCTCTCACGAGTGTTGCCGTTTTTTCTCACTTTTACGTCCCCGGGACTCGAAAAATACGGCCATTAAGCACCGTCGAGAGAAACGCCCCGCGCGTCTCGCGTGAAGGAGACGTAGAAGCCGAGGAGTCAAATTATACGACTGCGACTTTGTTGTAATACGTTGCTCCCTTTCCACCCCACGAAGATTCTCTTTTTCTCTCCCCCCAAGCTGCGTGGCTCTCGTCGTAACACGCTCTCTTCGTTTCACGGTGTCCCTTTCGTCGCCAGGGGAAATTCGAGGCTCTTCCTCGAAGTGGAGGGAGCCCCTGCGCGTGAAATTTCTTTTGTTTGTTTATATTGGCGCTTGTGCTTTTCACGTAGGCGGTCGCCGAGTGGTGGAGCGCCTCGGGTAGATAGACGCGTCGACGCCGCTGGGTACTTGTGGGATGTTAACTTTTTTTTTCACGTTTCAAGTTCCTTGCAATTAGTTAGACGCGCGTCTATCGACGTATCTAATGCGCCTGAATCGAGAGAACATTTAAAAAGAGACAAATTGTAATTTTGTGATATTCTTCTTTTTACGATTCTTTTTTTCTGTCAAAAACATTCACAGTAAGATCGGTGATTCACACGGAGGGAAGTAAATTTGCAAAATCGCGGGTACCCTTTAGCATAACCCCGTCGTTAACGAATGCTCGCCGGTTAAACTATTCCGGTGTGTGCACTTTATAACGCAATGCGCGCGATAGTCATAAATATTGATAGACGCCTGCCGTCCAGCGTTATTGTTCGCTCAGCTGGCGTGATACAACTGCCCGATATTAACGCAGCGAATTATGACGGCATTTGTCCGAATGACATTAACTGGCCACCGAACGCTGCTCGCGCTTCATTGACTCGTCCCTAGTCGTTACCATTAATTGCATAATTGCGATCTTAATTATGCTCTATTACTTTCATACTTTGTTGCAGGCCGTTTCTAGACTCCCCACCTCCGTAGTCGTTTCCAAGACAAATAGAACGTGTTTCACCACTTCTCGTAAACATGTCTCCCGAGGTTCGACGAAGGATCTTCGAGTCTCAAATTTCAGCTAAGAGTTATCTTTCCCTTTTTCCCCGGGAAAACGAAGCAGCGGGGATTTTCGACGTGGAGAGTTATCGCTTTACGAAAAACTTGCCCGACACGTGTAGCCTGGTAGGTGGTCGCACGGTCGATACCTAAAAGTAAGAAGGAGGAAGGAAAAAATAAGAAAGGGAGCTCCTTTCGCGAAGAAGGAGCATCGAAGAAGCGCACATGCGACACCGATGCTCTCGACAATTTCCAAGCGCACTCCGCCGAC